>BSBM01000871.1:6297500-6980000 GCA_027924585.1 Larix kaempferi | reverse complement strand
TAGCATTGGGAAATGAATCCTCATGTTTCTATTTTCAATGTGGGATTATCCCTTTTCATCTTTTTTTATTATTTTAACTCAAAAACTCACTTTTCCATAGTTTTTAGGCTTTTTGCACAACTTTAACATACTTTAGATACAATTAATGCACTTTAATGCATTCATCTTCACTTATTGATTGGTGTAGCTTAGTTTTAGACCTTTTATGAGTGGTTCAATCACTGAACATGGTCTTCTTAGGTTCTTACTGTCTTCACCTAATCCTTCCATTTATGGGAGAAGTGATTAGATCATAGAGGACTTGTATCTGAATGTACTTATGTTTCTATCTTCATGTTGCGGGCACATGGTAAAAATGTGCTTCTTCTGTCACATGACTAGGGTGTTAATTTGATTGTTAACAGATTCACCTTAATGTGTGAGGTCCAAAGCGGAGCTAAGGGCCGAAATACATTACTGAATTTTATACTCTGTATACTGATACTCTTTATCATTCAAAGCAAGGATAAGGGAAGGAAAGCTCACGGGTGCAGGATTGAGGATCACACCTGCAAAACATGGCAATTTCTCAAATATATAATATCTTCCTGAGGAGGGAATACCCATGCTCAACAGTAAACAAGCATGGCCATGAACAATACACAGTGGATCCATGTCAAAAGCATTTTTTTTTTTTTCCTGAAATGTAAACCTGCACTTTGATGAGTGCGAGAACAAAGTCTTTATTGAACTTTCGACATGGTAGTCTAATCTTGGGCAGCTCAAATGTAAACCTGCACTTTGATGAGTGCGAGAACAAAGTCTTTATTGAACTTTCGACATGGTAGTCTAATCTTGGGCAGCTCGGGGAGTGCATCGATGAGTGATACAACTGTTTTTTCCCAATGTCTTCAATACAAACTGACGATAGTATGAGTTTATATCATGCGAATAAGTGATCTGATGTCGAGCATAATAAAACACCATCTAATTACCGGTCATTGGTGTATACCGTTAACAGATGCAAAGAGATCCACCGATAATGATGATGGATTCTAAGGTACTGAGTACAAACTAACAATTGTGAATAGATGTTCTAAAGTCGAACACTTGTAGAATCAAACAATCAGGGGTCATTGATGTATACCCATTGTCATTTGCAAGGAAACCTGCCACTAACGATTGTAAGATCCAAGGTACTCTTGGGTTTCTAGATCCATGTCCTAGATGGTGATTTGATGTCGATAGGAATAGATCCATCGGAAGGAGGGAATTAATGCATCCCACATAAACCGATATGAAACAAAGATCAATAGTCTGATATAATTTGGTAGAACTGCAAGATCCAACATTGTATACTGACACAAGGAAGGCCGACATGATTAGTCAGGAATATTTGAGGAATGGCCGACTCAGTTTGGACTTCTCTTGAACACATAACATGACGCAAAATGGACACTTGGCAACATAGGACTTTGAGTAACCGACCTTAATGAAATCCGCTAATGCCAGATGCATTAACAAAATCTCCATTGGTGACAGGAAGGATAACCCATAGGTGGAGATCTATTCAAAATACTAGTACAGTTTCCTAAGGCAAATGCATATGGTGTTGACAATGAGGACCAAATTATGTACCGTGTTCAAGGGAGACAAGGACTGACTGTTGCCGTTTTCTTCAAGGATTATAATATGAAGTGATTCAAGTCTCTCCATTTTTGGATTTTTGTGTTTTTTAATTTTTATGCTTTTTCATTTTTGTAAAAAAGAATAAAGAATGCTATGATACATAGGAAGGAATGAGCGTTGCATGGGCGTATGCCTATTTTTCAAGGGCACGGGTTAGGCCAAGGCAAAGATCCATATTGCAAACAAGGGCTAAGCTAGTTGTGCACACTCTTATAGTTGTTCCTTCCTAGGGTAGTCTATCTGAAGCAGGATTATGTGTCAACGGACGGTGAAGTAATACCATGTGACTGAAGTTATTCGATTTGGGGAAATGGCCAAGTAGGAATGGTTCAATGAGGTTTACTTTAGCTTGAGTTTTGTGAAAGATTCCAAACTCATAGATCATCATGAATCATGGTCTGTCTCAACTACTTTTGTCAAATAGTTTGAACTGTCAAAGTCTTCAAGTCCTAAAATCAAAAACAATTTCACTAGCCAACAATTTAGTTAGACACTGGTTCAGATGTGCATTTAATATCTAAAAAGATAGCTAAAATTGAGGAATTATGCCTCTTTCTATCATTCAAAAGGATACATTTTGTACATGTATGAATAAAAGATAAGTAAAAATACTCATGATTTACCATATGTGTTCGTTGTGCAGCCGATGCATGAGAGGAAGCATTCCCTTTCAGCTTGAATTCCTAGAAGCTATGAACCTTTATTCTTTGATCTGCCAGTAATGGATTAGCTTCGATGTTGAACTAGAAAAGTTTGAAACAGTTTCCCATGTTTTCGAGTTTTTCCAAAATTTTCATTTTTTTTGCTAGTATGAACATTTTTTGGGTCTTATCTGTAAAAAAAAGAATAAAAAAGGGAAATAGTATTTACACTATTCTTTTTGGTGTGTGCAAAATTTACACACTTTTTGGGTTATGATGTAAGCTAGATTATATCGGTTTCACTTATGTCCTTAAATGATGTGTTAAGTAATTGGCCATGAAATAATGTACATGCTTGCTTTTTGGTATAATGTTAATGACTTAGATGCCAATCAAGTACATAGTTGGCCAAAGAGTCAACCAAACTATTTAGACTTCTAGGAATGTGTATATATTCAATAAAATCGAACTGACGCTCTAAAATATGTACTCGTAGAAACTTTCTAAACAGTGTAGGATGTCGAACCTGATACTGACCATTTAACTGGGATACAACTAATTCTGAGTCCAGTTTGAAGATTAATCGTCGGATGCCAAGGGTGATAGCCTCGACAAGAAGTTCAATGACTGCGCTATATTCTGCAACATTGTTGGTTGCAGATCCGAGAAAAGTGCCTCTTGAACTAAGAACTTCATTATTAGGTGTGAAAACGACCCATGTGGCGGAAGCAACGTTCCGAGAACTACGGCTAGCGATGTCCGCATATCCAAAATATGTGAAAGACTCTTGTGCCATCTGCCAAAGTGACAATGCCAAGCAAGATAAGTGTGCGCCCGAAATAACTAATGTACAAAATTTTATACAAAGAATACAACATAATACAACAAATGGTGCGAGGCATCAGTGCCTATGCAAAGTATTTCTTCAGATATAGACCATTTCTGATCTCCGACATGGGTTCCCCATCAAAATTGACCAATTCATAAGCTCCATTTTTTAACACAGTTTTGACAACAAGTGGGGCAAACCATTTAGGTACAAATTTTCCTTCTCCTATTTTATCTTGGTCTTGGTCATAAACTAAAACCAGATCGCCCTTAGAAAAGACTCGGGGATGAATGGACTTGTCATATTGTGTTTTGACCCTCTTCTTATGTACTTCTATGTTTAGAGAGGCTTCTCTTCTAGTTTCATCCAAAGCATGGATATGGAGAAGCCTTGCCTCTTCCACAGAATTGTTAGGTAAGAGTTCGACAGCTATCTTTAATGATGGGATTTCACATTCAATCGGCAACACAGCGTCTTCTGTCATGTCCCAAATTTGGTATTGGGTCAAAATGGCCCTATTCATTAGAGTTTGTCAAATTGATGCTAAAGGTCAAATAATTGCCAAGGAGGAAAATTACTAGTTTCCTAGGTTTGGGGTGGAAGCTTTGGGATTTGGAATAATGGGGATAATAAATGATGTTTGAACATTAGAATGGCATAAATATTTAATAAAGGAGATAAATAAATATATACAAGTGAAAATCAAAGTGGAATTTCATCATGAAGACACATGGAGGAAGTGGGACCCACATATGGCTAGATTTCCCCACTACACTTGGCATCATTCTCTCACCAATTCGAATTCAAGGTGAATGGTAACATACTTGGGGGAGTCCAAAAGGTATTATTCATTGCATGACTCATCCAAGGTCGAAATATAAAGGAAGAGTAACTCCCATGGAAGAGGAAGAGGCAATTTGGAGCTAGTGAGACACTTGGGCTAGATTCCCTAGCTCTATGACAACAATGATGAAGATGCTATGACACCTATGACACAAATCAGACCTGAAGGCTGACATATGACATATATGACATGTCAGGGCTAAAAATAGACTCCAAGAGGGCGCTCAAGGGTGTTAGGGCAGCTAAGATGCTTCCACATGTGATTTGGTGGAAGTGGGAGACTAGGAATTGTTGTACAAGTGGCGTACTTTGGAATCTCTTCCCAACTTGAGTTGGCATGAGTCTCTTGGAAGGAATTCGACCCATGGAGGACATTAGAAGTTTATAAATGTCAATAACAAAGAATGAAACCAGCTTTTGATCATTTGTAGAATTTGCAATTGCATTTGTGAAGAGGGAGAGCTAGTGGATGACTAGTTTCTTGCCTTAGCCAATTTCGAGGGTGAAAGATTCCCATCCAAGTTGGCAATTGGAAAGGCCATTCAGACCTTTCATTTGGAGCTTTAATGGAGTCTTTATTTGCAGGTGTAATCTACAGGGCAGCTCATGGTTTCTTCTATTGCATCTCACTCCTTCAACCATTTCCAGTTTTGATGGCATATTCTTGATCCTTGAGGGAGGGCGTTTTTGGTGAGCTATTGTATTCTTTGGGGGAGCTTCTAATGCCCCATTTCTTTTGTAATATGAAGTAAATACTCTGTTCTTCATCTCCAGAAAGTTTCAGGTCGAAATTCCAAGTAGAAATGTATAAATCTCATTTTTAATGGAAGAACAATGCCATTTCCCCACTACCTTGTTGTGAACCAATGTATTGATGATGATTTCGAATGAATGGATGATTCTATGATGCATTTGTGATTAATGGACTGCCATGGATGTATTTTACAAGTTTCATGTACTGTACTTGAGCATTTGAAGTATTTTTACTCAGTTTAATTGCATTGGGAGAAGAAATAGTGCCATTTCCCCAAGGGTCGAATTGGTGATTTTTGCAGTTGAATGGGAGAGGGTGAGAACAGTTGTAATAAACCATTAATGGTTCATATGAGACCTTAATAACATACTTAACACATTACATACCTCTGTTCATAAATTTGAGTGGGTTTTGAGGCATTTGGGAAGCCATTTTCAGTACTTACCTCAGGGGGATTTGAACCCCAAATTACTAGTAAAATTGCATACTTGGTCCAGAATCTTAAGAGAGTTTGCAGAGATATTTTGGTGGCCATATGTTATCCATGAACATCATATTCAAGTACTAATATCATTCATACACCTTCCTTGAAGATTTGAAGGAATTTGGAGTCAATTTGAGACCTAGAGACCAATACTAGTCAAAGGGAAATCACTAGTAAAGTTACCTACATTGACCAGAATTGAAAGAGTATTTGCAGAAGTGTTTTAAAGGTACAAAGGCATCCCTAAAACACATATTTATGTTCTAATATCATTCATATACATTCTCAGAAGATTTGGGATCATTTGGGGCAAATTTGGGACCTAGAGATCAAAACTAGTCAAAGGTCAAACCAAGGAAAAAAAGTGGAAAATTGTCATTTTAATAAAATTCCTAACAAGGGACATTACATCTTCTCCATAAACCAGTTGGAAAGGAGTGAATCCGGTTGCAGTTTTAGCAGTTGTTCAGTAGGTCCAAAGAGTAGTAAACACCATCAAGTGCTAAACTAAAAGACGCGCGCTGAAGAGAAAAGACTGATTTTGCCTCAGAAAAATCAATGAGAGAACTCTTTTGGAAACAGGTGATGAAAATCTGTCAAGTTAGAGAAAGAAATAAACTCAAGAGACAAAGGAAAAAACTTGCTACAAAAGCATTGAAAGGAGGGGCCCCAAATATCTTCAAAATTTTGGGGATGGCTGTTGTATCAACAATACAACTTCCCCAGTATGGTCGCCTTTGTTCAGAGTATTCTGCAATGTGTCACCCGTAGAGTCTCCCGATATCATTCATCAGTTTGTCTCCCTGAGTCTCTCCCGTTGCGGTCACAGTCCTTGGTCCCTTAAGCTATGATCCCCGTACCCGAAGTTAGTTTCTTATGCTGCCAAGTCAGCCATGCCATCATACTCTGAACAAAGGAAGTTTGAGCCCCCCCACCCTGCGACCTCAATCGTTCCCCACCCCCAAAGTACTTCAGTCCCACCTTCAGTATTATCACCTTTTGGTTGTACACCTCACGCTCCTTTCAAGGAAACATCATTGCTTTGGTATTTGCAGGTCTCCCTCTATCGACACCAACCAATCTATTCCATAGGATCGAACCAGAGGTCCCTGTGCCTTGGACTCATCACCATCAGTGGTGAGTGCCTACGGACCATTTTGAGAGGAGTCCTTAGTGTCTCTCCGAATGGTTGTTTCTCATGTGCTCGACTTCAACACCTTGATCACACCGTTGAGATTCGTGTAGGGTATTGGTTCCTTCAGTTATTACTTGAAGACCCCGGATGTCCCCTGACTCTAGCACATTGGTGAGTCTGCTTCGGAACCCCCCAGTTGTATGTTCTCGCGGATATCCGGGTTGCGCTTGGCGATAATATTCGGAAGCACCCCAGTTATATGCTTCCTTGAGTACCCCATTCAGATACCGTCCAATGTACCATTGAGATTCTGACTGTCAGTCATTGAGTCCACCCAGTTATTGGACCCCTTCAGATCCAACAACTAATCAGTCCTTCTGGTGCCACATTCAGAGCGACTGTTGTCATTCCAGTGTATCAGTGCTTCAGATCAGTCATGGAAGGACCATGAGTATATCCCAGTTTTTGTGTCCCCTCTAGACCATTATGATGTACACATCAGTTCTCCATGTATTATTCAAGTCCCATTGGACCTCATTATTCTTATTTTGTATACCTTGATACGAGCATGGGTATGCCCACCTTGTCCATATATCAGAGATTATTCCTCATTCATTTTGAGGCCATGTATGTTCAGTTTTTGCAGTTTGTATGGGGTCGTTGTTCCAATCTCCGATTAGTCTCTTCTCTCCTCCACACACCAGGAAAAAGACAAAGAAACTATGATGTCTATCGGCCATACGATGAGCTCCTGCCCTCATACATTAGGGGGCAATCTATTAACACCCAAAAAATGCTCACTAGCTCATCTCCCTAGCCACATGACCCATTTTTCCATTTTTCCCACCATTCAGCCTCCAGAGCCTCAAAAAACCTTCAAATGGTCACCAAAAAGGCCAAAATCAATCTTTTTCTCCCCAAAATAATTAAATTTCCTCCAAAAATACCAAAAAGCCTCCAAAAGGGCCCAAAATTCCCCAAAAATCAAATAAAAGGGAATAAAATTCAAAAATTAATTCAAAAAAGGAAAAAAGAGGGAAAAAGAAGGAAAGAAACCCTAAACCAATCACCAAAACCATGTGTAACCAATTACCATGGGTCAATACTCCACCACTCAAAAACCTATAAATAGGTGATGGAGGCCCCCTATTATTCATCCACAATCCAATCCACCCTTACGCTGCCAAAATCACTCCCGAAACCCTAGCCATCCATTTGAGCTAACTTTCACCACTTGAGTGTCCCTTTGGCCAACCATCTCAAAATTTGGAGAAGAGAAGGAGATCTTGGAGCATTGGAGCAACTCGTCCCTAAGGCTGCACAAGCTCCACCAACCTCACCATTGAGGTAAAATTTCATGTAAAACTCCATTTTCATCTAATGAAAAGATATAACTCTCTTGTGTATTTGTTTTGCATGAAAAATATATGAATGTTTACTGTTTACTGTCTTTTACTGCAAATTTATTTGATGAATGCCCATGCACATGCTTAGATTTAGTTTCTTATTTCTGTCATTTACTTAGATTTATTTTACTGTTTTTGAACTGCTACTAAGGAGTCCATTCTCCTTAGTAGGTGCTCATTTGCACAAGCTAGGGTGAAAACCCTAGCTACACTAAGGTCGCAAGCAAGCTTATGTGATAGGTGTGGATTCAAAAGTCTGGAACCTCACAGGATTGTCAAGGCATCACAACTCGCTATATACCATAGGGTCCAACAGTAAAATGCGACAAGGAGGATTGGGACCGTACCCTTGCCTGAATACCTGACTACCTGAATAGCACATGTGTAGTAATCTCCCCAAGTGTTGTTCTCGGTGTATTGCTCTACCAAGACAGCCAAATGGTTTGCTCAGTTGGTTTCAGGAATCCTAATGGTGTCTCCCGATATACGCAAGGTGTTAAATTTTCAGAATTTACTTCAATCTGATCTAGGATCTTAACTGAGAGAACAACATGTACAGCATATTTACAACATATCAATCATGGAGACAATAATGCAAGCACACAAGAGACACAAAGATTTACTTGGGGAAAACCATAAAGGTGAAAAACCCCAATAACTTCCTCAGAGATAGATAGAGCAATGATACAACCCAAACATGAGAGATAGACATAACCTAGCAGCAGATCCTCCTCCTCCATAAGTGCGCCACTCCTCCTTAAGTGCATGAGTGAGAAGTGAGTGATCAAATAGAGTGCCTCCCGCACTCTATTTATACTTGACTTGACTTGCCTTTTACATAACTCATGTAGGCTCGAACTTAACCACATAACATAATGCTGACTGGGCCGACCCACATGGCCGACCCCCAATAGGGTGGTCTAATAACCCTTTGACCCACATGACTTATACAGGGCTGACCCCAACAAGGTGGTCTAATAACCCATCAAGTATAAGTTACAACATTTACAATATAAATGACGATGTTTGTGTCAGAAATTGTTACTAAGGCTAGGGTAACAAGCCAACACAATCTCAAGAATAAAATCAATCCAAACTAGGTTTTTAGGGTTTTGTTTTGTAGGTTTTGGTAAGAAAACTTCAAGAGCATAAGGGAATACATTCAACAATGAGTAAAAACTAAATCACATACATTTATCTATGAAGATGTCCATATATCTCAGAAATTCACCAAAAGATTGCATTGAAATTCATTCAATAAAAGACAAGCACTTACTGGAAATCATACATAAAACCAGAAATGAAATTGTCAATAAAGAAACTGTATAAGTTTAAAATGAAGCCAACACATATCAGAAGTGGAATAGGGAGTCATATATTCATAGTTTCATCAAAAATGCAATATGAGAGTTTGCAATACTTAGCAGTGAACAAGTCTGGATGAAGCACAGTTTGCAGACCTCCTCTAGCTCTCCAAAAATTCGAACCCCTACAATGTCTTTTTTACCTCTCTAAATAGTTTTTCATCCCCCTCAAAACAGTTAGGGTTTCTCCTATTAATCCTCCATCGAATGGCTAGATTAGGCAAAATAACATTTACATTTTTACAAATTACAATTTTGCTAAAAATAGCAAATCCTTAACAAAAAGCTTTAAATGAACCTAACTGCCCTAAATCTCTTTCGATGCCTCCACTAGCAAAGCTATGCCATCTGGACTTGAGGATCTTTTCTTCACCTTTTTGTGCCTTTGCTCCAGCTCAGCTATCCTTCTGTGTAGGTGTTCATTTTCATGCTGCAAGGTCTGAACTGTCCTTTCTAATTCTGAGCAATTCCTGTCAGCCATCCTTTTCCTCCTGAGTGCCTCCTTTGCATCAATCACCAGCTCTTGAAAATTGTCATGAGTGTCCTGAAGGTCTTCCTTCAATCTTCTATTTGCTAGCATTAAACCATCGTTTACTTCTTGCATATAGTTCATTTGATGCTTGTACTGTTTCACAGTCTTCTTTAAATTATCCTTGTCAGAATTGACCAGTTTTTCTTATTGCAGCATCTTGCTCTTCATTTGGTTTCCAAAACATGTCAAACTTCTTAAATATTAATTCCTCTGTCAATGGCTTCACAGCAGTATCTTCAATGGTAGGGTTTGAAACATTTGTTACCTGTACTGACTTAATCTCTTCTGTTGACAATTTTCCAGAATTGTCTTCAACGATGGATTTAGAGCTTTTTTTCACCTGTTACTTTTACTGACCTAATATTCTCTCTTTTAGCTGAATGCAATTCACTTTTCTTTGATTTCTCCTCCTCCATGGACTCTTCATCCGAGATGGTTACCTTATCAGTCTTCAATTTTGGATTTGACAGTTTTTTCATACTTAACCTTAATTTGTTTTTTAGACCTAGTTTTAGATCTCCATAAAGAAGCTGCCTCTCCCATCATTTTTAATTTCTTCCCTTGATACTGGATAGATGCTAACTCTACCACTTCGAGCTTTTTGATCTTGCTCTTAAGCTTTGTGGTTTTATCCTTTATAGCATGATTTTCTTTAATCTCAGTTTTAACCTCTATCTCAGGCATAAACTGTTCTTCTTCTAACATATAGCCCTCATCATCTGAGAGGACTGTGATGGGGCTTCTTGGCTGGTTATGAACTTCTACTTTTGCTACAGGAATCACTTTGATATCAATTTTCTTCTCTTCTTGAAAATCTGCTATAGGAGATGACTTCTTTTCAAGAAATTCCTCTTCCTTTTTATCATCAAATAATGAGAACTTGACTCTATTGTGCTCTGGAAATTCCTGAGGCTGACTGTCATTCTGTCCTTCATCTGCTACCTGTTTTCTCATATCCTTCTTTTCAAGGAACTGGAACAGTCTAGTTTTAGGTTTCAGAAATGTATTATAAACTGTTTTCTGGGCAAATAATTCTGCAGGTTATAACAATTTCAATGATATTTAAATCACCTGCACAAATTAACAAACCTCCCTGTGTAACACCTGTATCAAGCTAGCAGACTTCCCTCTGTGTAAAAAACTGAGTTCTACAGATAATTCTGTGAGTTTTTTCGACGCCCTATTCTGATTAGGTCATAAGAGAAACAGTCATGCAAATTCCTCCTATCAGGCTTCAGGTAACTATTTCAGTGATGAATTCTTCATCCTTTCATTCTATTACATCCTTCTCAGCAACCAATTTTTTTAGAAGGACATGCAGCAGCAAAAACCCCAAAATCTTCAGTTATGAGGGTTTACGTAATACCTGTCAATTACTCCTGCATCGTGGCGTGATGTCTTCAAATTGAGGTGTCAATAACGTTCCTCTTCGAGCATAGGTGTCTTTCTAACGTTTTCTTGGCTGCAGGTGAAACGAATTCAAAGCCCTAATTTCTGCTGGCGCCAGAATCACAGGTGTCTCTTTCCACAGCAACGTAATCCAATGTTGAACGATGAAGACTCCTCCTCAAACACTAAATCCTTAGTGATTATGCGTGTGACAAGGGAGATTTGACAGCGAAACCCGGAACTGACTGGTATCTGTGCAACTGAAACCCGCATTACCTGTAATGATGGCCTTGCCTCTCTTCGTGATTATCAAACCACAAACATCATGCTAAAATGCTGCATACACGTGTTAGACACTTCACAAAATGCGATTAGACTCTCACACTCTTCATGATGATTGAAATCAGATCAAGATTTTACGAAAAACTCATGCCACGATATTCCTGTAGCGCACTCTGTGTTAAACTTTGGTGTAGCGCTACAAGAATATCTTTAAACCAAATTTTAGCAGATTTTTTAACTTTTGCCAAATTTATCGGAGATTTTAGCAGCTTTTTGGTTTAGGCCGCTAGTTTAGCTACTCTCTAAAAGTCAAAATTGATTCTTCTTTTGAATATATAACTCATATTGACCCACTTCCAACATAAAAATGACCAAAATCAAATGAAATGTGAAGACTGGGCTAAAAATTTATTCAAGCATTCATAAGATTCTTAAGAAGGCAGAAAACCAAAACTGAAGACCAACAATTAACTAAGATAAACTCAAAAATCAAATTAAAATTTGGAGAGGAAAAAACTAAAAATGCAGAAAAATTTACTGACTTAACAGACGACACTTCCGTATAGAGGAATAATACCATCTCTATAGGAGTACATACAACATACATATATGAAATACATTCCGAAGTTACATATACATCAACACTCCCTCTTAACTAGGAAGGTATTTCTCAGCACAGATCTTCTAGCACAAGTCTTCTTCTCTGGATCATCGTCACTGGATAATCGTCATCGAGACATCATCATCATCACTGCTGCTGCTATCTCAATCAATCTCTGAATCTACTCGTCATAGGAAGTTCTACAGAGCCAGTCCTTTTTCATACTGGATGTAGGCCCACCACCTACAGGTCTTCGTCATCACTGGCCATACTGTGGAATCCTCAGGACTTATTACGTGCGTCACAAAACCTGGCTGCAGCATCCCAGGCTATTACGAGCACACAGCTCTACCTGTAGGATCTCCCAGAAGCACATTACATGTGACCCATCACAAAACCTGGCTGAAGTATCCCAGGCTGTTACGAGCACACGGCTCTACCTATCGGATCTCCCAGGAGCACATTACATGTGATCTCACCACAAAACCTAGCTGAAGCATCCCAGGATGTTACGAGCACACAGCTCTACCTGTCGGATCTCCAGGAGCACATTACATGTGGTCCACCACAAAACCTGGCTGAAGCATCTAAGGCCTTTTTCATCCTGTCCAGATCTCCCAGGAGCAAATTACATGTGGTCATGGCAAAACCTGGCTGAAGCATGTGAGGCATTTTTCATCCTGTCCAGATCTCCCAGGAGCAAATTACATGCCATAGGACAAAACCTCGAAAGAGCATCTGCTAGATATCCCAGGGCACCGAATTACATGCCA
Organism: Larix kaempferi; assembly: GCA_027924585.1. Classification (NCBI taxonomy): domain Eukaryota; kingdom Viridiplantae; phylum Streptophyta; class Pinopsida; order Pinales; family Pinaceae; genus Larix; species Larix kaempferi. The sequence continues at coordinate 6,967,299 of BSBM01000871.1, read as the reverse complement.
TAGGCAAAACCTCGAAAGACTATCTGCAGATCTCCCAGGGCACAAATTATATGTCCTCCCAAGCAAAACCTCGAAAGAGGATTTGCCAGATGTCCCAGGGCACTGAATTACATGCCATAGGCAAAACCTCGAAAGACCATCTGCAAATATCCCAGGGCACAAATTACATGCTTACCTGCACAACCTGTTCCACGGCCACAGAGTATCATCTGATACTCACCATACATCATCTTGATGTACACATGATCACCCTGATCATCATCACTGCAACATCCTGCTGCATGTCATTTGGAGAAGCTCGTCATCCACGATCATCCTGATCATACAATGCATCCATCTGATGCACACCACGTATCTACCTGATACATAACATCATACATAGTGTATCCACCTGATACATAGATACATGATCCACACAATGTATCCATCAACATACATGATCTACCTGATCATATCTGATACATATCAACATACATGATCTACCTGATCATACAATGTATCCACCTGATACATATACAGATACATGGTCCAAGCATCCAACATGATGCATATACAAAATACATACACATGATCCAACCGATCATATCCAGCATCCAACATGATGCATACATATATATAAATGATCCAACTGATCATATCCAGCATCCAACATGATGCGTACATACATATAAATGATCCAACTGACCATGTCCAGCATCCAACATGATGCATACATACGTACATAAAAATGATCCAACTGATCATATCCAGCAGAAACCAGAACATCATCCTAATGCTCATCATCCAGCGCTTACATCCACAGCCATGTGAAGGATCCTCCTTCCAACATGCTTGGAATGGCTTCAGCAAATGTGTCCATCACTTCTTCCTTGAAGTGTCCTCGATCTGAAGAACGCCAAGCCTCTCTCTGAAGTACTCGAACTTCACTTTGGCTAGTGGCTTCGTCAACACATCTGCAATCTGCTCGTCCGTCGCAACATACAGGAGCTTCACAGCTCCTCTCTACACCATATCCCTAATATAGTGATGTTTGATCTCTATGTGTTTCGACCTGTCATGAAACACTGGGTTCTCGGATAACTTCACACAACTCTGGTTATCACATAAGATACCAGTAGTATCCAACGGGAGATCAAATAACTCAGACAGTAGCTTCCGAAGCCATACTGCCTCACAACTAGATGAACAACCTGCAACATACTCTGCCTCAGCTGTACTCAGTGCTACGCAGGACTGCTTCCTGCTAAACCAAGAGATCACACCTGATCCCATACTGAAGCAACACCCAGATGTGCTCTTCCTATATGCAGCACTGCCTGCCCAATCTGAATCAACATAACCCTGCAGGTTAAACTTTTGATTCGCTTCATACTTGAGCCCATAATCCACTGTACCCTTCAGGTACCTCAGAACATGCTTTACAGCAATCAGGTGAACACTCCTCGAATCTGTCAGGAACTGACTCAATGTGTTCACAGCAAAGCAAATGTCTGGTCTTGTGTTCATCAGGTACATCAAGGACCCAATCATCTGACGATGCATAGAGACATCAACCGGCTCAGATGAAGCATCACAAAGAAGCTTTAGATTCGATGCCATAGGTGTGGCCATTGCCTTGCAATCCATCATCCCGAACCTCTTCAGGATCTCTACTGCATATTTCCCTTGTCCGAGGAAGAGTCCATCTGCACTCTGCCACACCTCCATGCCAAAAACAAATAGTGCATCATCCCCAAGTTCTTCATCTCGAACTCGGCAACAAGCTTCCGCTGCGTGTCGGCAATCAATCTATCTTCACCTGTAACAAACAGGTTATCCGCATACAAAAGTAGTATCACTGGATTGCCTTCCTCAACCTTGTAGAAAATGTTGGAACCCGCTTTACTCTTGGTAAAGACCAAATTGGATAGAAAGCTGCCTATCCTACCATACCAAGTTCTGCACATATATGATTTCCTGTCATGTGTCTCAGAACCAAGTGGTTTCTCCACATACACTTCTTCTTCAACTACACCATTCAAGAAAGCTGTCTTGAAATCCATCTGGTGTATCTTCTATTTCATCACTTTTATATTTCTCTATGCTACCATCTGCAGCATGCTTGATCTTGATAGATCCATATGGAAGTCACAACAGACTTCCCTTCAGCTCTTGGGACTACATCCCAAACATCGTTCTTCACGATCGACGGATCATGGCATTCTTCCCATATCCTGGGAACTTCAATATCTTCAATAGATAATTTTGTTGCTGAACAAATGTTGTAGTTCTTCTTTTGTAGGTGATGGCATACGATCTTTCCTACACAACAAGTTAAATTGCATGATTAGAAAACATCTCATAGTTTCCAGAACAAATTCTTACACATAAAGAAATATGTCATACAGTCATGCAATTGTCTTAGCCAATGCTTCAATACAACATTTATCCATATCCCGTAACTTTCTAGATGCCTTCCAATATCTACCAGAACATTGTTAAGAGTGTGCACAACTCCCAACATGTCAGCAAAGAGGTTTCATTCTAGATAAGTAGCAATGGAATGTTGTACAGTGCCATAGGCCACTTACCCATGCATATTAGTAGTATACTGTTCATCAATGCAATTATTCTAATATGCATAATACACAACCTAATTCTAGGAACATCAGTATATACATTATTGAATAGTATTATTTAAGAAATGACAATTCAAATACTTATCTTTGTTTGTTCGTTGGGTGGACTCCCTCTGAGTCTTCACTTCCTTGTAGGAGCTACTGGAGTCCTAATCTGAAGTAGCTTCTTCTACACCTTTTTGATGTGGAATGTAGAGAGATGGTCAACTCCCACTGAATATCTGCATCCTTACAGAAGCCACTGGAGTGTACTCCCTCTTGATCTTTGCTTCCTGGATTACTTGTCCTTGAACTTATATTTATTCTCGATCCCTATGCATGATTGTTAGTATCACCATTGTGTTATCCTCTAGGTCTCATACGTAATCAAACATTCATTAGTATAATCACAATAATCTCAAGCATGTATAGTCATGATCATTTCAAACACAGATAATAAACATTAGTGTTCAAGGTTTCAGGGAAGTCTTCTTTTTACTCATGCATATTCTTATTTGATCATAGGACTCTTTTGGTTAGTTAAATCATCAATCAAGATAAGATATATAATATGCATAAAATCCGTGATTACTCAAACCTATACCTTCATGATTCTTTTGGTTAGTCATATCATCAATTACAATATGCATACAACCATGACTATTCAAACCTATGACTTCATGAATAATCATTATCAACAACACAACAGTATAAGATCCTAACACAAGGTAGGATTCTATCTTGATATAGGAAAAACATACCTAGATTAGCATGCTAGCTAGTTATGTGTAACATACTCATATGATGTCTTCGTGTTCTTCTTCAATGACTTGTGCTGGTAACCTGTATATCTCATAGGTTAACCATTATAAAACCAAGTTATACATACCTCGTAAATGGATATTCTATGAGATCCATGACAATGGATGAATCTTTGTTCTCATGTCATCATGATCATATGTTCTTGAACCAGAACATGATTTGTCTTTCTTGGTGTACCTTTCATGTTAGCAGACAACATAAACCTCATACAACACCATAATGCATTAGTACAATCATAAGTGTCAACACCCTAATCAATGAATATTTTCTATCGTGCATTCATAATTTTATTAAGGTGATATGACAAGTCTAAAATCAAGATTGTACTAACCGTAATAACATGAAGACAAACATACCATAAACTTAATCATGAACAAATCTCAAAACATACCTCGATGAGTCATACCTGTCGAGATCGCTTGTAATCTTCTTATGTAAGGCCTTAGCCTCATCTCCCTCTGAAATAGGAACTTCTTCACTTATGCAGGTGACCAATCCATCTTCTTCTAGGATTAACCCAATCCACTTGATTTGCAAGAACTGGATCTGGAGCTGGATTAGGGTTTGTCAGAGAAACCCCAAAAATTCAAACTTTGAATTTCAAACTTCTGAAAGGATAGAAATACGCGCCTTGATGAGTTGATCACACTGGTATGCTTAGAATTTGAAAACTGCAAAGTTTCAGTCCTCAATTTTTCCTTTGAAACTTCTGGATTCACTGGACGTGACCCCGAACTGGGGTTTGATGAAGCCCACTCTTCTGCCCCATCAAAAGGTTTGATCCAAAGCTCTAAGCTTCTATTTTTATGAGGAGCTTCCAGCTGTGGTCACAGATTTCAAAAATTCCCATTTTTGCAGAAGCCCTAATTTTCCACTTTTCTAATCAAAGTCCCGAACTAGGGTCTGATCAAGCCCGGCCTTCTGCCCAACCAAAAATTCTGATCTTGGTCTCTAAATTTTGATTTTGATGAGTAGCATTCATCCGTGGTCTCCGATTACAAAAATTTCAACTTTCTCCAAAGCCCTAAATTCCGGAAGCCATGAATGAAGGTACTCAAAAATAATTTTGTTTTGACAGAAATATGTACCTGATTGTTTCTGGTGTAACTCCGAACTTTTCGATCCACAAGGTCTGAAAACGTTTCCTGAGATAGCCTGGCCTGTTATCTTTCCATCCTGACAGGTCTAACCTTAATTGGATTCTCTGAGAGAGAGTTATGCCAAATGTCGCAACGTGACCTGTTTTGGGTTAATACAGGAGAGCGAACTTGTACGGCGTGCCACGTGTCACTGTTTGAACTTCGGCCTCTGAAAAATTTTCCTGAGATAGCTCGCCCTGTTATCTTTCCATCCTGACAGGTCTGACCTCAATTGGACTCTCTGAGAGAGAGTTATGCCAAGTGTCGCAACGTGACCTGTTTATGGGATAATACAGGAGAGCGAACTTGTACGGCGTGCCACGTGTCACTGGTTCAACTTCGGCCTCTGAAATTTTTTTCTGAGATAGTACAGTCTGTGTACTACCTATAACTTTTTACGAAATTTCATTTGGAGCTTCCTAGCCCAAGTTATGACCTTTTTCCCAAGGTCACCTGATTTTGACTTAGATTTGGAAGAGGCAGAAACCCTATATTGTACAGATCATAAATCACAAAGTACAACGAATTAGAGGTTTTCCTTTGGACACAAGGTACATGGGAATTTAATCTTCGACCTGTAAATATTTCAGATCCGAAAACTTCGCCTATAGCGAAAGTGCTATGATGATTGTTTTTTGCTATATCAAGCCCTAGCATCGTAAGTGCAACAAGTGTCATACATGCCATATCATGCCTTCTTTCAGGCTAGCTCTGATACCATGTTAAATTTTCAGAATTTACTTCAATCTTATCTAGGATCTTAACTGAGAGAACAACATGTACAGCATATTTACAGCATATCAATCATGGAGACAATAATGCAAGCACACAAGAGACACAAATATTTACTTGGGGAAAACCATAAAGGTGAAAAACCCCAATAACTTCCTCAGAGATAGATAGAGCAATGATACAACCCAAACATGAGAGATAGACATAACCTAGCAGCATATCCTCCTCCTCCATAAGTGCGCCACTCCTCCTTAAGTGCATGAGTGAGAAGTGAGTGATCAAATAGAGTGCCTCCCGCACTCTATTTATACTTGACTTGACTTGCCTTTTACATAACTCATGTAGGCTCGAACTTAACCACATAACATAATGCTGACTGGGCCGACCCCCAATAGGGTGGTTAATAACCCTTCGACCCACATGGCCGACCCCCAATAGGGTGGTATAATAACCCTTTGACCCACATGACTTATATAGGGCCGACCCAACAAGGTGGTCTAATAACCCATCAAGTATAAGTTACGACATTTACAATATAAATGACGACACTTCTGTATAGAGGAATAATACCATCTCTATAGGAGTACATACAACATACATATATGAAATACATTCCGAAGTTACATATACATCAACACAAGGTATGTGGGAGCTCAAATCCGTGTTGGTGTTGTCTAATGCACAACCGTACGGCACGAGCACTTCCAATATACTACCAAGTACGTGAAACACCTTTCGATATATGCCAAGTACGTGAAGTGCCTTTCGATATACCCTAAGGTACGTGAAAGAGACTTCGATATACTGGTTGATACGTGAAAGAGCTTCGATATACCGGTTGGTACGTGGAAGACTTATAATACCCTCGGGATGCAGTGCAGGAAAATAACGACAGCTGCCATGTTTTAAGACGCCGGAACATGTCTCTAACTTAACACACAAGTTACTAAAGATTTTAACCTAGTTCTACTGTTAATTTTATCCGGACAGTTAGGTGAATGCATGAGGTGAGTACATAAATGTAAACATAATGCAAGCCCTAACTACATGAAAAAATGCACTTTTTCTTTTGATGAAATCTATGTATGGGAGGGAGAAAATGTTTTCAAGTGGTTTTTACCAAAACAACAAAACTTCAACAAATCTCAATTCTACCAAAAATGATTATGAAAGTACTCTTTTCCGTTTTTTCAAGCAAAACATGAAAATCAATCAACACAACAAATCCAAATCAAAGCATTTTCTTTTTTGTCTTTCCAAATGAAAAAATGAAACAAAGTGATGAAAAGAGAGAACTTCTACTTAGAGCACACTAACTCGTCAAATTTCACTATGATAGCCTAAAAGCATGAAAAACCAAAAATGCATATAACTTTTTCAAGCATGGAATTACTTTTGCAAAAACTTGATTTCACTTGGATTTTTCAAGAAAATGAATGGCTCATAATTCGTGAAAAACACAAATAATTTACTTTTCGTTCAAACTTTCCAAAAGAATTACGAATGAACAACTCCAATGCATGAAACAACTTTTACAACAATTCTCAAATTAACTTAAAAAAGGGTAAAAATGACGCACTTTTTTATTTTCCAATGAATGCACCAAGACAATGCTTGACAATAATAACACATTCAAATATAAATGGCTAAGAAGAAGAGATTAATTGCAATTCTCTAATCATTCAGAAACTCTCAAGAAAATGACAAGCACTCATACGAACTGAAAACACACAAGACACTCAAAATCAACCGGAAGCAAGCAAAACTAAAAGATGTGGGCAAAAAGAGGTCTGGAATAAGATCCAATGTAAGGACTAGATCCGGTGAGGAAAGGAGGGAATGCAAGGTCAAGTGGGTGAAGGTGGGGGAGGATAAAATGTCCACCACTACCAAGCCTCAAGCTTGTCCAAAATGGGACCCAAAACCAATCCAAACAAATCCAAACACTACCAAAGCAAAAATCACAAGATCCCTGACTGGAAATTTCAGTACAGAGAGGTCTACAAATCAAACCAAACTCAAAAATGGAGAGGAGATGACCCAAACCCTAGGCTTGAGTGCTCAGCGCAACCTTTGGTCAGGCACAGAGCTCCCGACGCAGGTTATGTGCAGATGATCGGCGTCGGCAGCGCATAATGCAAATCTGGGTTTAGCGCCAAAGGCGCAGGTTACAGAGAGGTAAAAAGCGCCCGTGAGAGGACGGCGCTCTGGTTGTACTGCCCAGGTGCGTCAGGCGAAATCCAAATGCAAAAAATAAAATATCTCCAAAGATGAGCAATGAAAAGGTTTGATAATTACATACAGACTCAGGGAAAGCTAACAAACTCTTCAACAAGAAGATCTGATGGTGAAAAAGGCTTAGGAGGCAAATGAAATGGCTCACAAAGAAATCAAAGAAGATGACACTCAAATGAAAACTTAAAACAACATACGTATTCCCCAATATGGTCGCCAAATTTGTTACCGGACAATCTACCGAAAGCGGACTTAATGCATTATATCCCTAGTTCAATGTGAATCTAGAACAAATCAGACAAAATACAAATCTACCTTCCTAGATCAAATTAGAGATTAAGAGACATGAATATCTTACCTTTCAAATCTGTATATCTCTTTCTCCCTCGTCGCTCCAAGCTCCACGGTCGTCAGATCCAAAGCTGCAAGACCTGTCAGAACTTGCAAGAGACAAACAAGCAATAAGAGCACATCTACACAATAATTGATCTAAGTAAACGGTTAAGGAAGTAAACTATAAATATCAATGAACAAAAAGACATTTATGGAAAGAGTTTTGTATTACTGTATAAAAGTGGAAATACATAGAAGAGTGAGGATTACAACCGAGCCCTAACGTTGCAGTCTTCCTCCAACAAGCCAAGCCAATTCCTCTAAGGAGAAATGGGAGCCTCCAATGGATGGATGATGATCTCCTAAGCTTTATTTCACCAACATATGGATGTTATAGCCTTCCTCTCTTTGGAATGGAGAGGGATTTTGTATTTATAGGACCAAGTGGATAGAGTAGGTTAAGGATCATGGGGAGAGGGCTAAGGGATCTTCCCATTAGGTTAGGGAACCGAAGGCCAGCTCACCTAGGAGTTAGGGATAGGGATCCACCTCATCCAACTTCTAGAATTCGCCCGAAAGCTACCTTTATCTCATTAAACTAACTCCGGCGCAGGCTGCATGAGGACAACCTGCACCGGCGCTTCTTGCTCAAAGACAACATGCGCCGGCCTAATTAGGAATGAGTACAAAGGAGATCAACTTACTCTAACTGACTAACTTGATCATGGGACTTCAGGGATTGAGGCACTGAGTTGATATAAGTCTCATGATGGTGATATTTTGGGTGTAACAAATTCCCTCCAAGAGACTCCACTCAACTCGAATTAGTGATAGATTCTCTCATGAGACACTTGTCCACTTCTTCCTTGCATAATTCTTCCCCAATTCAAATTGGGAATCTTGGCTGACCATAACTCCCTCTATGCGCCATATTGGTGGTTATTTTTATCCCTAATATGTCATATGTGTCATAGTTCTGCAATCAAGTCAGAATTTGTCATATTTCTCATAGATTCCTTCATCATTGTTGTCATAAATGCCATGGAATCTAGCTACAAGTGTCACAATGCCTCTTCATCCTCCTTGGGAGTTACTCTTCCACTCCAATTGACCTTCCTAGATTCTTGCCATGAATATTACCTTTTCATCTCCCCAAAGTACATTACCCTCGATATTGGACTCGAATTGGTGAGAGAATGATTCCAAGTGCAGTGGGGAATCTTGCCACATGTGGGCCCCACACCCTCTTATATGCCCTCATGAACACATGCCACCTTAATTTTCTTTTATTATCATTTATTTGACCCAATTAATGTGAATTTGTAAATCTAAGGTCAATTTAGGGTTTTGTATCCCCCTTATTCCAAGTATTAATGCTTCCACCCCAACCTAGGGAACTAGTAGGTTAGTGGAATTTTTTCCTCCATGAAAATTTATTTGGATGGTGACATTAAATTATGGATTCTCAATAAAGAAATCTATTATTCTTGGCATCCTACATTGGGTCTTATTATTGTGTGTTAATATTGTGAGTTCTTCTTGGTTAATCCATTTGAGTTGTTGTTCTGAGAGGTGAGGGTCTTTGAGCCTCACCTTCAATCTTGATATTGGAACAATTGATAACAATTTGCAGGTTTTGTCTCTTCCTATATCGACATTCAAGCCTTTTTGGTCTCATCCCTCAAGATCTGGATTAGTGGTATTAGAGTAGGTACTCTCTCCATCAGAACAAGGGTTTGAATCTTACTACGGGTTCAAATATTTGCAGCAATCACCAACCTCCTTTTGGTACTATCGAAATCCATTTGTCAGGCCATACACTGTAAGCATCACAGTTGGTCCACAGGAACTACAGGGATTTTCTACCCTCAGATATTTGTTCATCATTACAAGAAGAACCATACATGGATTCACTACATCTATACATGGATCTACTACATCCATACATGAATCCACTACATCCATTGGTCTGCAACATTTTCAATAATTTTGCAGGGTGTCCATACTGCCTACGGAGGTTCCACAACCTCTACAACATGCCATGGTGCTCTACAAATCCATGGCCCTCTACACTCAACACTCTCACATTCAACAAGCTTCAAAGGTATGTTGTGGACTCTACAGGATGTTTCAAAGAGTCTACCATAGCTCATTTGAAAGGTTTTTTTGTCATCTCAAATGGGTATTTCATGGAATTTCATTTTGTTTCTTGGTTTGTGAGATATGCTTGCTTGAAGTAGCACATGTGTGTACACAGTTCAGTCGCACATACAACAACATTAAACAGGTTCCACAGTCTCCGCATAATGTTTTATAGGCTCTACCATATCTCATTAGAAATTTATTTCCGTCAGCTAAAATGGGTATTTCGCGGTTTTTCATTTGGCTTCCTGGTTTGAGAGATATTGTCAATTGAAGCAACATATGTCTACAAAACAATGCCCACACATCCCCTGAGCTTCAGCAAACACTTTTTCACTCCCTGGGACACCATAGAGAAAGTATGTTATATGGAAAGGTATTTTTTAGATTCCAAATGGGTCTTCGGCGAAATTGAATTTCAACACCTACAACAAAAGTTATGAATGGATTTGTAGCAAGACATCAATTGCCCCCAAAATCATGATTTTTCTAATTTGGGGATTTATTAAATCCAATTGTAAATTTTTTTTCTTTTCTCATACCATATATCAACAACAAGCTTGCCAATGCCACCATGGTTATGGTTCAACCATGCAAAAATCACTATTATAGGTCAACCACACAAAATCCTTCTCTTCATTGAAATTGGCACATTGTAATCATGGGTCTATTTTTAGCATGGGTGAAATGATGGGGACTATCATTTTCTAGGGGGGGGGGAATCATCCAAATTTTAGGGGGAATATGGTCTAAATTCAGATGTATAAGTCATAAAAGCATTAAAATGAAATTATCCAAATTTTAGGGGGAATATGGTCTAAATTCGTATATATAAGTCATAAAAGCATTAAAAGGAGAGGCCACCCTCTCCCATTCATCATAAAATACTTAAATGGAAATACTATTCTCTCTCATCCATGTTTTTGGAATATTCCAGGCGATTCTAGAATCCCATAGTTTAGAATACACCCATCCATGGTATTTGGTAGTCCATGGTTTTGGCCAATGGTATGGCCCCAAGGCACATTGCAATAATGTTATATGAAGGATTTATGCCTTCTCAATAAAGCAATCTATTATTTCTGGCATCCTATGTTGAGTCTTATTATTGTGTGTTAATGTTGTGAGTTCTTCTGGTTTAATCCATTTGAGTTGTTATTCTGAGAGGTGAGGCTCTCAGCCCCACCTCCAATCTCGATCTTGCAACAATTGATAACAATTTGCAGTTTTAATCTCCTCCTCCATTGGCATTTAATCCTTCTAGGTTTCATCCCCCGAGATGCGGATCAGATATTCCATTAGAACAATTCGTCATAATGAATCTTACAACTCAATTCATTATGTTAGCTTAAATCCACAGAATGATAAATAAACATGAACTAAAAGGAAAATAACTAGAGCAAAATAACACATTCACACAAATAACACGAAATATACCTTGGGAAAACCCACTATGGGGAAAAACCCAAGCGGAAGTGAGGACTATGCCTTTCTCTTTTCTTGTCCAATATGCAATGCAAATACAAAGAAAGTGGTACACACTATGGAGTTACCTATGACACTATGGCCTACACGGATAGTATAGGATCTCATACTTCCTCTGTAATGCTCTAATATTCACTCCCTTAATGTTGCTCAACTATGGAATAATACAATAACATCATTATAATGGAACCCTTCTCTCTCCTAATAACCCAGTGTTTAACATAACCCGAAAACCGTCTAGGGTTAGTTTTAGTGTTTGTACATGCCTCAAGTCCCATTTAGGGTTAGTGTTTTGGACCCTCTAGAATGTTCTTGAAATTTCACACGTGACTAGACCCACACGTGTGGGTAATGAGAGATGGCGTAGAATCCACTCGGTACCATGGTGGTCAACTAGATATGTCAACTTGCGAGAGGCATAACTTCCTCATGCGGACTCTGACCGAGGTGATTCTTGCACCGTTGGAAATGTCTCAAAGTGTGGAATAGTGTCAATGGGCTAGATATTTTCTTGCAAACTTTTGACCCTAAGAAATATTGTTCGGGCCCTCAAACATGCCCCAAAAGGTTATGGACCCCAAATTTGCAAAGTAAGACCTACCCCTAAAATGGTCCCTACAAGCCAATTCATCAAATTGTTCCGCCCATAAAGCACCAAATTAGATGAAAATTTATATATTGACCCAATTCATATCATTGACACATGTTGACTCCCTTTGCAGCTCCACCAAACCTACTACTTTTAAATATGTACATGTTATAGTCCTAGGATCAACCATTGTTAGCTATAAAGATCTTGCCACCTATAGAGAAATTGTTGTACATGTTATCAGATCTTGATACTCTAATGAATAATGACCACTTGTGAATATGAAGGAATATATCCCTAGAATAAAAGTTATCTACCAACATTCATCATCCTCTAAATCAATATCATGTCCCAACATCAATTGTCACCACATCATAAACCATCTTGGACATCCTACAAAGATAATCATATATCCATGCAAGATTGATACAGTTGGATCACGTCTATCAAGGTCATAAAGATAGAGATCCACAAAAGTAAACTCCTCAATCCTCAAATACAAAGCTCATGGTATATGCAACAATCCCTGCAAGGTCGTCATCAACTTGCCAACATGAGAATCCCTCTCATGTACCTCAAACCCTTTGGCAAATGAACCAACTTGAACTAGGTCAACTCCCTCCTCAAGACATAATCCTAAAGAAAGAGTAACATCACGGGCAGCTGGCTCTAGCTGAGCGAATCCATTAACCATGGCTTTGTGCTCTATAATATTCCCATTAGCTACAAATTTGGAATATGTCTCAACATCATCCTCCATTAAGATAGCATGCATATATTGAACAACTAGAAGGCTCATGGATAAAATCAATCTCATCATTACACATATCTTACTCCACACAACTAGAAATCTCGTGGATGGAAGTAGAAACTACAACATGGATAGCATATCTCACCCTCCTTGAAGATATCGATGCTCTTATAGCCTCCAAAGCCTCTTAATTTGGAACAACAATATCCATAATCTCCTTGATCACTAAAGGAGAATCCTACAAACTGAAAGATATCGCATCCTCATCAACATGAGATGTAAGCACAGTATCTATGATCAATGTTTTACTTGGCTCTATGACCTCACACCATCCATGTGCCTCGTCAAAGCTAGAAGGTCCTATCAACCTCTCATCAGAATGCAAAAGTGCCACTAGATCAACATGTAACATGTAAAGTCCACCCTTTCTCACCCCTATAGCTAGATTCCTTAAACTCATTATACTACTTTCATCGATGGTGCATTGTTGTCCCTCAAATACAACTCTATAATGTATATTTGTCATACAAGACACTAAAAGAAGATCCTTCTTTAAACATGAATAAAAAAAACATAAACCAGCTCAAGAACATCCCTTAAAGGCATATAAGATTAGATGGAGCTAACTCCTCTCATAGGGTAAGTGGCATCATCACCAAGCTTCATAGTCATGCCTCTCTCTTGATCCTAAAATCTATTGAACAATGACATGTCATATGTCTCAAATCTCTCTTGTCCACAAACCATCCAACAATAGACACATTATTAAAGGACAAGCAAGAGACCAAAGCCGTATCCCTCTTGGAAAATCTACAATATGAAGAATATCCTCCACCTATCATAGGTTCTTCGGAGTACTCGCCCACTGAAAATAAAACCATGCCAATCAATAATCACATAGATCTACCACCTATCACTAGCAACCACTAGAAAAAATAAACCACCCATCACAGGTCATCCTAGGCATCACACCCACTAAAAATATATCCATAATAACCACCATTGTAATAGATCCATTGTCTCTATCATGAGAGAAACCCATCAAAACATATCACAGGTACAAGTGTTATTCTCAAGCACAATCATTAATGAATGAAGAAGACAAACCCCTTTCCCAGGTTTTAGTTCTTCTCCAAGAAACCTATGGTTTTTCACCCAATGACCTCAATTAGGTCAAATACCTACCCTGGGTAAACTCTATCTGAAATACAAACTCCCTTTTACTCAAGAGTGATCTCAATTATAGAAGCTCTGATACTATGTTGAATTTTTTATTGGAATTAACAATTCAATGCAATTCATAAATTCATGTTCAACCTTGAAGGTTTCTTGGATCTTGGCACCAACTTTTTCATCTGGTAGAAAGGGGACAATATTTCACTTCCAAACAACCCCAAACTTCTTATAAATTCAAGGAGAAAAGATACTAAACACAAACATAAGTTTCAACCCTTCTAGAGCAACCTAGATTTGAAAATTCACTTTGCAAAAATAATAATGACAATACAACAATGATATGGAATCAATGAAATCAATTCTTTGTGTTCTTTAGTTAGTTGTAAAATAACAAATTATCACTTAACAATTTGTTATTTTACTTATGTCATATTAGGAAGACATATATAATCGTAAGTAACAACAAATTAAGAACATACATAGCTGAAATTCAAATCTTGAAATTGCAAAGGTATAGGATAGTTTGAAACTTCATTAATATGTTCAGGATGAAATACATGTACATACCATAGCTTTCTCTCAAGGTTAGTATAAATCCTTTCAAGTCTCCAAAAACCCTAGCAAGGGAAAATCAACAAAACCCTAATAACCAAAAAGATTCAATATGCAAGAATCACTCCAACACATATTCGAAGGCAAGATATCCTCTTGTTCTATTTTTCTTCTCCAAGATCCACCCTAGGGTTTTATGACATAACACTAATATTCAATCTCAAAAGGATAAACCCTAACTCTGGACCTCAAAGATGCTCCAAGATACTCCAAGAAGCCCAAGAAACTGTAGTGACGCAAAAGAGAGAAAATATAAAGTATAAGAGAAGGCAAGAGAGAGAGAGAGAAGCTAGTGCAAACTCCTCTCCTAGTCACATCTCATCACAAGAGTGAATACAAGTGAGTGAATAAACATATGTGTGATCATCATCTCCAATGTCTCCTCCATAAGAGCAAACAAACTCCATTCACAAGAGAAAACTCCAAACCAAGGTGTCATTTTCCCCTTCCATAACTTCTCTTAGGGTTTCTCATGGGCTCATGAACCCTAGCAAATTTTCCCAAGAAGACAAGTACAAAGAGAAAGATACAATGATGATGATAGTGAAAGGACTCTCTCCTTCCTCTATATATATGAGAGGTATGGCATACCAACAATACAATGTGTGCCTTAGCTCTTGCAAGCAACTTACAATGAATTCTTGTAGGACAACACAAGCGAGTCACTACACTCCAAAGTACATGTGTCATGCATCTAGGTGATGTCATGCACAATAATGGCTCCAAGGTGATGTAGCTACATAAGACACATCCACACCACTACATCAGAAACCTCCACGAACTCCATAAATCCTCCTAAGTAATGTACTCCATTGGGTTAGTTACCTTTACAAGAACATTATCAAATATCGAGTTGTCCTCAAGCCATCTCTAATCGTCCAAATAGGAATCCAAGCTGCCACATGGCAATTGGGGCCCGATGCCCTCCTCCATGATGCACAACACCCTTCATCCCATAAAGGGTGTTCTCCAAGCAAGTGGCTCCTCCATGGAACCCTAATAAAGAGCATCCACCAAACTACCAGAGATCTCTAATGCCTAAGGGAATAACACCAAGACACTAATCATATGAGGTCAAGCATCCACTGAACAAGCTATCTCAACTGTGAAAATCCATCATGGATCATGTCCTATGTGTCAATCCATCTAGAACCATCCAATGGTTATACATACATCATGTACCACAAGTCTTATGAAGCACCCCAAACATGGTGTAAACACTTTCAGAGTAACCTGAAAAACTAACTCTGAGGAGGATCACAATTTATCCTCTCAACTATTGATCTACACCTAATTGACTCAAATTATATATATATATATATTCAAGCATTATCAATGTGACGACATCTCTATCACACTACGTCGTATCTAAGCGTCTTTTGATGCAAAAAATATAATTTAATAATAACCATCGTAGATCCATCTTAAATTCAGATCTATCAAATAGAGAGAGAGAGAGAGAGAGAGAGAGAGAGAGAGAGAGATCAAATATTTTGGGGTGTAATTTTATATATATTCAAGCATTGTCGATGTGAAAACATCTCTATCACACTACGTCGTATCTAAGCGTCTTTTGATGCAAAAAATATAATTTAATAATAACCATCGTAGATCCATCTTAAATTCGGATCTATCAAACAGAGAGAGATCAAATCTTTTGGGGTGTAATTTTTCTTATTATTTAAAAGCGATTTTGGTGCAGATGATAGGGATAACAATGTTTCTATGCAAATATCATATCTATAGTATTTTATTTATGTTAGGATCTCTCTTTTTATCTCTTTATATAACAATGTTTATATTAAGTGTGCATATTAAATCTCTTTCCTTCATATATATTGAGATATTTGTATTTTCAATTGTATTTTTATTTGGATAACATATAGTATATCCAACTATAAATACAATTGAAAATAAAAATATCCAAATATAATACATATGGTGTTATTATTAATTGTTATGTGTATTATATTTTTTTGGAAGTAAACATGTTATGATCCTCTCTAGTGGTGTAATGAAGAGGGTGAAGGGCCCATTAGAGTAATAATAGTGGAGGCCATTCAATGTAAGGTGGACTAGGTCCATTGTTTGATATTATTAAATAAGACCCACTATGGTAGTGTAATGACCCTCCTTTCCAAACTTTGCTTTGAGAAGGATTAGGATATTAATATGAGGGTTGACTAAAGAGTTTTTTTTTTACATTATCCTGCTATCCCCCCTGGGAATCAAGGGTATCCCAAGCCCCCCATAGGAATGGACCTCAAGACCTATGGGCCCCCACCCCACCATAGGTACCGTTGCACCACTCTATCAGGCCTTAGTTGTCTAAAGAGTTTAATCACCATGTTTCTGACTATTCTCTAGATTTGGAATGTGCAATGTACTCGATTAATAAGATGTATTTGATATTCTAGTTTGTTGAGTTTATTAACATATACATCATGATAGATCATATCATGAAATGAATACTTATATTGTGAACAAGTGTGAGTTGTGGTAGGTGGACAGGACTTGTAGTACTCCTGGGTGAAGTTGAATGAATGAAGAAGAAGGCTTAAATGTTGTGAAAGCTCAATGAAACCAATGGACTTTCATTGATGTTATATTGCATATATTTCATATCCACTTGCATGTGGTATGACATGATTGCATTGATATTACTGGTGCAAGACATTAGTTATATGAAGGGTGACATAGGTGGAAATGGCTATTTGGGAGAACTTCAAATTGGGATTTCCAATAATAAATATCTATGAAGGGTAATTGTTAATATTAAAAAGCTCGTGGGGGGTAGCTCAAGTGGTAAACATGAGAAGTTGTAATCAGTTGTAAATGGAAGGTCACGTGTTTGGATCCCACCAATATTACCCATGCTCCATGTTTTGGGCCATGTGGATGCACTTAGGGGTATAGTGGTAGCAAGATTGGATCCCTAGACCTCGTGTCACGCGAGTACCAGCCCAAATCCAATTGTCGATTCCCCTAGTTTTAAAAAAATGTTAATATTAAAAAAAATTGATATTGATCTGCGTGATATGCATGTGATTATCACATGTGCAGGATATAGGGGCAATTCCTTGCCAACTCGCCAACATATGGTGTGGGCCATAACTAATGAATCCTTAATGGAGGCTTGGAGTCTCAATAGAGACATGGAGTCTCAAGGGAGGTGTGGAGTCTCTCTTTGCAAAATATATGGGATGGCTATGATTGGGGGGTGCACATTAAGTTGGAATAACCTTCTTCCCCAGTAGCTAATCCTTATAGATGTAGAACTAAGGTAAGGTAATAGATAAAAATACCTTGAGATTTAATTAATCAATAAGATACTTGCCCATTTTTTTTGGGGGGGGGTCTCTTTGATAATTATGATTTTAATAAGTAAATGGATATCATGAATAATGAAACAAATACTTTAGATATTTATCTCCAAGTGACACCTCATAGGTGTGATCATTGTCCTATTTAATAAATTCAAATAAAAATGAAATTTTTGGGAGTGACACCTAAGGAAGAGTGATGAATATTAGGCAATTTTTTAAATAATAAAATTAATTTATTTTGTAGGGGAGGGGTGTGGTGGCAACCCTCACAAAGTCTATAAATAGGGAAGGTACCCCATGGTTTTGGTGTGACCTAGAGGGTAAGGAAATGATGCCAAAAATAATGGAATAAACTAGAAGTTTGCCAGTGCATTAAGAGATCCATACTAGATATATTCTACATCAGAAATTGGTTATGAGCCCACATAGCTCAGGGTTCTTAGGGAAAGAAGTTTTCCTTAAGTATGTATGGGAGGAAATCAGTTGGTACCACATGAGTTGTCATTGGCAACGAAATTGGAGTTGGAGCATACTTTCAATTGTGGTAGTTGGAAACCTAGTCATGTATGCTTTATAACTGTCCTTGAAATTTCAGTATGAGTTGTGGTTTTGCTAGTTAATTTGTAATTCTGGTTATGAGAGTATGTTATTTGGAAATTTATTGGTTGAACAAAAATGAAGCATAGTTTATATATGGACTTTTATATGCGAAAGTTTGAATTATTATTGGTTTAGTGTCAATTGTGCTGACGTGGTTGATGTAGCAAAACATAGAAATCAAAGACATACACTATTGGACATAAATGTACTAACAATTGCCCAGAGGGGTGTGGGTAAGTGTATTATGTGAATTGCACCTTAGTCCAACTAATTTTCTTCATGTTACATTTGAATTAATTTTGGTGGAAAAATTACATGTGTTAATAACAAGTTCATGGAATGCTTTCCAAATGTTTGGAAAAATCCCTTAATTAATAGTATAGTTTTATATGGGGAAATTTGCTAGAATAAGTGCTAACTTGTAGCTAGCAAAAGAATGGAGAAGATCCCTAAATATTCCTTGATGAATTGTTGGGTCAGCTTTTCAAAATGCAAAATAATGGTGGATATGGCATGCCAAGGGGAAGAAAAGGCTTGGGTAAGTGCCAAGAGGGTAATTGATATAATTATTGGTTAAATGTTTCAATTAATGTGATATTGTTTTACATGAATTTGATAATTACCTATAATTATTAAGAAAGGTTAAGGGGATGTTTGTCAAGATGTTTGACAAAATCCTTGAAAGGAAGATATAGTTTTATTTGAGGAAAAGAAAAAAAAAATTATGGAACAAGAATGTAGGAATTCTTAATGTCAATATGCTTATGGAATTAAGGATTAATTTTGTAGGAAATGACTTCTTCTTGAGACATGGTAAATCTGGCTATGTTGTCAATATGGTTAATTGCAAATTTGGAGTTTGTTCACTAATTGTTTGAACAAATCCTTGAATGGGAAATGTATGTGAAATTGGGAAAATAATTGGAATATAAGTTAGAGCTTCTTAATTACAAGAACGTTTAAGAAAATTAAGTGTAATTTTGTAGGAGAATGCATGTTTTCAAGTCCTAAGAAATTTGCTTATGTAATCTATGTTTAATTGCAAATTCAGAGTTTGCTCACTAATTGTTTGTAAAAATGTATGAATACAAAAATGGTTGATTTCAGTGATTCAGATGTAACTACAAATTTACTATCTGGGTCATCACTAAATTTTGTAGATTTTTTGAACATGGGGATTAAATGTTCCACCAAAAATCTCAAGAACCCAGTTCGTGGCGCTGGAGATATGTTCTTTTTATTAGAGTAATTTGTGATTATGTAGAAACTATAAATTTTCAACAACTATTTAGTTATTTTCCTCTTTCTTACAATTTATGAAGTGGGTAAGAGAGATTTTTGGTACAAAGCCACAAGACATGAATATCGAATACCCAAATATTATATTAAAACACATGAGCTATTTATTAGGGTTGTAGCTAGTGTTGCTTGCATGAAAATGTTATCAGTATGTTTTGTAATTTGGTTTGGGTGCTTGAGGGCTGGAATGCATTTGTGTGTTTTCTCTTTGATATCAACCGTAAATTGTTATTAAGAAGCATCCATGCTTCTAGTTATTAATTTTAATCAAGGAATGATCATAGTATTTGGGTAGAATTATTAGGCATGTTGCTTGAACAATCAAGTCCTATAACTTGAACCTTTTTTTTTTGCTAGAATATCCCAGACTTGCAGGAGTGGCCTTTGGTCTAAGAAACCATGACCCAAGGGCATCTAAGTTGTCAAAATCACCCGATCATCACACTCGGCCTAGACCAAACCAACCCTCAACTAGTTGGATTTTGGGTATCTCCTCCCAACTAACTCACCCCTTAGGGGAATTGAACCTATGGCACCCTGTTGACGAGACCCACACCTTAACTAAATGAGCTAGCTGGACTTGAACTTTTAATTGGAAATTAGAATGATAATTAATAACTCTTTCTCACTTTCGTGGCTTATTCTCTACCTATATTTCATGAGTAAGCTTGTAAAGTTAGCTTAATCTTTTCTATGGATATAAACCATATGCACAACATCAGAAGTAACACATGATTGCAATGATGGATTCAAACTCTTATTGAGAAGAGGCATGCCATGCTATTCCTTGGAAAATTCTTTTGAAGGCATTCTATAATCTTACTTGAGGATTAGCTTATAGAATGTATTGAGTCATGTATGAGATCATAATTTTTATGCAATTAAGAGATACATTTGCAAATCCTATATCAACTTTGTGAATGATTAATACCTTAAAATATTGGACTCATAGTAGTAGGCTATAGGCTTGACATGTACCATTTATTTTTTTAACATTACATAACTGAAAGGTCCTTAAATTATGATCAATATTATAATAATTGGGGTGATTAAAAATAAATGAATATGACTGAATAGTCAAAAAGCGTTGAATGCATGAGCAAAATGTAGTTTAAATCTCAAATCAAGAACTCAAATGGATTGAGACAAAGAATGGGTTAATTCTTAGGCTCTAAATGTCTAAAAGAATAGGTGGTTAAATGAGCCCATGAAGCTAGGATACATCTCAAACATGATTCTAATATCATCACGATTGAGTGATGGATTATAATTATATGATGTATTCAAATTATTAACAATGATTGTGTGTGTGTGTGTGTGTTTTGGATTAGTTTTAGCCTTCAAGGCTAGTATGGTGTCTTAATGTCCGGTGGGACATTACAGGTAGTTAGTATTGAATAAATATAATGGGTCATCATTAAAGAAGGTTCACTAGGTAGTTGGGAGGTTGTTATGGTTGGAGATCTATTTTTTTTTAAATAATGATGGATTCCTCCTTATGAATCATGTGTGGAGTATCTTTTCTTTAGAGCTTAGCTCATAGGAGGTTTCCCCTTGAAGAAGCAAGTGAACAATAGTGGATTCCTTCCATAAAATGATCAATTGTAAGGTGTTGCCCTACCTTAAGGGTTTGGATATTAATAAAACTAGAGTGTATTGGATATCTTGTATGAGATTGCATATTCAGATTTAATGTACAAAGCAAGTGGTATCGGAGCTCTTTCTAGGGCCCAAAAGAGAGTTTTATTTTTTTGTCTTTCCTAATTTATAAGTTTTAAAAAGGAAAAAGAGGTCCATGACACTCATATAAGTTTATGAGTTTTTTTGGTAGAATTTCTAGAAAATAATGTAGATCCATATTCTTCACGCAAAAATACATGATTTAGAAAAAAGCCCAAATTGGAGTTTTGACGAGGGAGATATTGTAGTTTGAAATGTGTTATTTTTTAGGGCTTCTGGTGATGGTCGCAGGTCTTGCAAATGAGATAACTTTTGGTAGAGAGTTAAAATTGTCACTAGATCATTTCCATTAGATAGAGAATTTCTAGGGCTTCGATATCACATGCTATATGATATATTTCTAGTCAATATCAAGTACACTATAGCCCATTGCAAAATTCTACTCTCAAAACCTCATAGAATTGAAGAATGGAAAGGTGGCGTGACATGCCATTGGAGGAACAAATGTGGGTGACATAAACTTTAAACGATATATTTGCAACTTTGGAAGCTATGGATCAAACAAGACATAAATTTGAGGAGAAACATATTCTTGATAACACATATTCTTTCATCGTTGAAGAGTATAACCAAGAAAGACATGCATGGTATGATTTAGAAGATACCTATGAGGATGGGTATATGTACAATTGTAATTTTGGGAAGATAACTACTTCCATATTATTTTTTATGAATCTTCTCTACCATATGAAGAAAATATCATGGAGAAAAGACAGCAACAGGTGTCATCTATGAGTTTCCAATACATTTATTCTACAATAGTAGAGTTCCTTTTAGAGCCATCTTGTTACTAATACATGGATGATTTGTTTTCTTTGGATAGTTTAATTTTTTGGATCCACAAGACTAGGGTGGGCATTTGAAGCATAGCACTAAGTGACTCATTGCGCTTAGGTGTCATTGGTTGGGTGTTAACTTGAGCACCTAGACATGGGACCCAAGTTTATGGATGAGTCCTTTTGATTCCTTCAACATTGCAATCAGTCCTTAGAAATGGGACATTGGCTACTTCAACATGGCTATTGACACTAATACATGGTACCCAAGCTTAGGGTGCAGCTTGTTGGACTACTCGATATGGTGTCTAACACGTATACATGGGATCGTAGTCCCTTAGCATGTTTCAACATTGGAGTCAACACTCATCCATGGGACCTTGGTTTATGGTTATACATGCTTACATCGAGCATCGAGGGCAATGCTTTTCTAAGAGGGGTGGAGTATTATGATCCTCCCTGGTGATGTAATGGGGGGGTGAAGGGCCCATTAGAGAAATAATACTAGAGGTCATTCAATGTAAGGTGGACTAGGTCCACTATATTTATTATTATTAAATACAACCTACCATGGTAGTTAGTATTGAATAAATGTAATGGGGCCACATTAAAGAAGGTTCGTTAGGTAGTTAGGAGGTTGTTATGGTTAGAGTTCTATTGTTATATATAAATAAGGATTGAGTTATACTTATGAATAATGTGTGGATTATATTTTCTTTAGACCTTAGCTCATAGGTGGTTTCCCCATCGAAGAGGAAAGTGAACAAGAGTGGACTCCTTCCATAAAACTTTAAAAGGATCAATTGTAAGGTGTTGCCTCACCGTAAGGGTTTTGATATTAACAAAGCTGGAGCAAATTGGATATATTGTATGCGATTTAATATCCATATTTAAGGTACAAAGCAAGTGGTATTTGAGCACTTTCTATGGCCCAAGAGAGAGAGTTTTTTTTAATTGTTCTTAGGTTTTCAAAAGGAAAAAGAGGGCCACAACATTTAGATCAATTTCTGAGTATATTTTTTGGGAGAATTTCTATAAAATAATTGTAGGTCTACATTATCCTTGCAAAAATACATGATTTAAAAAATAAAAAAGTCAAAGTTGGAGTCTAGAGGAAGGAGATATTGTAAATTGAAAACTGCTCCTTTTTAGGGATTTCAGTGACGATAGCGAGTCTTGTCGTTGAGATAAATTTTGGCATAGTGCTCAAATTGTTTCCAGATTGGTGCCTTTGGATAGAGAATCTACGGGGCTCTGATATGGCATATTACATGATATATTTTTAGTCAATATCCATTACGTTACAACCCATTAGAAAATTTCACCCTCAAACACTCATGAAATTTAAGAATGAAAAGGTGTTGGAACATGCTAATGGAGGAATGAATGTCGGGGTCAACCAATTTAAAGGATATATGTGCAACTTTGGATGCTATGAATCAAATAAGACATAAATTTGAGGAGAAACACATTATTGATAACACACATCCTTTCATCGTTGAAGAGTATAACCAAGAAAGATCTACATAGTATGGTTTAGAAGATGTTTATGATGATTGATATATGGACAATTATACTTTTTAGTATGATAATTACTTCCATCTTATTTTTTATGACTCTTCTCTAGTAGGTGGTGCCTACCAGTTTACAATATGATTTTTCCACAGTAATAGAGTTTAATTTAAAGCCATCCCCTTATTGTTACATGGAGGATTTGTTTACTTTGATAGTTATACTTATTTGGATCCACATGACCAAGGTGGGCATTAGAAGCATAACACTTAGTACTCGTGGAGCTTAGGTGTCAGTGTGAGCACTTAAATATGGGACCTAGGTTTATAAATGAGTCCCTTAGATTCATTTATCATTGCAATTAGTCATTGCGCATGGACATTGACTACTTCAACATGGTGATCGAAACTTATACATGGGACCCAAGCCTAGGATGCAACTTGTTGTACTACTTTGGTATGGTGTCTAACACTTGTACATGGAACCTTGGTTCTTTGGCCTACTTTAACATTGGGGTCAACACTTTCCCATGAGACCTCGGTTTATGGTTGTACCTCCTCGCATCAAGCATTGATGTCAACACTTTTCTAAGGGGGGTGGAGCGTTATGATCCTCCCTATTGGTGTAATGTGGTGGGAGGAGGAGGCACAAAGGGTCCTCTAGAGTAATAATATTGGAGGCCATCAAATGTAAGGTGTACTAGATCCAAGACATTTGTTATTATTAAAGAAGACCCACTATACTAGTTAGTATTGAATAAATGTAATGGTCCTTCTTAAAGAAGGCCCACTAGGTTGTTATCATTAGACTTCTATTGTTATATATAAACAAGGATGGACTCCTTATGAATCATGTGTGAAGTATATCGTATTTGGAGCTTATTTCATAAGAGGTTTCCCCCTCAAAGAGACAAGTGAACATGAATAAAGTCATTCCATAAAACATTACAAAACATGTAAGCTACAACATCTATACCATGCTCAGCTCTGGATACCCCTACTCTAGATGTAATAATAATAATAAACATTTATATCATGTTGTTGGGATGTAGATGCTCCTACTCTAAATATAGTAATAATAATAATACTAATATTTTATAGCTAAATAACAAATTGAGTTTGACATAACTTCTACATACAGTAACAATAATAATACTAATATTTTTATTCCCTACCATGCAGGGAATTATGTAATCGCCATGGTTTTGGTAACCGTCCAAACGATTTTTCATTTTTTTTATGATAAGGTTTTTCTTACTTTATATAACGTCTTAGGTGCCAACCTCTTAATGTCCAATTTTTATTTTTTTTGAATTGTGTTCCTATCCCGATGCACCTTGATGCGATTTGAAGCGCTCTGACATCTTGGCATGTCTCTGCAATTGGTACTTCATCACACTCAAAATGGGACATGCAACACTCCACTTGGATTGCTCCTTGATCACAACATCCTCCAGTTGTAGCATGGACATCCTCTAGCTATAGCATGAACTTGTACGTCCTCCAACAGAGGCATGGTGGATATAAAGTGCATAACCGCAGTTTTATGCCAACCATAGCTGGGTGGTGGTTGCCCTATCAAATCCAATGGACTACCACAAGGACAACAACTAGGCTAATTGTACACTATTGAATCTACAACTAAAGCACACAATATTCAATTTACAACTAGACCGTTTCTACAAGGACAACAACCAGATCAAAGGTATTAGCAAATTCTAGGTTATTAAGTGTTTTTTTCTTCGTACCTTCAAGTTTTAACTGATAATTCTCCCATCCCCCTCTGTTGTCATAGCAGCAGCAGCTACCACGACCTCCTACTCATACCCATCGATAGGGCCTCTCTGCCTCATCGCTCTCCCTGGGACTCGCTCCCCATAACTCATCTTCTTCCCGACCAATGCACATGCTAAATCCTGAGCCACTCGCGGTGACGCATCCTTGGAAACAACAATATAATCATCCTTCCTTTGAGGTGTCCACACCCTTAGCTCCCTTGGGAAATGAAGTAAAGAACGTAAGACTTTATTTGGGAATCTAAGAACAACCCAAGAAAGATTACAATGTTGAATCTTCCCAATTAATTCCTCCTCATATACCAAATGAACTCCTGGAGCAACTATGGCTTGTGCATCTCGTGCACCTACCTCTACATCGATTTTTGCTTCTCTTGAAGAATGTGTGGATGTAACCATTTATCAATCCCAGGAAACCATTCCTATTTTCTCATGAGTGTTTTCTCTATGGAGTATCTATTCCTAGATCAGATGGTGAATTTGCATCTATTACCTCAACTCAATAATAGCTATTAATGATGAAAATCTCAATCTCACTCTGTAATCCATCTACCATTGCTCCTAATGTTTTGAGGATTTCTGTAGTACACCGTCTTGGAAACCTTGCAGGTATTTTTTTATGGCTACTACAATATGGATAGTATTTGCAGTTTTATGCTTGGATACATGAGGCCAAGAATCTCATGTGTTTCTTCACAAAACTTTGCAGGTCTTCATTAATAACTCCCTTATAGACTTTGGCCAATGTGCCCGTGTTGATGATGGCGGATTCACTTAAACCATTGGTAGCATTTGTTACATCTTGCAAATGAGTTTCTCTCTCCACTGTAAAAAATCAGCTTGTTCACAACTTCTCCAAAGATTCCAATGTTTCTACACTTGGCAACTCTTAAAAAAAGACTCTATATTCAACCATTTGTCATTACAAGTGTTTGAAAAGATAGACGTGTCCTTGGGTGTTGTAGTGAAGCTAGAGGGTTGTAATGCTTGCAAACTAGACCACTGTAATAGATTTCAAGTGTGCAAGCTAGACAACTGTAATGGTTGTCCCATCCATGCCCTTATGAAACCCAAGGCAAATGAAAATTGAAAGACATACACATTTGGGATGTTCACGATGAAGTTTAGTCAGTTCCATAAGTGGGATGCTTGTATGAATGTTGCAAAGTAGCATTCTCAAAATTCACGTCCTATGGTTCATTTGTCGACATAGATCATCTCAAGCTAGCTTGCTCCATCCTCAAGTACAACATTGTTTTTTTTGCTCTCTTTTTATGAAAATTGTGTTTCCTTAAACACTAGATACAAATATTTAGATGTCAGAAGAAAAGAAACACAATTTAAATAGAAAAAAATCACATGTTAAATGAATAAATTACAAGTAACCTGAATAATCTATGTCAAAAGAAGAAGAAAAAACACAATTTAAATAGAAAAAAATCACAGGTTAAATGAATAAATTACAAGTAACCTGAATAATCTATGTTTCAAGCACTTGATGAAAATTCAAATAATTAAATGGAAAAAAGTTGTAGGGTAAATGAAAATTACGTGTCCTTCAGCGTAGGATCAAATAAGAATTACATGTTGGTGCCACTATTCATTTTGATCTCTAACCGCTCTTGCCTCTACAACTTGTACTTATGCCTTTATCTATAAAATGGAAGAAGTGTAGTAGATGAGAACTTGTGTCTTTATCTATAAAATGGAAGAATTTATTGGTAAGTGCATTTAATTATTCCCGCGTTCAATGTCAAGTTTGTTATTTGGGCATTTATTACTCAAACAATGATAGAGAAATATTGGATTGCAAAGTGATAGTTATGCTTACCATTTGTAAAACAATTTATAATCTATAAAACATTTAACTTACCACATATTTTGGTTATGTACTAAATTATATTTTTTTTTAAAGTAAGTTTCTTATATTACATCTTTTTTTTAAGTAAGTTTCTTATATTACATCATCAAAAAGTTACATATACATACATTGATACAGTTCTAGGTGTTCTTGAAGAAGAACCCTGGGCCTTTTCCCCAAAATGACTAAAATCATCCTTTTTAAGCCCATCCATTGTTTGAATGGATTTTCTATCAAAACAAAAAGCCTCCTGTAGTAGACTTCTGCAAAACCCAAGACATCTAACAATTCCCAATTTTACAAAAAGATTTTTGGAGAAGTTCTTTGTTGTGCTACCCACAAAAAAACTAAGGCTATTTGAGTTGAGAATATGATTGGCATACATATTGTAATAAGCATTGTTTTTTTTACAGGAATGCATTAAATTCATCAATTTAATAAAAAAAACATTGTTGCATTGATTTCAACAATGCATTGTTTAATAAACCACAAACAAATGTTCTTCAAAAACACAAGATGCATATTAATTTGATTATTTGCATTGATTTCAACAATGCATTTTTTTTTGTTATTTACATCTATACATTGAATTCATCAATTTAATAAAATTATGTTACAAAAATATATATTATAGTTGACATAAAACCTAGAAATGTAAGAAGTAAAAAAATATTATAACTCACATAAAAAGTAGAAAAAAATAAATAAATAAATTATAGTAGTCATAAGAAGTAGAAAAAAAATATTATAGCCCACATAAGAAATAGAAAAAATAGAAGGGATTTGAACCTTAAGTCCAATCATCTCATTACTTACCAATATACAACAAACAAATGTTCTTAAAAAACACAAGATGTATGTTGATTTGATTAGTTGCATTGATTTCAACAATGCATTGTTTTTGTCTTTTACATGTCTGCATTGAATTTATCAATTTAATAAAAAAAATTGTTGCATTGATTTCAACAATGCATTGTTTAATAAACCACAAACAAATGTTCTTCAAAAACACAAAATGCATATTAATTTGATTCGTTGCATTGATTTCATCAATGTCAGCCATAATAATAGTTAGATTTGATAACTAAATATAATTACAAGCAAAAAGAGTTTTGAATCTTGGTCTCTATGTTAACACAAGCCCAATAACCTAACTGCTTACTAATACACCACACACAAATGTTGTTAAATAACACAAGATGCATATTTATTTGATTCGTTGCATTGATTTTTTTTTTAACTAAAACGGTTATTTTATTGAATATGAGGAGCGGATGGGGTTAACCCATAGCTACCAATAATACAAAATATTCAAAATCCAGCAAGATCTTGCAAGCTTTCCCAATCATTACAAACCAGAACCTCAGGGAATGGGAATCCAGAGGGGGTCTTCATTATTTATTTTGTAGGTCCCTTGAGACATAAGACATCCCATATTGGCTTTGAGGTCAACTTCTTTATTCAGTCCACGCAAAATGTGGAAGTAGAGGGAAGAGGAGAACCCGAGCAACATGTACCGCAGCCTTTGCAAAGTGTTGTTGAGAGGAGGATTGTTGAATTGTTCATTTGAATTTAGAATTTTTATCAGGATTTCAGAGTCTCCGAAGATTTGAATATCTTTGTAACCATTGTCCCGATCTATCTGACCAGCTTTTAACAACCCAAGAATTTCAGCTTGATTATTGGTTCTCTGTCCTAGACCCCAGCTAAAACTATATTTCCTTGTACCATACAGGGAAAATATTATTCCATCAGCTCCGGACGTCCCGGGGTTCCCTTTAGAAGCGCCATCAAAAAATATGGAAGCTTTACCCTACTTCCTCCACCAGTCCTGAAAAGATGCCTCAGTAATTCGAAGTTTCCAGCTTGGAGTGTCAATGGGTCTAATCATGGTCGTGCTTCTATCTCTGAAGGTATAAGTTCCCATCCATTTCTTTTCAGCAGGAAGGAGAATAAGATCTTTCTTAAAGGACTGCTGAGCCACGGTTTCAAGGAGAAGAGATATGGCTTTTAAAGCAACCTGCGAAGGGAGGCTCAGAGTATTGTTAAAAATCCTATCATTCCTAGCCAGACAAAGTTTCCAGCAAACATACTTTGGGATGGCATCCAGATCCGGGCCCATAGAGAGTTGCTGAGAAGCACATAGGGTATATCTCTTTCCAAGATGAAAAAAACGCAGCCATAGAGGCTTGAGATGGCACAGCTGCATTAAGACCCTGAAGACAGTGAGCCCAGACATCATGGGCGTAGGGGCAGTCTACAAACAAATGGTCCAATGTATCAACAGCATTACAACATAGTGAACAACGATGAGGGCCCAGGATGCCTTTTTTTATCAGGTTGTCACCAATCAGAATTTTCCTGTGAATTAAAGTCCAAAAGAAGAAATTTACTTTGGGCAAATCGAGAGGGTCCCAAACTGATTTCCAGAATGCAGAATTATGTGTGGACGCAGCGTGTGATTGGAGGGAGGAAAATCCTTGCGCAGGGGAATAAAATCTAGTCCTTCCCCAACCCCACGAATCTTTAGCCTAAAGGTGCACTGGAGCTAAGCCCGTCAACCCTGTTAAGAGAGAGGTTTGCTGGAGAAGAAGATGCTCAGGAGCACGAGGTAATGACCACGAATTCCAATTTCCAAAATTATCCCATGAAGAGATATCAACGAGCGTGTGGATGTTATTATGCATTAGCCAATGACGGATGTCTTGAATTTCATCAGAATTGATAAGAGGAACACGACCCATAATGTTGTCATGCCACAGTAAGGTTTTATTGCCATTCCCGGGTATTCGATATAAGTGTTTCTGAAAGAATTCAATACCTCTGCGACAGAGATTCCAAGTCTTAGAACCTATAGGGGTGTTATTAATCTGAATATTTCGAAGAGAGACTGCATTAAGGTATTTTTTCTTGAGAACTTGGCTAATTGGATTCTTTCTGTTGGTGTACAACTTCCACGGGATTTTACCACCCAAGGCTAGATTAGCCAGCTCAGGATCATGGATATTTAAGCCTCCTTCATCCATGGGGCATTTAATAGTGTCCCAGTTAACTAAATGATATTTCTTATCATTTCCTTTTCCACCCTACCACAAACAGTCTCTTAACAGCTTTGAGACATGCTTCATAATCGAGCTTGGAGCCAACAAAAAAGAGGCCTGATAAATGGGTAAGGCAGAGAGCACAGATTTAATGAGGATGACTTTCCCTGTAGTAGTGAGCCACCTACCACCCCAGGAAGCAATTTTAGACTTGATTTTACTCGGCACTTCCATCCACAGCGATGGTTTATTAGCTCCCAGAGTTAAGGGGAGGCCGAGATATTTAATCTTGTCCCAGCTATCATGTCTCGGAAATCCCATGAAGTGGGCAATTCTCTGAATGGTTTGGTGGTCTGAGTTCCATCCATAAATAACACTTTTCCTTTTGTTGATGAGGGCTCCCGAGATAGAGCAATAGTTTTGAAGAATATCTTTGAATTCCTTCGCAATCTTTAAAGAGGCTCCACCCAGCAGTAGAGAATCGTCAACAAATAAGGCATGGTTAATGGGCGCGATACCTTTCAACGGCCTTATACCTGAGACTGATCCAGCTTGCTGCTCAGAAAATAGCTTCCGACTCAGAGAATCAGCCATCAGAATGTACAAAAAGGGGGAAAGAGGGCAGCCTTGCCTTAGTCCCCGCGAAGCTTGAAAGTAGTTTGCAGGTCTTCCATTCACAAGAGGGGCTATCCAAGGCTTGCTCGTACAGGCTCTGATCAAATTAACAAATTCAGCGCTGAAGCCAAAAGAGTGAAGAACTCTAAAGAGGAAGGAGAGATTGACCCTGTCGAAAGCATTGGTCATGTCTAGTTTTATGGGCATCCCCTGCTCCTTCCGACGGTAACTAGAGTGCATGACTTCTTGCACTTGGATGATATTATCCAAGATATATCTCCCTTTGACAAAGCCACCTTGGGAGGAAGAAATGAGCTTCCCAAACAATGGTTTGATTCGATTAGCCATTATCTCGGACAAAATTTTATACGAAACATTACACAAGGATATTGGTCTGAATCTATCAAAGGAGCTCGGACTAGCTTCTTTAGGGATTAAAGACAAGAAAGTGGAATTGATGCTACCTCCAACTTTAGCTCTGCGTTGGAAGGCTTTGACCATTCTTAGGAGCTCAGTTTTTATAACTCCCCAACAAGTTCTGTAAAATTGAATTGAAAAACCATTAGGCCTAGGTGCGCTGTCCGGCTCCATAGACCATATTACGTCGTTGATTTCAGCTTCAGTGATAGGCTTCATGAGAGTTGAATTATCATCCGTACTGACTAAAAGAGGGATATTGGAGAGAAATTCAAAAGTGATCCCCTCGCATTCAACTCCATATTCTGTGTATAAATTTTGAAAGTGAGTTGTAGCAACCAATTTAAGCTGGTCAAAGCCTTTGTGTAGCTTTCCATCGGTAGAAGTGATTTCAAAGAGATGATTTCGGGAGAGCCGAACCCTGTAATACTTATGAAAGTAGGATGTATTTCTATCTCCAGCTTTAAGCCACAAGCTACGAGATTTTAATCTCCAATATTCTTCTTCGCATCTGAAGGAGTGAAAGGTTTTAATCTAAGCAGAAATTTCCTTATCTAAATCAGCTGAGTTTATAACTTTACATTCCATATCAGCCTGCACCTCTGCTAAATGATGAACAGCCTGAATTCGCTGGCTAATAGGATTGTTGTTTGGTTTTTTAATCCAGGCTTTCAGAGCAATCTTGGTCACCTTAATCTTCTGCTCCCACACAAAGCTGGGGGAACCAGAAATAGAGATAGACCATGCCTTATTCACAACATCCATGAAGCCATCTTTTTCGGGCCAGAGTGGACTGTATCGAAAGGGAATGGGTCCCAGATTTTCTTCATCTTCAAAAAGCAAAAGAATGGGCTTGTGATAAGATGTGAGTTTTGGGAGAATTTTGGAAGAGATAAGCCTTTTATCTAGCAATAAAGAGCTTTGAACCAGGAATCTGTCAAGGCGGGCAAAAATGTGATCCACACCTATTCTATTGTTTGTCCAAGTATACAAACCTTTCAGGGGTTTAATGTCAAGAAGATCCCACTGCTGAATAAGCTCTTCCACTATGGGGAGCATTTGGTCTCTTCCACGGTTACCTCCTCTCTTTTCCTTTGGATCAAGGACAATGTTGAAGTCTCCGACAAAGATGATATTCGTAGGAGAGGAGGTTTCCAAAAATTCAATAAGGGAAAGCCAGCATTCTTTCTTTTCAGAAGAGATAACAGGGACATAAAAATTAAAAAGGGAGAAAATGATCTGACTGGAAGAATGTCAAAGTTCGGTGAAGATCCAGTGTTGAGTTTCAAAATGACTTTCAAGATGAAACATATCATCAGTCCACAGGGTGGCCAGATCGCCAGAGGTACCTCGAGCACTAATGGCCTTTTCGGCATTCTTATTCCATTTGGATTTGTTGATGTCTAGAAGGGTGTCCCCTTCGATTTTAGTCTCTTAGAGCATAAGGATCTCGGGAGTTTCAATTTTCAATAGGTCTTTAACTGCTTCAGCTTTCATAAGGTTCCCTAGCCCTTTGCAATTCCAAGAGACTAGACGCATTATTTACCGGGGTTGGAGAGAGTAGAACTGCCCTTGGGATTTCTATTTCTGGTGTTCCTCCCAATAGACATTTCAATGGTAGGTTGATTTCCTTGCATTTTTTGCGTCTCTGCTTCCTCTTCTCGAACTTCCTTATGGGATTTCCTCCTTGCTTTTTTCGATGGTCTGTTAAAGGACTCGTCCTCGGAGGATCCGGAGATTTCATGTTGTTTTTTCCTGATCATTTCAGCATAGGAAGGGGGAGGGGGGGTGACCATGGAGGCAGCCTCTGCTCTTCCGTTCTCCACTGATTGAGAGACAGATTGTTGTTCGACCTCCTCAAGAATAGACTCTGGAACTTCTGAAGCGGTGTTGAGGGATTCAAACTGATTCTTAACTGTTGCTGCCAATGAGGGTTTAGTGCTCCCTTCTCCCTGTGTCAGCCTAGGATTGTGTGCAGTTGTCTCTGATACCACTCCTTTACCTTTGATTCTGATATTTTGTTTAGGCTGGGCTACTTTCTGCACCTGAGTCCATTGCTCTTCAGTGGAATTCTCTGCAACTTCCTCCGCCTTCTTCTTGCAATTCCGTGCAAAGTGACCATATCCACGACAGTGTCGACATTTAAAAGGGAGCTGCTCGTAGTCCAGTTCTTGGATATGAACCCAATCAGCCACGGTAAGCTTTATGGCTTCAGGTAGCCCCACTTCCAGGTCCACTTCAACGCATATTCTAGCACGGGAGTACTGATCCTTTATCTCAGCTCGGTCAATATATCTCCTGAGGGTATTACCGATGGACTCTAGGGACTTCGGATTCCAACAATGCAGAGGTAAATGGGGGAGACGGACCCAAACTGGAACAGCCGAGGGCAC
The DNA here is from genome assembly GCA_027924585.1 of Larix kaempferi. Classification (NCBI taxonomy): domain Eukaryota; kingdom Viridiplantae; phylum Streptophyta; class Pinopsida; order Pinales; family Pinaceae; genus Larix; species Larix kaempferi. The sequence continues at coordinate 6,933,311 of BSBM01000871.1, read as the reverse complement.
GTCCTGTGTCGGGTCAAAGTCTGGTGTCCAATTGTTTAAGTAGAGTCCCTCGGGGCCCATGAAATACGGACCATTTCTGAATATGAGGCTTCGGTCTTTTACATTATCAAATACAAATACAAAAAAGCCCTTACCAACAAGATAACTTCTGATATCTGCAGTGGTAGGTGGGCGCCAATTTCTTTGCACCCAAAATTCCACGGCTCTGGGAGAAGGCCAGAGGCCAGTGAATTTTCCGATAAGCCCTCGTTCGGCAAGATTCAGAGCTGCCCGATAGGATTCTTCAGGAGGAAGGGAAACCGTGGGTATACTGGCGAGCTTCTTGATGAATTTTTGTTGAGCTTCTAAGGCTGGTCGTTTGATTCCTGCAGCAATGAGATTTCAGAAGGCAGTGATCGTCGGTGGGGGAGCCTCAGGGCCCCCTCCAAGGCCCATTGAGAGCACGACGACCACTTCAAAAGATCAGGATCGATGGAGGAACGTTGCAGCAAATCACGCGCAGAGGTTTAAACTCGTTTCTTGGAGCCAAAAAAATCAAGAGTTCTTCATTGCATTGATTTTAGCAATGTATATTTTGTTTTGTTTTTTACATGTATGTATTCAATTTAGCAATTTAATAAAAAGTAAAAAATTTGCATTGATTTCAACAATGCATTGTTTTTTGTTATTTACATTTATACATTGAATTTATCTATTTAATAGAAAAATTATTTGCAATGATTTCAACATATTAAAGTTTATTTTCTCTATTTTAGGGTATATTGTGGATCCTCATAATAATATTGCAAATAATGAAGATATTGGTGATCAAAAAGAAAAGTACGACAAATGTATAGAAGAGAAAGAGAAAAATAATCATCAGAACATATAGAAGAACCTAGAAAACACGACCGTGAACTAAAGAGATAATGAAGAAGTGTTATTTGTGCAAAGGGATTCTCAAAAGCATGAATGGGAGATAGTTTCAGAGTTATATAGGAATCAGTATATAACTACCAATGAATATGACATACTTGGATACATGGAATGTGATAACAAGGAAAATTGGAACTCTAATTTTGTTGATATGGAAACTTCCAATCGTGCACTACAGTTCATATCTGAAAACCAACAATTGAAGGTCATTGTTCATAATAATCGTACTCAAAATTATTTAATTGAAATCTTAGCGGAGAAGCAAAAAAAATTATTTGAGATTATTCTTGAGCATTACAAAGGTGGGAACAATGAACCACTACGAATGATTATCCAAGGAACTGCAGGTACAAGAAAATCTTACTTGATTGGAGCTATTAGACAAACACTAGAAATTGATTATTTTCCAGATAAGTCACCATTACTTCTTTTGGCCCCAACCAGTGTTGCAACGTTTAATATATCTACATCAACAGTGCAAAAAAAATGGGGATTAACATTGGAGAAGGAATTTATAAATATTGGAAACAAAGAACGACGAGGACTCCCATTTACAACAATATCATGAGTAAAAGGTCTGGATGGTCTTCCTCCTTTCACATATGATCAATACGAGAATATGCCAAAGGGAGCAGGAGTGGAATCAAGAAAAAGGGAAGAAGAAATATCAAAGTTGATCACATTGTAATATATTTGATCAAATCCCTTGAGGTGCAAACCTTTTCTTTACTTCACTAAAAAAAGTTGCAAACCTTTGCTTTAACAATTTACTCAATCCTTAATACTTATTACTTACATTATGATAATCCTCATAATTCTATCTGTGTTTTCAACTTTACCTGTTCCTTACAACGCTGATCAAACTCCAGTTTTGTGTCATCGCCCACGACTGGAACCAGCCTAGATCCAAATCCTAGGCTCTATCAAGCACCGAGAGGGATCAAATCTCCCAAGGTGCAAACCTCTCCTCGAATAGCTCCTTTAGTGCAATACCTGAGAAGAGGTTTGCACCTTGGGAGATTTGATCCCTCTCGGCACTTGATAGACCCTAGGATTTGGATCTAGGATGGTCTATAAAACATTTAACTTACCACATATTTTGGTTATGTACTAAATTAGAATTTTTTTTTGTAATTAAGTTTCTTATATTACATCATCAAAAAGTTATAGATACATACATTGATACAATCTTGGGTGTTCTTGAAGAAGAACCCTAGGCCTTTTCCCCAAAAATGACTAAAATCATCCTTTTTAAGCCCATCCATTGTTTGAATGGATTTTCTATCAAAACAAAAAGCCTCTTGTAGTAGACTTCTGCAAAACGTAAGACATCTAACAATTCCCAATTTTACAAAAAGACTTTTGGAGAAGTTCTTTGTTGTGCTACCCACAAAAAAACTGAGGCTATTCGACTTAAGAATATGATTGGCATACATATTGTAATAAGCTTTGAAAAAACCCCAACCCATAAACTTTTTGAGACAAAAAAAGAAATTGAGAAACATTCAAACTCGCTTTGAACAAGAAGACTATGCCATTATTGTTTCTCCACCCGTGGTTCTGAGTCCACATGTCAGGACCATTGAGGAGGTTCTGCATCATCACCTAAGACGCAATCATGGGCTTGGACTGTGTTGTGCATGTAGCCACTATCAACCTTTGGAATGACATTTGGTTTTGTATCCTCCACCTCGTCGCATGAATCTCTCGAACCCAACCCATGAATTCCTTTCCCAACATCGACAGGAGCCCAAGAGTTTTTCACTGTTGCCACAATAGGGAGAGAAGCCTCGGGAACTAGGGAATCTGTCTCAGTATTCACATTCACTGGAAAACAAGGCATGGGAATATTAAACATTGTAGCGATGTTTATGCACCATTATGTCACAACTTGCACATGGTATGTCATATCTTGGAATTGAGCTTGTGTGTCCTCACCCAAGCTTCGAACATCGTTCTGAATGTCCAGGAGAGTGTCCACCATGGGAGCCACGTGCCTTACAATATCCACACCATCCATCATTGTGGACTGCCTTTTGCCATGACCACCTCATCGACTAGAGGCTTGCATCCGTTCTCTCACCATGGCAACAATGACTTCCCCAATATCCCGTTGGAGATTTTGCATATCGCTCTCCCTTACTGCTAAAAGAATGATGTCGGTAGTGTAAACCTAGACCCTTTAATGGAACTTATGGCATTGTCTAGAGATCATTAATGATCGAGAAAAGAATGGAGGCGGCCACCCTAGGTGCCATTATGTTGTAACTAAGCATGGGAACTGGGTAGTACCAGCTAGTGCGCAGAAGAGACGGGAGTTAAATGTCCCCGCTCCACGAAATCCTCCACCAACATGTTTCCCATCACATCGCCATGACTCACCTGCGATCGCCCAGTTGCCACCCCATTCGGGGAGTAATAAATTATAATATTAATTTGATTTAATATTATGTATTAAATTCTGTATAAAAATTTGGCGAGTACTCAAACTCAATTGTTTGTTAACCACACTTAGAAAAGACTCAAGGTCAAACAAAACTTAACTTAGACTACTCTTGATAAAAATTAAATTAGTGAATTATCAGAAAAGCAGCCACGATAATCACTATTGGTTTGGCTACAAATTATATACGCCTTGTTTATAAAACTCAATTATGCCAAGTATTTCGTTCACACTCCCAAGTTTCTACCATTCAAGATAGACAACAAAATATTTACTTTAACGAGATTGTTAATGTTCCACGTAGGGTTTCCATTCCTTAAGCTTCATGCTGTCTCTTCGCCTGTGTTATGAATTTTCCTCTTTCCAATAAATGATAAATCTAACTTCGATTATATTTAAAAAACATATCTATGGAAAGTTATTGGTTAAGTTCAATTTGACATAATTTCATATATAAATTTGTACTAAAAAAATTGTATTCAAAATATTTAATCTCATGATTATTTTATTATAATGATCTATTTTTTTACTTAATATTTTATTATTTTATTGAAGTGGTGATCATGGAATTACAGTTCTCTCTATATTTATTTTTAATTATTTTTTTTTGTTTTTATAATTATGAATAAATAATCAATAAATACAAACACTAACACTTAAAAAGTTAGCATCTAGCTAATACTTCACAAGCCTATGAGTGGATAATAATTTCTATATAACCAATCAAAATGAAGACACATTTAACAATCGCACAACCATATACATTATTAAACCTTGAAGTAGCATAAAATGTAGTAACCTCGATGAACAAGCCTTTATTTATAATACTAACCAACAATCCCCACCTAGTAGGGCCTCTCTCTCAATCTTTGCTATTGAAGTGCTTGGTAGGGAACAACACCCCAATATTGTCATAACTCTTGAAGTAAATCTTAGGAGTAGTTTCCTCATCCACAATGATCTCGAGTAGGGGAACATAGAAAGGCATATGTCCTTTCTTGGCCTTCACTCCCTTCACACTCTTCATCTTGTTATTCTCAACCTGGCAGGAAATCTCAGCAGTACACGAGACAAAATTGTCTATGCACTTTAATCCACTCACAATTAAAGTTTAAACACAACTTCCAGACCTTTACAAACTCAATGGTAAGGAATATACAACTTTGCTACTCATTTAGCTTGTCTTACCACATTGAATTTGAGACCCCTTTCTTCATACTTCTTCACAAAAACCTAAACACCCTACTCCTCCAAATTTGAACTTATAAACTCCAATAGTTTTATAAAAATATAATTTGCACTAATAATTTATAATTACGCCATAGACATTTTTCACATTGAGATATCATCTTGCAATCATTGTTTCAGATTCCTCGTCTTCTGAGCGAATTGAAAAACACCATGTGTCTTCATGTCTATGTCTGTACCTTGCAACTTTTTCCTGTCCGTTGTTCTTTTTCTCATTGTTCTGCGCGGAGGATGTACTGGGTGTGCTGATAGTGACGTGGTTATGGTTCAACCTTCCAACATGTGGGCGACTTCTCTCTGAATTCTGGGCGTGGTGCTTGACTGCTCAACGAGGGGGCGACTTTCTACGTATTTTCTCAACGCAAACCCTTAATATTCTGCAACATCAAGCGATCAAAAGCCGAAGAAATACTGCCCACACTGTGAAGCTATCATGGAAATTACGCCGCAGACTAACAGACGAGACAAATGAGCTGCCATTGAGAATGGGAAAGCGGAAGTAGGAAGCATAGGTTGAGGAGCAAAGCCATCTAGGGTCAGGGTTAGGGTTAGGTTCAATTTTAGGGTTAGGCTTTAGTTCAACTTGGAGGGGTTATATTTCCTCCAATGTAGTCCAGTGCTCCAATATTGGATTCCAGGTAATTTATTATAGATCTAGATCATGTTGTAATTTATATGGCTTGAAGTTTACAATTTGATGCATTAACTTCCGAGAATTGAGAATTGGGAGTTGAATTAGTTTCGATTGTTTGCAGTTACTAAAAAAATGTGAAAAAATGCGGGTGGAAAGAAGGTACTGAATTGGGAGTTGCAGAGTAGGTATGAAATATTTAGCATGCCCAATGAATGCAGTGAGAGATCCTTGCTTAGAACATAGAAACTTTGTCTTATCTTGCCAGGTTCTTTATGGGGATACATCAAGAATGATTTGCAAACCTCAAGGCTCATCTCTCTCTAGTTGGGTTAATTTGGTCTTCTTGTATTCATATGACGTTTTTTTTAACACATCCTGTGGAAAATATCGAGGATGCAGAAGATAAAATGAGATAGGATAGAAGGAATTTGTAGTGTTTTCAATGCTAAAAATGCTTCCAACAATTACACTTCTTTGTTTTATTGAAAGTGAAAGGGGGATGTAAATGCAAATTCAAGAATTACTGACACTATGATTCTTGATGTATCCAAGGCATCCCACCATACACAGCTGACCAGAAGATGAGCTCCATTTTCCCTCGGCAAGCAATGCTAATCCATTAAGGCCTGATCTTTCACTTGCCAAATACCAATAATGTGATCATTAAATTAATATCTTGATAATGCAATATTGGCCAAAACAAGAAGGAGACCAACATAAACATTTGGAAACTGAACGTGTTGCAAGAGAAGGAAAAGAGAAGACACGACAAGAAGATCGAGCGATAATAGAAGTTGCACCTTGGTTTCAAGGCATAGAAAGTGCACGTGCTGGTGATATTCAACATGTAAAGGGTCTATGTCACCTAGGTAATGCCTTATAATTGTCTTTGCCATGGTCCATTCTATCATTTGATTTGTTATTTTTATAAACCTGCTTCAATATGCTTCACTTTCATACTTTTGATCAAACCTGGTGATTTCCTTTAATTCCTGTCTTGTTTAGGATTTGCATTTTTTGACTGACCCCATGTAGTTTATATTGGCATGGTCTCTCTGCCCCATCTTTGAGTTGTTGATTGGATGGTTGATGCTTATGTTTTGTGCTTGAGAGCAATCCTTTTTTCCCTAGTTTTGATTTCCATTGTATAAAACATATTATAGGCTACACACATTGCATATGAAATTAGATATTGAAATAGTTTGAATGTATTCAACTTATCCTGCTTCATGATAATACTGTGAATTGTGAACCTTGGTATGAATTAACAAGTCATGCTTTAATCTATGGTGAGCTATGAACCCTACCTCCACATTGTTGTTGGTCCACCTCAATTTGGGTAGGGGTTTGAACATGGATCATTTGCATTATGACACCCTAGGGGTTTGAACATAGGTCATTTGCACTGTGACACCCTGTCTCAACCACTAGACCACAGTTTAATATACTGTCTATGATATTTAAATTGATATCTTGATAATGCAACATTGGCCAAACATGAGAGAGACCAAAGTAGACATTTGGAAACTGAACGTGCTACAAGACAAGGAAAAGAGAAGACAAGACAAGAAGATCGAGCAACTTCGAGCTATAATAGAATATGCACCTCAGTTTCAAGGTAGAGAAAGTGTTCATGCATGTGATATTCAACCTGAAAAGGGTCATAATGTCACCCAGGTAATGCCTTATAATTCTCTTGTTTTTTTATCATCTATAAATATCTTTCAATTGTCCATTCTATCAATTGGTTTTGTTTTTGTTGTTTTTGGTAGAATTGCTTGAATATGATCCATGCAAATGGATTGTTTTTGGCAAATTCTTATATGATTTCCTAATGGTGATTGGAAAGAGCAGCGATTCTTGTGATCAGAGAGGGTGAAATATATTTATAATTATGTCGATTCCTTGGGTTTAGTGTGTGTTGGAGGGTACAGGTTACTAGCAACCTTTCCAAGAAGAGTGTATGGTTCCAACAAAATACTCTTGATGTTGAAGGAAGCAGGGCTTCATCCACAAGCCAGTTTATATTTAGAGAATCTGTAATGAAAGAATGAAAGTATATATTTATAGGGGCAATTTTGCTATCTAAGCAAACATATTAAAATTTAAGACCTTTCATATTGGTAGAGTATTATTCTGAGAATAATGCGTTTAAATCTGTATTCTATATTTAAACTTCACAAGCTTAGAAGTAAAAAATATAAATATTAGAAGTGGTTCAGGATAGCATTCACACATTTTTTTTGTTCAATAAAATTCACACATTTATTTTGGTAGCAAATATCCCGTTACATGTGTCGCTCTGTGTATGACACAAGTAGTTCACTGCTAACACAAGTGGTTCTCTCATTGTATGTGCTTCAGTGGCAGATTCTTAACTATAAAGACTTGCTTCAACTATATAATGGTAAAATATATGCACAGGAAGAGCTTTCACATGTGCCTATATTCTGACTGAATTGCGTTATGCATAAAGCAATACTGCGGTCATTCATTCAACATACAAAGTTCACATTTATTATTCTGAAATGTCAAATATATTAACCCTTCAGACGTCCATCGTTCCTCTTTGATGCTACTGGTTTTTTTATGCAACAAAGGGCTAACATGAACTATCATTTATAGCCTATATATATGTGCCCTTAATTGGCACACATCACTCACACATTCCCATAATGTGCGGCACTTGATGACAATAATTGCAAAGTTTGCCAGGATGAAAATTAAAACTCAGAACCATATCCCAATGCCAATGCTCTGCCTGTGTCAAATTTTCCTTTGCAGTGCTATCATAATAAACCATTGAATATAAAATTTAAAATGTTACCGTATGCGGTCTAGGAAGGAGGAGAAGTTTGTTTTGGGTGAAATAGAGAGTCAAATGGGATTTAAATTTGTATGCTTTATTGGGTTCACAAACATACACAAACACTATGAATTAACTAAAATTCTTCGAAATAATAGTAATAACCAAGGCTTCAAAACGCTCATAAGTTGATAGTAAAAGGGTTGTAAGTTTGAAGGTTGAAAAGTATGTCATGCAAAAGCTTGTAGCATTAATGTCATGTGGCTCTGCCTAAACCATTTTCTTGGTCAAAATTAAATAAATAATCACAATAGAACAAAGAAAAATATGAAGGGGAGAGTTATGCTTGGTATTTTGTAGTTCTGAGGAGAGTTGTGTTTGGTATTTTGTAGTTTCGAGGGAAAGATAATACATATTACCATATCGTCTAGCATGTAACGACATCGAAAGCGTTTTTAACAGCGTTAAGTTCCTTTTATCGCTAGATGCGATTGATAGCTAAGCTCTGTCACTGTTAGATTTTCTACTTTTAATCAATATTTATCTAGGATCTTACTGAAAGAATAACATGCATATCATAACACAATAGACACAAAGAATTTCCTCGGGGAAACCATAAAGGAGAAAACCCCGCAACTTCCTCAGAGATAGAATCGTCACCAATACAATATTACAAAAGTAAAACCCCAAAACAAAGATGGTCTTTTGCAACTCCTCTTCTTTTCCTCCTATGTGAACTCGTCCTCTCTCTCACTAATGCAAACTTGTGAGTGAGTGTGTTGTCCAAATGAGAGAGCTCCACTCTCTATTTATACTTTATCTTTCACTTGACCTTTTCACTTACTAGGTCGGCCCCAGTTGTACCTGACCGGGCTGACTTCTCTAGAAGACTATTAACCCTAATACAATCTGAATCTGGGGTCTATTGCCCCGACTTACAATGGAGGGTTAACGTTAATGACTTTACATGACCAAATATAATAATGACTTATCCGACCGGAAGAATACACATCTCCATCAGAGGTACAAATAAAATACAATAATAAATCTAATATAAAATACAAGTGAATATCTTCCGAAGTTACAATTACATTAACACTCCCTCTTAACTAGGAGGGTATTCTCTTGACATAGTCATCAACACATCTGGACACAAGTCTTCGTCATTGGATCATCAATGCTGGAACAACATCATCAACAATGGATCATCATCGTTGCTGCTGCAATCCTCATCATATCGATCATCGATTGGTGACATCTCTTGAATCTACTCGTCATAGGAAGTTCCACAGAGCCAACCCTTTTTCATGTTGGATGTAGGCCTAGCCTCCATCTAGGTCTTCATCATCTCTACGAGCAAGCCATCAAGTAGGTACAACCCAGGACCAATCATTACATTGCCTTTGCAAACACCTGCGTCTCCTACTGTCGCCTCATCGTCTTCAGATCATCTCATCGTCACACGGATCATAGCCTAGATGCGCATATCAAGTCTACCAACATGGGAGGACCAACCTACCACCATGTGAGACACAACACTTACATCAACCAACATGGGAGGACTTTCCTACCACCATTCAGGAAAGGATCAACACTTACATTAATCAACATGGGAGGACTTTGCTACCACCATTCGGGAAAGGCACTGCACTTACATCAACCGACATGGGAGGACTTTCCTACCTCCATTCGGGAAAGGCACAACACTTTCATCAACAGCCATGGGAGGAATTTCCTGCCACCATGTTGGAATGGGTCGGCACTTATATCAACGGCCATGGGAGGACTTTCCTGCCACCATGCCGGAATGGCCCATGTGCATCTGCGTCTTCTAGAATCATCTCTTCCTCTTGGAAGGAACCTCGATCTGAAGAACACCAAGCTTCTCTCTGAAGGACTCGAACTTCACTCTGGCTAGCAGCTTGGTTAACACATCGGCTATCTACTAGTCCGTCGCAACATACTGGAGCTTTACTGCTCCTCTCTGCACCATATCCCTGATATAGTGATACTTGATCTCAATATGCTTCGACTTGTCATGGAACATCGGGTTTTCGAACAACTTCACACAACTCTGGTTTTCACAGAATATATAAGTCGCCTCTAATTGGAGGTCAAACAAATCAGACAATAACTTCCTAAGCCATACTTCCGCACAACTAGCTGAACGAGTTGCAACATACTCTACTTAGGTTGTACTCAGTGCCACGCACGCCTGCTTCCTGCTAAACCAGGAGATCATACCAGATCCCATACTGAAGCAGCATCCTGAAGTCCTCTTCCTATCAGCGGCACTGCCTACCCAATCCGAATCAACATAACCCTTCAGGTTAATCTTCTGATTCGCGACATACTTGAGCCCATAATCAACTGTACCCTTCGGGTACCTCAGAATATGCTTTGCAGCAATCAAGTGAACATGTCTCAGATCCGTCAGGATCTGGCTCAATGTGTTCACAACAAAGCATAAGTTTGGTCTCATATTCGTCAGGTACATCAATGACCCAATCATCTGACAATACATCGTGGCATCAACTGACTCTGATGAAGCATCACTCAATAGCTTTAAGTTCGATGCCATAGGTGTGGCCATGGCTTTATAGTCTATCATTCTGAATCTCTTCAGAAGCTCCACTGCATACTTCCCCTGTCTAGGGAAGATTACATCCGCACTCTGCCACACCTCCATGCCTAGAAAATAATGCATCATGCCCAGGTCCTTCATCTCGAACTCTACGGCAAGCTTCCTCTTTGTATCTACAATAAGTAATCCCATCCTAACCTGCCACAAATAGGTCATCTACATAGAGTAGAAGTATCACTAGGTTCCCTTCCTCAACCTTGTATTAAAGGTTGGAATCCGCTTTACTCTTGGTAAAGCCCAAACTAGTCAGGAAGCTATCTATCCTGTCGTACCATGTCCTGGTTGCCTGCTTTAAACCGTACAAGGCTTTCTTCAATTTGCACACATGAGTCTCCCTATCATGTTGTTAGGGTTAACCTTGACTCAGGATGAAGTCAATGTTGGTTAGGTCTAGCACATGTTTTTTGGGCACATGGTTTGTTGTAGCCCATGGTATTGCCCCATGGTGTTTCATGTAAGGAAGCCTTTATAAGGCTTGAGGAGGCTCCATTGTGAAGTGGCCTGGAGGTGAGCAGGTGAGCTCACTTGGCCCGGATGGCCAGTTTGGCCATGTAATGAAGATCTTCATTGGGTGCTAGTTTTCCCCACATGGGGTTTCCATGGTAAATTGTGTGTCTAATATGTGATTGCTTGTTTCTATTTATTTCTCTCGCAAGTTATTATGTGTATAAACCTAACAAGTGGTATCAGAGCCATGGTGTTTGGAGTCCCATCGACGAACATAGGAAATTTTTTTGGCCCGTTTTTTTTATAAATATGGGCAGTGAGAAGATGAAGAAGAGATCGCCCTCCATTTGGTCGAACAGATAAACCCTAGCCTATTCTTGGAGGTCTGCCGAGGAGAAGTTGTTGCATCCGAGCTCAGGTGAAGAGCAGAAGATTGCTGAGAACGAGAGGAGCTGCCATTTCGTGGAGAGTCGGCGCCGCCGTCGTAGAGCTAGCAGACTTGCGTGGAAGAGATGAATCCCATGAGTCTGGAGAGCTCGTGTAGGAGTCGCAGAGGCCCTAGACCACGTGAAAGCAGAAAGGAAGGGCCACTGTGGGCGCACCCATGCAAAGGAGAGCCCATGGAGGCTGTGCGTGAGGCACCGGTCGTGGAGGAGGAGATCATCGGAACTGTCCGCGTGTGAACTGGGAGAGAGAGCCGATCCAGTCCGTTGGCAGCCGAAGAGCCCGAGAGGGAGCCCGCAGAGGCCTGTGAGGGAGAGCTTGCATGAAGCATGTCCTAGAGAGTTGCTGGCAGAGAGGAGCGAGTCGGTCCATTGGTGAAAGATCCATGCAGAGGAAAGCTGTGGAGGGGTGGAGACCCGTTCAAAGAACAATCGCGCTCTAGCTTGCTTACCCGCGTGAAGGGTGGACATGGAGCCCGCGTGCGGTGGTGGAGGAAGCTGCTAGGAGAGCAGCCAGTCGGTGGAGATAGCCACCAGTGAAGAGCTGCAGGAAGAGAGCAGCCATCGTGAAGGAGACTGCTGTGCATGAGCCGATCGCCGCCATGTGACAGGAGATCTGCATGGAGCCACCCGCCATTCCAATGTTGAGCAAAGAAAGTAGGTCGTGTGAATCCCCTCAAGATCCCTATAGTGTTGCATAAGAGATGAAATCATCAGTGAAAAGAGGACGTGCCCAGATCTGCTCGACTGTAGAAGTCTGCATTAATCAGATTTGAGGCAAAGTAGTGGAGAAAGACCTGGCAGAAATCCTCCACGTGAAAATAAGGACCCAAGAGCTCACAAGAAGGAGTTGTTGATCTTCCTATAGAAAGATAAATCTGCAAAGAAGAGCACTGTTTTGGCAAGCCATGAATAGAAAAGCACAAAGGAGACGCCTATTTGGGATCCTGTGTAGAGCAATACGTAGGGCTTCCATGAGTATGCATGGCATGGAAAATGAAGAATTTTATGGAAGATGGAAAGGGTGTAAAGATGGATCTGCGCAGAACTTTGGCAAAGATGCTCTTCGTTGAGTGAGCATTATGGTCAAGCAATGGTAAGAATATGGAGCATGGCAAGCACATAGTTGTAAGTGGAATTAGAACATAACTAATATATTGCAGACTCCATTGGTGAAAAGTGATTCTCACATCGTTCTGTGTGGGGTGTTGAGAAACAATGTGTCCACAGAAGATAATGGTGGTGAACTGTTAGAGCAGGGTGCCCCATAGATGAGTCACCTAGGACATTGGAGAAAGTGATGAATATGCAAGAACTAGGTCATCTAAAATGTGTGTGGACAAGCAAGAAGCATGGCAAGAATGCTAGGCATGGTATGGCAAGCAAGAAAGCGAGCATGGAAAAGCAAGAGGATGAAGCAATGGATGGTGATGGTATAGTCACCATGAAGACACAAGAAAAAAAAATAAAAAAAATGGAGTAGTTTACATGTAAAAGGGCATATGGCTATAAGACCTAGTAAGGCATGCATACCCCTGGTAACTCACCGGTAAAGTTGGGAGAAAGACCTAGGTGATAGGGGGTGTATGTGAGATTCCGAGGTTAAAACTTTGAGGGGAGTTGGTGATTACTCCAAGTCAAGTTTAAAGGTGGGATTGTTAGGGTTAACCTTGACTCAGGATTAAGTAAATGTTGGTTAGGTCTAGCACATGTTTTTGGGCACATGGTTTGTTGTAGCCCATGGTATTGCCCCATGGTATTTCATGTAAGGAAGCCTTTATAAGGCTTGAGGAGGCTCCATTATAAAGTGGCCTGGAGGTGAACAGGTGAGCTCACTTGGCCCGGATGGCCAGTTTGGCCATGTAATGAAGATCTTCATTGGGTGCTAGTTTTCCCCACATGGGGTTTCCACGGTAAATTGTGTGTCTATTATGTGATTGCTTGTTTTTGTATATTTCTCTTGCAAGTTATTATGTGTATAAACCTAACACATGTGTCTCAAATCCGAGTGACTGCTCCACGTACACTTCCTCTTCTACTACACCATTCAAGAACGTTGTCTTGACATCTATCTGGTGTACCTTCCATTTCATCACTGCAGCCAATGCGAGTATTGATCTGATGGAAGTGTATCTGGCTACAGGTGCAAATGTCTCCTCATAATCTATCCCTTCCTTCTGGGAGAAGCCACGTGCCACAAACCTCACCTTGTGTTTCTCTATGCTGCCATCTGCAACATGCTTGATCTTGTAGATCCACTTGGAAGTCACAACAGACTTCCCTTCTGGTCTCGGAACTACATCCCAAACATCATTCTTCACAATAGACTGGTACTCCTCGATCATGGAATCCTTCCATTCCTTCCTCTCTGCCACTTCCTCATAGTTGGCAGGTTCCTTTCAATGATGCCGCACAGCAGGGCTACATAGCTGGAGTATGGCCTCGGTCTCTTGCTTTCTCTATGCATCCCCTATGGAGTGCCATACCTCTCTGCATCTTGTATTGCTTCTCGTACCCATGCTGGTTTCCTCTTGTGAGAGTTCTTCTCATGGGGTGGATCTACAGGTTCTTGTGGATCTTCCATCTCGCGATCTTCGTGTTCTTCTAGAATCGCCTCTTCCATTGCTGCATCTATGATCCTGGGTGCTTCTGGTTCTTCAATGTCTTCAACATGTAGCTTTATGGATTTGTTGCAGGCTGAGTCTTCATCAAATGTCACGTCCCTACTGATGTCGATCTACTTGAATCCTGGGAAGTATATTTTGTAGGCCTTCGAGCTTTTACCATATCCTATGAATATACCCTTCTTTCCTGAAGGATCTAGCTTCGTCCTCTTCTCCTTCAGAATATGTATGTACATTGGGCAGCCAAATATCCTGAGATGGTTGACTTCTGGTTTCTCACCGGAGAATGCTTCTTCCGGAGTCTTGTTGTCGAGTACTCAATGTGGAGTATGATTTTGTATATACACGACTGACCTCGCAGCTTCTACCCATAGATGCATCGGAAGATCCTGGCCATGAAGCATTGCTCTTGTTGATTCCATGATTGTTCTATTCTTCCTTTCTGCAACGCCGTTCTGCTACGCATTGTATGGAGTGGTCAACTCCCTCTTGATCCCTGATTCTCTGCATAATTTCTTGAAGTCTTCTGATGTGAATTCTTCGCCATTGTCTGATCGAAAGGTCTTGATCTTCTTCTCTGTGTGGTTCTCGATCAAGGCTTTGAATTCCTTGAACTTGTTGAATAATTCATCTTTTCTCTTCAAGAAATATATCCAAATCTTCCTAGAAAATTCATCAATAAAAGAAACACAATATATGTACCCACTCAATGAACTGGATGACATTGGACCGCATACATCGGGTGGATATTTCCAAAATTCCTTTTGCCTTGCTCTTGCTACTTGGAAATGTCTTCTTTATGTTCTTTCCTTTCGCACATCCTTTGCAAACACCTTCATGCTTTGCTTGAATTTCTGGAAGTCCTTCAACTACTTTGCTTGCAAGTGCTAGTGCTCTATAGTGCACATGTGCAAGCCTCCTATGCCATAGGTCACTTGGCTCCATTGAGTCATGGACCAAGGCTTGTTCAGATTGGCCCTTCAATTTATACAATCCTCGCTCTTGCTCTCTAATCACAACGGCATCATCTATGGTCTTTCCCTTTGGCCACATTAGAACTTGGCCATCTACAAATGCAACCCTCATAACTTTTGCATCTAGTGTTGATATGGAGAGAAGGCTCTTCTCGAGTCTTGGAACATATAGGACATCCTTCATCTTCAGAGACTTCCCAGAGTGTAGCTTGTAAGAGGCTTCTCCACTTCCTTTTATGTGGTATTGGTAATCATCCCCAAGTTTCACCTTGTGTGGTGACTCATGTTCAGATAGGTTCACAAAGGATTCTTTAAATCCTGTTATATGCTTGGAAGCCCCACTATCTACAAGCCAATCATTGCTTCCATGTGTGATAGTGCTTGTGAGTGCTGATATCGGGACATACTCTTCATCACTTGAAGATTCTCCACTGTCTTCTTTGCTTCTCTTCCTTGGAGGTTCATCATCCTCTGCAGTGTGAGCATGATGTCTTTTCTTGTTGTTCTTCTTGTTGGAGCCTCTGTTTTTGGGACAATCTTTGGAGTAGTGTCCCTTCTCATCGCATGTATAACTTCTAACAATAGATAGATCTCTCTTGAATCTTCTAAAGTTATTCCTTTGACTTTGGTGGTGGTGTTTCTCCCCCTTACTATGATGGTGGTGCTCCCTCTTGTTGTTATTCCTCTTGGTGTATGCCGTGAGAGCTTGATCTTCATTTCCCATCTTCTCTTCTCGAGCTACAAGTCGAGCTTATTCTTGTGAGCATTCTTCCCATAGTCTACTGAAGGCGATTAACTTCTTCCTTGCACAAATCCCTTGAATGAAGGAGTCCCATGATCTAGAGAGACCATTCAAGGTGGTCATCATGATTTCTCCATCTTCTACATTTTCTCCCATAACTTCAAGTTGCTCCTTGATCTGAGAGACCCTTGTAAAGTATGACTTCATGGTCTTTGCATTTTGAATCTTCACATTCTTCAACTGGTTCCTCAAGGTCATCTTCTGATTTATTTTCTTCCTTTCAAATAGCTTGGTCAAGGCATCAAACATCTCTTTGGGTGTCTTCAAGGATGACACATGTGGGATGAGATGATCCTTAATAGAATCTGCAATGATCCTCTTGGCCTTAACCAAGTTCTTTTTGTGTAAGGCTTTAGCCTCATCTCCCTTTGGTGCTGGAACCTCTTCATTTACATTTATGTCCAATTCATTTTCTTCTAGGACAAGCCCAATCCTATACTTCCATGCTCGAAAGTTATTAGCCCCTTCAAGATTATCCTCAAGCTTGGTATGGTGAGACATCTTTAATGAGAACCTCAAATGGAAATGACAAAGGTTTAGATCTTACCAATTTGAGATGCTGAGCTGAGATTGGTCCTGGAGTTGGTTGGCCTGGGGTTTGTTAGAGAAACCCTAATTTTTCAAACTTGGAATTTGGAACTTCTGATTGGACAGATAGATGTGCTTGACTAAGGCGAGTATGCTGGTATACTTGGTTTCTGAAGATTCCAAAATTTCACCCTTAAAATTTGACTTGCGAAATTCTAATCTGTAGTTTTTGGCTTTTTCTGATTTTCTGCAGTTTTTTGTCCAAAGTTAAATTAGGGTTTGACTTTCAGGGAGTTTTACCCACTCAAAAATTTCGATCTTGGTATCAAAATTTTGATCTTGGAGTGGGGCACTACCCTATGGCAATTGCACTCCAAAATTCCAATTTTGTGAGAAGCCCTAATTTTCCTCCAGCAGCAGTGACAGGCCAAAAAATGAAAATTCTCAGAATCAACTTCTGTTTCGACAGAAAGATGCACCTTCCTTAGGCGAGTTAGCCTAGCCTCTTTTTGTTGATGATCTGTGGAGAGAAGTCCAAAAATTAAGAAGCCCTAGCTTCCACAACTGCACAGTGTCTTCTTTTCAGTTTAACTTTGATACCATGTTAGATTTTCTACTTTTAATCAATATTTATCTAGGATCTTACTGAAAGAATAACATGCACAACATAACACAATAGACACAAAGAATTTCCTCGAGGAAACCATAAAGGAGAAAACCCCGCAACTTCCTCAGAGATAGAATCGTCACCAATACAATATTACAAAAGTAAAACCCCAAAACAAAGATGGTCTTCGGCAGCTCCTCTTCTTTTCCTACTATGCGAACTTGTCCTCTCTCTCACTAATGCGAACTTGTGAGTGAGTGTGTTGTGCAAATGAGAGAGCTCCACTCTCTATTTATACTTTATCTTTCACTTGACCTTTTCACTTACTAGGTCGGCCCCAGTTGTAGCTGACTGGGCCGACTTCTCTAGAAGACTCTATTAACCCTAACACAATATGAATCTGGGGTCTATTTCCCCGACTTACAATGGAGGGTTAACCTCAATGACTTTACATGACCAAATATAATAATGATTTCTCCGGCCGGAGGAATAAACATCTCCGTCGAAGGTACAAATAAAATACAAGTAAATATCTTCTGAAGTTACAATTACATTAACAGTCACTGGCCATTTGTCCTTTCCAAAACAACACCCTTAAGCTTATGATTTTATCTCTAGAACTGATTCCTCCCGCAACGCAATAAAGGATGAATGGAAACACAAAATAAGTGAATAAACTTGGATCTTCTTCACCATTCAAAAAATTATGAGTATTCTTAATAATGAACACAATAAAACCTCTTCTGATAGCACGAAAGCAAAGCCCCTAGGAGGAACGAGATAAGGGATTTACGGCACAAGTTTGAAGTCATTACCCTAAAATGATCTCATTCGTTGGATACCAAGAAAAGTTTATATTCGTTTACTAAAATTGATGCCATCAATGCATAGTGGAGTACACTAAACATATGGGCTTTGTCATAGACTTTCCTATGATTCAATGCATAGGCGTGGGAGAAGCTCTTGGCATATGAAATTTACAATGGAGGCATTGAAAACTCAATTATCCTCGTCATTTGCCACGAGGTTAGTCCTTTAGGCACACCATCACTTTTTTTTTTTTTTTTCCGCGAAAAAAAAAGCATACTATTGTTATTCAAAAAACTGAATCAAATAGTACATATTAATCTCCAGCATAACAGGATCTTCAAGCCAGTCTGAAAGTACAACAATCTGTATCTCAAAATGGTAACAGACTATCAAATGTCCATCATAATAAAAAACAACCTAGTTGCTGCTAGAAGTCTCAGAGGAGATATCAACAGTCCCAAGATCAAAACCTAGATCGGAGGATAGAATCAAAGCATAAGATTAAAAGAACCTTCGTTGATCACCGAAAGGTCCCAGTATTCCTCCTAGTGCACAAAATCCTCAATCCCATCCAGAGCCAGCTTAGACTGCCTATCAGCTAATTCATTATGTTCTCGGAAGATATGCTCCAGTGAAAAAGAGGAGAAGGACCTTAGTAGCTCCTTAATCCTTCTGCACCAGCCATCCAGTTCTAAAACATTGATGTCATACTCGCCCTGAGCCCATTTTATGGTGACCCGAGAGTCTCCATAGATTCGGATCCTAGGAAGCCCAAAGATATGAGCAACCTTAACACCACACCATAACGCCAACAGCTCTGCCTTCATATTCGAACCCCTTCCACAATTGAGCCGGATTAAAAACTTGTGATGTGAGTTAATAAAGATTACGTCACCAGCCCCACAGTTTCCAAGTCTAGCTGCACCATCGAAAAATAAAACAGGATCCATCAAGTTAAACTGAAAGGCACCAATGCACCTCTGAGCTGGGGCAACATCCACGGTCTGATATGGAAAGAAAAGAGATAGAGTGGCCATGTAGGTTTCATGAACATCCGGACGCCGATCATCGAAGGTAGCTCTATTTCTCATGGACCACACCGCCCAGCACATGACGATTGGCAGGGTGGCAAAGGACCTACAGTTTTGCATCCAGTCTTTCAAGCAATCATCGATCGTATTACCATGCCATACATAGCTAATACCAAGATCGAGATAGAGCTTATCCATCACAGCCGTTGTAAAAGAGCAGTTAATAAAAAGATGCTGTCCAGATTCCAAATGAGACTTACACAGTATACAACGATTGGGCCCAACCCAACCCAGCAACAAGAGATTATCCCAAGTCTTTAACCGATTCATCAGAAGCAGCCAACAAAAACATTTAATTTTCAGAGGCAAATTCCATTGCCAGACTTTCAGATACCACCAATTGTTAGGGAAGATACAACGCCGACGAATCATACAATCATAAGCAGACTGAGCGGTAATGGAACCAGTAGCCAAATTACCTGTCCAAACAGCAACATCATCTTCATCCGAGAGCCGGACTCCCGCAGCATTCAAAGCTTTAGTATAAGAATCCCATTCAGTCCTCCAAGGTTGGACTAAGTTAAGATCCACTGCAGTGAGCCAATATCCATGCTGGTCATCTTTGACAAGTCGATTGAGAGTGATAAATCCAGCAGCACGTAGAGAAGCAACAAGACCAACCGAGAGAGCATAATCACCATTTAAACCAAGGATCGGGTCCACCCCAACAGCAACTTCAGTCCCCGATCCCACTTTCCAACAGAGCTTGTGTGCCATCCAACAGTAAACCTTCATAAGACCCCTCCATATGGGAGAGGCACCCCTCACTTGCTTTGATTTGGTTGACACTACATATTATTAGTTGTTCATTGTGGTTTGCCTTTGTGTATGGAAGACACCTCAATTTGGCTAGAGTAAGATTGCACATCAAACAACTGTATCATTCACCATAACCACAAAATCCTTACTTTCACAACCTTGCAAATCTGCCTACCAGACCTTCAAACGAGGCAATACATAATATAACCACATGCAATCATAGTTGAGCTAAATCATCATCATATGGAAAATGGTGAGAAAACAAATCATGGATACATTTGGAACTAATAATTTAGTGCATACTTCTAATAATTTATTAGTAGATAATTTATTAGTATATATTTGAATATTAAATATAAAATAAAAAATTTATATTATTTTAAATATAAGATATATAATATTGTTGAATTTATCAATTTCACTCATGATCTTGTTGCACCAATGTGTCAAAGTTTCACATTCAATTTGTATTCACCTTTGGCCCATTATACTTGAACATATATATCGAGAGTATAATCACTTGGCAGACAAGATGTCAAAACAGGGTTTTGAAGGTGAAGATGGCTTTCTGTTTTGGGAAGAATATCTTGAAAACATGGTCCATGGAAATGGTTCATTATATTTTCTGGATTAACATATATTTTTTGGTTAAAAAGTTTAAATATTGAGAGATGTAGAATCGATATTGTGATGACACTGAATAGTCTGAAAACTTTTGTAAGGATATCTGAACTGAAGAGATGAAAAACGAGATCAATGCTAGGTGATGACTGATCTATCATTGTACTGTTTGATTCACATTTTGAATATCGATAGTATGATTTTTTTTGCAGGAAAAAAGATATATAATATATAATATAATCATTCATATATATATGTTATATCTCGTTTTTGTAGTAAGGTGGGCGTTAATATTTTTTTAGAACAAATCTCAAAGTACAAAAAAATAAAGTTGTGAGTATGAACCATTTAATACTATCTTGGTGAGTATGTTCTCGCAACACATTTAGGTTTTCATATTTAAGTATCATATCTTTAAAATCATTCATCAAATTTGAAAAAACAAAGTAACTCAATATCAAATATTTCATGGTCTTACTTTTTAAACTATATGGTTCATAAGATTATTGTACCTAGGAGTTTCTAACAAAATAATTAAAAAAATTCATGTCAGCTCATAAAAATAAAAATAAATAAATCATGTTGACTCATAAAATAAAATATTATGAAAAGTAATTAAAAAATGGATGTTCGTGTATAAAATAAAAACTTAAAACTTAAACCTAGATCTATTAATCAAGAGAAGAGATAAAATTTCTTGAATTTAAATTAAAAAAAATACATCTCAAGACATTGAATCCTTTTCGATACTTGATAAATCTAGATTTAAGATGGATCTATAATCATATACACATAGTTGTGTAAAATCTTTATTATAAAATATATAGAAATTTATTTATTAAAAAAATTAATATATTTCATATACTTATTGTAAATATAGGTTCAATATATAAATACATTCTCAATTAAAAATGTCCATTTCATACATTTAAATTGGGTGTAAGGCCATCTATTGGTCCTACCTGTGTTCCTTTACACGTCTTGAGACCATTGGTAATTATTATTATAATATAATTTATTCAAAACTATGCATATTAGAAAAACAAAATCAAAAGAGTCTACACTTTGGCCCCACAAAAACGACTTTCCATCATGTGAAACTATGGGCTAAATACATGTCCACTGCTGTTCCACCAAAATCCAAAAACCATATGCATTTTCCCTGGTAAAATTACAAATCTTCCACTTTTATATTATAAGATTACATCATATGAAGCGACTAGACACAAATGCAATACCTAGTTGTAACTTTACACGTGTCCATTTCCTAGTGGTTTATGCTCACTTGAAGCTCGGAATAGACAAATCACACACGTGTTTCATTGGTCGAAACTTATGAGATCGCAGCTTACATTTTAATAGAAATCTGACCACATATATCCCCACTAGATGCGCAAAGTTTAACGAGGACCCTGCGACGGAAAGCACGGCGGCTGAGAGCTTCCGAGAAGTCGAACTGGAGACCAAAATCCAAGACCGGGGTCGGTGGAGAGTCATTCTCTTAGTCTTCCGGCCCTCGGAGTTTGATCTCGAATTCAGCTTCTTCTTCGGCGTAAATTTCAGGGGCCGCAGAGACCTGGTATAGTTGGTTTTGCTGTTTTGATAGCTTGTTTTTTCTCACCTTGACGTAAAATTTTGTCGAGTGCCCCTGAAAACAAAATATTTGCATGATTTTAGGTTGAAAGCTTGATCTTTTGAACTCGACACGGAAATCGTTTTATCATTGTTCTATTTGAAGGCTTTTCGTACAGATTCGTTATTTATCGTTAACTTGAAACCAATATTTTTGTATCAATTCAGCTAAAATCTCTAGTTTTTGTAACATAGTTAAGCAGAAAGTAAGTTTGTCATATAACGGATTTTTAGACGGTTTTGATATGTTATGCTCCGTTTTTTATTTAAATAAATTATTTTTACTTTTTTATCTTAATTTTTTGCACGAGATGTTCAAAAAATTTAAATACTGGCAAAAATTTCAGCCGAACTCTTGATTTTTGCAGGACATTTGAGCTGAAATCATTTTCTAGCACTCGACAGTTTTTTTTACGGGCCTATTTTGCTCACATTTTGTTCGAAAATGGCCGCCCGCGTTGCGGCCTCTCCTCTGGCTTCGCTCCATTCAAATCTTGGCGCCACTAGCCGTCTTTCTGGTTTTAACTCAACTGCCATTTCGTTTCGGACTGACCTCTCTCCGAACCTTAGCTTCTCTGCATTGTTTCCATCAAGTGATGGATTTTACGGTGCGGTGAAAGTCTGTAATTCTGGACGGAAAACTGCTGTTGTTAGAAGCGAGAGCGTGGGTGTAGCCGTGGTGGAAAAGGTTGAAAATGATCAGAAGAAGAGCGGCGAGCCAGAGTTTACTTGCGTGATGAAGTTTGGCGGTTCTTCTGTGGCGTCAGCCGAGAGAATGAAGGAAGTTGTAGATCTGATCCTCAGCTTCGATCAAGAAAGACCCCTCGTGGTTTTATCTGCAATGGGGAAGAGCACTAATAACCTCCTCCAGGTACTATATATGGATATATATGCCGACGCTTACATTTTAAAAATTTTCTAGGTTATATTTCATAATATACTAACCCTAAGCAGACATCAGCTATTAGGTTACTGTCATGCTCAAATAATTACGTTGGTTTTGTTTTGTTGCAAATTTTTGCTGGTAAAACTTAAACAGGTACAGTTTAGGGGTCTAACCGACTGTTATTCTCAAGGAAGACAAAGTTGTAGTGTATCTGGTTAATCATTTTGGCTTATTTATGTACTACATAATTACTTGGAAGAGGTTTATATTAGTTAAGCATAATAGGGTTTGAGGTTAAATGTTCTTCCAGTGTGTATCCTGGGCTAATCCCCTGTTTGTTCCTCCATCCATGATTACATTGCCATATACGTCAGCGCTAGTGTACCGGCTGTATTGTTTTCTGTTAAATTCCAACATCTGCATTGATATATTAGAATAAGCAAAGTGATATTTTTGTAGAGCTTAGCACATGCATCTGCTAAGAATGCTGTTAACCACAATTTATACTTTCTATTTCGATTTTTACTACAGAATTTTGGTTTAGATGCTATTTAACTCTCGTAGTTTCTAGTTTTGCCTTAAGAACTTCACAAGGTACACCAAGAAACATTCCAACATATTTCATAATTGAATTTATAAAAACATAATTTACCATGGAGGACCATTTGTGCAGTGCTGATCTTTGTCAATCAGGGCTCAGACATTGTTTAACTTTTTAACATTTACTGATTTACCATTATTAACTACAAAAGTGCTAGATATAAAAAATGGTCTGGCCACTATTCTCACGGTGTACTACACAGTTATCCCTTTATACCAAGTAGCACTCATAAAGCAATGGCCCATCAAATGAATCAGGGTAATCACATATTTACAATTTACTAGGGTAATGTACAATTTGAGTGGGCCTAACGGTTAAGAACATGTGTTTCTTCCTAGGATGTCATAGGTTCAAATCTAGAGGGGGAAGGGTATGTAGACCTCTGTAGACTTTAGCAGTCAAATTGCTGCATGGAGGGGGTCCATTGTCCCACAAACAAAGGGTCTCTTACACCAATTTGGTGTCTGGCTAGGCCATGGACTTAAAATTAGATTATTATTATTATTATTATTATGGTCATGCTAATTTCTTGAGAAAAACCAGCTACTTGATGATTCCAACCACATGAGCGATGCTCAATACAGATAGTTGGAGGCTGAAAAGAAAGAAACATCAGCAAGATTATAAATTAATTGAGACTAGTAGAATATAAAGACCTATGAAATAAAGCCAGGTTTATTGTTGAAATAATCTATATAGCCTGCAAAAGACAAATTGGCAGAAGTGGAAATGAAAACTCAAATAGCCTGTTAAGCCTAACAGCAGAGCTTTCTGTTGAATCTTTTGTTGTAGGTAGTGTGTAAAAAGTTTGAATCGTTGGCCAAGTGTATAATGGTATTATATATAGTGTTCTTGGAGACTCTAATGAAAATTATCTGAGAGTACTCTTTAGAAAGATATCTTTGGGCAGTATACCCTTAAGAAAGTTTTTTTTTTTTTCCAAAAGAAAAAAGCGTAATTCCATTCATCCAAAGAGATCCGAATTACATTCTGTATTCACTTGTACAGTGAATTTTCCAAGCCCAAAAAGTTGGTTCACTTGATGAGACTGTTACGTCTACTTTCATCCTGCATAATATGGTACTTTCCAGTTTTATAAAAAAAAAAACTAGTACTGTCCCACCGGACTATTTTGCTTTTACATCTTCATGAGAATTACAAGAAAACTTCATTGTCTAATATAATATACTGCAGATTATACATACTTCAAAGATTTTACATTCGTGTCAAAATATATAAATAACATCATCTTTTGCATCAGTCAATAAAAGGTCTGTGGTAGAATTCAGTTCGCTGTCCATCAATTTCTTCTGCTACTTTCCAAGTGCCGAAAACCATGAGCTGCCCTTCTTTGGATGCCTGGTCCGCTTTTTGGTTATTTTCCCTGTAAACATGCCGGCATGTGAAAGAGTCAAAGGATTGTTTGACCAGCTGGATAGTGTTGATAACATTTGCAAGTCTAAGCACTCTGCAGGCTTGAGTTTGGTTGGTCCAATTTATAGCATTCAGCGAATCTCCAAAAACCTCCAACCTCGAGATACCCCTCTCAGCAGCGAAAATGAGTAATAATTTTAAACTCATGACTTCTGCAAAGTTTTTGGATCCCGCTCCAAGACCCATCGTGAGAGTAAAGAAATGAGAATCAGAGATGTATAAGATTGCACCCCCACCACAAATCTCATTGCTAGCGGCTCCGTCGAAAAAACCCCATGGATGAGATTTATCAATCTCAACAGCCATGTCCCGTCTCTGTTTAGCAGCCCTAACATATTCAGGGCTAGCTTGATAAATGCCCACAGAATTTGCACAAATAATTTCCGGATGACATGGTTTTTCCTGAAATATAGCCCCATTCCTTGCCAACCAAATCCCCCATATAATCAGCAATGGTAAAATCTTCTGTTTTTTAATTGTTGTTCGTCTCCACCAGTTCTCCCAAGCAATTTCCACAGAGTCTCCTTCCCATCTACAGTCAAAGCCGACCAATTTAGTGCATTCTTTCCACACAGCAATCGTGAACGGGCACTTGATGAAGAGGTGTCTTATCGTTTCCGGTTCCTTCTTGCACATAACAGACCATCCCGGGCCCTGGAAATTTCTCTTCTGTAGAATATCCCAGGTCGGAACCCGATTCACTAGTGCACACCACATAAAAAGTCGATTTTTTGATGGGAATTTTAGTTTCCACAGTGATCTCCACCACCAGACCTCATCCCCATTAGCAGCTCCGGCACTAAGCACTAAGTATCCCATCTTTGGTGTATAGATCCCCGCCGGATCAAGTTCCCAGGTCAGCACATCCTCCTGTTCCGATAGGTGAATATGAGCCCTATTCAAACCGCTGATATAATTATTCAGATAAACAGCCTTAGGTTCCCCCAAGCCCAGCGTTTCGGCATTTTTCCAATGTTGTATCCACGGGTCATTGGGTCTCTGATCAGCCAAATGATTAAGGGTGAAAATGCCCCTATTTTCCAAATCATTTACAACATTAACAGGCAACAAATGCAAACGTTCACTCCCAATCCATGGATCTCGGCCAACTCTCACCTTTTCTCCATTACCCACATCCCAAGCCAGATTATTCTCCACCAGATCGAAAGATTTAACCACAGCTTTCCAAATCACGGATCCCCCAATATGAGACTTCCGAGGGCTCCTAATCCATTCATCCAGACTCATGTCTGGTAGATACTTTCCTTTAATAACCCTGGTCCATAAGCTGTTAGTTTTGATAAGTCTCCAACCTCCCTTAGCTGCCAACGCTTGAGCAAATAGAAAGATGTTTTTTAATCCCCACCCCCCCAGACCTTTTGGTACGGCAATTCTCTTCCAGTTGACCCAAGGGGTTACCTGACCCTCCTTCTTTCCACTCCACAGGAATCTAAAGCATAACTGCCTGATAAATTCAAGGATTCCTTTCGGTATCCAAGACAATGACATCCAGTAAACTGGAATGGCTTCCAAAACGGCCTTAACCAGCACCAGCCTGCCAGCTCGCGACATCCACTTATGACTCCAGACATTCAATCTTTTCTCCACCTTACCAATAAGCCATCTCCAATCCTTTTTAAGGTATACGTTTGCTTTAAGGGAGAAGCCCAAATATTTCAAGCCATCATCCAGACCTGATAGCTTAAAAGGGAAAATATCTACAAGAGCTCGTTCCTCTTCCGGTCGCAGCAGATGGGTAGTAAGAGTGGATTTTTCAGCATTTATTTCCATCCCCGTAGCTTTAGAGAAAAGATCCAAGATCTCCTTCAGAGTCCTAGTATCTCTTCGGTCACCAGAGCAGAAGATGATAATGTCGTCCACAAATAAAAGATGAGTAACAAATAACTGTTCACCAATGCCAATGCCATTAAAACTCCCCTGTATTTTAGCATCGATTAAAGCCCTGCTCAACCCTTCTGCCACCAGAAGAAAAAGGAGGGGGGAAAGTGGACAGCCTTGCCTAAGGCCTCTTTCCGCATGAAAAAAAGGGGTGGCCGCGCCATTCAATAACACAGAGAATGATACAGTAGTTATACAAGACATGATCCATTTAATAAAATTGATACCAAAACCCAAATGTGTAAGAAGAAGTCGGATATAAATCCAACTCACCTTGTCGTATGCCTTGGACAAATCAATTTTGAGAATAGCTCCTTTGATATGCCGAGTCTTTAAACTGTGTAGTCCCTCCTGAGCCACCCCTATAACCTCATGTATCTGTCGTCCTTCAAGAAAGCCAAATTGTTCTGTTGAAATATGTTCTGACAAAGTAACCTTAAGTCTCCGAGCTATGACCTTCGAAACAATCTTGTAGATACAGTTGCACAATGAAATAGGTCTGAATTTCGATAGTGTAGCCGGATTATCAGTCTTAGGAATGAGGGCTATGAATGTAGAATTGAAGCAAGCCGGTATCTTCCCATTAATTCGAGTATCTTCAATCACCTGTAGAAGATCCAACCCCAAAACATCATAAAGTTCCAGAAAAAATTCAACCGTCCATCCATCTGGCCCGGGGCTCTTGTCTTTCTGGAAACTACCAAGGACCTCCTTTAACTCCTCCTCAGTAATAGCACGCATCAGTCTCCTATTGTCCTCCTCCTCAGCAAACCTCGGAAACAATTGAGCTATCCTGATAACCTCTGCTATAGAGGCCTGGGCATGTGCCTTGAATAAATTTTGGAAATGCCCCACCCCACATCTAGCTTTATCTTCAAAGTCAAAATGTTCAATGCCATCTTCATCCTTCAAGCTCCAGATAGTATTGACCGACTTTCTCCCCCTGGCATATGCATGAAAGAATTTAGTATTCTCATCACCACATTCCAGCCATATCGCCCTACTCTTGAGTCTCCAGGTTTCCTCCTTTTCCAACAAAAGGTTATTTCTTGTGCCTTCCAACCTGGCCATAGCAGCCTTAGTTTCCTGAGTCAGTAGTCCTCCACCATCCCCTTCATAGATTTGTAGTAGCTTAGCCTCAACCAGTTTCAAAGCAGTATCCTCCTTCTTTTTCTTATCAATAGCCCACACCTTTACAGCTCCTTTTAATCGTTGAATGTTCTCAGCAAATTGAAAAGCCGCAGTGCGTTCGTGATCCACATCATACGACCTCCAAAGGTCCAGAAAGAGACTTTTAAAGGAATCATCACTTAACCAGTTCTTGTTAAACTTTAGAGAACTAGGAGGATTGATAGGTCCTCTCCTGATCTCAAGAAAGATAGGGAAGTGATCAGAATCCCCACCGCTCCCAACCCACTGTCTGAGTTGAAAAAACCTGTCCACCAGCCGCTCAGCCACCAGGAACCGGTCTAGTCTTTTAGCCACCCGAGCCTCTCCACTCCTATTATTCCTCCAGGTGGGTTTCAGCTTGATAGGTTCAATATCCAAAAGGTTTTTACGAACCAACATTTGTTGAAAGTATCCAGCCAATGGATCCACATGCGCTTGAGGGCCCCAAATTTCTGATTGCCCTAATGTAAAATTTAAATCTCCCCCCACCACGACCGATTCACCATCCAAGAGCTGATCCTGCAGAAGTGTATCCCAAAAGGGAACTCTATGTACATAGGGCCCATAGACATTAACCACAGTAAAACATGTACCCAAGTCAACAGAGAGAAATTCAGCTCCCAACACAGAAGCCATCCCCCAAGCATTGATGAGTTTTAACGCACAGTTCTTCCATCCCACAGCCAGACCCCCAGAGCGACCCCTAACATCCAGAGTCACAAAGGTCCAGCCAGCCATCCAAAGTTCCAGTTTCTCCTTGACGATAACACCTAACCCTAAAGTCTCTTGTAGCAGAATCACATCAGGGTGTTCAAGAGTAAGCACCCTCATGAAGGCTGATTTCTTTTTAGGCCCAGCCAGACCCCGACAATTAAAGGACATGATCTTCATATCCGAACATGAGTCCGGGCATTCACTGCTCTAAGTGCCCTCTCAATCAAAACTTGTTTCCCAGCCCGAAGATCTAATCTGGCCCTGTTCTGAGCCTTAGATAAATGAGATCTGCGTCCTCTGCCTCTCCGCGCCGGCGCCAACTCTTTTCCTAATCCCCCCCCAGAAATCTTAGTGCAGGATCGAAGATTATATCCCGATGTAGATGACTCGGGTGAGGAGGGCTCAGAGTATTCAGCCACCTTCCTAGGATCAGGTTCAATAATGGTCAAATTGCCCTCCAAAAGGAGAGGAGGCAAAAAAGGGTTGTGAACAGAGGATTCGTCCTCCGAATAATGTAAACCCCCACAAGGGCCCGAAGAAAGAGTAAGGGGAAGAGTCGCATTGTGACCCGACAAGGATAAATTTTTCAGCCCCTCTACCCAATCAATCCCATCCACAGTGCACTTATTAAAAAATAAATGAACAGAGGACGTTAAAGAGAAAGAAGGAATACCCGTAAAAGAAGGTCCCGGCACATCAGTCACAGCCAATGGAGCAGAACAAAGTAAAACTTCAGCAGGTGCAATGTCATTTTCAGCTCGAATGTCTCGCAACGCTACTGAACCCTGGCAATAAGGATCCAAATCCTCCGCTTTCCTGTCACCACCCGAGTCCTCCTTCACCGGCGACGAATCGTTGTTCATCAGGTCCAATGGTTCAACCATAACTTCCACAGCAGTGTGATTTCTAATACCACAATTGAGAGTGCGAACCGAAAGTCGACAGTCAGACGCTGGGTGTCCATAAGCATGACACCGCCTGCACCTAAAAGGAACATTCTCATAATCCAGCATCTGAGAAATACTAACAGGCCCCCATTCCAAATTTATGACCTCCGGTAGTCCTTCACGGATATTTAAATTGACCAAAATTCTTGCAACTTGTTTGTAATGAGTCTCCAAATATGAGAGATCAGCCTCCAGAAAATTTCCGAATATATCCCCAATCTTTCGAAAATGACTAATATCCCAAAAATGCAGAGGAAGTCCCGGTAATCTTACCTATACCGGAATCAAATCAATCCTCTCCCGACTAGCATCAAATAGAGGATGCCAGGGCTTCAACAATACCGGCGAATGATCCAAGTGCCAATTCCTGTCAAGGATTTTGTGTAAATCAACCTCAGACTGTAATACCACCGCAAACCATCCTCGTAGCAGCATGTCCACCTCAGGAGTGTAACCTAAAACCTCGCGCCAGTGTGTTTCCACCCACGCCATCACAGTAGGTCGGGCAAAATTTCTGCCCATGACCCTACCCACCAGCGTCAACCGAGACATCTCCAAGACTCGTTCCCAGGCAATATCCTCGCCTACAGCATAACTACCCACAATGCGGGTTTTAATCCAACTCCGTTTCCGTCGCCTGCTGGATCCCTTCTGAAAAGCCCCGGCCTTGGATGTATCTCCCACCTTAAACTTCGTAGCCCCAACAGCCGCAGGAGGGCTTTCAAACCCACGCTGTTCAGAAATCTCCAAAGGCACTCGCACACCCACTGCAGTTCCACGACAATCCGTCCCACACAGCTGCTCTACCTGACGAGCCACACCCTCATCCGCAATTCGTTCAAAACCGGCCACCGCTTCAAACTCCTCCTGCAAACCAGATGCCGGAAACCCTAGATTCCGAGCAAAGAAATCACCAGCTTCCCTCCAACTCGAGCTTCCCAAAATGTCCACTGACATTCCATAATTGTCCAGATAATCCGGCAGCAGGCTATGTGGTGAGAAAGACAGGTATTCCGAGGGTGAGAAGCCATTTACCGACCTCACCTGCCCCACACCGGTAGAATCAATCCCAACAGGTCCCATCATAGGGATCTCCTCCAGACCCTGCATCTGCCCTCCACCTGGCACCCCCCATACATCCTGTGCCTCCAGCTGGTCACCAGTGTAGTCTACCAATTCCACATCCTCCAAAGAAGCCATAACCTCAGAAAACAGCTGCAAACCCTACCAAAAACCCCAGTTCACCGACACACCGGCACCACAACAGCTGACATGCAATATCAAAAGAGCCTCGTGACAAGAGATAAAAACAGAACTAACCCCGGTAGCTTCCTCTCTCCATCGATTTCCAGTTCTAGCAACGGTGAAAATGACAGGGTGAGGTTTGGTCAACATGACCTCACCCCCTGCCGTGTATGAACGCTCCCAGCTACCCATCTCAAACCGTGTAGACCAACCTGCAACGCCGCCGCCTCATCAGACCTTCGCTCCCAGGGTTTCAGAGCCGCGCCCAATGTTTTTCATACCCTAAAATATACTCATCGAAATTGTGAATTCTACGGTAAGATATGTGACATACTTTCGGCCCTTAAGAAAGTTATCTTTTATCTTTGTTACTTTTAAGCATTCCTTGAACTCCTTTCCAGGTGTTGAATTCGAGTGAGTGCTGTCTTGCTGATTCCATCTTCGCTTGAAGGTTTGTTGCAAATTATACTTTTGGGATGACCTGTTGCTTAAACTGGACGTTTTTCCCTTTCCCTTCTACTAGTTCCTTTCCAAGTGCAGATTCTTTAAGGACCCTTTGGATTTAGATCCATCCACATCCAATCTGGTATTTTCAAGGACATGAAAATAATTCAGGTCTGCTGCTTAAGTTTTATGGTCTATTTTCTTCTTTTTGTTTAGACTCTAGAGCTTTAGGGGTTTTGGGCTTTACTTGCTTGACATGTTGATCTTCTCTTGGTTTTACCGACTCCTTTCGTTTTTGCTATTGTGAGCACATATTTGTCAAATGTCCAACCAAGGAGATCTTTTTTTTTGCGTATTGCATTTCTTTGGGAAACCCATAGGATACTTCTCCTCATTCTGAGGATGGTACCTAGGGTAAACTGAATTCTTCAGGTCTTGAGGCTATGCCAATAACCAACAATTGGCTCACGAAGAGAACAAACATGTCACAAAGTGGGATTTGAATCCAGGTGGGGGAGGACAACAACTTTCCTCTCGGTCACTCAAGCTACACCCCAATGACTGCCAAGGAGTAGATTTTACAATTGAAAGGGATATTTTCTTATTGAATTTGTTGCTCTCTTGAATAATCCAACTTCAATTTAATTTAAGTAGGTAACACTGTTGTCAAGTCTAGATCTAGTATGTATGGATTATCTCTGATTGCCTAGGAGTAGATTTTACAATTGAAAGGGATATTTTCTTATTGAATTTGTTGCTCTCTTGAATAATCCAACTTCAATTTAATTTAAGTAGGTAACACTGTGCTCAAGTCTAGATCTAGTATCTATGGATTATCTCTTATATGAAAGGTTAGTACTTTTCATTGTTATCTTTGATAGCATCAATTAAGAGTCCAAACAATGCCCCACCTAGAAAAGATAGGTTCATACCAAAACTCTAGGGTAGGTCGGATTGCCTAACCCACATTGGGACAAAAGGTGTTTCTTTAAAGCCTAGGGTCTATAGTTTCATTAATAAATCAGCTCATCCCATCATCCGTGGATCTCCTTCGAGCACTTAGTTTTAAAACCCCATTGTTCTTTGGTGTTGGCGTAATTAATGTTCCGCTATGTGTAGTTGGCATCATAGATAAATCAATCTCCAATTAATTGAATTATTCAAGATTAATTATGGTGACAAGTTCAAAAAGATTAATATCTCCAAATTAATCGTGATTTTTTTCCCTAATACAAATAATTGAGATTAATTATTTATGGGAAATAATTTGTTGTCTGTGGAAAAGCGCTATAAAGGGGTAAAATTTGTTTTTTGGAGGCTATTTTTTCTTTTTATAGGTCGGGGATGAGAGCTAAGGAGTTAAGCATCGAATTGGAGAGAGACAAAAAATCAATTCCATCACCATCAAAGACCTTTTCTGAAGAGTTTGCAATTTTTTCCAAATTTATGCAAGGGTTTGCAAAGTGCATACTACTTTCCTCTTTCCTCTTGTTATGTTTTTTATGGATTATAAAATGATTTTAGAAGTTTAAAGGTTTTTTTAATATTTTTTTTTCGATAGTCGGTTATGGTAATTGTTTTATTTGCCCTAGGTTTGAAGTTTGAAGATGGCCATTTCCTTTTCCATTATGTGGAAGGCTTTGGACCCATTTTGGTAGTATGGTGAACATGAGGATGGGATAAATAGAATGGAATTGAGTTGTAATTTATATTGCACTGATTTTGGGGATGAGGGAATGATGGGGACGCTAGAGCTCATCCCCGTTTTTTTTAGAGGGCAATGGGTTGGGGACATCGATGATAATAATAATAATAATAATAATACATATTAATAAATTTTAAGAAGTTAGAATTCACCATATAATAATAATAAAAAAAAATAAAATTAAGAAGTTAGAATTCACCATAAACATTTGTAGTTGCTTGTAAGCACAATTGTTTATACTATGTAGTATTATGCACAGACCTTACACTTGCTAGTTCTGAAAAAGCTCAAGGAAATGAGAAAAGGGCTGAGTGACATTCCATTATTGGCACTTGGGCATGAGCAAAATGCAGTTTTACTTTAGGAAATTTAAAGTGTTAAGTATTTTTAATTTTCAATAAGGTCCATGAAGGGTATGTGAGAAGAATGCCATCTCTATAACAACTTTTCTTCCTCATATTTCTTGTTTATGATGATTAGATTAAACGACATTCCCTTCTCAATAGGTTCTACAAAATTTTACAGTTGTGTTGAAAACCACTACAAAACACTTTTGGGATATACATGCTTGCATTTTGTAAAGAGATTAGATTCATATTTTAGGTTAAGAAGGATATTGAATATAAATTTATTCAAACAAATTAGTATCCAATCCAAGTCTTTACTATCCAATTGTTTTCACACTGCTTGAGGTTGGGATGGGGGAAGAGCTAGACTTGAATAACTCATGGACACCTATGTACAATATGTACAAGCTAAGATGACCCTAAAAATGGGAAGAATAAGAGAAATACCTAGAAGGATTAGACCTTTGACTTGTTGCATTTCTTGGTTTGTGGACATGGAGGCTTTGCTGCTTGTAATGGTGTTGCTAAAAAGCTAATAGTTAAATTACCAGAAACCCAAATCAAACCCCATCATACAAAACCCATATTTTGAGCTGCAACTTGTATAGATTCAGATTTAGATTCAATATAATATGAAAAATATGGATGGGATAAATGATCATATTGTCCAATCATCAATGCCCATTGTTAAAACTAAAGATACATTCTCGGAGTATCTCCAAAATCTTCCCAAGACATCTCTGAAATCTACTTGGAACCTCCCCAAAATCTGCCCAGAAGGTCTCCATAATCTGTTAGAGACGTTTTGGGTATGACCAACAAGTCCCCAAGTCCTTGATATGGGGCTTTTTTGGGGGGTTGCATCCCCTTGCAACACAGGTTTTAAGCCATGAGGAGTAAATATGAATGGAGGGGTTCATTGCTTGAAATACCATTTGGCAAGAATCCTACAACATGATTTTGTAGGTTTTGACAAAGCATCCCTAGAAATTACCTAAGTTGCCCATGCGTAGTTGTGAGTTGGAAAGAAAGAAGGTTGAGGCAGTGGCTAAAAAACTTCAAATTGTTGCTAGAGGAGAGGAATCATTAGATCCTCTAGAACCACAGGTGTATTTAGGATTGGGGATAGTGAGAGGGACTTCATGGGTTCAACATCCATGAGGACCTCACCCTTCTTTATTCCAAGGAGACGGGGGTCAAAACCTTCCTTTAGATTGGTGGTTAATAAATGGAGAAGGAAAAAGCAGAGAAGGTTGTGGTGAAGTATATTTTGGAGCGACATGCCTTTGACCATTGCTAGTACTAATCCATTCTACTAGGGTATGCTTGATGCTACCACTATTGTTGGCCCAAGATATAAAGCCCCTACCTACGAGGAGTTGAGAGGGCCACTACTTCAAATGGAAAAGGCCAATATAGGGACTCAATAGGAGGAGCTAAGAAAGTCACGACTCACGAGACGTCATTGGATGCATAGTGATGTCCAATGGTTGGATGGATAGGAAGGGCGTGACCATTCCTAATTTCTTGTTAAGTTGTCCTAAGACACATGTTTACGAGAATTGACCTGATAAGTGTAATCTTTCCCACCAGGTTAAGCCATTGAACTTGCCACACTTACATCTTAGTTTTGATTTTATGGGAGATGCTCTGCCTGTCCACAGCTTTAGCGTTTTTCATTGATATTGGAATACCCAGGTATTTAAATGATGACCACTTTTCTTGTCCAACAAAGCCAAAAATATGGGAAATACACTGCAATAGACTATGAAAAATATTCCAACTATAACTGCTCTTACCAGCAATAACCTTCCCCCCCGATACTTCTATGAAAGAGTCCAAAATTGTCTTGAATCTCCGAGCATTAATCCCTGAGGCTTCTACAAAAATGGTGTCATCCACAAACTGAGCACGATTAACAGCCTTGATTCCTCAAGTGATGAGAATGCCCGCAAGGTTCCCTTCCTCCCTTTCCTTGTAAAGGTTTCTGCTAAGTATTTATGCCATGATGACGTACAAAAAAGGGGAAAGAGAGCATCCTTGAATCCCTTGAGAGGCTTGAAAAAAGGAAGTTGACCTACCATTAACCAAGGGAGCAAACCATGGCCTCCTAATAAATGCTCTGATCCATTTAATAAAGAGAGGAGAGAATCCAAAATCTTCACACCCCGAAAATAAAGTTGTGCCTTACCTTGGCGAAAGCGTTAGCAAGATCAAGCTTGATAGCCATACCTTGTTCTCTTTAAGAGACACTTGAATGGATGGCCTCGTGAATAAGAATGATGTTGTTTGAGATCTGCTTCTTAGAGAGAAAGCTTCCTTGGTTCTCTGAAAAGAGCTTAGGGAGAAACCTCTTAACTCTAGCTGTTAGGATTTTATTCAAAATCTTTTATGCTGAATTGCAAAGAGAAATAGGGCGAAATCTAGCCAATGAAGAAGGCCTGGATTCCTTGGGAATTAGAGCAAGAAAGGAAGAATTAGTAGTGTTAAAATCTGTACCTTAACTCAGCTACAGAAATCTTCAATCACTGAACAGTGCTCTGATTTCAGTCTTCTACAGTCATAGAAAATCAAAGCATATCACATGCACTCATTCCCATGTAACAGTAAGCTGAAACACACATGTTAAGAACACATTTGCAGCGGAAAATAATTCGTGAACAGCAGACATTACATTAACATTTAACACATTTTGACATGGGAAATTTTGGTCAATGACCCTGGAAAAACCGGTCAGAATGAGGAAATCTTTCATTAAAGAGTTCTCAGCACAATGCAAAAATTTACGGCAAGTACATTTAGTATTTAAGGCACAGAATCACCTCGTTTTTTGTGCCAAATCCACAGGAAAATAACCAGCAATAAGTACTGTCCGTACATACTTGTACAGCCTGCTGTACGCCCCCCACAAACTCTGATTTTCTCCTTGAAATCAGTGCACAGCAGCTGCCTCGAAATCTGTGCAGGAAATTGCTGCACCTTCAGCAATAAATGCTCCTCGATTTCTGTGCAAACTCTCAGCTGTACAGTCCTCCTGATTTCTGTGCTAAATCAGTTGTACGGCCCAGCAGTATGGCCTCCTTGCCTTTGAAAACATGCTGCACTCCTTTGCCTTGAAACTTGTGCCTCCCTCCAAGCTTGGGTATCTCACCCTCCTTGGTAAATGCGCCCTCTCTTGCTGCTCTAAATTTCTGCTCCTTCAGCTCTTCACTTTCCTCATTCAACTCTCCAAAGACTCTCTTTTGGAATGCCTCCCACACTTCTCTTGGAAAAATGCGTGTCTAAACTCTCCTACTTCTCTTTTTATTAATTGTGAGAATGACTTTGTCTCTTCACCCCCGAAGTGACTCTTCACTTTCCATGGGTGAGACAAATTACACTTCTGTGAAATAAAATCATTTTCACTCACACTTTAATAAAATATTCACATTCACTTTATAACATTAAAGTAAATGTCTAGGAGAGTCACCTAGGTCCTCTCTACATGCCTAGACACCAAGCAATGTAGAAGATCTTCCTCGCTACAAATTTCAACAAGTAGCCCCTCCTCTCCCTTCCTTTGGTCCAATTCAACATCTTACATAAGTCTGCTTTAATTTTACGTCAACTTGCTCTGAAGAAACTATTCAAAAAGCTGTCCGAGCCAGGGGTCTTTTCGGGGTTTAGACTCCAGATAGCCTCCAGTGCTTCCTCCTTAGAGATTGGATTGTCCAATAAATGATTATCCTCGAGGATGATTAATTTTGGAATGTTAGGATACATTTCCTCTTTTTCTGTTATATTCAAACTGCCAAGCTCAATGTATAATTCCCTAAAATGATTAAAGATGTCTTCCTTGATCTCAGCAAAACTAGTCACCTTCTTTCCCTCTTAATCACTTATCTCCCTTATTACATTTTGTACAGTCTTTCTCTAACTTGATTGTGAAAAAATGAAGTATTTTTGTTGCCCGCCTTAAGCTATAAATTCCTGGATTTGAGGCGCCATAACTCCTGCTGTCTACTGGCAGCGTAGGTTTAACTCTTTTTCTTTTTGCAAAATTTCACTTGTAATTTCTACCTTTTCCATTTCTTCTTGAAGGGCCCCTAAGTCTTCTTGGATTTCTATCCTTCTCCAATCAGGGGTTGAAACTTGCTTTTGGCCCATGCTTTCAAAGCTCCTTTAACCAGCTTGAGTTTGACTCCCAAATAAAGGCTGGTGATCCCTTTATAAAGGTATACCAATCACTTTGAATGAGATGCTAAGCCTGTTCTTCCATTAACCACAAAGGATTGAAGTGAAAGGGGATGGGACGCTCATCCTTGGGAATTTCTGTAGACAAAGCAATGGGCTTATGATATGAAGCTGCGGACATAATGATTTTGGACTGGAGAATGAAACTTTTTGGAAGGTAAGAACTATGGAAAAGAAATTGATCCAATTTGGTTGCTATGTGCCTCGGGCCTATCCTTAGATTAGACCAGATACAAACTTTCTTCTTTGGATGGGTGTCTACAAGATCCCAATCTGTCATTAAATCCTCTAGTTGTTCCCCAACTGGATCTCTAATCATGCTTCTACCTCTCCTTTCCTTTTGTGAAATTGCGGCATTGAAGTCTCCAACCACAATACTATTCTGGGAGAGTCCACTTTTGTGCAAAGAGTTTAAAGATCTCCAAAATTCTACCTTATTCCCGTATTGAACAAGACCATATAGGTTACACACTTTTATTTTCTCCAAAGTCGCCAAGTCTTCTAAGTTTCTAACTCAATCATAAGCTAGTTTTGATTTTCGATATGCCTAGCATCCTGAACTTCTTTGAGTCCTTGAGAGTGGCAATCCCCCTTGATGCACCATTGGCACTCTCTGCACAACCTTCAATATTCTTCGATATCTTTGATAACTGACTGTTGGCTTCTTTAGCCTCCATTTTGGTCTCCTAGATCATGAGGAGAGGTCTTTCTTTGCCTAAATCCCTAAATCCCTAATTGATTCAATCTTTTGCTTTCCTCCCATGCCCCTACGGTTCTAGGAGACCAACTTCCCTACTTCCTGCTTGAAGTTGGGCCCGCCTTATCTTTTACTTCTTTCTGGTCCTTTGGATTGCTAGCAAAAGGTGTCACTTTGACATGCTTATCTAGCAAGGCTTGCTTGCCCAAAGCTTCGTCCTTAGCTGCTTCTTCTTTGCTCTATTACTTGGTCGTTTTCCTTCCTGGTTTCTTCAGTATTGGTCTTCCTTCCTCTGTGCTTTCAGTGGAGTCTCCTTGAGGTTGTTTTGCTCTTGTTCAAGCTACCTCTAGGAGTATTTGGATTTCTACCCTGCAATTCTTGAATTTCTTGAAATGGCTCTAGTTCTTGTCTATCAAGATCTCCATTGCTCTAGGAGATGGCCATAAACCCGTAAACTGCCCAACTAAGCCGTTGTCTGAAATGGCCACAACTTTATGGTTAGCAACAAAGGAGAATCTCTTGACTTCCTGAATTGAAGCGAGTTTCACGAAATGTGACGAAGGCGCTGTTGTCGCTAGATACATACCTCGGGGAAAAGGGGGTTAGCGTGGCAGAAATCTTCAAGCCACTGGGTGCGTCCTTGGGGGCAAGTCTCCAGTCAGGGCTGTCACCTGATCCTCACTCCTCCATTTAGGCTAACTCCATTTTGGTGGATGAGTAAGTGTTTTAGGAGTTTTTAACAATGAAATTGATATAAGAGATTTGCAATAAAATTAAAGCATAACAACATAAAGATTAAAAGTGTTCCCCAACCATTCAACACATGATAGAATTTAAACACAGATTATAATGATAAAATAAAAGAGTAGTGCTGATAATGGAGTCAAATAAAGTGCTGTTGTAATGCTTGAAATAAAATGTTGTGCGAATGCTCTTGGTCAATTTTAAATTATTGTGGAGATGAGTGGATTATTAGGGAGGGGGATTCCCAATATACTGTGAGGTACTAAAAATATGTCCGGATTATGACAAAGGTGGCCCTTCACAAGGAAATGTGGGTTGCATTGGAGTCTCTGAGAGGTGTTCAACACTACACCAAACGAGGGTGAAGTCTAACGGTATCCCGAGGTCACTACCCAGTGCCTCCCGCTTCCTTTGAAGAATTTCCCCACACAATGTCAATAAACTGATACGTCGGATTTTCGTAATTATTTGGGGAAGTTGTTTTTATTAAGGTGAGTTGTTTATTACATGTGGAAAGTTAAAAAAGTGCACACTTTATGCTTTTGGTTATCCCAAAGATTAGGGCGAACCTGTGATGGGCAAGAGCATACACGGAAGGGCAGATTGTTTATTCCAATTGCGCATGAAATGCAAAAAGGAAATGTGAGACTAGTTGCTATGGCAAAGAGTATCTTTTCCCCAATCGAGCAAGCTCTGTTGGGTAATTCAGTAGAGCGATGTTGGGTTAGTGTTCGTTACTTTACAAAAAACATGCAAGAAAAATTAAACTAACCAAAATAAGAAAAATGAGACTAATCTAAAGCAAAAATAATGATACAAAATAAAGCAAACCATCAAGTACCTTAATCTCTTACAAATCCTATCAATTTAGGAAATGGATTTTTCTCATTTTTTATTTTTTTCTCATTTTTTTTTTCACTTTTTTGACTTTTTCGAGTAAAAGTAAATTAGATGAAAAATAAAGTGCTCAAACACTTAGGAAAGTTGGTTTAGGGGTAAAGTGGGTGCTCTGAGTTAGAAAATGAGCACCCCCTTGGCCAAATTGGCCTTCCTAACCACACTTTTATTACATTTTTTTATTTTTTAATTAAAATATTAACGGAAAAAATATTTTCTCGGAATTGACCGAAAATCCTAGGGACCTAGTGCATGTCCATAATGACTCAATTTGATGTCTAGCATGCTCATAAACATTGACACTTGAGTTTTAATAACCTTATAAGGCCTAAGCACCAAGACAACATTCCAGCTTTGGAGGAGCGGGTGAAAAACTCGTCGATTATACATCGCTTATTCAGCAATGCATAATTGACAATGGAAAAAACACCATGGAATGTTTGCATTTGATGTCCAAGTCCTAGGAAGCCAAACTCTTTACATAGATAGTCATGCTAGCACATTTTTACAAAATCCCCCAAGGGGGTATGAACATGCAATTAAAAAAAAGGGGCCAAGACTTGGCCTGATGGATCTCGGAACACTGATGATGAACAATTAGATTGTTCAAGTCTTCGACGGTTCACTCGGAATCCACTAAGTGCAATTTAGTGGATAACAGGAGCGACTGCAGAAGAAGAGGGGTACGAGCAGGCCGCCAAAGCTCGAAAGGCCTTGTTAATAAGCTGAGCAGACTCCCCAGGATCAGGCGCCAGAGGAGGATCGATGGGATAGACCCCTATCAGAATAGGGTTTTGCAGTATGTATTACTTCTATTTCCTCTTTCCTTGCATTCTGTAAGATGTTGGGCTGAGTTGTTACAAGGGGGTTTTCAACAAGTGACTACACGGCTCAGGTTCATTATGTCATCTTAAATCTTTGGATTAATTCCACTGTCTCTTCAGTGTGATTTTCCTCCTCTCGACCTGCAACATGACCTACAATAGGTGGCTGTATGTTAGCCATTTAAGCCCCACTGTGCTAGGGTGGGAACTTGCAGCCAATGGTGTCAGGAAGAATGCCAGCAGTAAATTCTAGTACAATTCAGTTGAGAAGTATGGTCAGACCTTAATCCTCATCAATTTGAGTCCTGAAGGCTGACTCCAAAGAGAAATGATATTGGAAGAAGCATAGCAAGGAGTTGCAGGAGGTCACTTTATGGTTGACACAACAGTCAGAAAGGTTCTTCTATCCCCCACGTAACTTTTAAATTTCCCTTTGTGATTTGTTACTTTCTTGCAGGAAATGCCTGATCTCCTTGTGTTATGACCTCCTGGAATTGTGGTGATGCATACCAAACGCGCTGGAAACACAGTGAAATGTTTCACCTGTCTTTTCACAACTTGGAAATGCTAGGGGAAATGCCATGTGGCATGTTGGGCACATTTCGCCTTCTAAACTCCATGTTTTGACCTCCAAAAAACATATTTTGTCTAGTGAAATGAATGCTGGAACCCACTCAAACTATGGAACTCTCTATTAAACCTTTTAATGATGTTTAGACACTAATTTGACTTTAATGACAAGATAGAGGAAACCTCAAGAAATTTTATTCTTTCATTCAAGATAATATGCTATTTATAAACAATCTAATTTTTGAAATATTTATATATTTTTGTATTTTTTAATACTGCATTTCCCTGTTTCCAAATTTTGGGGGTCATGTTTCCAGTGTGTTGTCATTTCCCTGATTTGTGCAAATTAGAAATTCTATAATGAATCTATGGTTGGAGAACCTGCAGATATAAATAATAATATGAGACGGCTGGGTATAACTATTTCCAGTTAATAGGAGTCAGGAACTAAGATTCCGTGACATTCATTCTTATGGACCTACTTATATTGTAGTTATTTTACAGCTTAATTTTAAGACATGGACTAGGGGCTGTGACATGTAACACAGTTTCTTTGGATAAGGTCTTTATTATACTTTGAAAGCAAAGCCAGTTCCTACTACTGGGAGAGCTCAGAGACTATTAACACTTTATTTCCAAGTTGTTGGTACTTGGTACCATTCTTTCAAGGTCTGAAATAAAGGTCCTTACCTGTTTGAACTATGCATGTTAATATGTGGATTGGCAGAGAATCTTGCAACCTTCATTTTTTTGAAAAAATCTGTCTTTTATTTCATTAATGCACATCAAAGAACAAATCAGATAACCATACATCAGCAGGCCAAGGCATGAACATGTGGGTTACCCCTTTCTACATAGGCAAGGACTCGAGTGCTAGCATATTCGTTTTTCACTGAGTTCGAGAGAGTCAATATATTTCCGAAAACTCCTATCCAAGCTTAAAACTGTATTGAGAGATCATATTTGAATGCTGTGAATTCATACATATGTATTATGAAGCAGGATGGATTTTTTGGATTGCAACCCTACTTTTCATTTTCTCTATGATTGGTAATTTCATGTGGCATAAATTACCACAAAGGAGTGAGTCCTTACGTTCTTCACTTCATATTTCAATAGTGCTTTAGGATTTGTCAAACGTACAAAACAAAGAATATTGATTTAGATAATCCTCCAATACGAGCACTGGCATCTACTAGAGAGTTAGCCTTCATCCATCATTGTGGTATTTGAGATGCGTTTTATTACGTTGGTTATATCTCGTTGGATTATATCCCAGGTTTTCAATTCATGCCAACCTTTTACAAATACTTAAGGTCACTTGTATGTTTGGTTT
Organism: Larix kaempferi; assembly: GCA_027924585.1. Lineage (NCBI taxonomy): Eukaryota > Viridiplantae > Streptophyta > Pinopsida > Pinales > Pinaceae > Larix > Larix kaempferi. The sequence continues at coordinate 6,890,590 of BSBM01000871.1, read as the reverse complement.
TCTAGGCTGGGGAGAAAGCAGTCACCTGTGGTGTATCATTGGTTCCTGATATAAAAGAGTTAGAATTCATAAAGGAGCTACATTTAAGGTCAGGATTTCATTCACACAAATTGGTGGTTTGCACACAAAGGTATTTTATATGATCAGATACAATGAAAATGCATTGCTGATTGAAATTGTTAACTTCGCTTTTTAAATAGAACTGTCAAGGAGCTTGGAATCGACGAGTCAATTATTTCAGGTGAGAATTTTAATTTTTGTTCAACTGAATTTGGTAGGTGCAATGCAGTGCATTTATTCATATTGTGGAAACCCTTGTAATTCCAATATTTTTTTGATATATTCAACAAATAATATATTGAAGTGTTTGTCATAACTTTGCTTTTTCTAGACAAATGAGCATCATCCTCTCTGAATGATCGATCATAATAATATTAATGAAAATCAGGACTTTCTTTGCTGAATAACTTGTGTCAGCTTGTTGTCTGCTATATTTTGTTTGACATTGCTATTTTGATATCTTGATGTTTAAATGAAAATTAATAGCTTAGAAATTTCAGCATTGTGAGATTTGGCCTGTTATGGTGTCCCAATAGCAAAATTGCTTTGCTAATAAAGGTATTTTCTCCTTAGCGTTTTAATCAGATAAACTGAGGCATTATTTAGATATTCTAGCATATCAACACTGTTCTTGCAATTTAAATTTTACAGTCAATCAGCTATTTGTGGATGTTACTTCACTTTTGTAACTACAGTTTGGCTTGTTCTGGGCATAGTGTGGTTTCTGTCAGATGGCAGCATGCAAGAGCAACAAAAAATTAGAATGCAGACCTTAACCCACACATCCATCACTTAATGAGGGCATTTGTGGGGAAAGTTCAGTGGTATGGTCAAATGGATCAGTTTAAAGCACATCACATACAGGTTGAAGAGTTCGTTCTTGACTTGAAGTTCTACACTCACGAAAGGTGCAGTGAGTGAGTAGCATGCATACTAATCCAAGCGCTTACACCACTTTCATCCATTCAGTTATTTATCAGTAAGAAAGGTGAAGGCACAGCTATGTCAGGGATTGATCTGTGGTTAATCATATGCACAACATATCCCTTCTGACACTTGGTGCTGTGCACATGAACTCTGGGCTAGGGCGCATGGGCTTAGGTTATTTGAGTCCTGTTGCCACCGAAATGCACACCTGGGGGGTGGAATGCAGCAAAAATCTTTCGAAGTTGCTTGGTGTGGCCTTGGGGGCAATCAAAGAGTCAAGTGCTGTTACCTGATCCCGACTCCTCCGTTTAGGCAAACTCCTAACAAAACCAAAGGGGGGTAGACCCTACTAAAACAAAGGTTTCTAAGGCTTTTTTAGTTAATGTTGAGTGATTGGAAAGGATGTTGTTTTTAGGAGTTTTTTGAGTTGATGCAAATTTTAACCAAGTTTGCTCGCCAATTTAATTAAGAGACATCCACAACATGACACCATAAAATAAACAACAATTTGTAAAATAGATAAAAAGCAAAAATTGAAATATTGTTGCTGATGAATGAGACCAATGCTAATGGAGTCACTGATCGTTTGGAGCGCTGAAAGGACTATTGTGCGTATGCTCTTGGTTTATTTTATTAAGTATTTTTATGGGATGAGTTGATTAATTGTGGGATGAGGGGATTCTTGATATACCTTGCGGTACAGGGAATATGTCCAGAATGTGATCTAAGTGGCTTTGTACAAGGACTTGTGGGCTAGAATGGAGTCTTGAGAGTGGTGTTCAACACTACACCAACAAGGGTGTAGCCTAACTGTGCTCTGAGGTCGCCTCCTAGTTGTTCCCGCTTCCTTAGTCAAAATTTCCCCACTTTTGATCACTTTCGAGGCAACGTCGAATTTTCGTTGGTTAAAAGGGACTTGATTTTATTAATGTGAGTGAATTAACTTAATGTGAGAAAATTAACAATTGCAACTCTACCGCTTTTGATATCCCAAAGCTCAGACTAGCCTGCGATGGGTAGAGCATACACGGAGTGAGCGAAGTATTTGTTCCAATTTGGTTAAACTCTCCGACAGAGAGCACTCTTGATCTGCTTAAAGTGAGATTCAAGAGATTTAAAAAAAAAAGAAAAAATCTCCGACATAGAGCACTCTTGATCCGCTTTGAGCGAGATTCAAGAGATTTTGAAGAGCAATATTTTAACTAACATAAAAAGATATAAAGTACTAAAGCAAAAAATCACAAATTTTCAGTTTTCTAATTACTACCCAAGAGTCTCTTTCAGGTCAGAGACCGTACTTGGGAAAGCAAGGGGATTAGTAGTTCTTTTAGTATGCAAAATAAATCTAACAAGAGTTAAAATTTGCAAAATTTAAACAACTTCAAGAAATTGCAAACTTGAAATTGTAAGTAAAAATGAACTTTAGCTTTTCTTTTGTGAAATTGAAAACTAACCTAACATAATACTACTCTAGTTCAATGCAGGTAGAAAACAAAAATAAACATAGAAAGATACAGGCTTCCCCCAAATGGGGGAAGAAGGGCGTGGGAGCCGTAATCCCACTTGCTCTTTATTTAGAAATTATTACAAAATTTATTAATAACTATCCGATACAGAGCGCTCTTGATGCGCAAAAAATTGCGAGATTCAATAGACTTTAGGCTTTCACAGAAAGCTAATGGAGAGAAGGGGTTTGAAGAAGAAGGATCTTTATGCTAAAAAATTCACTCTTTTTCCTCGCTTCTCTGCAAAATAAACACTAAACCAACAAACAAAAACTTGTTAAAGTATTAGTATGGTTAGCTAAATCACATGAAAATTACAAGACAATATTTGCGCATGATAGAAAACAAATAGTACTCCAAATATTGACGATTTGCAACCAGATCTAAGATCAAAATAAGGCTTTAAAAATACTTTAGATCTATAAATTTTGCATGACAAATCAGATTTAAAGATGAAACTATGTAGATCCAACTGTGCTTGCAAAATAAAAACAAGATAAAGGAACGAGAGATTGTTTTAAAGATTTGAAGGATGGAAGAAGAAGTGACTGCCAAATATCAAATCTCTTGAGGAGAAGGAGGTTCCCGTAGGACAAAAGAACATTAGATTCATGAAATATTTACGAAGAGGAAGAAAAAGCAGCCGAGCTTAAAGACCTCCTTCGCTTTTGATAACTTGCAATGCTTCACAACTAGACACAACCCATGATCAAATCCAGTATATTTTAATAAAAGAAATTTTGGAGACCCTAAGTATAACTGACTACTTTTGGCTACTCTTTGACTTCAAATATAAAACATAGATAAACAAGTTGAAACTATAAATGCTTATTGTATGGATTAACAATAATCTTCTAAGCTAGGATAGATCAATGAGATTGCAAAAAGAAGTAAAGCACAAAAAGATATCACCTCATATGTTGATCAAGCATTTCCAATCAAGACAATTGCACCATATGGACCTACAAAGCCTCAAATTTGATTCAAAATCTTTGCACAAAAAGAAAAAGCATTACACAACAATATTAGCAGAGGTTCCTTGCATCCATTTCGAATGAGGGAGCAAGCCTTGCTTTTATAGAGTTTACAAGAGAAGAGGGGAGCACATGAGAGAGCTAGAGAGGAAGGGGTGCATCCCTTAATCAAAGGAGAGATCAAAGTGTTGAAGTGAGGCTTGACTAAGCCTTGGTTGTTGTGATGTGAAGAGGTGGCAGCCATCTCACAAGAGGGGCACCCCTCTTCACCGCCCCTCTTCACCTTGGAAACATCTCCCTTGAATGAGACCCTACCACATGAGCCAAGTCGCCCATCTTTGAGAGGAGGGCACAACTTTAAATTTAATATGACTCACTACCTTAATTTTTGATTGTTAAACCATGTGACTTATCCTCTTAACTAATTCGCCTTTCATAAGAGGACAATCGCCACCTTTTCCCCACATTTTTTAAACATATATTTCAATTTTCCAACTTTTGTCTTTTTGTGCAATTTGTGGCACATTTAGCATTTAAATGCCATTTTGTTGCCTCTTTAAGAAAAATGCCACAAATGACAATTTAATCGCCTGAAACCTAGGAAAAGTGGGTCCTAGGTTTAAGAGGATGCTCTGAGCGTGAAAACGAGCATCCCCACGCCAAATTCCGCCTTTAGACCATGCTTTTATTACACTTTGAAATTTTCCAATTAAACTATTAAAAATGGTCTAATTTTACGGAAAAAATTGTTTTTATCGGAATCGACTCAAACTCCTAGGGGAGCTAGTGCATTTCCATACGACTTATTACTGATGGCTAGCATGTAAAAATACATAAACACTTGGGCTTTAATAACCTGCCTAGGTTTGACCACCATGGTAAATACTCTAGCTTTAGAGGTATGAGTGAAAAACTCAGGAATTATACGCCACTGAAGCGCAATGCATAATTCCTAAGGAAAAAATACTCTAGAGTATCCCCTTGATAGCCAAACCTAAGGTAGGCCAAGCCTTTTACAAAATGACCATGCTTAGACCAACTTATTACAATTCCCCCATGGGGGTCTGGACATGCAATTATTACAAAAGGGGCCAAAATTGGCCCTGAAACGGTCTTTTGAACTTCTGAACACTAATGATGAACACTTGATATGTTCATAACACTGGCGGCTCACAAGAAGTCTAGCTATGCTACAAAATAGCTGGTAACAAGTCCTATAAATTTAATGCTAAATCCTCATTGTAAAGGGTTGGAATCTTAGAGACCGCCTATGGTATTTCCATATTGACAGTTAATAAAGCTATTTCGTTTATCCACTATTGCTTTCTTGCTTTCACGTGTGCTCAAACCTTTGGATAATATATGCTTGATTACTTTCTTATGCAGGATTGTTAGGTTAATTATCAGATTGGACGATTGTATCTCTGATATGTATCAATTATTGCTGGTTTTAGTGAGCCACCTTAGCCCCTCAGGTCTTGCAACGTGCTACACCATCCCCTAGCTCCCTTATAAGGACTAGGATAAAGTCTTCATCCACCAGAACCCATTTATTTGAAAGCCACACATTGTTTAGTGGCGATATGCTTCCATTTCAGAAGCCTAACCCCTATTCTCCACCCCTCTTTGAACGATCGTTCTAACCCACTTTTGACCCCATTAGCCATTGAAAAGACACTGGTCTTCTTTGATCCTTCCCTCCCCATTCTATAGGTTCAGTACAATTTTTACTTGCAACTCTTTCTCTTTAAGCAAAATGACTAACAAGTTGTAGGGACTGTTAGGGATACCACTTGTATTGGCATGCACTAACCCTAAGTGAGAGGCACGTATGTCGAGGTGATAGTGGGTGGCTTCTATAGGTTGCGTTGGATCTCCATTGAGGAAGTAGTGTAGGTTCGAGTATTTGTAGCCTTGGGCTACAACGACATCTGTTGAGATTGTATTTATCGTATTAATTTTTTTTCTAATCTCACTTGGCAACTCCATTGATTTCAGGGTACCACAATGGACAACCTAAAAAGGTCCACACGTAGCAACCCTACTAGGGTTTTGCTTCCAGTGGTTGGAGGATCTATAAAAGATTTTAAGAAGAATAAAGGAAGAAATATTTCACCATCCTCTTATCTAGGGAGTGTTGTTCTCTCTGCTTCATCTAGTACAATAACGCTTTGCAATTTCAATTATTCCAGTTACTGATACTATTCCTATTGCAGTTTAGGTCAGAGTTCCAAATATCACTTCAATGGTCGCTAGATGGACTGTTACCAGAAACACTCCATTGGATTTCACAGCCATTCAGGGGCAGCCTCATGATCTTCCTACCATTGGATATAGAAAGTTGTTGCCCAAGTATCAGGGTAATAGTGCTATATCTGTTGAAGACCACTTGGCAACCTTCTTGAAGGTTATCAAGGATGTTGAGGTGGAGCATGAGGATGTGCTTATGGAAGTATTCGTACAAACCTTGGAAGGAGAAGCAAGGACTCGGTACAAGTCCTTGCTTGTGGGAAGTATTATTGGTTGGTTAGATATTAAAAAGGCATTTACAGACAAGTGGGGTGAAAAGGTTGATAATTGCTTCTTGTTGGTTGAGTTGATCGATATACAAAAGAAAGAGAATGAGATAGTGCGGGAGTTCAATTTCTAATTATCAAAGGCCTTGAACCAGATTCCCTAGACAATACACCCAAGGAATGGCACTACTCTAGTATTTTATATTAATGCTTTTAGTTCAGATTTTGGTTTTTTACTTAGGGATAAAGCTTCACAAAATCAGGCGGTTGTGCAAGACCAAGCCCTCAAGATAGAGAGGGATCTCAATGCAGTTGGGAAAAGAGAGGTTTCTGAGTCTATAAGATCACGAGATTATAAGGGAAAAGCGGTGATAGATCCCACACAGACAGAACCCCAAAAGATAAGCTTGAGCACATGATCAAAGAATTTAATAAGTTTGCAGCTGTCATGCAAATCCTTAGTAACAAGGTGATTGAGATGGAACGAAATCAACAAGGGACCACCTCAGTCGTTTGTCCTTTCCATCCTAGGGCACTATAGCAACAAAGGCCCTTTTTACCAGATAAACAAGGTGAGGATCAGAATGTTCCAAAATATTTTAAAACTAATAATTTTGATGCTGTTATTCCTTCCTGTGCTTGGTGTAGAGCTTGTCAAGCATCACACACGGAAGACAACTATGGTGTGTTCGAAGATTTCCTTAGCTATGCTTAGGAGGATCAATGTGATGAGGTACCAAATGAACCGGAAGAAGCACTAAACATCTTTTGGATGGGTAAAAATGAGTAGATTTGTGCTCAAGCCTATGTGGGCCTTGGGAAGAGTCTATTGATAGCTGATCAACACTTTGCAGCCCTAAAAAACAGCATTAGTGACCTTGAAAATGCTGCCCTCAAACATGCAACCAGGCCACCAGAACATGAGATTTAGAAGAAGAGAGTGGCCATGGTTGCAGGGGCACAAAAGACCTATAGCCGGAGAGAAATGGGAGTAGCTTTGAGTGCTGGTTCGTTGCCCATGCAAGAGAAAAAACAACAACATCTACTAATTTACAACAACACTCCCTGTGTCAAGTATCGATTTCCATTTTTGATCTTGCACAGGAGCTTTTGAAAGTCGAAATTTTTGTTACTTGGCTAGATTTGTTACTATTACATAGTCCAAGAGACAAGGTTGCAAAGTTGCTTGGTTATGGTGAGTTGAAGGAGTCCAATGATGAAACCCCTCGGGTATATCTTGGCACACAAAAATCTTAGGACACTCCTTCGTTCATTATATCCTTGTTGGTTAATAAAATTTTGTTACGCAACTGCATGTTGGATTCGAGAGACTACTAATATTATGTCATTAGAGGCCATGAAGGAATTAGGCCTTGGAATTTCTAAACCGTACAAGAATGTATGTGCGATGGATTCTAGGGAGGTGAAAGTTTGTGGCCTTGTTTAAAACCTCTAGGTTGGTTTGCTAGTATATCCCGATAAAATACTAACAATGGTTGTGGCGATTGTGGATTGCCTGACTAAGTTGGGTATGCCATTCTCAAGAAAGTGGGTTGCCAATGTTGGTGGGTCCATCAAGATGGACTTTTCATATGCAACTATTCCAATTTAAGATGGTTATGTGGTTTGGTTACTCTGAGAACAATAGCTGTTGCATAACGTGGAGGACGCAGAGCAACCTGATAATGAGCCCTTATACTTAGAACTTGATTTGGGCACTTATATGGTCATGGTTGTTGATAAGCCACCAACTAAAGAGGCTGTTGTAACACTAACAAACATACATGAGGGCCTTTGGACCATATGTTTTGATGGAGCACGTTCTCGATTTGGTGCGGGTGCTGGGGTAATTTTTGTTTCACCAATTGGTAACTCCTTTCCATATTCATTTCGCTTAGAATTTGATGCAATTAACAATTTGGCTGAATATGAGGCCTTGCTTTTGGGTTTGAAACAAGCAAAGTATCTTGGGATTCAAACATTAAAAGTCAAGGGAGATTCAAACTTGATTGTGAATCAGTTACGGAAGCAGTGTGAAGCAAAGAATTCTCGTTTGAAGCAATACCGACATGTTGTATGGAATGAGATCGAGGCATTTGATGCTTTCAACATAATCACTATCTCGCGAAGTGAAAATCAACAAGCAAATGCTATGGCAGGGTCAGTTGTGTGCTTTGAACCTTGCATGTTAGAATCCTTTTCAAAATACCAAGTGGAGGTCATATTTCGACCATTCGTTCTCGACAACAACGACAACTAGTAGGTATTTGAAGATGATAGGCATATTATGAATTTTGTGAATAGTCTAAATAAATTTGCTTCTCACCAGATTGATCAAGGACAAGAGGACAATAATGTGGAGCAACTAATGTTACAACTAAGAAGTAATAAAATCCTTCGAGGTTTGGTATCTTTAGATTTTTTTTTGTTGATTTTGGTGCTTTTAAAGGTTCAAAGGTTGGATGATATGGATGAGTAGGTCATTGAAGTCAATGTGGGCTCTAAGGAAAGTCCAAGGTCAGTGAATATTGGCCGAGTATGCACTCTAGAAAGGAAAAAGATTGAGGTGTTGATCCGTGAGTATAAAGATGTTTTCTCATGGTCATATGATGAGTTAAAAACCTACAGTACTGAGGTTATTGAGCACAAAATTCCTTTAAAAGAACAAGCCAAACTTTTCAGGCAAAGACAAAGGCACATGAATCAGGGGAACTCTTTTTGTATATTGGCCCCCATCATACAAAAAGAGTTGTAGAAGTTGTTCGAAATAGGAATCATCACTCTTGTTCTGTACTCACAGCAGATGGCGAATGTTGTACAAGCCCATAAAAATAACAGTGAGATTAGAATTTGCATTGATATTCAAAATTTGAACCTTGCATCCTTGAAAGATAAATATCCTTTGCCAAGCATGGACTATGTGTTACAAACCGTTTTAGGTGTTGGAGTGATGTCGATGTTAGATGGATTCTTAGGGTACAACCAAGTACTAGTTGATGAAGATGACCAGTACAAGAACGTTTGCCACTCCTTGGGGAACGTACACCTATGTCCACATGCCTTTTGGATTGATAAATGTTGGGGACACATTTCAAAGAGCGATGGATTATGTTTTCTTTGATTTCCTTAATAAATTTATCATGATTTACTAGGATGATTTGACAATTTATTCTCAGTATAGGGGAGACCATTTCATGCACTCGAAAAAGATCTTTGATAGGTGTAGATCCTTTGGAATCTCACTTGACCCCAAGAAGTCCGTTTTTGGGGTAGTTGAAGGCAAATTATTGGGGCATTTGGTGCCCAAAGACGGGGTTAAAATTGATCTGACAAGAGTACATGCTATAAGAGAGATTTTTTTACCTCAAAGTATGAAGGTTATCCTATCCTTCTTTGGGCGCATACAATTCCTATGATGATTTGTGCCTAATTTTGTTGAAATCACTTGTGCCATCTCAAGTATGCTATAAAAAGGGGACAGGATATAGTTTGGAGTCTTGGACTCCAAAGGCGAAACAATCATTCAAGAACTTCAAACAAGCCGTATGTTAGGCTCCGGAATTGGTAAACCCATATTATAGAGTAAAGAATTCCAAATTTTTTCCTATGCTTTTGGTTTTTCTTTTGCTGCTATGTTGTTACAGAAAAATAGTGATGGTTTCGAGTAGCCTATAGCCTTTATGAACAAAACCTTGAAGGGAGTTGAGCTTAAATATACTGCCATGGAAAAGCAGGCTTATTCCTTGTTTCAACCAGTGAAACGATTTCAAGAATATATTTGGAATGCTAAAGTCGTGGCCTACTTGCCATATCCTATGGAAAAACAGATTCTGTCACAACGAGATGTATTGGGAAAGACGAGGTAGTTGGATTGCTAAAATACAAGAATATGATATGGAACCTCAAGCCAACAAAGCTTGTAAGGGGGCAAGGGTTGACAAAAATGATGGCAGAAGGTAGCCTTGCATTGGAGAAGACAACAAAACAGGTAGAGGAAGACCCCATTGAGGTATGTGCAAAATTTTCCCAGTTGCAATAGTATGAATGGTATGTTGATTTATTATTTTATTTACACCATTTAGCATGCCCCCCTTGTTTGAATAAAAATCAACAAAGATCTCTGAAGTTAGCAACCATGAAAAATTGTCACTCACGACGGTTTGGGCTGGAAGGACCCTGATGGGGTAATCCTAAGGTGTGTATATTCGACAAAGGCTCAAGAACTAATGAAGGAATTGCACTTTGGTATCTGTGGGGGACATTTTGTTGCCAGAACCACAACTCACACAATCATGAGGGCTCGTTACTTTTGGCCAAGCTTATTTGCAGACGTTCACAAATTTTTATGCTCTTGTGATGAATGTCAGAAGTTTTTAGGACGCCAGAGGTTACCTGCTTTGCCTTTGGAACCAGTGATTGTGGATGCCCCTTTTCAATAACGGGGATTGGACTTTATGTTGGTTGTGGAGCCTGATCTCCAGATTCAGAGATATTATTATTCAGCCGTGTTTGCACCCCAGTTTTATATGATATGTAGGTGGAATGTACACTCACCTCAACGGGGGTTGTTTTATGGGCCCATGGTTTTGGGTAACCCGTGGTATTTTTCCATTGTATTTCCCTTATAAAAGAAAGACATTGTAATACGGCTAGCGTTGATGTATTAGGTTTTATGCATTGTAAAGATCTCTGAGATCAAGAAGAGAGACTATGAGACAGTGAAGAGGAAGTGCAGCGGTTGTGTTGCAGGTTGTATCCCTTCACTTTGCTGGACAGTATAATAATAAGGACTAGCAACTTCAGTGTGGACGTAGCCCATCTTGGGTGAACCACGATATATCTGTGTCTCTCTTGTAATGTGTGTGATTATATTTGCATTTCTGTTTATTGTTATTGCTTTGCGATCCTGTTTTTCTAACACTTTATAGGGGAATTCCTTGAAAAATCCAGTAATGGTTTTAAATGGATTCTAACATCTATAGATTACTTTACTCGATGGGTAGAGATAGTTCCCCTTCAATTGTCTTCCTTTACATCCATAGTTGACTTTTTGGAGACACATCTAGTGACCATGCTCAGGGTACCAACAAAAAAACTACTTACAATGCTAATGTGTTCAAATTTGCAGATCTGATTGATTTCTATGCACAATATGGCATTGTTCTCCCACGTTTGTCTAATGACTATCCATAGGGAAATGGCCTTGCTGAATCAAACAAAATGAAGTTATTGCAAATCGTTAAGAGGATTATCAGGGACAACAAGAAGAGCTGGGACAACAAACTAAAGTATGCCTTATGGGCCAATAACGTTACCAAAAAATGTGGGTATTGGTAATAGCCCTTTCGAATTGGTTTATGGTTTGGATGTAGTGATGCCTATCAATTTGAGATTTGTATAAATTGTTGCAGCATTTTGCTGCTAGAACCACATCTCACACAATCACGAGGGCTAGTTACTTTTGGCCAAGCTTATTTGCAGATGTTTACAAATTTGTACAGTCTTGTGATGAGTGTTAGAAGTTTTTCAGGATGACAGTGGTTACCTGCTTTGCCTTTGGAACCAGTGATCGTGGACGCCCCTTTTCAATAGTGGGGATTGGACTTTATAAAAGAGCCGGGACAACAAACTAAAGTATACCTTATGGGCTGATCTCATTACCAAAAAACATCCTACTGGTAAGAGCCCTTTCGAATTGGTTTATTGTTTGGATGTAGTGATGCCTATCAATTGAGATTGCTCATTTATAAATTATTGTAACATTTTTTCTACTATAACCACAACTCACACATTCATGAGGGCTGGTTACTTCTGGCCAAGCTTATTTGCAAATGTTCACAAATTTGTATGATCTTGTGATGAATGTCAGAAGTTTTTTAGGACGCCATAGGTTACCTGCTTTGCCTTTGGAACTAGTGATCGTGGATGCCCCTTTTCAATAGTGGTGATTGGACTTTATAGGAGGATTCATTGAAAAATCCCGTAATGGTTTTAAATGGATTCTAATAGCTACAGATTACTTTACTTGTTGGGTAGAGACAGTTCCCCTTCGTTTGTCTTCCAGTACATCCATAGTTGACTTTTTGGAGACACATCTGGTGACCAGGTTCAAGGTACCAACAAAAATAACTACATACAATGCTAATGTGTTCAAATATGCAGTTTTGATTGATTTATATGCACAATATGGAGATTGATTTCTATGCACAATATGGTATTGTGCTCCCACATTCCTCTAATGACTATCCATAGGGAAATGGCCTTGCTGAATCAAGCAATAACAAGTTATTGCGAATTGTTAAGAGGGTTATCGGGGACAACAAACTAAAGTATGCCTTAGGGGCTGATCGCATTACTAAAAAACGTGCTATTGATAAGAGTCATTTTGAATTGGTTTATGGTTTGGATGTAGTGATGCTTATCAATTTGAGATTGCCAATGTATAAATTTTGTTGCAACAGTTTGCTACTAATTCAGAGGCATTACAAGCCCATGTTGATGCTTTGGTTTAGTTGGATGAGAACTATAGGCATGCTTATGATCACTTCATTAACTAATAGAATAACATCAAGCAAGTTTTCGACAAGAAGCTCAAGAATTGAATGCTACAGGTTGGAGATATGGTCCTTAAAGGGGTGTTACTCCAAGTATCTGCAACATTCCCTATAGGTCCCCCAGGGGAAGGGGTTGTTTTTTGCTATGTAAAGGCCAAGATTTGAGCTTAGAGTGTTGATTTGGGGCTAAATACCCCTGATCCTTGTCATGGATGGTCCACTTGATTCCCACCTCCAAGAGGTGCTCACCCCATAGGGGTTGGTGCTCTTGGGGGTCTAATCACTTGGCTGCATTACCACACTCATTTATTTGCCATGTAAAAGGTGATAGCATTTGTTTAACACACTTTATTTGCTCACTTGGACCACATTTTACCCCTCCTTTGGGTTGTGTGCCCACAAATTGTACTTCCTTATTGAAGAAGCCTACAAGGATAATGAAGGAGGACGTTGAGGGCACATGTCTGTTGGGGTTAGTTGGGCATGACGTCCTCCTTTTGGCACACCTAACACTTGGTGTAGCCTAATTGCATTTTTATATTGTTATTTTATGTTTTTTAGTGGTTTAGCCCCCAAAGTTGTGGGTGAGCAAGCCAAAAATTATATTTTTACATTATCTTGTAGGCTAATTACTTAAAATTAGGTGAGGCTAGTTTTGTATAAATAGAGCCTCCCTCTCATTATAAAAACACATCAAGATATGTGTTCATTATGAGATCTTTTCTATTTCTCTTGGTTTATTGGAGCTCTTGATGCTATGTGCACCTCTCTTTGGATGATCTTTCTTTCTTGAAGGTTGTTGTGATGAAGTTCCAGGGTTTCTTTTACACATGCTATTGGTTGATGCTAATAATAGATGTGATAACTCGTGCTCAAGGGTGACCTAAGGTGCACCTCCTTGCTCATTCCTTGGTTAATGTTGGTAAGTTTATCTCCTAACCCTAGATTAATGTCATTCTTGAAGTGCTTTGGGATAAGTTAGGTTTTTTTGCTAGTATTTTCTCAACTTTGCATGAGTAGACCATCCTTTCATAGGAGCTCTCCATTGTTTTTGGGCATTGGACTTCTTCTCTTGCCCTAATTAGGCTTTTCTACCTAACTCTAGTGGTTGCTAGTTGATGCCCTAACACAAGTGTTGAAAGCCATTTTAAGAGAGGGATGTTAGTATTGATTTCTCAATGCCCTAGGGATTGAGACAAAAATCATATGCCCTATCTTTTCAACAAAAACCCTAAAAATATAATATTGTTGGAAAAACTCTAAAAATTCAAATAAATTCATAAAACCATAATATTTGCAATTTGATAATTTTGGTCCAACTATCAAATTGGCCCTAGTGGATTTATCCACAGATCTCTGAGGGTGTCTGTAACGTACCCACCCATCCATCCAAGGCAAGGGAGGGAACATGATTCCAATCTATGGGGCTTTTACATAAGCTCAGCCCACTCATTAGATTCACAACCATAATTTAAATGTGTGCAGATGCAAATTAGTTAAATATGCACAGCTGAATAAAACATATTCATCCACACACTCTTCATATGCATTCAACATATCAATAACAGTCATTAATTTAAGCATTGCAGAGGCAAATCACATAGACAAAGAAACACTTATCTTCATTGAGCAATTGTCCCAAACAACTAGCTATGCCGCTGCAGTGTTCCACCCAACCATAGGTCTCTGCCCAGCCTGTATTCTTTCAGCACTCAGAGACCACTCTCGAGCCGGGCATGATTTCTATAAGGAAAGGGGACATTTAGGGTCATTCACAGCCAATTAATCATTTCATCTGAGCCAAGCCAGTCCATAGTTGGGTTTATCAGGCTCATCAGAACTCTGGATGCTTGTACTCAAGCTCAAGCCAAAGCAATAGATACCCATTACCCATACCCCAACATACTCCTTCTATACATAGAAAAAACGACCATTGGGCAGGGATACACATTTACAACAAGGGTATTTTACAAAACAGGCACCATGTGTTTTCCCCCAAATCGTTTCCAACCAAAAACGAATTGTGGGATGGGGAAAAACATTCAAAGGGAGGAAATCGATTTCTCCTGCAGATTCATAAGCATTCAGCAACCAAAACAGTCTCAATGGAACCCCAATTCCATTTCCCTTCTTCCCCACTGGTATGTAACACAGAAACGCCCTCCTCCCAACTGAGAAAACAAGGAAAAACCAGAAAAACGTGGTTGGAAAATGCCCAAGTAGCTCCAAACTCCTGAGGGGGAGAGACTAGTTGATGGATAATGGCTTGGGGGAGCAATTCATGGCTCTTTTCTTGCCCAAGAAGGAAAACACGATTCCCCATGCAGGGTGGCTTGCCCATACTCGAATTTGGATAGCCATACCTCTCATTCCCCAAGGCATTAACTACCTCAACCAACTCTTGGGAGAAATCAATGATTGGGTACAAAAGTCAACATGGGTAGTTGAGGGTTTGATGGGTTCTCTCATTGACACTTGGCTTGACTTGATTGGCTCAAGGGTTTGAATGTTTTCCTGCCCAATTCCTTGTAAAATCATGCCCCCATCTCTTTGTTGCATTGTATAGCTAGTTGTGGGTATTTTATTAAAATGCATATTTACATGATGTTTGAAATTCCAATGTGCCTGGCTAGCACGTAAGCCATATGTATCACTAAATCGACGGCGGGGCCTTGGCCTTGAGCTCCTCACCTCCTCACCATGATTTTATAACAATATTACATCATTTACATTTCAATGCAATAGGGTCAAGATGGGGACGTTACATACCCCTCCCCTTGGAATAACACCGTCCTCGGTGTTCCAATTCTTAGGAATAAATACCCACTTTACACATGCTTCAAAATTCACAAATGGTGGCAGGTCTGTCCTGCATTTCATCTCTTTACTTTGAGCTTTCAGGACCAAGTCCTTTGGCTTCCACAACTGCTCCCGCTGGCTTTGATCTTCCATCTCTGCAGGTGGGAATTGCTCTACAGTGATCCCTTTCTTTTATTTACCTTCCAGCTGATCTACAAGTCTGGAATTTCATGGATGCCACCTTTCTTGCTGTCCTGTCAACTATCTGAGGAAGATTTTCAGCCAAATCAAATAGATTTTGGCCCGTTGCCATGATCAATGTGCACAACTGGCTCTCACTTTTGTCACTAGCAACACTTGGCTAGTACAAGCTGCACTCAATGGCTTTCAACGTCTCACCTGTTAGACTCATCATGGCAATTCTTGTTAAGACAAGCATAACACAATATTAAAATTAGTCAATTATTTTCCCAATTGACTTGGAACGTCCATGCTTTACTCATGAGACTTCCACCTATTTCATGCTTTCCCAACATGCACATGAACTCATTCATGTTCATCCTTTCACAGGAAAATAACTATTTCAGCATTGACAATTTATTTTAAGCAATTAACACAATCTATTTTCAGCTATGACATGCACTCAACAATCCTCTATTTTTAAGATGCATCAGTCAAAAGGGAAAGAGAAGAGTTTCCCCCTCTTAGTCTTGTTCCAATTTGGAGCCACAACACAACTCTGGTTTTCGTGCTCCTTAGCCTCTTTCACTTCAATGTGAATGCTTGACTTGCCCTTTCTTGGTTATGACACATAGTGTCTAAGGTCTGTTTGAGGATTTTCAACCAGGGAACCCTTCCCCGTTGTTGTTTACAGAACCTTTGGCTGCTAGGACCCACACATGTCCACTAGCACAATCTTTCATTACTGCTCATACTGAGCTCTCTTTAGGACGGTCACATGTCCACATGCATCCTCCAGATACTTTCATAGTCCTTGCTTCCAGCAATACTTACACTCAAACATTGAATCAATTCACATGTTTAGTGTATTTTCATAGGGTTTATCTCTAGACAAGAGTTTAAGAAATCATAATCAAATCATATACACATGTATATTCATAATCAAGAAGTTGCAGGATAACCAAATACTTATCTGTATTGGATGTCTTCACTTTATTCCACAGGCTCCTTCTTTGCTTTACAAGCATTGGATTTCCCGTGGATACAATAATGAATGTTGGGCCAGCACGCAGGCTACTCCACAACCATTCGAATTGCAATGCTAGGCCAGTACTCCGACTGGGTTTTATCAATTTATTTAGGAATGTTTGGCCAGCTCGCCGGTTGCTCCACAACATCAAGTGGTTAATGTCTAGCCAGTTACTTTCTGGATTTACCAACTATTTAGTGCACAACCAGTTACTCTCTGGTTTTACCAATAATTTATAGCACCCGACCAGTTACTCTCTGGTTTACCAAGAATTTTATAGCTCCAACCAGTTACTCTCTGGATTTACCAAGCATTTTATAGTTTTTTCAGGGTCCTTGCTTCCTGCAATGAGCAAGGTTTCCAACAAAGAAACAATAGCATATCAGCTTAGCTGTTAGAAGACTTATACTTGAAATATTCATTATTCCAAACAAGAAATAAATGAAAACGAATACTTATCTGTATTGTGTGTTTCCTCGCTACTCCACAGGTTTCCTTCTCTGCTTTACAAGCTTTGGATCACCTTTGGGGTGGATGCTTGGCCAACACACATACTGCTCCTCAACATCATCCAAATAGGCAATGCCAAGCTAGTACGTCGACTGGGTTTATCAAGCATTTCAAGAATCAGTACGCTAAGCCAGTACGCCGACTAGGTTTATCAAGCATACAACGACCATTTCTAAGCCAGTTCTCCGACTGGGTTTGTCAGGAAATAACACCCTTCACCAATACCTCCACAACATCCAAATAATCAATGCCAAGCCAGTACACCGACTGGGTTTATCAGGCATCCAATTTTAACAACATGCCAAGCCAGTACGCCGACTGGGTTTATCAGGCATCCAATTTAAAAACATGCCAAGCCAGTACGACGACTGGGTTTATTAGGCATCATACAATTCTTCATCCACACAAGGATGGCACTCCTTCTCCTGTGCAAACCAGTGGTTCCCTTTAGGAACTCTATAGGTGGTTTTCTTGACTGCAGGCTAGTATGGCCCCACAATATCCACTCACACTACACAAGGATGATACCCCTTTTCTGCAACACAGCCCCTCAGGCCTATCCATCTCTTTTAGTGTCCTTTGGTGTGAGCGTAGAAAAGTTACCACTGCCCATACAGTCCTCTTGAGCACCTTTTCTTCACTTTGCCTCTTAACGTGCAACACCAAATTGCATATGTGTAAGTTGATAGCACAAGAAGGATAAGCAGGTTCATCAGTATTCCTGCTCTAAGATTGTAACCATATTTCATAACATTCACTATCAAGTATGGAAACACCAGGAACACGTCCATTCCCTTAGGGTGTAGTCAATATTGACAACCCTAACATAACCCACCACCCGAAAGGTATGCATCCCTTTCCGATGTGAGCCATGTAGGCCTTAATCACACTCAAGCAGTCTGAAATAATAATGAAACAATGAAACATGCTTTGCATATCAAATCTAATAACCAGACATGTATATTCTTAGTTAGGGTCACAGAATACTCATTCGTCTCACAGATGTATCTTTTCTTCATTTGCAAAGAATGGGGGCTCCCTTCTCTGAGTCAACAGTCTTTCGGTTTGCCACCCCAACACATGCCTTCTTGGCATAATTTTACTGTCTCACCCACATGCTTTACCAACATGTAGTTCGGTTGAGACATCATCATCATTTACAATGGCGTTTCACCCGAAACCCATTTCCAAATCATGGGATCCTTCCCATCTAGTTTGGCTTTTGCAAGCCATCTCACATGGTCTTCCTGCAATGTGTCATCCTGGCACACTTATCAAATAGCCAAACAGTTAACAACATTTAACAATAAAATTCAAATCTGATTATTCCATAACCAATCAATGTCATTAATAATTAAATTCAATATGAATTTACAATTTTGTCTCCTACAGAAATTGATTTGCTTAGCAATGAGGCCCTCCTCATATTGTTTGGCTCTTGTAAGTGGTATCACTCTGTCCATTATGGTTTCACCCTTGCTATCATACATGAACATCCACCTACAACATGTCCTCCTGACACAATTTTATATAAGCCAAACCGTGATTAGCAATTATAAGCAAATTCTCAAATCTGAAATTTACAAATCTGTTTTCCTACAGAAATTAGATTTGCAACCAAGAGATTATTCTCATAAACTTAAATCAGACAATTTTCAGATTTGTTTCATGCATAAGTTACAACCATGAGAACCCTCTCATAACCTTTGGCTTCTACACCTAGTAGATCTCGGTCTTTACTATGGACTTATCTTCATTGCCATACGCAAGACTTTTCTACCTGAAAACTGAAACTTCAATCAGCCAAACACGTTATGAGTATCTATGCATATAATCTTTTCATGCTACAACAGTCACTGAAGTGATCTCAGAATTACAACGCTCAATAATTCAAACACCTTCAGCTGTTAACATTTGAAATGCAATGAAATATATATATATATATATTTATCTATATATGCATCATCATCATAATAAAATTGCAAGACATGGTCACACTATCCATGCAATTTAAATAAACTGTAAATACTCATTACTTCACATTCCATGCAACTCTGTCCTTCCAATAGAGTGCTCTGGTAGCCCATCACATGTCTACCTTCTTCATGCAGTCTTTCTCCTGCATTCATAGCAGCTCATGAAATGGTATCAGGATTAACAATAGTCCACCATTTCATCTATTATCTAACTGCATTGAAACATATATATGTCACACCCATGCATTCACACAATGCATCTCAACATGTGCACCCACACATATGCATGCATATTTACAACATTTACACAATTTTTTAATGTGCATTCACTCAATGCATAACCTGTCAATACCACCTTGCATTAATCCATGAATACCATGCATTCTAGCATACTATGGCCTAACCATGCCTATTTCATATGGCATACACTACAACAGGACCATAAGTAATCACTTACTTTGGTAGTTAAACTCACAACCAACATACACAAATGGCATGATATAATTTCATATGAATGCATTGAGGTTTCTTTGAAACTATAGTGTGTAAGGTTTCTTGCCTTCATTTACCCACACCTGACCATACTTGGTAGGATTATATTCACATTCAGGAACTCAATGCCACATGTAAACCAAATCAACATAGTTTAAACATAGTGGAAGGGATCTCACGAAATCCTCTTTCAACATTCACGCAATTAAGCACAACTAACCATTACCTGCATGGCTGTTATTAACATCGCTAGATATTACCTGATCAGTTGGTCTCTTACCAAGGCTACACAGTCCTTTTGCCAACCTCATAATCATAGATTTGTTGCACCATCATTTCCTCATAAGGTTGTTGGTCATATGCAACAACATCATCCACATCCTTAGCCATGATTCGGTTTTCTTTGGTCCTACAACCAATGCGAACACAACTATTTATTAGCAACCACAATAATTATCCTGAGTGGTTCATTGCATATGTAAAACCTCACTATTTTACCAATATGCAATATCATATATATGCACAACATTTTCACATGCATTGTGCAATGTTTATTAGTATTCCAACTAGTGCATATTCATCTCATTTATCCAATATCTTGCATTTTCAATCATGCTTCTATGATTTGGTTCCTACAACATTAGTTGTCATCAACCATAGGCACTACCATTAGTGGGCTATTGCATGTGTAACTTCACTATTTTATCAATATGCAACATTATGCTCATGCATAAGCAATTCATATGCATTATGCAATGACTCTCTAATCATGCCCACTAATTCATATGCATTATGCAACAACTCTCTAATCATGCCCACTAATTCATTTGCATTATTCTCTTGCATTTCCAGCATCCTTATGCCATAATTTCCAGTATATAAACTCAGGAAAAAAAAAAAAACACAATAGCAAGAGAGGAGTTAAGGAATTCTCCCTTTCCAATTCCTCATCATGACATGGAGTTCCTCCTCCACATCATAGCTGATCCTTTTCTTGGCTTCCCTACCAAGCACACAAGATGTCCCTTGTTAGGAATTTTATTAAAATTGCAATTTTCCACTTTTTTTCCCTTGTTCGACCTTTGACTAGTTTTGATCTCTAGGTCCCAAATTTGCCCCAAATGATCCCAAATCTTCTGAGAAGGTGTATGAATGATATTAGAACATAAATATGTGTTTCAGGGATGCCTTTGGACCTTTAAAATACTTCTGCAAATCCTCTTTCAATTCTAATCAATGTAGGTAACTTTACTAGTGATTTTTCTTTGATTAGTATTGGTCTCTAGGTCTCAAATTGACTCCAAATGCCTTCAAATCTTCAAGGAAAGTGTATGAATGATATTAGAACTTGAATATGATGTTTATGGATGACATATGGCCACCAAAAGACCTCTGCAAACTCTCTTAATATTCTGGACCAATTATGCAATTTTACTAGTAATTTGGGGTTCAAATCCCCCTGGGGTAAACAATGAAAATGGCTTCCCAAGTGCCTCCAAACCCACTCAAATTTCTGAACAGAGGTATGTAATGTGTTAAGTATGTTATTAAAGTCTCATATGCACCATTAATGGATTATTACAACTGTTCTCACCCTCTCCTATTCAACTGCAAAAATCCCCAATTCGACCCTTGGGGAAATGGCACTATTTCACCTCCCAATACAACTAAACTGAGTAAAAATGCTTCAAATGCTCAAGTACAGTACATGAAACTTGTAGAAGACATCCATGGCAGTATATTGATCACAAATATATCAGAGAATCATCCATTCATTCGAAATCATCATCAATACATTGGCTCACAACAAGGTAGTGGGGAAATGGCATTGTTCTTCCATTAAAAATGAGATTTATACATTTCTACTTGGAATTTCGACCTGAAACTTTTTGGAGATGAAGAACAGAGTATTTACTTCATATTACAAAAGAAATGGGGCATTAAAATCTTCCCCAAAGAGTACAATAGCTCACCAAAAACGCCCTCCCTCAAGGATCAAGAATATGCCATCAAAACTGGAAATGGTTGAAGGAGTGAGCTGCAATAGAAGAAACTATGAGCTGCCCTGTAGCTTACACCTGCAAATAAAGACTCCATTAAAGCTCCAAATGAAAGGTCTGAATGGCCTTTCCAATTACCAACTTGGATGGGAATCTTTCACCCTCGAAATTGGCTAAGGCAAGAAACTAGTCATCCACTAGCTCTCCCTCTTCACAAATGCAATTGCAAATTCTACAAATGATCAAAAGCTGGTTTCATTCTTTGTTATTGACATTTATAAACTTCTAATGTCCTCCATGGGTCGAATTCCTTCCAAGAGACTCATTCCAACTCAAGTTGGGAAGAGATTCCAAAGAACGCCACTTGTACAACAATTCCTAGTCTCCCACTTCCACCAAATCACATGTGGAAGCATCTTAGCTGCCCTAACACCCTTGAGCGCCCTCTTGGAGTCTATTTTTAGCCCTGACATGTCATATATGTCATATGTCAGCCTTCAGGTCTGATTTGTGTCATAGGTGTCATAGCATCTTCATCATTGTTGTCATAGAGCTAGGGAATCTAGCCCAAGTGTCTCACTAGCTCCAAATTGCCTCTTCCTCTTCCATGGGAGTTACTCTTCCTCTATATTTCGACCTTGGATAAGTCATGCAATGAATAATACCTTTTGGACTCCCCCAAGTATGTTACCATTCACCTTGAATTCGAATTGGTGAGAGAATGATGCCAAATGTAGTGGGGAAATCTAGCCATATGTGGGTCCCACTTCCTCCATGTGTCTTCATCATGAAATGCCACTTTGATTTTCACTTGTATATATTTATTTATCTCCTTTATTAAATATTTATTCCATTCTAATGTTCAAACATCATTTATTATCCCCATTATTCCAAATCCCAAAGCTTCCACCCCAAACCTAGGAAACTAGTAATTTTCCTCCTTGGCAATTATTTGACCTTTAGCATCAATTTGACAAACTCTAATGAATAGAGCCAATGTGATTAGGCCATTGTGACCCAATACCAAATTTGGGACATGACAGATTCATTAGCTATGATCTTCTCATGAATTAGCAATTCAGTGCATTCATAAGTGCATAACATCCAACATGCAATTCTTATGCTATAAACATAAATAGTTTAAGGTGAGGAATTTTCCTCTTATCAACATTGCTTTGCTGCTCCCATTGCTCTTCTGCAATGCATATTACAGCCAGTCACTCTTAGTAAGGCCTCCACACTCTTCTATGCAATTCCTGCTTCTCATCCCAAGCATAGAGAATGCATTTCACACTTTCAACGACTGTCTCCGGGGGACGACGGGGGTCAAGGGGGCTTGCCCCCTTGTGGCTAGAACTTGTTAATTAGGGCCAATTGAAAGGGTAACTTGCCTTGTTGGAAAGTTTTTATTTTATGTGAGAATTGTTTCAAATAAATTCCCTTTGATTTCTGATTTCTGATTATATTACATTGCTCCGATCATCTTTCTAGAGCAGTTGCTTGTAATATTTCATTGTATAAGGAACACCCTAGTTAGCAATGTTTTGATGTGGCACTGTTCTTGGGTCATCCTGGTGAATTCCTACATTCATTTTTCAGCATGTTAGGGTTTATTTGTGGTATGTGAATGCGGCCCTAATTTTCCTAACTCTTCGTGAACTCGTCCTCTCTTGGACTAGCCTCCCTTGACTCTATTTGCCCCGTTGATTGGCACTATTCTTCATGTTCCTCCCATCACCCCCTTTTTATTTATTTCCTATACTATAACAACAAAACTGTTTTGCCAAGCTATTTCTTCAACTCACCTTGATCTTTCATTGCCATAGCCTAGCAATCCTCTCTTAGGGAATCCCCCCTTGAGTTGGAGAAGAGCCAACCTAAAGTGTAGAGAGGTGGTTACTGAGATGATAGTGGGTAACACCTTTAAGTTGCAGTTGGAAACACAGACTTGTATGCCTGAAATGTTTTTGAAAACCAGGAAAATGTTTCTAGTGAGGCTAGAAACAGCAATTTTATCAGTTCCCCCCTTTTGGATATGCCTGAGAAACTTTTCCATGGCATTTCCGTGGCGTTTCCCATCAGATCTGTATTGGAAATGCAGAAAGATGTTTTGGGGGTGGCATGGGGCACTTCAGTGACATAGTGCATATTTGGGGGCAGACAGGTCGGCCCAAATAGCATAGCATATGGTTTGGATTGCTATTTATGGGGTGGCATGGGGCACTTCAGTGACATAGTGCATATTTGGGGGCAGACAGGTCGGCCCAAATAGCATAGCATATGGTTTGGATTGCTATTTATGCCTGCTCTTGCTATTGAAAAGGGCAATCAGTGTGAGCTTGTATCATATTGTAAAGAGATTACCTCAAGATCTTTATAGGCTCCTTTACAACCAATTATCTCTATGTATTATATAGCATTCTAACTTGGTTATGGTCGTTTAACCACCTAACCCTGTTTTAAGTTATATCTGCATATTATGTGATAATGAACACATGATATCAAAACATAAAACATATCACTAACCAGATACTTAATTGCATAACATACCTGTGCACAAAATCAAAACAAAGGGGAACTAATCATGAAGAGGTAAACCCAAACCCAAACACATGGCATAGAGATAATTGGTTGTCTTATTTTCAAATTTCTTGTTGATGTGGATTTCACATCTTATTTGAGAAGTTTTCTTATACAACCTTTTTCAATGATAAGTATAATTATGGGCACTGGAGTCTAGACTGCTAAATGTTCCAGTCTGGTCTTGCTCGTAAGAAGTTGTTATCTTTCTCAATAGCTTTTAGAGCGTTAAAGACTTTTTGTTCTGGTTTGGCAAAAACATCCCTGTTGTTTCCCTGATCAAATGCATTTTGACAAATCGAGGGTGCTTGTAAAGATTTTTGATCCATGATTCATAAGAATATATGTTAAATGGTAATACCTAATATGCTAAATTTGGGAGATCCTTAGAAACATTTCTGGTCTTGAATGCTGTATTATTGCCATCACATTTATCTTCACTATCTATAAAACGATGGATCTGACTTCTTTATTATGATCTTTCAGAGCTATTGCAGGAGTTTGAGCAACTTCTAACTGGAATTGCCTTGATGAAAGAGTTGACACCTCGTACAAAAGATTATCTAGTTTCATTTGGGGAGCGCTTGTCAACAAGGATTTTTGCTGCATATCTAAATAAGATTGGTGTGAAAGCTCGGCAGGTGTTTTGATTTTCTTGCTGCTTATGCTTCTACTTAAAATATATTCATTTGGCAAGTAGTATATCTATGGAGAAGTCTTGAAGAATTAAAATGCTATAGTGAGTGAGGTTGCATTTGTAAGAGAACAAACTATTATTTTATGCTGCATTGGTTGTTCTTTGATATTCTATCTAGCCAAGTTATATGAATTTGTTTTATTTACTAAAGTTTTTTTGAATTGTTGAAAGTTGAAACCTTAACTCTTTTTGCCAATGCATGGAATGGGCTTGGAGAAGGACAGGATACAAGGTTATATAATACTTGAAGGAACACGTGACACTGCTATAGTTGATTACTATTTTAACCTGTATATTTGGGAGCTCTAAAATATATTTTTGACTGCAGGTCAAACAATTCACCCAGTTAATACTTCATCAGGTTTAAGTAAACTAGTATCATTTAGGGAGTTTATAACTTTATACTGTTGGGCCTCATTGGCTGATTTCAGATTTTATTTATGTAGTGCCAATGTTTCATCAGTTATATTTAGGCTAGCAATATATTCATAGAATGCGAATTTATTGGTAAGGGTTGTTTGGTTCGAAGCTTTAGATGGTCCAGGCCATTCATAGGTGTCCTGAAACTTTGTAAAATTCCATGTTTTTTTGATTTGTTGAGTAGATATTGCATTTTCTTTTGTCGAGTAAAGAGATGTTCCCCAGTTGTGAAGGAGCAAAGTTTGTGGTGAGAAATTACTTTAGATTCTATTGAAGCAACAATTGTAACAGAGTTTTCTAAATCATTTCACACCCAGGGATTGCTGATTTGAACATTCCTTGTGTCTTTTCCCTTGTATAGTATGATCATTTATTAAAGAACAATACTTGTGATTTGAAATTTCTTTACATTCTAATGAGGCAAAAATTGTAACTGAGTTTTTTCAAGCATTTCATGCCCATGGATTGCTGATGAACATCAAAATACGCTTCGTAATATGTTTTTACGCTGATAAAGTATAATTTATATTAAAGTAAAAATACAGTATTACAACCTGTAGTAAACAGGATTATCTTACTATCAAGAATAGGGCTGGATTTTAATAGCCTTTTGTTCTTAGGGTCCAAGATAACTACTGAGAAAACAACCAAAACAGATAAGGGAGACATATCAGTCTTTTTTAGTCGTGCCTTTATTTTCACTATTCAATGTGCTGACATTGTCATCCTGGTAAAAGAGAGGCATGCATGCCTAGATTTTGCCAGATCTTGTAGAAATATTAACTTTTTTTTATTCTTGTCCAGGTCTGCTCTTTCAAAGGTTGCTTTCAGGTAGTCAATTTTCAAAGCAAAGCTGCAATTGTATTTGATGGGCAATCTTACTTAGTCCAGTGACAGTCTATATACCTTGCACCATTCTTTCGTCATTCAGCCTCCGCTTGCATCAACTTTGTATGCATGGAATCTAGGTGCTTCTTGAGCTCTTTATTTGGTTCAGTTTGTTCTACCTCAGCCTGCATCAGTCGAGACTTGTTGCTGCTTGATGAACCTCCATATACTTCTCTATTACTGCATATAAATTTCATCTGGCTTGGGTCCTAGGAATCCAACCACTTTGATGACTTTCCTTTCACTTTGCTGCTACTTTCACCCAACCTTATAGTAGCTTTGTACCATTTTTCAGATTCTTCAGTAATGGGGGTTAGCATCCCATCAACCCCTTTCCTCTATAATTCCTCTAGACGCAACTGGATTTCTTGTTACTTGTCAGGCCTGCTAACAGTCTGGTTTGAGGGCACCCTTTTTTCATGTTACAGCTGGTTGTTCCACCATCCTTATTTATACAGTAATTCTCAGACAAACCCAAAGAGCTAGCAAGAGAAGCGGAGTAAACAGAATGAGAGGAAACATGGAAAACATGCCTGCTATAATTTCCTACCTAGAGAAATTAATGCTCAGGACAAGGGAGTTGGTGGCATCCTGGCCTTTACTTAAAACATTGATTGAAACTGAAGAGACCCCCCCTTCTACTATGGTTTCAAAAAAGCAATGCCAACAAAAATGAATCAAGGGAACCTTTCAATTGGATTAAATGTATTTTTTCATTGATGACTATAGTAGCTCTTCTTTCCAACTCATCTCTTTTTTAATAGAGGCATTTTCAAACACAGTAAGGCTCCAGTCTTCCAGGATGAGGGATTGATTGGCTAATCAACCAGCTACCGCATTGGCCAAGAGCATGATATAATGATATTGATATTCATTGGACCTGAAGAAACTTCTTTTAACCAGTTGAATTGATTATCTAATTTCAATCCGAGGCTGAAGAAGTCTCCTGCATCAGATTGATAATGATTTTAGAATGCTTCTCTGCCTCAAAATTGCTGATCCCAAGTGTAAGATATGTCTTTGTTCCAGGCTCCAGCAATTGAAGCTTTAATTTCTGCTTGATAACACTTTTCCCATTATCCTCCATGAATGTAGCCAGGATATAGCCCCTATGGTCCCTTAACAACTCTGCTTCATGCCTTTCTTAGGTTTTTTTTGCAGCCCTGCCAGTATATGAAGTATAAATATAAGCATATGTAGGTATAAATATGCTTCGTATATTTTAATCATATAATATTTTTTGCTAAACTAATGTTAAAATTTTCTCTTCTTAGCCAGGGTGCTGCTATTGTTAAATTTTTTATCTGCAGTGGTTTTCCAGATCTTTGATGTTGAAGTATTATTGGGATGTTAAAACCTTGATGTTTTATGAGTTGAAGATAAACCTGACATTTACTATTGAAGGATCTTGCCCAAACCATAATACTGTGGTAATGCCTGACTGTGTTGGTATGAAGTGGGAAAAATTTACGAGTACATTTTCTGCTTCTGTGTTTTCTGTTTTGACAATAAAATGCAGTACAGAGAATACTCAGCTGATTTTAGACCTAGCTTTTGAAATCATATTCATCACTTTTGATTAGTTTAGAATTGTTGTTCTTTTTCAGGCATCTTATCATGCAATTGCAAAATATGATGTATCACCTTGTTCTTTATTTGGATGTTTTCTTTTTTTGAAAAATAAAGAGAGAAAATAGCAAAAACTTTTGAGCTGGATTTTAACCTGAGAAATTATGTGCAGTATGATGCTTTCGATATTGGATTTATTACCACTGATGAGTTCACCAGTGCTGATATTTTGGAGGCAACTTATCCTGCTGTTGAGAAAAGATTACGTAGTGACTGGCAAAAGGATCCAGCAATTCCCATTGTAACTGGATTCCTTGGGAAGGTCTATCTCAATTTTCTAGGTCTTCCGTATTGTTGGATCATCTTTGATTCTTAATAGTGCTGAGCAGTAATGATAATTTGTGGAAGTAACCTTAACTCATGTCTCTAATAGTCCGTTTTAACATAAAATTGTCTGATTGAGTGAACCAGGGTTGGAAGACCTCTGCTGTGACTACCTTGGGCAGGGGTGGGAGTGACCTGACTGCAACAGCTATTGGCAAGGCCTTGGGCCTGAGAGAGATTCAGGTGGGGCTTACGCTTTAACTGTGGAATATAGGTTTGGGTGCTAGCATAGGAAGCTCATGATTGGCATTTCCTCTCTGTTCTCTGCCATTTTTTGAATATGTGGAAGTCCTAAAACTATTAACTCATGTTGTTAACATTGACGTCTACTTTGCTTAGATGATATTTTGGGAGTTTTGAAATGTAATGTTCTAGTTCTAAATTGGTCCTTAATGTTTATGTTCATTGTAAAAAGCTGGAAAATTCCAATGAATAACTGGAAAGCATTTTCATAGTGAACAGGTGTGGAAGGATGTGGATGGTGTACTGACATGTGATCCAAATATTTATCGAAAGGCAGAACCTGTGCCATTTTTGACTTTTGATGAAGCTGCAGAGCTTGCTTATTTTGGTGCTCAGGTAAACATTTCATGTGGGGGATTCTCTGGTTCTTGTGATTAATGATGGATTAAATTTCAGATGTTAGATTGCTAGCTTTGGTTGGTCAATATCTCTTTGATATGCAAATTGCTTGGCTTTTTGTTTGAAATACTACATATATTACTTTAAGAATCAATATACATGTACATCAGGATCATTACATCTAGGAGGTAAAGTGCAGTCAGACAAGAGTCCACTGTTTACATAAGCAAGGAGGGTGAGCATATCTGCTTTGGCCCCAACTTGAGGACAATTTACATCTTTTCTAAAATTTGCAATCCAAGTGGAAAACTGTATAACCAAATCTGATCTATGTACAATTACTTCTAAACTGAACGAAGTGTGTAGCTTGCGAAATGTTGCTCGACATCTCTGTTTCCATAAGAAAGAAATACTTGTTGGTAGTTAAGCTTGGAGATTTTGTATTCAAATTACAATATTGTTACAAACTGTGAAAAAGGGATTCCTCCTGAAGATTGTTTTGCCAGGCCTTTGAAATTATCCTATGTATTTCTTGGCCTAGCATTCTAGTCATGAAAATGGGCATTATTTTCCTTAAGGCAATATTCAGAGCACTCTATTCGCAACTGAAACTAGTTAGACTGTAAACAGTGTTCAAGATGAATGGTTGAAACTACGACAAAATGATTTGTGTACTAACCTGGTTAGTTATCCTGCTTGTCTTAGTCATTGAAAATTTCATGTTCTCCAATGCCATTGATATCTTTTCTCTGTATTGTCCTCAGTCCAAGGTTGGTCGCTTCCCTTGCACATCTGTTAGCTTCTAGTCTGCCCCATTTCTTCCCTTGACTTGTTGTTCAGTTACTGACTCTTTCTACTAATGCGTGAACTTGTTCTAGAGGAAGTCTTGTATCATTGACATGATCTCTTCTATTGCTTTGTAATGCACAACCTTAAAATGTTGAATGAGTTCAGTACCAAAGCTTGCAAACAGAACTTCGGTATGGTACTCTAGTTTCAGTGCTATTTTGTAATCAGATTATATTGCCCTTGTGTCTTTCAGGTCTCTAGGGAAGGAGCCTAGCTCCTCATGATTTGCATCTAACTGTTGTTGCCTGATCTTTGCTCTCTTCTCAGCCCATTCTTCTACTTTTTTTGGAGTCTGGTTGATCTGAATGTGATTGGAGGTCTCATGCTTTGCATCTGACAGTTGTTGCCTGACCTTTGCTCTCTTCTCAGCCCATTCTTCAACTTTGCTTGGAGTCTGGTTGATCCGGATGTGACCAGAGGTTGTCAAAGTCCGTGACATTTGAATTCAAACCAAAGAGACGTTTGACTAGAATCTTCTTGTTATTTCAAATATATACGGTTCTTATATGAAAGAAGCATAAAGAGAGAATATTTTATTATATGGAGTCATTGATGCAAAAATGTTAACACCATTTTATTTGTGAGATAGGTAGTTGCACTTTGTGAGTTAGGTAGTTGCACTACCTAACCACCCTTGGGCCCTAACTAACAACACCTATTGTATTACCTAATTGGTCACTTTAACATACATGACCTTTATTTGACATCATTAGATGATACTAGGACCAGTGTTATTGGAACCGGACCGGAACCGGCAAAACCGGCCGGTCCGACTGGTTTATAGAGGTAACCGGTTTGGTCAAGGACCAAAACCAGTTGACCCGGATTTTTGTCCGAACCGGACGGTCCATACAGTGCTGTACGGCCGCGGACAGTGGACCCACGAAACTGAAATTAAAAAAAAAAAAAAAACACAAAAAAAACGTTTTCTACGTTTCTATGATCCGTTTATTGTTATTCATTAGTACTATGGTTTCTTTTTGGATTGCAGGGGCCATTTCGAGCCTCTTTGTTGATGTACTTTGGTTCAGAACCTCAGAGATGTATTGCACTAGGTGTTGTTTTGGTTATTTGCACCCATACTTGCTATATATATGAGAAACTTTGCATATTTGTGTATTAATGGTTTGGATTCATATGTATGCACATGAATATATATGTTTTTTACAAAATATGAATGTTTTATGTATTTTCTAGTCAACCGGTTTTTTTCCTGGTTTTTTTTCCGGTTCACATTTTGGGCTTCGCCGGTTCGATGACCGGTCTGGTTCCGATAACATTGACTAAGACACCTAATATCTTATTGAGTGTGACATATTTTCTTAACTCAAAGTTCAAACCACCAGTTTGATTTACCCCATCCCCTTCAATTCGAAATTCATAAGGACATTTTGAAAGCAGCAATTCTCAACAACTAAGCACAATTAGAAAAATTGTTTAGCTTTTTTGTTAGGTTTTTAACAATGTAGTTCTGTTCCATTTTTGGGACTTCTCTTGGTGATCTGTCTGACTAGCATAACCCTCTCGTTGAAGGTAAATTTCCATCTAATTCCCTGAGACAACCTTTCACTATTAAATAGTTGTATTTCTCTTTCTTTGAAGATAGGATCTGATTGGGCTAAAGCTAGTCGATCAAATGGGCATGGGCATCCTTCTTGTGTACCTTTTGTCTAGAGGTTGAGCTGATAAGTTGTTGATCAAAACAAAATGTCATTGTTAGATTCATCATCCTCTTTGTTATTTGAATCTTCATCACTTGAATCTCAAACCATATCGCAGTTCTCCTATTTAACATTATCCTCCAGTATATTGGCACAATGGATTTTGTACTCCTAGGCACTATGGCATCCTGAAATTAATAATTAGGATGAAATAATAAAAGAATTATTTTTTATATAATCATAAAGATGTCAAATGTCTTAATAAAAGCTGCATTTGAATGAAAAAGCTAGGAAAGACAAGTTTGAAAATGAAAGTTCACTTCAATGTGCTTGCTTCTCTGATGATAAATTGCATTCTTATTTCTTTCACAATGATAGCTCCTTGGTTGTCACATAAATAAAGATAAGATAATTTTATTACTGCCCAACAAATGTTCACAAAATTAGGTCAATGGGTCTGCTGAGTAGAATAGTGCTGATCTAGTGTGGGAGTGTGGAAAGTGGCTCCTAAATAAAGCAGGATGCAGAAGTAAATTAAAGTGAAATATTCTCTAAGAAAAACCTACAAACTGAGTTATGAAAGTGGAAAGGAGAAATGGACCCAAAATCTGTTAGTTTTCTTACTCCAGGTCTGATCTACAATCTCAATCATTTACCCTCAACAATTAAATACATTCACCATTAACTGCTGAAAATGATAATTCCAAATACACTGGAATATAATTTATATGCAGCGGAAACATAAAGAGTAAAC
Organism: Larix kaempferi; assembly: GCA_027924585.1. Lineage (NCBI taxonomy): Eukaryota > Viridiplantae > Streptophyta > Pinopsida > Pinales > Pinaceae > Larix > Larix kaempferi. The sequence goes on along the minus strand of BSBM01000871.1, from coordinate 6,858,683 downwards.
AGCCACATTTAAACACATGTGACACACAGGACTTTTGGGCAATGCCCCTGGAAAACCCCCGAAGGGAAAATCAGTCACAAGAGAGATTTTATTAATTCAGCCCACAGAGAATCAGCAGAATTTTACAGCATTAAATACAGAAATTTTGCACCTGGAACTTCGTGCCTCAGAGAAATTCATGCCACCTTGGAATTCGTGCCAGCAGGGAAAGTATGCCTGTCCGGAAATTTGTGCCAGGAAATTCGGACTGCTGTACGGACCTCGAAAACTGTACCCGGTCTGCTGTATGGACCTCAAAATCTGTGCCACTACTCCAGCTGTACAGCCCTCGAAATCTGTGCTCAGATTGTCAGTTGTATGGACCAGCATTAAATGCAGCAGTCTCCTTGGAATTCGTGCCACTTTCAAGTCTTGGAATTCGTTTTTTCTCCTTCCTAGGAATTCGTGCCCCCTTCTCTTCAGTTCTTCACTCTCTCTTCGTGTGTCTGTTTTCTCCTAGATCTCCTTTTATTAAATGAGAAATGACTGTCTCTTCATTTTCCAAGTCAAAGGTGGAGTCGAATTTCACTGAAATGAATAAAAATCATTTTCACTCACAAATTAATAAAAGTCACATTAACTTTATAACACTAAAGTTAATGCCTAGGAAAGTCACTTAGGTCCTTTTTATATGCCTAGACACCAAGCCAATGTAGAAGCCCTCCTGAGCTGCAAAATCTAACACTCCCTCTTAGAGAGGGAGGTACTTCTGGAACCTTCACCTGGATCTATCTCCAACCCCATCACTCCATTCGCTGCTGTAGCTGCACCCTCCTCTGCCACCCGCACCGGAATCTGTGCTGAAGACTGGTTCCCGCAAAACATGCTTCAAGGAGTCTTCTCAACCCCCTGAGCATCCTACTGAGTCATCTCGTACCAGCTAAGTCTCTCGACTGCACTGGAAGAAGCCTCAAAACCAATTGTCCCAGGTACTGACATGGACTCAACCACAGGCTGTCCCAACAACCTTTACGATCTCCCCTGTCTGACACCAAGCACTGCTGCTGTGTCCAGGGTAGCTTCCTCTGGATATATAAGTACCTATCCCTTCAGGAACACCATTCTATATAAGCAGTGCATGCATGGTGTCGACCCCACTATCCGCATAGCAATCTGAGTTTATCTCTGAAACACTAACTCAAACTCTGAGCTACCACTGCCTGAAAGACAAGAGACCAGAGAAAATTCCTTCTCAAACTTCTTCGCAAAGTCCTCAATGTTAGTTGATGTTGCTGTCTGTGTCTCATCCTTGCCCTTTTTCTTTTTGTTTGGACATTGACTCACATAGTGGCCAGTCTTGTGACAAGCAGAGCATTTCACTTTGCTCATGTCCTTCTATTCACCTTTCAAGCTAGATCCACCACCTGGGCCTGTCTTGGGCCTTTGCTTGCTCTTCCCTGTAAGAGCAACATTCTCCTCATCATCCCTAAGCTGTTGGCCTGTGTGGCTGAAGCTAAGTCTCAGCTCCTCCTGTATGAAGTCGTCCCAAAGCCTAGTCCATGCAGGCATGTTCTCTCTGGCAACAACTGCATGCACAAAGTCTTGCCTTGGTTGTGAGAAACCATTCAAGGCAGTTCTCACCAACTCTGCTTCTTCCACTTTCTCGTCAACAACACCCAACTCATCACACACTTGTGAAATCTGGGTAAGGTATGATGTGACATTTTTGGTCTTGGTCATCTTAGTGTTCCGTAACTTCTCCCTCAAAACCATTTTCCGGTTTTGATTATCACTTTGAAATAACTTTATCAAAGCAACCCACATGTCAAAGGCATTTTTTTTACCAGTCACATGAGGTATCAGGTGGTCTTTGACTGCATCAAGAAGAATACGTTTGGCCTTCATGTTCTTCTTGTTATATTCAATCAATTCATCAGCAGCAGTGGGAATCATGACAACCTCCTTGGTTACTTCCCACAAGTCAAGTTCCTCCAGAAGTAAGGTAACCCTCTCCTCGGTTACTTCCCACAAGTCAAATTCCTCTAGAAGTAAGGTAACCCTCCTTCCATGGATTGAAGTTAGATGCACCTTCAAGCCTGTCCTCAAACTGTAAGACAAAAGTCACAGACATTTTTACAGACCAACCAAAAAAAGCCCAAATCTGCTAGGTGACAAAAATCTCAGCAAATCTGTTGCTGCCTTCTGTGTGTAATCTGCTGGTTATCACTGTTCAAAATCAGAGCCCCAGCTCTGATACAATGTTAGTTTTCTTACCCCATGTCTGATCTACAATCTCAATCATTTACCCTTTTACATTCACCATTAACTGCTGAAAATGATTATATTGCAATTACACTGGAATATAACTTATATGCAGCGGAAACATAAACAGTAAAGAGCCACATTTAAACAAACATCTAACACATAATATTTCTGGGCAATGCCCCTGGAAATACACCGAAGGGAAAACCAGTCACGGGAGATTTAATTAATTCAGCCCACAGAGAATCAGCAGAATTTTACAGCATTTAATACAAAATTTTTGCACCTGGAACTTCGTGCCTCACAGAAAATCGTGCCACCTTGGAATTTCTGCCACCAGGGAAAGTATTCCTGTACAGCCTCTGTACAGGTCTGTATGGACTGTATGGACTTTTCAACAGTCAGCAAACAGACACCTCGAAATTCCTGCCTCAGCAGTTGCCTTGAAATTTGTGCCAGAAAATTTGGCTTGCTGTACGGGCCTCGAAAACTGTGCCGAGTCTGCTGTACTGACCTCAAAATCTGTGCTCAGATTGTCAGCTGTATGGGCCAGCATTAAATGCAGCAGTCTCCTTGGAATTCATGCCACCTCCAATTCTTGCAATTCGTGCCTCTCCTTCCTAGGAATTCGTTCCCCCTTCTCTTCAGCCCTTCACTCTCTCTTCTTGTGTCTATTCTTCTCCTAGATCTACTTTTATTAAATGTGAAATTTCTTTGTATCCTCATTTCCAAGTGACTTTGTGTCTTCAGTTTCCAAGTCAAAGGTGGAGTCAAATTTCACTAAAATGAATAAAAATCATTTTCACTCACAAATTAATAAAAGTCACATTAACTTTATAACACTAAAGTTAAAGCCTAGGAAAGCCACTAAGGTCCTTTCTACATGCCTATACACCACGCCTATGTAGAAGACCTCCCGAGCTACAAAATCAAAACAAATCTAGAATGCAAATAATGCAAGGATATCATGATCCACTAGAAAAGCAATGTAGGTCTCTCCTGTGTGATACCAATGACAATCAATATTTTTCTTAGCCAAACCCCTTCACAAGTTGCATTGAGTATTTGTTGAAGATGATACAACTATCCTTTGTTTCTTTCTATTCCAAATCACAATTGCTGAACCAACTTGAAATTCATATCTGTATGTTGGTTTCTTGTCATCTCTGTGTCCGGCCCAGTTGGAACCAGTGTCCAACTATTGCTATTTCATTGTCATTGCTAGTGTATTTCAGTGCACAATTAATTTTACTTGTAACATATCCCAAGCTTCTCTTAGCTTCTTTTCAATGTCTTATTTTTTGTTCTTCTGTGTGTCTTGAAACTGTCCCAACAACATAGCTTATATTAGGTGAACTGATGGTTAAATAAGTTAGACTGCCCACTAACTGTGGGTACAAGGTCACACCAATAGGATTCCTTGTTTAATCTTTTGTATTCTTCATGCCAGGGACCTTTGGTGTGTCACTTCACAATCTGTCATTCTGAGATTCTTGATCAGGTTGTTGGCATACTTGGTCCAAGACAAGAAAATCCCCTTAGATTTTTGCCATACTTTCATCTAAAGATAATAATGCAACACTCCAAGCTTTGTCATGTCAAAATTTCAAACGACTATAGATTGGTTAGCAAATCAGGGTCCTTTCCAAATGACATAATTATGCTCAAAATAGGTGACTTGATAGTGATTGACGGGGATAAATTTATTTTGTCTAGTTTAGATATTGACAAAAGACTACTTTATCTTCAGCTTTTCTCTTAGTGGTTTGATTGACTGCTCTCTTTGTTTTCCTCTCTAGCTCAGTACTTTACTTCATTGTCGAGTGTTTACCCATTTTGGGTGTGTTATCAACTGGAAATACCTTCGCTAAAAGAACCCAAAGGTGTCTGGATAACTTCAGGAAGTAGGTGTGCATTGCTTCCTCTCATTTCCTAATTGGTGCATACCAATTTGAGAGGGGGTAACCTGAATGACTTGAGGTTTCAACTTTTGAACTCTCAGGTTAATGTATTAACTCAAATCTACTATAAAGGCTTGCTGATCTGCAATGAAATACCAAAAAATCTGTAAATTCTTTTCATGTCATTTAGAGTTAAACTTCAAATTTATGATTATATATGTCAAAACAGTCAGAATTTTCATAAATCTGTGGTAATCTTTCACTGTTTCTGCAATAAAAATTGTAAAACAGTGAACTAGATTTACCAAAAATGCAAGGAACACCCTAATCAATGTTCTACCACTGATATAAGGTGTACCCCCTACAAATATGCAAATAAGTTTGAAAACCAGCAATGATATTCTAGTTATTTTGCATTGAAAACACTTTAGAGCTCAATTATTTTTATGATCGATGTCTTGTCCTTGGGAAATGGAATGAATGAATAAAAAACATACAAGGCAAATGATGCTATTTGAATCTCACAAGTTAATGAACTTAAGAAATTAAATCTTGAGCATTTAAGAGCTATGGTAGATAGAATTCTTACACACATTTATGCTCATATTGGTCACCAAAAGGTGTCGATTTGATCTTCAACTTAAGAGTTGCAGAAAGAACAAAATTCCAAGTTAGTGGGATACATGTCAATGCACTCAAGGATCTTGGGGGATAGAAGGATCACAGACTCTTATAATCTTCTCACATCAGTTGAAGTTCAACTATGGCAGTGAATGCGGGAAATTCAACGAGAACAATTGCATCAAGTGCTTGCTAAAAAGCCAAGTCTCAAGTGAAAATAATGGAAGTAAGAAGACAAAAGGATGAAGACACTTGTAATTGTTTCCCTTGCTTGCACCCTTTCTTATAGCCAAAAAGAGTCTAAAAATGGAGACACACCAAGTCTAGAACTGTTCCCTTTCTTATAGCCAAAAAGAGTCTAGAAATGGAGAAAGACCAAGACTATAACTGAGGTAAATCTTGAACACCACCTCAAAATAGAAGAGAGCACCCTCCTTTAACATTGAAAAAGTAAATGGAAAAGCACTAGGATTTGCCTACAATACCTTGAAGTGGAGCATCCTCCTCTTGCTAGAAATATACTACATGCATAGTGGAATGGTCAAAGTGAATAGTCTTTCAAGTTAGGGCTCACCCCTCCTAGCTTAGAATAGATACTTGCTTGAAGCACAAGACAACTTGTAATAAACCTGCTTGGAGTGGAAGCCACCTTGAATTAGATTGATTGCTTGGATTGCAAATCATCCTAGACAAGTCAATGTCAAAGACCAAGCTCTCAAGTAGGGTGCAACCTTCCTCTAGCTCATATTGAATTCAATAATGTCTAAACATTGGATGAAAGGGAGCCTCCTCTAGGTATGGTGCCCAACTCAAAGATAGAAACCTTGAAGTACAAGTGAGCCTGCAATGGCTTGCTTATTTTGTAAGCTACTCTAAATAATAATAGGAAGAGTTCTCCAAGAAAAGCATCTAAATGAGGTCCAACCGAGCCAGCCTTTTTGGACTGAAAATAGAACATGCATGCACCTAACCAAGTGAGCACCCTCCTTCTCTAAATGGATAGATCTTGTTCGAAGAACAAGTTATCAAGATAAACTCATAGAATAATAGTTGACCTGAAGTGTAAGTCAAAACTTAGAGTGTAAGTCAGGTCAAAGAGAATATTCCCTAAGTAGGGCACACTTTTCTTTGGCTCATAAAAAGAGTCTAAGACACATGAAATCAGAAATAAGGGTAAGAAGCCTCAAGCTGTGCACCCAACTCCTGTGATAACATCCTACTTGGAGTGCAAGTTAATTGGGAAATGCTTGCTTTGGAGTGCAAGGCAAGCACGAGAAAATTTGGATTACAAATCAAGTCAAATATAAACCTATCAATCGGGGTGCACCCCTCGTTTGTTTAGAATAACATATAATTGATCCACAAGTAGCGCACACTTCCTCTAGGTCAAAATGCAAGGTAAGATCAGGAAAAAGCACATGCTAGAGATAGACTAGGGCACACTCATCTCCACGGTAAAAATAGACTACATTGAAAAGTATAAGTGCTTGGAATCTTCTCAAAATCGGAACCCATCTCCATTTCTAGAAGTGCAATCATGGGGTAATTACTAATTTTAGCATTGGCAAAAACCCTAACTTGACCTAATTTTTGGCCTTCTCGAAATCACTTGAGATTTTTTGGGTTTTCTTTGCCATGACCACATGAACCCACCCATGTATCGTATTTTCCAAAAATAGAAACCCTAGTTTTGACCTAATTTTTGATGTTCTCCATTCATCACCAAAATTGGCATAGATGTTGTCATCCATAGAGGGTATACAAATATGTAACTAGTGTCAAAACAGAAGGGTATACATTCTAATTTTGCCCTAATTTTTTATTTTCTTTAATTGTCACCAAAATTGAAGCATATGCACTTATACATAATGGGTATCCAAAAATATGAACTTTCGAAGAATAGAAAATTTTCAAAACAGCAAGTGTCGAAAATATAAAACTTACCTGTTTGAAGCTCTCTTCGTCATATGCATGTGCCAAGTATTGCATGTCACAGGCAAGCATAGGAAATTTGGTGAATGCAAGAAACATGTCAAACTCTCTATAGGTACAAGTGTGGATTTATCCCCGAAGAACATTGCATTGGAGATCTCATGCAAGAAACCTGTTCAATCTTGAACTCTTAGAATGAAGATCTGCAACCATGTGCTAAGTTTGGCTAAGGCATTGATGAATTGTCGATGTCAAATCAATTGAGATGTATCCATGTATCCACTAATTGTCAGTGCTGAACCAATCACTAATGTATCCACGAATCGTTGATTTTGAATCAACCAAGATGAATTTTTGAGAAGTTCATTTTTAATGATAACAGGTTGCAACTCCACTTTTATTTGTTACTATGACATTTGTATTTTTTTTGTCTTTTAGGGAAGAAATGCCGTAGGAACTGTTTATTTTGCTATCATTACTTGTATTTTTGACTCTTGTCGACCTATTTTGGTCATCAGTGGATGTTAATGTAGTTTCATTTATTTATTTTTGTCATTGGCTTCCACTTTGACAATGAAGCTAGCGTACCTTATTGCATTTGGGAGAGGGTGCAATCAATAACATTCAAATTGGATTTATTTAACTAAGAGGCTGTGACTGGGGGGTATCTTTTTTTCCAAAGAGGCCCAAGACTTGCTCCTGGCCCCAGTCGCTGTTGTGAGTGGTGGCACATCCACAAGCATGAGTGCAAGAACAAGCATGTCATCGGTGAGACTTAAACCTTGGAGGGGCAATATTAGGACCGTGCTTTTACTGACCCAGGCCACCATTAATATTTCATTTCATTTTTGACTCCAATTTCCGTTGTTTTTTTAGAATGTGCATTGTGATCTCTTTAGTTGCAGTTTCTCTATATGTACATTAACACATAGTCTTGTGTAGGTGTCTCTAGACCTCTTTCACATTCTATCCATCAAATGTCTTCACCCAATAGATTCTCTATTGTATTAAAATTCTTGACATCAGTACTCCAGTTGGAGGGAGTAAAGTGTTGTCCATGCCAGTGTTGAAGTTGGTGATTCTTTGCACAGGTTACACTCTATTGCCAAAGTCTTGTCCATACTGGAGTCTGGACCTTTCTTGCCGTAGATCTGTCGATTTATTATATTCACCCAATGATTCCTTACTGTGGCAAAAAACCTCGACAGCGATGGTGCTGGAGCTAGTGATTCTTTGGCCAGGATAAACCCTATCATTGAATGCTTCATAAACAGATCAGCCCTGTCAAAGAGTTGGCACCCCGATTGGAAATTTCTTACTATCTTTCTTATTACTAAAGACTCTTATGAAATACCATTTGCACATATTGTTATTTCCATCTCACTCCTCAGTTATGATCAAATAATTCCCAAAGCGTTTTCTAAAGTCTGAACACCCACAAATGATGCATGGTTTCTTAGGTAACTTACCTTCCCTGAAACCGTCTATGGCTTCTGTTTGTTCTGCAGATTCTTAGTCTTCTTTCAGAAGGCATACATTCAAAAACTTCCTCGGGATTGCTATCTTCCTCTTTCCTGCTTCCTTCACTGCCTGACCGGCTGCTCTAAAGTTGCTAGGTTTGAGTTGCCTTGATCTTATTTGTCCCCTGTTCTTGCATGCTTGAAAGAAATCTCTGCTTCCCTCCCTGTCATTATGCATTTCTGGTCCATTTTCCAATTTTGTCTTTCTCACTTAAAGATGGTCCATCCTCTCCATCCCATCATATACACTAATGAGACCAGAGCCTCTAGTTATGGCCCTAGTGTAGGGAACAATTTTTCTCCTGTCCCCAAGTATTGTAAACTAGAAACAGGAAATGCATTTCTGGAAACGGATATGCCTAGGGTTCAAAAATATTAGAAACTTTCCGTAGTCAGCATAAGAAAGTCTCCAGAAATGGGACCAAAATTTTCAAGTAAGATCTATCGAGTTTCTGGTATCATCTTTCAAATCCATAATTTCATTCAGACCAGACCCTATGGCTTAAAATCAACCCTCTGTAATGCAAAATCAAACCCTTGTAACAGAGAACTAGACTTCTGCAGTAACTGCTATGCAAAAATCAAATCTCTCGTAACAGTGTTGAAGAAATTTTATAATGGTTTTGAACACAGCTTTTGGGTATGCAAAACGGTCCTTTTAGAACACAGCTCAGCACCCAATCAGACTTATGCTATAGAAATCAGACTTTGGTTACTCAACACCAGATCTGATAATTCAAAATCAACTCTCTGCAATGCAAAAATCATACCATGCAAAATAGAATCAGACTTGTACAGTAACTGCTAGGCAAAAACCAGATCTCTGTAACAGTATTTGTACATGTTTTTTTTGGTTTCTGAAGCTAAAAAACTAAAAAACAGTAAAGAGAAAATGCTACAAGCTACTTGTGACATGATAGGTGTCTGGTAACTGCTCTGGGGTCTGAAAGCATTTTGAAAACCAGAATGTGTTTGTAATCTGCTGGAAATGGTTTTCACAATCTGTAGATTTTTCCGTTATTCAATATATGAACTATTCATCTGTCAAATGCCTGTCTTCGTGTCTGTGGTGCTGATATATATATATATATATATATATATATATATATATATTATTGAGCACAGATGTTTGATATAGATTATATTAAATGTTTATAAAAAATCAGATTTCTATAATATATATCATAATATATCATGTTATGGCCCAGAGTATTATGTTAATTTCTTGACATTTTTGAGAGAGGAAGTGAGTAGGTTTTAACTTTTATTCCAATTTACATGCAGGTTTTGCATCCACAATCCATGCGACCTGCAAGAGAGGGTGACATTCCTGTCAGAGTAAAGAATTCTTACAACCCGCAAGCTCCAGGCACGCTTATTACGAGAACAAGGGATATGAGCAAGGTAAAATACATATCTTACTTTTTCATGAAATTTGTTTATGTTGCAGGCAGTGCTGACAAGTATAGTGTTGAAACAAAATTACAATGCTTGATATCTTACTTTTCGTGAAATTTGTTTATGTTGCAGGCAGTGCTGACAAGTATAGTGTTGAAACGAAATGTTACAATGCTTGATATTGTAAGCACACGCATGCTGGGTCAATTTGGGTTCCTGGCAAGGGTAGGTTTTCTCAAGTAGTTCTTCTTTGGTGAAATTGTCTGTGTATCATTTTAGGTTGCCAATATTTGATAAAAACCATTGGACATTTCTTATATGACTCGTTATCCCATATATTGCAGGTTTTCTCCATTTTTGAAGAATTAGGTATATCAGTTGATGTTGTTGCTACTAGTGAAGTCAGTATTTCCCTCACATTAGACCCATCAAAACTGTGGGAAAGAGAACTCATCAAGCAGGCAAGTGTTACCAATTCGCTTTTTGTCACCTTAATTCCATTGTTGTGCTTGTGTATTGCACTTGAATACTTGGATATTGTGTGGGAAGGCTGTTTGACCTTTAAAGTTTGACATTTTTCACATCATTGTTATCAGGCAAATCTACACCGGCAGAACTGTCTAATAATTATAGGCCACCTATTTCTGTTACCGCTAGATGCTTCCCCATTTGCACTGGTGCTTTTCCAGTTTCAGGGGGGTGTCCATATCCTATTATCAAACAAAAAAATCTGCACAGAACTTCAAGATGATTATCACACAAAAGACCCACTCTTGAGCTATCCGTAAACAATCAAGAGTGAGGGTGAATTTAATAAGAACTTAGGTTGGTTGGGATCAGATCCTAAAGACAATTATAACAACAAATTAATGGAAAATAAAGCAAGGTGAATGTGTGCCTTAGGTGAAGATAAATCAAAATAAGTGCACTACAAACTAACCATAAAGTTGCAATATGATTAACCAATGACACTCGAGAGATTCATGGAGCTAGAACAAAGCATAATCAAACCAAATCACATGTTACCTAAAAGATTGATTACATCATACTGAGTCACAGATGACAAGCTGCCATGGATGTCCTTACTTGGAGTGGAGGTAGTGATGTGAGGCCTGGACAATGGAAGAGCGGTGACTCATCTGCTCCTACAAATTGCCAATAGAATACTGATGTCCAACCCTTCCACAACCTCTCAAATCTGTGTATATGTAGTACTCTTACCTCCGACCAAGTCATCCTTACTGCTGGAAAAGAGGAAATAAATCACAATAAATGTCCAAAAGCTTTGCATGCAAGCTAGGTGTGACCTTTTTGCTGTTTGGATAGCTTTCTTTGCCTTTTAGATGACTTTCCTTGTTGGTATGAATGACCTTTTGTCACAAAGAATGCTGCTGCTTTGAATGACTTGTGTCAGAGAAAGCTGCTGTTTTGTGCTTTCTGCTTGGCAGCATTAGCGATTTGAAATAAAGCTTGGATAGAAAAGCTTAGCAAGGTGAATTATGGTCCTTTGGAAAGTCAAACTTGTTAAATTTCATACATTCATAGCATAATAATTCAAATGCATAAACAAGATCACTAGAAGAAAGACAAAGCAAAAAACAATGACACAGAGTTTATCCTGGGAAACCCAATTGGGAGAAAACCCAGCAACCTTCGTATAGAGATGATAATCCCGAGATCAGAGTACAAAGCTAAAAGAGAAAATGTGAAAATGTCTTCCACAAGTAGAAACCCCAAAACAAATTCCTTCTCCAGCTTATGCGAACTTCTCTCTCTCCCAAGTGATGCGCAATTGTGAAGTGAGTGAATGAGATAATGAGGTGCACTTTACCTCTTATTTATACAAGTGCAAATTGACCTTTTACCCTAATTGGGCCGACTTCTCTAGGAGACTGGGCCGACTTCACTTGGGGGGCAAATAATAATTTGTTTTTAATCTTTTATTTTGCTTCTTTTCTCCCCAAGGTTTACATTGATTCTTTCAGGGTTTACATAAATAAATTACATCAAGTTCATCTCCCTTAGGAGGTACAATCAAGTACAATAAAATACAACAAATAATATCTTCCGAAGTTGTACAAAATCCAACACTCCCTCTCAACGAGGAAGGTATTCTTCGGTCTTCATCTGCAACACGATCATCTGGGTTTCATCTTGTACATCCATGCTGTCTCCATCATCTCTATACATACTGAAGGTTGTCCACACAGTCTCAGTGTATCATCTTCACCAATCCTTCGGTGAGTCCGGGGGAATCACTGAATCCTGGATCCAAGGAATCACTCAATCCTGGATATCTGAGATTATCAGCTATACCATCTCTGCTATACAATTTGCTACCTGTCTGTCTCATCTGCCGACGGGGTCCTCCCATACTTGGCTGAGATCTCAGAGAAGCAAAAGGGCACGGCTGTCTACTGACTGTTTGAATCATCTGCCTATGGGATTTTTCCCATATCTGGCTGAGTATCAGGACTGTAGAGGTACTTGTGCAATCACACGGCCAACTGCTGACTGTCCTGCTCATCTGCCTATGGGATTTCTCTCATATCTGGCTGAGTAACTGGATTGCAGAGGCACCTGTGTGAACCCGACCAACTGCTGACTGTCCTACTCATCTGCCTATGGGATTTCTCCCATATCTGACTGAGTAACTGGACTGCAGAAGGAACCTGGGTGAACCTGGCCAACTATTGACTGCTCAACTCATCTGCCTATGAGATTTCTCCCATATCTGGCTGAGTATTGGACTGCAGAGGTACCTGGGCAAAGCAAGGCAAGCATCTCAATGTCATCTTTCCCTCTCAAGGAGGGACATGTTCTCTTTGACTCCAAGTCTTCCGCGAGTATTCGAACTTCACCCTGGGAAGGGCCTTGGTGAGAACATCTGCAGTCTGGTCGTTTGTCGACACGTACTGTAACTCGACCGCACCTTTCTGCACCATATCACGGATGAAGTGATATCGAATCTCGATATGCTTCGACTTGTCGTGAAATACATGATTCACTTACATCTGCACACAGCTCTGGTTATCACAGTGAATCACAGTCGGCTCTGGAATCTGGCCGAACAATCCTGCCAGGAGTTTACGAAGCCAAACTGCTTCTCGAGCTGCTGTGCTAGCAGCCATGTACTCGGCCTTTGTAGTACTGAGTTCTACCGAGTTTTGCTTCCTGTTGCACTAGGAAATCACTGCAGAACCCAACTGAAGCAACATCTGGAAGTACTCTTCCGATCTGCAACACATCCGGCCCAATCTGAGTCTGTAAACCCCTGCAATCTCAGGTCACAATCTAAAGCATATTTCAATCCATATCCCACAGTGCCACGTAAGTATCTGAGCACATGTTTTGCAACAATCTAGTGAATCTGCCTCGGTTCGCACATGAACTGACTGAGGGCATTCACAACAAAACATATATCTGGTATGGTGTTGGTCAGATACATCAATGACCCAATCAATTGGCGATAAATGGTGGGATCAATCAAATCAGAATCTGAAGTAGAATCTCTCAACTTCTTCCAATTTGCATCCATCGGAGTAGCCATGGACTTGCAGTCCAACATCCCGAATCTCTTCAATATATCAATGGTGTATTTTCCTTGTCCCAGGAAAATCTCTTTCTGCCTCTGCCATACTTCTAATTCCAAGAAGTAGTGCATCAATCCAAGATCTTTTATCTCAAACTCAGAGGCGAGATTCTTCTTACACCATACAATAAGTTTCTCATTTCCTGTGAGAAACAAGTCATCAACATATAATACCAATATCAGTGGCTCATCATCTACAACCTTGTAGTAAAGGTTGGGGTCGGCATCACTCTTGGAAAATCCCAAGCTCACCAGGAATCCATCTATTCGTCCATACCAAGCACAGGGTGCTTGCTTGAGTCCATACAGTTCCTTTTTCAATCTGCATACATGAGACTCCTTTCCTTGGACAATAAACCCATCTGGCTGTTCGATGTAAACTTCTTCCTCAATAACACCATTGAGAAAGGCTGTCTTCACATCCATTTGATGCAACTTCCATCCCATAGCTGAGGCAATCTCAATAATGGATCTGATGGAAGTATATCGGGCCATAGGAGCAAATGTCTCATCATAATCGACTCCCTCTTTCTGAGAGAATCCTCTGGCTACAAATCTGGCCTTGTATTTTTCAACATTGCCATTTGCTCCATGCTTGATCTTGTATAGCCATTTAGAAGTCACTACTGACTTCTCCTCAGGTCTCGACACAACCTCCCAACATCATTCTTCATGATGGATTGATATTCTTCCATCATGGCATCCTTCCAAACTTGATGTTTGGATGCTTCTTCGTGAGAGGTGGGTTCTGAGTCAATAATGTTGCTCATCAGTGCCACATAACTAGAGAACCTCTGAGGTCTTTTGCTTTCTCTAAAAGCGCCATGTGAAGCTTCATGCCCCTCTGCATCTTGCAGTGTCTGCTGTGCCCATCTAGGTTTTTTTCGACTTGCAACATCTTTGGGGATATCAACTGGATCTATGGGATCTATAGGTTCATCCTTTTCTGCTAGCTCCCTCTGAACTGGAGGGGGAGATGATCTCATCTCCTTTGGTACTAGCATTTCTTCATCATCAATCTCCACATTTGATCCTCTGCCTTTCCTGACAGCCATCTCTTCCTCAAAGGTCACATCCCTACTGACTTCAATCTGTCAGATCCTGGAATGTAAATTCTGTAAGCCTTTGAAGACTCTCTGTATCCCACAACGGTTCCCTTCTTGCTTGAAGGTTCTAACTTTGATATTTCTCAACTTGTGCTTTAAACTCTTTGAACTTGCTGAGCACTTCCTCAGATTCTTTTGACTTGAGAAAGTATATCCAAGTCTTCCGTGAGTAATCATCAATAAAGGTGATATAGTAATGATATCCACCCAATGACACAACTGTCATAGGCCCGCACAAGTCAGAGTGTACCAGATCCAAAGTCCCTTTGGATCTGCTCTCGCTATCTGGAAAAGACTTCTTGGCATTCTTTCCAAGTGCACATCCTCTACATGTCCCATCATGGTCTATCTGGAGCCCTGGAAAACCTGTCAAAATATTCTTAAGAACTGGGAGAGCTTGATAATTCAGATGAGCCAACCTTCTATGCCATAACTCGCCCATACTTGTAGCGTTGTGTATTAGGGCTTGGACTGGTGGAGTGTTTAGTCTATACAAGCTCTCTTCTCTTATGCCAATAACTTTGGCTATGCTCATGCTTGAGTTCTTGTACCAAGCAAGGACTTTCCCATCTGAGAAAGCTACTTTATATCTCTTGTCCTCCAAGGTTGAGATGGAGACAAGGTTTCTTTTCATTCCAGGTACATAGAGCACATCACTCAGACGTAATGTATCATTTGATTTTAGTTGAAGGGTGGTGGCTCCAGATCCCTTCATAGTGTAATTTGCATCATCTCCAAGTACAACACAGAGATGTGAATCTTTCTCAACTAATTCTGAAAGATTCTCTCTACAACCTGTCATGTGTCTAGATGCACCACTATCTATGAGCCAAGTGTCACTGATGGTGGGAATAGTACTTGATAAAGCTGATATGAACAAAAATTCTGTGTGATCTTCATTCTTTTGTTTCTTGGGATGATGATCTTCTTCTACATCAGTAGTGGATGCTTCATGCTTCCTTTTGATTTGGATTCAACAGCTACTGGTGTAATGTCCATACTTTTTGCACCTATAGCATTGAACTTGAGATACGTCCCTCTTCTTCTTTTGTTCTTGGCAGGGATTTGATCTCCTTTCTTGGTGTTTGTGTTTATGGAACTTCTTCCCTTTTCCCTTACCTTTCTTGGCATGGGAAACAAAAGCTTGGTTCTCCTCAGGTTGAGTGCCATGGAGTCTTTGACGTGCTGCAATCTTTGTCTCCTCCTGAGAGCAATCTGCCCAAAGCTTGTCAAACTTTGGTAGTTTGGATCTACCACTTATGCTTTGGATAAAGGGCTCCCAAGATGGTGGAAGACCATTCAGAGTGGTGAGGACAAGCTCCTTATCATTAATAGGATCTCCATTGGTGTTGAGCTTGCCCTTGAGTTCTGTGATCCTCATAAATTATGAGGCAATGGATTCTGACTTGGTTATCTTCATATTTGAGAGCTAGTTTCTCAAAGTCATGGATACATTGAGGCTAGTGTGTTCAAACAGCTTCATAATGGTTTTGAATATTTTTCTAGCATTCTTCTTTGCTGAGATTTGTGGAACTAAGTGGTCTCTCACTGAATCCACAAGAATCCTTCTTGCTTTAGCATCATTCTTCCTCCATTGGGGTTTATCTTCTTCGGCTTCTAGTTCAGGAACCTTCTCATTTACATATAGTAAGAGGTCATTTTCTTCTAGGAGTAGAAGCACCCTAGACTTCCAGGAGATAAAGTTGGAAGCTCCTTCCAAACGATCTTCAATCTTCATACCAATCATCTTGATTGTAGATCTGGTTCAGAAACCCTAGTAGGAGCTAGGTCAAAAATGAAAGTTGATAATTTGGAAAACTCAAACCACAGGTAGATGCGCCTTGCCAAGGCGAGTTGAATTGAGGTAGGGCTGATCCAATTTTGTGAAGAGAAGTAGGTCAAAAGACTCAAAACTGAAACCCTAATTTTTGCTCCAGTTGCAGAGATAGGTCAAAAATTCAAAATTCTCGGAATTGACTTCTGTCTTCACCAAAAGATGCGCCTTCCCAAAATCAAAATCCCTAAGGCTCTTTTTCTCCAAAATGATGGGTGAAGACTTCACAAGATGAAACCCTAGTTTCGACAGGGTTCCGACAATGTTTCGGCAATGGCTTCTTCTAGAACTGCTCTAATACCATGTTAAATTTCATACATTCATAGCATAATAATTCAAATGCATAAACAATATCACTAGAAGAAAGACAACGCACAAAACAATGACACAGAGTTTATCCTGGGAAACCCAATTGGGAGAAAACCCAACAACCTTCGTATAGAGATGATAATCCCGAGATCAGAGTACAAAGATAAAAGAGAAAATGTGAAAATGTCTTCCACAAGTAGAAACCCTAAAACAGCTTCCTTCTCCAACTTATGCGAACTTCTCTCTCTCCCAAGTGATGCGCAATTGTGAAGTGAGTGAATGAGATAATGAGGTGCACTTTACCTCTTATTTATACAAGTGCAAACTGACCTTTTACCCTAATTGGGCTGACTTCTCTAGGAGACTGTGCCGACTTCACTCGGGGGGCAAATAATAATTTATTTTTAATCTTTTATTTTGCTTCTTTTCTCCCCAAGGTTTACATTGATTCTTTCAGGGTTTACATAAATAAATTATATCAAGTTCATCTCCTTTAGGAGGTACAATCAAGTACAATAAATAATATCTTCTGAAGTTGTACAAAATTTAACAAAACCAAGCAAGAATGACACCTAAATACACAGATTCGAATTAGGGCTTTGGAAAGCAATTTTAGGGTATTGGCATAAAACAATTTTATAACCGCATACAAATGTAAACCTTCCAACAAGTTGCCACGTATCATACTGGGAGAACCATCCACCTGCTCAAGACTTCTCTTGACTCATCACTCTTTTAAGCACTGGAACCTTGGACCACCCCACCCTTGCATGCATGGAACCTTGACATCACAACCTGTACCGACCATACATAGAAACTGAAAAGCAGTCTTTCTCCAAAAACGCAAAAAGAAGGAAAGACTGATCAGGATGGGAGGTAGCATTAGTCTATCTTCTGAGAAAAACAAATTTAAAAAACAAAAAGCAAAAAAACAGTCTCACTGGACTCGTTTTTTTACAAGGAGCATGAATGTATGAACATCTCTGTCATGCAGGTCCCCTGATCTCAGGCTCTTGGAGGAGGCAAACTGCTAAAAATTGCAGTTATCTCGGACTCTACTGGCTCTCGAAGGAACATGGATCATTGTGCATGTCTGGATACACCTGCAAAGGAACCAGCCTGATCTTGCTGGATCTTAACCCTCCAGTGGTGCAAGCACAACTGGTGGTTAATAATCATTCAAATATTTTTCTTTTTCCATCGATATTTTGGTAAAGAGAAGTTTCAGTGGCAACTGGAATGCTTAATTTTTTGGTGTTTCCAGCATTCCGAAACTCAATTTCCTTCCCATCAAATTGGAGAACATATTATTTTTCATGAGGATATCATGTAAACAAATGCACATCTGGATGTGATAATACATTTTAATTAGCATTTCAATCTTGATATGGACAAATACAATGAAGGATGGATTACTGTTTTTCTGGTATTTCCCTTCTTGAAATGGACAAGTATTATATTGGTAAATAGTTTTTATAACCTTTAGCTTCTACTTTTGATATCGTTTGTTTTATTTTCTCTGCAGGATTCCAATTTTGTCAGAAAAAATATTATTTACACTCTCAATTGTGTATTTGACTTGACAGGAGCTGGATCGAATGGTAGAAGAGCTTGAAAAAGTTGCTGTTGTTAATCTTCTACAGAATAGATCAATCATTTCTTTGATTGGAAATATTCAACACTCCTCTCTCATATTGGAAAAGGTTTTGTTTCTTCCTTGTAGCTCCTATTTTGCATAATCTCTGGTTCTGTTAGAAAATTGCAAACAACTCTTAGGTCAGGCATTGTCTGTGTAAAGTTGTCTATGTGCATTGTATACCCAATGTGAATCATGAAAAAATTTGGTGATTGGCCAAGGTTTTGTTATGGATGTAACATAAATGGGTAGTCTAAAGGAAGCTAATTGTTCACAAACATTTCTTGGAACACCTCAACATACAAGTTTTAAGAGTTTACAATCTTGCAGGTATTCTGCGTGTTTAGGACTCATGGTGTAAATGTACAAATGATTTCTCAAGGAGCATCCAAGGTCAGTAGCGTGTTTTTGATAATTTGCTGTTGTTACTGGTTTCATTGTGTCGCGTTTGATTGAGAGGTTCTTAATTTTGTTTGCAGGTGAATATTTCTTTGATTGTTAATGACAGTGAAGCAGAATCTTGTGTCAAGGCCCTTCATTCTGCATTCTTTAATGAAGGTGATCTCTTAATTAAAACAAGTAATACAAATGGAGCTAGTTGCTGTTGAGTTTGAAGAATTGGCCACTGCTGCGAAAGACCAAAGTTTTGCTAGCAGTCTAACACAACATGAGATCGGTTTTGGGATTCAGCAGCGCCCTGGACAAACAACAAAGCTTCCAATGCTTAGGAGAGATTCTTTTGAAAATTATCTATTCCTAATTTTATTTGTATCTTTGAAACAATATTTCCTAATCAATCTCTTTGCCGGGTATCCATTTTGTTGGCACCAGCCAAAATTTTGGAATGCACTATATTTGATTTAACAAGTTACAAGGTAGGTGTGGTATATAAACTTGAGAATTTGAAGGAAATTTGAGATGCACTGTATGAAAGATTGCTCCATTTCACTGACAAGTAACATTGGACTCTGTAACATTTTTTATTTATTAACTTCAGCAAAATTACTGATTACGTCTATGGCGTGCATGCTAGTACAACTTCCAATGCATAAAACTTACGTATTATGGATGGTAAATTTCAAAATAAATTGGCATTAAATTCGGTACTAAATTTTGAAATGAAACGACTTAGAAGATGAAAAAACATAGTTTCTTGTTTTTATTGTATACACAATTTTCTGTTGTCACGATATTAGTTGTAATTTGATGGTCCTCGAGGTTTTGCAAAGTTATGAAGATCAGAGGGACATGAGAAGTAAATCCAAGTGAAGAGTTCAAAGTTCCAAACACATGTTGTGAGTTCTATCCTTGGGCACTCCAAACTTGTTGGGGGGTGGTAATTGAACCAAGTTCACTATTGTTAGAATTTTGTGCTTAGAGACTACCCTATTTGGCTAGTTTGATCTTTTATATTTGCGGTGAACACTACCAAGGGAAAATAGATATAATAAAACATTTCTTCAGCAAAAAACACATGAAGATTGAGTTAATTGGCATCAGTATGCAATATTCTTTATTTTTTAGGACATGCTTGTTGAGATTGCAAACAAAGAAAAAGTATTTATGTAGTCTGATCTCTCTTATATTTTTGCCAAGTGGTGCTATAAAAAATAAGTTAATTAAACAGTTCTTCAACAAAAAATAGAAACTGTTATGAAGATTGGATAGTTGATTTGGATTGAGGGGTATTTTTCTCCAATTTTCCACCAAGTTTCTGGGATGTATGGATGCATGAGGTGAAACACATCCAAGACACATGTGGAGACACCCCCAACCTTTAGTAAATCTCAAACGGGACATTGAGGTTCTTGGCTGTTAGAAGTAATTGAGGTAGAGGATTTAAGGTGAATTTTCCAACAACTCTAATCCAATAAGATAAACAAGGTGAAATAAGGTCACCTTAATGGTGAACACACAAGACTTCAAGAATGAATAAACTCACTTAAATGAGTTGATCTTACAAATGAGGGAGGTGTATTTATACCACGCTAGCCATAGGGAGAAGACCGTAACAATTCATCACAAAGGAAAATATACATAAAAATGCATCGTAATATTATTGATAACTGGAGTCATGATTACATTGGGCTTCACCCCTCTTATATAGAGATTGATGAGATGCTTGACCATAAACTCGAAAAGGTGTAATAACTTATTTTTTAGCTTGAACTCACTAAGGTAACTTTATTACACATGCAATCCTCATATTATAACATCACCCCTTTAAGCCTTACAACACCGAAAACAAAATTGACTAAGCTTAAACAAATACAAAATGAAAAATAAAAGATCAAAAGTAATCAAAACCAAACATAAAATTAAAGCTTCTTTGGAAAACAATACCATCAATTTGCTTCGTAACCCTCATAAAGGTGTAGCCCATGAGTCAATTCGGGAGTTGCGAAATTCTACCTCCTTGAACTTTTGAATTATGAATCTCTTGAATTATTGAATAACCATCCATATTAAGTGACATCCATAGTGCCCCATTTGGTTCTCATGACCCCTTGTAAGGGTATAATTCTGACAACCCACAATATCTTGAACTATCTGGGCAACCACACATATTGAGCTTTATCTACACTAGATCCCTACTTGTTTTCAAGTTGTGAGTTTCTTAAAATGCGTAAAATCCCATTTCTTTACCAAGGCAATCACCACTAAGTATTTGGTGGCTTGTCACTGTGAATATCTAGTGGATCATTAGTGATGGCTACACCTCCTTTGACAACTACAAGGACAAGGGTTGTGTGACCCATTTTTTTGTAGCTTGTCATTATCGTAGATCTTTGTCTAAAAACCTAGAAAACCTTACCCCTTCTTCCTGGAAATAAAATGCTTCTATTGGGAATATAACGTTGGTGCCTTGTGTGAAATATTGGTAAGACCCTATTTTGTTGAAAATAGTTGCAAATAAACCCTCTTCAGAATGATTGACATATGCATCTACTCGTTTATTGTAGATGTTTAGTTTTATTTATTTATTTGCAAAAAACAACAAATTGTTATTGCGAGGGCAGTGGGGGAACAATCTTCTTTCTAGATTTGTAGTTCTATTTTCTTCTCAGAAGTCACCAAAATTCTCCCAGACATCTTTACCCCTATATTGTTGTTGTTGGAAACACTTTGAATGGAAGGTAGTCATATTTGCTCAATGATTGGGTGCTTGTATCTTCATTATTGGTTTCTGAATATGATCATGTTTTACACCTACATGTGGTCGGATATATTTCTACTCTAATAACCATAGTAGCATAATTTGGCCGTATTGGCCTTTTATGTACAAAAATTCGGAACATGATCAATTCATAATTCGTCGAATATTTAGTGTAATTTGAAAACCAATTTTAATTATTTAATCACTATAAAATATAAATAACATTTGATTTCATACTTTATTATAAAAATAATTATTAATAATAACTAAGTGATATCTCTCACACTCCAATTGAGATTTTATATTTTTGTTTTTAAATAGTAATTTTGGTTGTAAATAACATTTCTAAAAAGAAACTAATAATTTTTAATTTATATTTATACTATATTTGTTTATATTTGATTAAAATTATTTTATATAAGAAGTCTACTTCTGTATTTTATCGGTTTTGGATTGTTTTATTACATATTTTCTTGGTATCGAATCGTATTCATATCCGTATTTGTACTCAAATTATGCTACTATACTAATAATTATGAGGGCTAGATCGCGTGGGTACATAGAAGTGGCGACTGGTGAACATGTATGATGGCTCCCTTCCTCATATCTTGCTTACTTGAACTTACGACATATCAAAGAGTTAGTCACATAAAACTGCGGAGCAACCTAACTTGTGCATAGGATGGTGGCTCCCTTGACAACTGACATATCATAGATCCCTCGACGATGACACATCCTTCATTTGACGTTGACTCGCATGGTAGCTTGGGGCTCTCATTGTGGCGGTGACGACTCTATCGTATTCTTCATTTGCAAATGACAGATTTGGTGGCTATGTATTACATGTTAAGTGCTTACTTGCCCAAATCATAGTTGTGGTTTAATCCATAGTAGCATAATTTGAGTACGAATACAGATATGGATACGATTCGATACAGAAAAAATATGTAATAAAAAAATCCAGTACGGATAAAATACAAAAGTAGACTTCTTATATCTAATACTTTTAATCAAATATATAAACCAAATTAGTATAAATGTACATTAAAAACTATTCGTTTTTATAAGAAAGTAATAAATTGAATGTTATTTATATTTTATAGTTATTAAATAATTAAAATTTGCTTTTAAAATTTACTTTTTCATTAGTAAGAATCTGTATTTGTATCATATCTATACCGAATATTCGACGAATTTGAATTGCTCTGAATTTCCGTATGGGAAATGCCAATACGGCCGAATTATGCTACTATGGTTTAATCCCATACGATGGAAACTCAGTGGTTGTTTGACGACTGAAAGGTTAACTATGACCCTTGTATTAACCCCTTGGCTGAGCCTTCTTCACGTGCATGGCAGCGTCGGGCTCTTCGAAAAGCAGTTAGGAGGCTACGACAATGACGTATCTTCTTCAAAGACCATTGGCTCTTCTCTAAAGATCAACAACTAGGACCTTCACTTTATGGTAGGTTGAGTTGGAATTTGGTGGCAGTTTTACCCTTCATACTATTTTTTTTTAACGTTTTGGATTTTTGTTTTCCAGTCACAAAATGTTTGGTTGAAATATATACTCTTCAATAATGCTCTTTTCTTGAGTGATCCTAGTGATGATATTTTGTTAAAAATTATAACCTTTAAAACTAAAAAACATTGCATATTTAGATGACCAAATGCATGCAAGGTAGAGTAAGGTGTGCATATTTAGATGACCACATGCATGCAAGGTAGAGTAAGTAATTTACTAAGAGTGACATTATTTCGAGAATTAAAACAACTCCATGTCCCTCATAACTATTAATAAGTATTAGTTAAATAAAGAGAAAAACTCATGTCCATGGCCACATGCATACCAAATTGAACAAGCTAACCTATCATGAATGTAATAAGTGAATAAATAAAATTACTAAAGAGTATTGCAATAGCCATGCTAGCTTTTATGGGATGTATTTTGATTAACATGATAATGGTAAATGCGAATGCATATCAAACCCTAAATCTCTTTATCTCCATATGCATAAATCTAAATATTTTTGTATAAAAAAGCATGGAGACTAGAAATCCAAGTATCTTCATCTATAAAAGAGGACAAAAAAACCCAAAATTTTATCTAAATTCAAACATAATCGATAATAAATAGGAGAAGGTTCAAATATTTAGAGAAAAACACAGAAAAAAAAAATCAATGAATTAAGTTTAATTTTTAAGAAGCTGCAAATATTTATACCATTTAATATCACTTATAATAACATTTTAAAAAAATAATAAATTGTCAAAATATGTTTTCCATATTAACTTGGTCATCAATCATGATGGTAATCAAATTTTTTGGCCGTAAAAGATGGCAAAGTGCCTCCTGACAGACATTTTGTCCGTCAAATTCCAACTTTGACCACAACTCCTTTGAATGGCAGCTAGGGTAGGATGCTTCTCCACCATGATACCATATTTCAAATTAATGTAGAACAATGAATAATGAAACCCTAGGTAGGGTTTCATCACAAAGGAAAATACACATAAGAACACATCGTGTAATTTGTGAATTATTAAAAATCCTAGGCTCTATCAAGCGCGAGAGGGATCAAATCTCCCGAGGTGCAAACCTCTTCTCAAGTATTGCACTCAAGGAGCTTTTACAAGATCTCCCTCATATTATTACTTTTTACTTTTTATTATTACATTTTATTTATGGCCGACAATATCGACAAACACTCAACTCACAAGATCTCCCTGATATTATTACTTTTTATTATTACATTTTATTTATGGCCGGAAGTATCGACAAACACTCGACTCACAAGATCTCCCTCATATTATTACTTTTTACTTTTTATTATTACATTTTATTTATGGCTGACAATATCGATAAACACTCGACTCACAAGATCTCCCTCATATTATTAGTTTTTACTTTTAATTATTACATTTTATTTATGGCCGACAATATCAACAAACTCTCGACTCACAAGATCTCCCTCATATTGGGCTGTAGAGCGCCTCTCGGCGCAATAACTGGAGTCATGATTATGATTTCATTGGAAATTGAGACTAGGTTAACCTTACCCTAAAATAGAATAAAATATAGTAAAGTGTAATAATAGGTTTAACAACCATCAACTACCCACAACATGGCCCGTAAAGTCTCTCAACTACCCACATTGTGGGCTAGTATGTGAATAAAAGTGAAGATTAGCCAGAATATCTCAACATCTCCCCCATAAATTGAACGAGGGGCCATAGAGATGGCATTACATCCATAGATTATCACAGAAGATCACCATACCATCTCCCTACGTTGTTGAGTTGGGGTTATTGGAAGCCATATCGCTCATGAATAAATCCTACATGATTGCTAATGGGATTAATCATGCTAAGAAGGGTCTTTAGAGGTGCAAACTCATATTTGTTAAGTAGAGGAGGGCCAATGGAATTTGTCATCACTGAATTGGGTATCAATAGAAGGAGAGCGATCACCATTAGGAGATGACCTATCACTATGTTGCACATCTGAAGAGGACTCGTCACTATGTTGCATATCTAAAGAGAGCTCATCATTGGATTGCTCATCGGAAGAAGGATCATCAACATTGACTACTAATCGAACAAAGGCTTATCACTAGGTTGCATATCCTCGTCGAAAGAGGGAAGGTTGGAAGAGGCGTTTGGAATAGGAGAGCTGGCTAAACAAATAGACCCACAAATCCTCAGAGAGTATCTAGAAGAATAGCTTGAAAAGGTTCCCATGTGCATCGAGAGTTAATGAAGATATGGTAGGATCCACTACAACAAGATGTCATCAACAAGTCACTCTTCCAAATAAGAAGAGGCACGTTCCATGGAGACATGTTGATAATCATCACTGGAATCATTATAGAAAGAAGTGATGGAGGAGATCTTGCCAGGGCACACGGGATAGGCTCATCGGAAATAACCTCATGATGCTTAGTTACATAATGAGTGATGGGGTCATAAAGTGATACCCTCCTTGAAAAGAATCAATGTAGCCAACAATAGTTTGGTAAGACATATACTAGATAGTTGATATAACAAGCCTTACATGAGGTGGGGGTGGATGTTGATGTTTCTCCAGGTTGCAGCATCAGGAAAACATTCTTTAGGCATTCTCCCAGAGGCGTCACGTGTGTTGACCAATGGCTAGTGGAGAATGGCCCCGGCGTAGCCTTAATTAGTCATGTGTGTTGACTAAGAGTGAATAGGGCTTGAGGTGCTTAGCCTTGATTAGTCATGTGTGTTGACTAAGAGTGAATAAGGCTTGAGGTGCTTAGCCTTGATTAGTCATGTGTGTTGACTAAGAGTGAATAAGGCTAGAGGTCACATTGCATACTCTATGAGGGAGTGTTATGTGATAGCGTGATCTATTCTATATTATAGTGAGTTGACTTGTTTATTTGATAGGGGATTTCATCCCCTTGTGGAATATAGAAATTCTAATCTAATGTTGAATTTGACATAGGCTCTAAGAAGTGTCCGGGACTTCTTAGAGTGGGTTCAAATCAACATTAGAGGTCTATGCGTGAATACACATGCATGCGAGGAGATGAACATCAACAAGGACAACTTTTCTATGATGAAGAAATAACCAAGAAGTCGATTCAACCATTCAAGAAGTCCCAAATAACATTGAAGAAGTCTCAAGGAAAGATTGAAGACAAAAAGCAAGTCGTCCCTGAAGATAAAATAAAAGATGAAGATCAAAGTATCAAGTCGGCCCCAACAAGAAGACAAGTCGACCCCACTGGTGAAAAAGTCAAGTGAACTTAAGAATTTAAATAAAGTGCTCCCACATTTCATTTTCACACTCATCATCCAACATCTTCTCTGCTACATTGGTGCACACTTTCCAAGAGGGCATTGCAAATGTCCAAGGAGTAATTATCGAGGTTATATTATTGTCTCTAAAAGTTCACTACCCTTACTAGGGTTTCTTGTGAAGAAGGGCACACCTTTCCATGTGCTAGGGTTTCTCTTCATGATTGATATTGTACTTGAATTGGACTGATTTCTTCTAAGAAGAGTTGGCCGGGTTTTCTCCTTATTAGGTTTCCCAGGATAAAATTCTTATGTCTCTTGTGCATGGCAATCTTTTTATGATCCTTTGTTTCTGCTACAATTTAAGTTGATATTTTAAGTGTGCAATTATTCAATGAAACTGTGGGATGAACTGAATGCTTGAAATCATTGTGAAATAATTGTCAAGATTTGGAAATAGATTAAAAATTCAACATGGTATCATAGCAGTTTTGAAAGACATCCATTTAGCAGGGTAGTTTTAAAAGACATCTATTTAGCAGCTCTTTGTCCTAAGTCCGAAATACTAGGGATTCCAAGTTTGGACTCAATCCTAGTGTTCTGGAGGTTTCCTTGGTAGGGCGCATATTTCTGTGGAGCCAGGTTTCAGTTTTGTCAAATTTTAATTTTCACCCAATTTTTGCTGGGTATAGGGTTTCTGAATCATATTTCAGATTTATGTGAAAATGGTGTTTAGTTCCAGAGTAGAAGACAGGTTGGATGATGTTGAGATTGCAGATGAACTCCATTATTCTTTTGTATCCTCTCTTAATGGCACTATTACAGATAGTAGTGATACTTGGTTAGTGGATAGTAGTGCTTCCAAGCACATGACAGTTCAAGAACAAAAGAAGGATCTTTCAAAAGTTAAGTGCTACAATTGTCATAAATTTGGTCACTTTGCTTATTAGTGTCCTAAGAAGAAAGGAAAATGAAGAAGAAATTTTTGGAAAGAAGAAATATAGGTGAAGGATAAGCTCCAGTTGAAGAATATAAGAAGAAGGATCTTTCAAATATCAAATGCTACAATTGTCATAAACGTGGTCACTATGCTTCTTAGTTTCCTTAGAATAAAGGGGAGAGAAAGCAACATGCATCAACAACTGATGTTGATGAGTATCCACCATAGAAGAAGACAAAACTTGATGTTGAGTGTCTTGATTGATAAATAAGAAGAAGTCTTGACAAAGAAGACAAGTCTACACTTGCATACCAACTATCACAAAGAGCTCTTCCAGAGCTTCAAGTAGAGCTTGAGGATATTAGCAGGGGCCATACACTTGGCAAGAATGCCAAGGGGTATTTTCAAACAATGATGGTAGATCTAAGGGGATCTTCGATCTAGTGCATTTAGATCAGGTTCCAAGAGTTCAAGGCTCAGGAAAAGAACTTGACAAATAAGAAGATCAAGGTTTTGGAGGAGTATACCTCCAAGGACTTCAATTATTTTTGCAAGGAGGCGGGATCAAGAGGGAATCAACAACAAGCAAAGTATTTAATGCTTTTGTGCAATGAGTGTTATTTACTTAATTGAATTGATATTTTCTTATGAATTGCATAACTGTTTAAATGTTACTGGTTAACTCTTGTGGACAATTCTGTCATGTATTGCAGGACATGTTAATTATGAAGGCTGTCAAAGCAATGATCCATGATCAGGATTTACCCATGTTCTTATGGGAAGAGGCATCCAGTACAAGAGTTTATCATATCTCTTGTGAATGACAGAAATGAGTCTTATCTTCTATAAGTCAAGAGTGAGTCATATCTCTTGTGAGTGACATAAGTGAGTCATATATTCTCTAAGTCAGGAGTGAGTTATATCTCTTGTTGTGGTCAGTACATAGCGAGAGTAAGGAGTCTAATATACAATGAGTCATATCCAGAGGCCTATTGGGATGCACAACAACATGCAACTCCCAGTGGTACTTTCATGGAGAGCAAAAGACCTTAGAGGTTCTCGAGTTATATACGAGTCACATCATTGATTCTGAGCCTTCTAAGAGGTAGTAGGCCAGCAAGTTTGGAAGGATGACATGATGGAAGAGTATTAGTACATCATGAAGCATGGTGCGTGGGAGACAATGCTAAGACCCGAGGGGAAGTCAATGGTGACTTCCAAGTAGATCTATAATATATAGCGTGCAATCTAGATTGGAATCAACGCACATTATATATGATATAAAGTTATTCAGTTTGGAGGCTCAGAGAGAGTCATGGATGGTATTCATTGTTCTTGAGTGAGCAGGATGCTCGCCTCAGTAGACCCACTTGGTGGGATATGACACAAATGGATACAAAGGGATCAACGGTACAAAAGGCAGTAGGTTGCTTCCGTGCATGATACTTAGATGCAAAGAAAGCAGAGTCTCCAAATGGAAAGAGTGTAGGATACTTAGATGCAGAGGGAGCAGAGTGTCCAGATGCAAAGGGAGCAAGATACTTAGGTGTAGAGGGATTTGGATGCTCTTGCATAGAGGGGGTAGCTACAACACAATTTGTTGATAATCTAGAGTAGAGAAACTCATAACCGAGTACAAGAGGGAGATGACCTCTGAGCTCAAGATAAAGGATATTGGACAGATGCATTATTTATTGGGATTAGAGGTGTGGTAGAGACCAGGAGAGATCTTCCTCAGTCCAAGGAAGTACACAGTTGAGATCTTGAGAGATTTGAGATGGTGGATTGCAAATCCATGGCTACACCTATGATGGCAAATATGAAGAACCTGAGTGATTCCGCTTCAGATTTAGATTTGATGGATCACATTATATGTAGACAGACAAATATGAAGAAGTTGGGTGATTCCACTTCAGATCCATATTTGGTAGATCCCACTATGTATAGGCAGTTGATTGGATCCTTGATGTACCTGGTTAACACTAGGCCAGATATTTGCTTTGAACAATTTGAGCCAATTTATGGTTGAGCCAAGGCATGTACATTGGGTTGTAGCAAAGCATGTGCCGAGGTACCGTTGGCCCCAACAAATTCCCCTTGATTTTCCAAAATCAAGGGGCCCTCATATAAATTTTGTAAATTCTTAGCCTTCAAATTATCTTTGGTTTGTCTTGTTTGATACAGTTGATGGTTTGATTGTCCTCGCTCCTTGGTCTTTGATTTTTTTGCACTTTTGATGTGCTTCACTGTGCTTATTATTGGAAATTCGGTGATTTGGATTATTTCTATCATAAGAGGGCATTTTTGGCAAATCCGAACAAATTGAGTGATTGCTTCTTTTTAATGATTCTGGTCCATGTCATGAAAGAATATATGTTAAGGAATGGGATTGAAGTGCTGGTTTCGTTTTTGGACTTAATATCATTTGGTAGGGATGATGATTTTTTTTTCTCAATAATATTTAAGGTGGTATTTGAGGATCTTATATTTAGAGTTTTTCCTTAATCTTCTGATGTCATTACAAAAAAAAACAAATAAATAAATCATCAAAATTTCTTATAGTTTAAATAAGTTCAATTCAACCAATTGCTTTATTTAATCTCTTGTGGAAAGAACAACTTATTTTTTATAATATACTCTTCATTCTTGACCTTTGTTCTTCTTCTACTTTTAAAGCTTCTCAATTTTTATAATTTAGATAATTGATGAGAAAAGAAATGTATTTCCATGATTATACGACCAAGTTGTCTATTTTAATTGAAGAGCAAATACTTCCTATTATTAAATCCCTTCACTTTACAATGTCTTTTTTAAATTACCTTTTTGAATTAGAACAAACAATTATTACACATTTGGTTAAGTTTTATTTTTCATAAATTTAATAAAAAGGTGGATCACATTAATTATAAATAAAATTGGAAATTTTATGACACGTTACTTTATTGAAATTTATCCTAAACTTTTAAATTTATACATAAATTCTTTTCAAGGAATACTATTACCATTATCATTTTAAAGGAATACTAATACCATAATCAATTTCATTCTTTTTAATGTTAGTCACTTTTGGATGGAACTTTAAAACGTAAAAAGAAGCCCTTTCTTAAACTTATTTTTGAATTGCATTCTTGTTCTAATGAAACCTTAGGGAGTTCATGTAGAATACATTTCAATGCGCAGGTTTGACCATGTAAGGAAATCCAAGGATCAAATAATTCGCTCAAAGATTTTGAGACTCCTTAACATTGCGTCACCAAACAAAACAAAGTTCTCTAAGGATGGATATCACAACAAAAATTTGGCATGTAAAGTTGATTTTGAATTACGTAAATCTTTTACCCTTCAAGAGAAAGATCGATACTATTGTCAAGATTCCAGGCAACTAGAATGCTGAGAAAATGTAGATGATTAAGAAAGTTAGTTGTATCGTTTTGCTAACTGCGAGAAGAGAGATTTGAAGCTCAGTTATCTGCTAAAGATAGACATCAGAATAACTATAAAAGGAACAGGATATTGACAGTCCCAGAGGGGATACTCTGTAGAATTTTAGTGAAACTATTTTTCCATTTTCTGTATGATTTCTCCTTGAGGGGGAAGACACTCCAGAAAACTCTGAAAATTATTTTCCTGAACTCTGTTTTGTTTTTCCTTTGGAGCTTGATACCTGTATGGAAGGAGCTTATAGGAGTTGATTGTAATTCCAGTTAGTGTTCTACACTAGTGCTTCTGTTATGATCTTGGTTAATGGTACTTTATAGATTTTCATTCTGAAGTTATTAAACTCCTTTTGGTAATATCCATACTTACGTTTATCTTTGTGGTGCATATGTACTTTGTTATGATGTGCAAATGATTAATCCTTCTATCTTGAGCAAATGCTATTTTCAGAATTCGTTTAAATAATTACATGGTGATTTTATAATCAATTTTATTGTTGTTTAATTAACCGTGTAATTAAATATTGATGTTATTTAAATTGAATGATCAACTTTATATTGTCATTCTATTTAAAGACATTCATTTTGAATTCGGTTTTGATGATAACAGTGGTATATTTTCACTCTACTCCTGGCCATGATAGTTTTAGGTAATTAGTTTTAATTTATAATTTATCACAGTTTAGCAGCTACTAAATTTCTGTGTTATGATTAGATTAGAATAGATCTTTGCTAACAGTCCAATTAAGTTAGTCTTTATTTAGTTTGAATATGTAGGAACTAACAACACATCTAATACAAAACAGATCATGAGACTCTCTTGTTGAGAGCAAACCTTTAAAGGCAACATGGTCTTATTCGTGTGAAAAGTAACCATCCCAAACATACAAGGGACTGCTGTAAGAACCTTGTTTGGGCTATTTTTCCTTAGTTGGTAAGAGAACACTTTCATGAAATAATCATGGGAATGCAAATCATGGAATAATCAACATAGTGAAAGCACACTGAATAAATATGGAACAACAAAACAAAAATTGTAAAAATCACTTCGGAAATCTAGGTAAATCATTACATCAATTTTTCTTGATTTCATAGTTTATTTGGAGTTTCTTCTTACATGTAGAGATCATGGGCAGAAGAGATCATGGGCAGAAGAGATCACTTGAGTTCATGATCTAACAAGGTTTAGAGGATTTTAGTTCCTTCTCAGTCGTTAGTTGTATCTGAATTATTTAAATAGATAGTTTTCATGAGATTTGCAAAAAAAAAAATTAAAAAGAGATTTTTCATGAAATTTGCAAAAAAAGTATAACATTCTAGTGAGACACAGGAGAGGAGAGAACGGGTTTTCTTCTGGGTAGCAGGTGTTGATCGGAGAAACGATTCATCTCTATAAAAATAACCATGGTTAATTTTTTAAAGATAATTGCAAAAAAAAATAATCTAACTTTGCCCATAGACATCCTTTTCTTACATACATACAACTAAGGATAGTTGGGGTATTTAAATAATACCCGCCTCACCAAGGAGATAACCTCGTCAAGTAGTCTCAGCCTTAGCAGCTTGCATTTTTAGTGAACTAAGTGGACATTTCACATTTACAAGGCAACCTTGTAGTATTTTTGCACCGCAAGCTTTTTTTTCCAGAAATTGGAAAAATAAAGGTATAGGAAGGTGTAAAACAATAAAAAACACTATATCCAATTGAGATCACTAAAACATACTAAACAATAAGGGTTGGGCGTGCATTTTACTGAACTTGTCAAATAGAGTTCAAAACACAAAAAATACAAGCTTACTAGCTTGATTCAAAGTTTGAAGAACAAGATACAGATTTTTTTCCTTGTTGAAAAAAAACTATCTATAACACATAGTGAACATACATGTATAAGGCTGGGGTCCTATTTCACTTTGAAGGGTTATGATATATTGAACCCTTCAATGATGACATGTTAAAATAAACCATTCATTTGATTTGAAAACATAGTAATACATCAAAATTTCATTGTATATTAATAGCAATGTAATCAAATTCCTCATCATAATGATTCAATTTGCATTGTTCCATTGTATGGTTTTTAATAAGCAATGTCTAACCCAAATAGCCCAAGAACCCATATGGAGGAAATTTTAACAACTAGATGAAAGAAGCTACATGTAATGTGGCAATAACATTTAAACTTAATTTTAAATGTTTCAAAGTTTCATCGTGATTTAAATGTTGATGGAATGTGTGGCAGAATCTCTTGGGATCCTGCCTTTGTCGCAGTCTAATCGTCCATTCTCAACCATTCAAAAATTTGATAGGAAAAAAATGGAGCAGCCCTTCAATTGCAAAGTTGCAAAATAATGGTCAATTTCATTATTGAAGGGCCCCATACAAAATTAATTTCTTTTTGCATGGGAAAAATTGTTGTTCCCTTCTATGAAGGATAAAATAGGACATGAATGGCATTGAAGGCTTCAAATTTGAAGTCTCGGGTTGATCTCTCTCACGCTTGAGGTACGTTGGGTTGATATGTCATATAATTCTTTGAGTAGGAGTATGGCACATGGCCCTGTGGCACATGTGCCCACCTGCTAGGAGCACCAATGAGAACACGAGTGATGAAAGGTGCAATTAAGATCCATAATACTAGCTCCCACTGAATTTGGATCCTCCAACGTACCTCATGCATGAGAGAGATCGACGACAAGGATTGAATTTCTAAGGCATTGAATTCGACTTTGGGATGGTTCAAATCAACATCATGAAGGGTGATGGAAATGATCGCGAAAATGCGATATAATTTATGGTTCTAAATAGGATAAAAGGTATGCATTGGCGATGCAATCGTCATTTTATTTCCTTAGACCAGCTTGTGAATATAGTTGCTTCTCGCATTCACTCTCCTTCTCACTCTATGTGCTCTTGCACTCAAGAAATGTCACAATTCAGGGAGAGAGGAAGGTTGTAGAGAGGGGAATTGCCTCCTAATTTATGAGGTCGATGAGTAGGTGAGGAGTCTGAGGACTCGCATGAAGCCTAGGAATATTCCTTAGAGGAATCCTATGAGGCCCAGGAAGAGTCCTCAGAGGGAAAATCCCAAGAAGAGATGAATTCTATAGAGATGAATTCCAGTGAGATGAATTCCACTGAGGAATCCTCATGGGAAGGCGCTCAAAGAATTGAGAGCAATGAAGAAAACTTGCATATCATGTTAGGCGACCATGGACACTCATTGGAAGAGTAGGGAATTAGAAGCCCGTGGGGTTGTAATATCGAATGGGACGAGGATGTAGTAGCCACAGACTACGACCCTGAAAAATTAGTCTCGTACCTTGATTGGCCTGAAGGTAATTGACCCAACTACTCTCTTTGCATCAATTGCATATAGCGCTGCCAATCACATCAAGCTCAACAACCTCAAAACAATGGGGTCTGCAACCAATGGCGTGGAGGTATAGGATGCAACAAGTTGAAAGAGGAGGAGCTTCAACTGATCTTTGATCTCCGAAAGGAGGTGGTTGACATGAATTACCGGATGGAGCACATGATGTGTATGCAACAAGCTCAGATGAACATCCTTAATAGAATACATGGAAAGAATTCACAGTCAGTTAAAGCACCTGTCATCATCCTCCATCTGTTAGCACAAGAATCCTCCCCCCAGGGGCGTCAAGGCATGAAATCCATCGAGTAGCAACTTGTTAGGCTAGTGGTCTTAGTATTTTGTCCCCTGGTCTCAACTTGCATCCTCTAAGTTAATAGGATCCTTCAATTAAGCTAGTTTCTTTGTTTTTATTACATGTAATTGATCGGGAATGTACTCATCAATGATAGACAATATTTGCTCAGACATGCTTCTGAGGTTCATTTTGCATCCGTGCCTTTATGTAGGGCATGGCCAGACGATGTTCTGTAACTGAAATTGTAGCTTTTTGGCCCTTTTTTGATAATACAATAGCTTACTTAAAAAAAGAATATCTATGTTGGGCATGGACGGACTATGTTTTGTAACTAAAATTGTACCTTTTACTCCTTTTTTGTTAATACAAAATCTTACTTAAAAAGAGTATCTATGTTGGGCATGTCCAGATTATGTTCTGTAACTGTGAAATTGTACCTTTTCTCCTTTTTTTTAATACAAAAGCTTACTTAAAAAAGGAATATCTATGTATAATACACAGTGAAGATCTCAAAGGAGTCTATTTTTTGAACCACCAATTTACTTTTCATGTTAAGACTCAATCACATTGATCAAAATCTTACTCAGGGAATCAATTACGATTTCTAGAACATCAAATTCTAGGCCTAGTCATCTTTGGATGCAGGCTACATATTTGGAATATGTATTGTACTGAATTGTATTATTACATTCTGACTTAAATTAAAAAAAATTACATTATGATATGGAAAATTGGCAAAATGTATTACAAAAAAACATCCAGATATGGAAAATTGGAAATGATGTTGTTCAGATAAAGTTCAATCTACAATGTTTTTGTTAGGCACATGATCAATGTTTTTGAAGTACATTGCACAGTTTGTTGGAAATGTTTTGAAGTATGTATTGTATTGTATTGTATTATTATATTCTAATTTAAATTTTTAAAAAATATACCGATCTATTAAAAAAAATCCAGATATGGCAATGATTTTGATTAGATTAAGTGTAATCTACATTGCTTTTGGCAGGAAAATGATCAATGCTTTTCAAGTACATTGATCGCATATTGCATACCTTGAGACAATTTGAAGAGAAAATTTTGTTGTGTATAAGTTGCTATGCATGGAAAGAATTCACAGCCAGTCGAAGCACTTGTCATCATCCTCCAGCCATTAGAGCAAGAAGCCTCCGACCCCAAGGGCGTCAAGACATGACCTCCGTTGGGTAGCAGCTTGTTATGTTAGTGGTCTTAGTATTTTGTCCCTGGTCTCAGTTTGCATCCTCTAAGTTAATAAGATCCTTCAGTTAAGATAGTTTCTTTGTTTTTATTATATGTAATTCATTGGGAATGTACTCATCAATGACATATAATCTCTGCCCAGACATGCTTCTGAGGCTCATTTTGCATCCGCGCCATTATGTAGGGCATGGTCGCTAATATAACCCATAATGCTTGATTTTGTGGGGAGTTGCCTTAGAGACGAAATGTCCACCTCAGTGAAATTGGATATGGGATCCATCATAGAACTCACGAGAATAGTCCCTTATTGGTCTTTACCAAGGTATCAAAGGAGCATGATGTTAACATGTCGGTGAAAAAGGAAATTATTTAGAATTACATATCTATTGCTTTCGAGCGTTAGTTTTCTTCTCTCAGTGGGATTCATATGGGGAGGGAAGGTTTGCATCTCAAGATAAAGGATTGTTGACCAAGTCGCGACCTCACAGTCGACAGGGGTCCACCAACTGTCGACACATATCGCAGTCTCCCTGGGAACTGGCCCGGGCAGGTTTGAGCCCACCTAGCAACACCCGCAGAGCGGATGAGGTCTCACCCGAGGCGTCCAGGAAGAGCAGACGAAACCATGTTTCCTCCGAGGGAGGAGGCGGGTTGCGGCAGTATGATATGAACAACAATTCTAAATATTCATCATGAAGTTATAGCACATCACCTTAATCACAACATTTAACATTACAGTCAACAGATATCGCACATCACTTTAATCGCAACATTATAGTAGACAGATATCTATAACATATCATTGCAGCATTCACATCATAGCGACAGAAACAGATAATGGCATTAAGAAAAGGCAATAACATAAGTATTGAGCAACATTACACGCAGATTGCACCAAACCATCATTTTATATTACTGTGGCAAACCAAAAGCAGTACATGAATCTTTGCGCAACTCCCTCATTATCTTCGCATATAGCTCTATCTCTCTCTTCTCTCCATCGACTTTTATTCTTAACACTTACAATTCTCATCTATTCATAGGCTTCCGCCAATTACAATACTTGTCCACTTTCCTAACCGACACTTATGGACAATCGTCTAACTGACTTGGTCTAATTACCCAAAAACCCGCATACCATGGTACAATTGACTCAATATTACAAAATACATGGTCCAAGTGACCCAAAACCCGCCAACTGCGGTATACTTTGGTACAAAATACTCCTTTCGCGCCTTCATCCAACGTGTCGCAATGTCAGCGGTACTGCGACATGTCCTCATCAAACCGCCTGCCAACAGGCCCCCAACACAATCTTGTGGCTCGCCCTCGAGCCACGTCAACTGGTGGACAGAGTACATGTTGTGGTCCATGCCTTGAAGTCTGCATATGGCTGTTCGACATTCTTCACCAACTGCTAAGCCTCCTTTGCTGCCGCTTGACTGTCGAGCACATCGTCGGTAGATGGGTGATTAGTCAGCTTGTCCATAACTTGTTGCTGACACTTCTATACCGCTGGAAGTGCTTCACTGGCCTGCAGCATCAGTTTCCTGCCAGTGTCCTGGAATTTGTCCAACTGGGCTGCACACAGCTTCTGGCGTTCATTGGCCTTGATGATCCGTTGTTGTAGGTCCTTCAGCTCGCGTGACTTGGCAACTTGCTCCATTGGTGGCAAGGTTTCCATCGTAGCCTTTAATGTGGCCACCTGGCCCTCCGCTTCCTGCCGCATCTTAGTGAGCTATTCAATTTGTTCATCATGGACAATGCGGCCCCAAAGCTCTGTTGTTTCGGTAGTGAGCCTAGTTGCCTCTGTCTCCAGCTCCTCCATCTGGGTGGCAACTTCCTTGAGTGCCCTTCTTCGTTCATCCACTTCGGCCTGAGGCGTACTTGGTTTTAACGGAGCCGTCAACCAGTTGTTCTCCTGTTTCAACTGAACAATGGCATCCCCCAATTGCTGCACTCGGTGGAGCACGTCTACCTCTTCAGTAGGCTCTGGGACACGTTGATAGGCCTCTGTGATCGCCCGGTCAATGCAAACACTGCCGTCCCACATGCGAGCCTTTTCTGCAATAAGGAAGTCTTGTTCCTTTGTAAGTGTTTCAATGGAGCGACTCTTCTCGGCCTGCTCCTTCTTAAGGTTGGCTGCAAGGTCATCTATTGCTGTCCGCGTTGTAGCAGCCCGAATTGTAAGCTCTTCAATGGCGGCTGCGTCACTTGCCTGCAAGTGCTGAAAGCTCTTACTGATTTCATGCATTCTATCTACCATTTCCTGGGAGGCGACCCTCTGCATTGTCGCCAGCGCCATTGCCGACAGTGCATTAACATTGACAGTCACCTGGTTAACCATCTGCAACACAGTTTGCAAAGCCTCGTTGTGAGTCATGACCGTAGTCGGGGGAATGTGGATATTCTGGACCCGGGGCGTAGTGCGGATTGTGACCGCCTCCTGCAGGGGTACAGTACCGGGTTCCCATTGTGATACTGCATTACACAAAGAATCCATACGAGCAGCAAGCGTAGAAAACCCCTCCTCCACTTTGACAGACATCTTGTCGGTAGCCGCTATGGAGGCATGGTTAATAGCGGTAACTAACCGGCCCAACTGCGCCCTGCTGTTAAGGACATCCCGCTGATCGTGGTTTACTCGTGGTGCCGCTTTGTCCAATTTTCCTCCAGAGCGCGGTCGCTATCGTCTGCAGTTGGCATTCGGATTGACTCACGATCAGAACTATGATGACTCTGTTGATCCTGAGCTGATACTCGATTCGGAGGGCCCTTCGGTGGACCTCCAGCATCAATTTCGACAGATCTCATGGGCTGTCGCTAAGCCTCCGACCACTCTTTCACAATAGCCTCCAAATTGGCCGCGGTCACTTTATATCTCGTCTGCAACCATTGTCGATTAACGTCACGGCGAACCTGTATATGTATGACACTCGATCGTATTGCAAATGCCATGATCGGTGTGAATCGTGCCATAATGTCTGCAGATATCCATGGGACCTGAGTTGCGGCATCACAAAGCATTTTCGAATACAACCAAAACTATAATTGGCACTCCCGGGTTCGCTCAGGCTCTCACACAACCCACAGATTCTGATAGCGTGCCCCACAACGTTCTTTAGTAGCCAAGCAGTCCATACCCTGGTATGTATCAGGCTCTTTCCATGCAACGAGAGCAATTAGTAGCAACAACCAACTATATGAAAAAGTGCCTCTCCCCACTTGGACGTCTGCGACATCCTCCGTTAGGTGATTCAAAAGATATAAGGACCAATTCATCTGGACTCCTTCCGCGCATTGCTCGACGCAAGCAACTATGCCCGAATTACATTGTTTAGGGCGACCTCCCCTAATCACCTTACAGCACAGAATCTTAATGCCTGTGAGTACCGCTTGATTGTTGCAGCTACTGGTGTGATACCCACGTCCATCCGATTCCAAGCCATACTTTTGGCCCAACCGACGTGACCGCTTCCTCTCACTGGCCTTTCCTTGGAGAAACTCTGCCGGATCAACACCATTCTTGGGCAAGCCGGTAATCAAAGAAATCAAGTCGACAGTGACTTGGACTTCTCTGTCCAACCATAATGAACCCCCATGGAAGCATGATAAGAGCTGCTTTACACAAGAACTGACTTCCATCAAGTGTACGAAATGCGACATGTTAATTAACCCTAACAAGCCGGCCTGCCGCAGTTCGAGTGCCTAGTCGTGTATCTCTGATTTCGATAAATGGCGCGTCTCTTTTACATATGGTGCGGAGGCAATTTCAGGGTGGGCCACCATGACATGGTCATCATAGCGCAGGCGCATCAGCGCCGACCCAATATCCATCGAGCACTCCAAGCCTACCGGGAGTGCGGGCGTCTTCACACTGAATTTCGGCTTCGGGGTCATCTTATGTGGGGTGGCATCCGACCGAACAGGAGGGATGTACCCAAGAATATTACCAGTGGACTAGCCCAACCATTGGGCAGATGTAGTGGCAGGGCGACTGGACTACCCCACCTGCTCTGGATTTTCACCAGCCACCGCAGACCGAAGCAATCTCTTACTCTTCGGGGATTCAAAAAGCTGACCTCCTCGGTGCTTCTTAGCAACAGTTGATGTTCCCACCGGCATGTTGGTGACCTCAGCTCCAAGATCAACAGTGTCTGAGGATGCACCTTCCTATTCTACAAAAATCAGAACAAATGGAGACTCCACTTCACTGCTAATGTCCACTGTCTC
The DNA here is from genome assembly GCA_027924585.1 of Larix kaempferi. Taxonomy (NCBI): domain Eukaryota; kingdom Viridiplantae; phylum Streptophyta; class Pinopsida; order Pinales; family Pinaceae; genus Larix; species Larix kaempferi. The sequence continues at coordinate 6,819,169 of BSBM01000871.1, read as the reverse complement.
TTGTGCTCTTGGCATACCTCACCACTCATCGTAATATACCTAACAATAACTGACTGAAAGCTCGACAGCGCTCCACAACAACTCGGCTTGCTAATTTCTCGGTGTCTTCTGCCCGACGCTAAACCATACTTATAACATCGATCCAAATCGGCCGTAATCATGACTAAATCATGCATTAATTCAACCAAATCCTTGTATTAATTAGGGAAATCCGTCGACGATCTTGTCCTCCCCTCGGCCATATCCGCCATTAATGCCCATGATTCAAACGAGCCGTTAATTAACGATCTCCACTTTTGGTATTTATTACTGATCTGACTGAGTCGCCACGTGGCCATATATCGTTGACTGTTCCAAACTTGCGGTACAAGCCTCCCTGCTATCGCATACCTTCGGCTGGTGGTCGCCCTCTTCCATCAATCAACCTGCGACGATCATCATCATTCATTTTTTTTTTTTCCATGCGACTCAGACATCGCACTGCTCCAAGCCCGCACGATAGGGCTTCAACCTGTGACCATTTACCAATTTGGGGAGCATCCCCCCATCCAATCGCTGCAACTGAACCGCTCCTCCTGAAGTAATACTGTTGATGCGATAGGGACCCAGCCAATGCATCTGCAACTTTCTTGGATATTTTGTAAACTTGCTGTCGTACAATAGCACCAAGTCACCTTGCTGAAATTGCTTAGTTTTGATGTGGCGATCATGCCATGCCTTCTGGCGATCCTTCTCTACTCCTTGGTGAAAGCCAGCGATAAATCGATCCTCTTCCATCTCCACCAATTGTGATAGACGTTCGTCTAATGTTGCAACATTATCCATGCTTGTAACAGCCGCAATTCTTAAACTGGGAACAATGTACTCCATAGGCATAATTGCTTCCTTCCCATAGACCAGCTTAAACAGTGTCTGACCAGTCAACCTTTTACATGTAGTGCGATAGGCCCATAATACCGCTGGAACTTTCAAATCCCATTCATCGAGGTTTGCATTGCACACCTTTGTCAATGCATGCTCCAATACCTTGTTAAACGCCTCCAGCATTCCATTCACCTGTGGGTGATAGGGTGTACTATTCTTGTGCTGTATCTGCAATTCCTCTGTTAATGCGTTGATAGTGTGATTAAGAAAATGGCTTCCTTGATCACTCAACAATATCTTGGGGCAACCGAAACGAGTGATAATGTGATCAAACAAGAATCGGGCAGCCGTGGCTGCAGAACAATCTATGACAGGTGCTGCCTCAGCCCATCGGGTCAAGTATTCTGTCGCTGTGATAATATAACGTGCACCTATGCGTTTCCCTGGTGGATTGATCGGTCCTACAAAATACACAGCCCATTTCTCGAATGGTTGAAATGTCACCTGAGGTAGCAGCGGCATCTCGTCCCGTCTGGATGGCTTGCCAGTTCGTTGACAAACATCACAAGACCGCGCATAGTCGGTCGCATCATTATGTAATGTGGGCCACCAAAGTCCTGCACGCAATACCTTCCGGGCAGTCTCCTGACCACCATAATGTCCACCCGCAACTCCACTGTGTGCCTTAGCCAATATCTGCGCTTGCTCATGCGGCAAGACACATCTACGTAATATCTCATCATCACCCAATTTATACTACTCTCCCGTGATCAGTTGAAAGTCAGCAGCCTTGATGACCAATTGCTTCTTCTGAGTAGTGGTAAAGTCATCGGGCGTGGTGCTGGTCACCAGAAACTGAAGGATGTCATCAAAGTAGTGATCAGCAGCGGCAACATGAAACAGTTGGGCATCCGACAACCCATCTTTGATATTAGTCGGTTCCTCCCTTGTATCAATCTGTGACAAATGATTTGGTTCAGCATTCAATCGCCCTGGCTTCACAACAACCTCAAAATCAAACTCCTAAAACAATAATAGCCATCGGTAGATCTTCCCCCCCAACACAGGCTTATTGACCAAGTATTTCAATGCAGAATGATTAGTGAACATTTTAAAGTGGCCACCCAACAAATAATGCCTGAATTTCTGCAGCGTGTAAACCATGGCCAGTCCTTCGTGTTCTGTGGTGGTGTAATTGTGTTCTGCAGAAGACAGCTTCCGACTGGAAAAAGCAATGGGATGATCAATGTTTCCTTCTCCAGGTTGAGCCAATACAACACCTAATGCAATCGATGAGGCATCAACATGTACATGGAATTCCTTACTCCAGTCCGGAAAGACCAAGATCGGTGCTGACGCCATTTTTGCTTTGAGCGTTTCAAAGCTATCCTGACATTCCGGGTTCCACTGGAATGCCGCATCCTTTTTCAACAACTTCTCCATAGGGGCAGTAATCGCAGCATACCCCCTAATGAACTTGCGATAATATCCTATATGACCCAAGGTGGCACGCAACTGCTTAACAGTGGTCGGTAGTTGCAACCCAAAATAAGCGCAATCTTGGCTGGATCAACCAACAGTCCCTGCTTACACACTATATGACCCAGCAATATTCCAAAGGGTGCACAAAATATACATTTCTTCAAGTTCAGCGATATCGGGTGCTGTCGGCATTGCTCAAGCATCAATTGCAGATTAGCCAGATGATCCCGAATCAATCCATAAACTAACCAGTCATCCATATATACCTGGAGAAACTTCTAAATAAAATATTTGAATGCAACAACAACTACCCGGGAAAATATCGCAGGTGCATTCTTCAAACCAAACGGCATGACCGTGTACTGAAAGCAACCCCATTCAGTAACAAAAGTTGTCTTATGGCGATCTTCCTTGGCAATGCGAATCTGATGGTAGCCAGAGAATCCGTTAGTGAATGAGTACATCTCTTGGCCACCTACTCCTTCGAGTACTTCATCAGTAAACGGGGTTGGAAAGGGGTCATGCAAGCAGGCATCGTTCAACTTACGCAAATCGACACAAATTCGCACTTCGCCTGTTTTCTTGTCCTGCACCACCATAGGACTGATCCATTCTGACTCTTCCACAGGTTCGATAATACCAGCATCTAGCATCCGATCAAGTTTCGCCTTGACCTTTTCTTTATGTCGCGGATTTAGCAGATAAGGTCGCTGTCGGACTATCTTAGCATCTGGTTTCAATGGAATCCGCATCTCTCCTAAATCACCCAAGATTCCCTTCATTTCAGAAAAATTCATGGGAAACACATCCTGAAAATCATGCAATAACTTGGTAACCTTACTCATCATCTCATCATCCCAATAATCCCCAACATTAGCAAACTTCGGAGTAGCCTCGGTGCCGATATTCATTTTGCGAAGCTGCAACGGCTGATTGAACGGATTAGTTGGCGCAACAGGTGGTACCACATCGCGACTTCCTTCGGATTCGGGAATGTTAATATTCTGGGGATCATCATCGTCCTCTGGCCCTCCGCTGACGTTGAAGCACTCCATGAGAGACTGAATCTAACAATGTGTGTGCGGGTCAACAGGGCAGGCCGCAGGAACAACCTGAAATAGCACGTCACGGATGAGCTGTAGGGCGTTATGGACATCAGGGTTGGCATCCGCAAAAGTGAACGTATGAGCGAAGCAGATTGTTAACTCCCCCCATGTTGTAATGTCTCGACGTAACTCAGCTGCAGTATACCACGAGCGCGGTATCTCCTCCAAAGTATGGACAAAAGCATGAACCCACTCATCTCTGGGTCGCGTGACCCACAATCGTTGGCATTCCATCACATGAGCACCGAGATCAGTTCGACCATCGTACTTTCCAGTGTGATAAACCTCAGTATTGCCAAATTGAACCATCATCAACCTTCGACACTGTGACCAATCTTTAATGAATTTCTTATGTGTCGCCCACCAGCATGCTGGAGCAGCCTTCAGGGCTTCCTCCAAGGCCAGCAATCGCTGGTTCTGGAACGTGGTATTCGAACTCTGCTACAAAGGTATCTAAGCAAGGCAACCCCTCATAGACAGGCAATGTGATCGTTTTTGTCGCAATACGACACAAGGATTGTGTAACTAAACCACATTTTCGGACTGATACTTCATGCATGCGATTCTGCCAATGTTCCAATGCATCATCAGAGTCGGAAGACGCGGAGCTCTCACTGCGCCACTGCAGCTCACCGTGGACAGTGGGATGAATGTAGTCCTCAGAAATATTAAATGCATGATCCCAGCCAGTGTGATCGTCATCTTTGACAGGCTCAACATATCGGCATCCTACAGCTAGATCTAACGGAGTGATGACTCGAAAATCGCGATTCTCAAAAGTCATCATGCGCTTCTTGAAGTTGATTACAGCTCCACTATCGTTAGCCCATCCTATCCCCAATAGCGCAAGATAGGAGCTTCCTCCATCAACTACTTCAATGACGTCGAAGTCAACATAAGTCTTCATGCCCTCAATAACAATCGTGAGCCGCGGAACCCATCCAATAGGTGTAACCTTCGCATGGTTAGCCAACCGGAGTTGCACAGGAGACTAGCTCAATGGGGACTCCCCATCTTCTGCCACGCCTGCTTGGTTAAGATGTTAACATTCGAACCAAGATTAAGAATAACCGAATCAACATTGTAGTTGCCGATCTGAATGTTCATTCGCATTTCCTTGCCAGTTTTTCGTCACTGTAAAGAGTTTACTGTCGACTCCTGCCGTCCTTTCAAAAATCGCTGCAACCATCCCTCGATCTCAACCAGGGCAGTCGGGTCTCGTGCCAATGACAGATAGCTTTCAAGGAACTTCTGCAATATACCTGGTGGTGGTCGCTCAACGTCTGATGTGGCATCAAAGACAGGTAGCATATCGCAAACAACAACCTTGTCGTGGTCTTTTTCCAAAGTGCCACGTGCCTCCAAGAATGTCTCCCGCTCCGCATCAATGTCGAAATTTACCATCTTTTGACCAGCCAAGCGAATGAGTGGTCGCGAACCATCTTCCCTAGTCGTCTTGCCTCCATGAGTGACAACAGCCATCGAAGCGTCTTGTGGTCGCGGTTCTGCAGAAATAATCGCAATATTAGCACCCTGTGTTTGGTTCTGCTGCAGGTTCCCTGGTTGATTTGCATTCGGATTAGCGTTCGACGGTGGTCGCAGGGGCTGGTTCTGCACTGGTTGCTGCACCGGGTTCTGTACCGGTTGCTGTACTGGGTTCTATAGCTGCGGATTGTTCCCAGCCTGCCATCTTGCAATCAACTATGGACAATTTTTGACTGTATAATCATTACCGGAACAAAACGTACATAGATTCTGTAGCAGTGGGAAGTCACATTGATAATGCCCCCATACCGCATAGTGGTAGCATTGACCAGGTCCACGACCACCTCGGCCTCCTCCTCCATGACCAAATCCACCACCGTGTCTGCCCCTGTAGCCTCTCCGGTAGCCGCCCTATTGTTGATACTTAGGTTGGTTAAACTGCTGCTGCATGGGTGTTGGTGGCATCCCTTTCCCTTGTGGTACATACTGCGGTTGTTGTACATATTGTGGTACGAAATGCTACGGTTGCTGTTGCTGCGGTACGAACTGCATCTGTGGTTGAGGTATCAGCTGAGCTACCTGCGGCTGCAGTTGTGTTTGTTGCACCACGCGCTGATCATCTTTGACATAGAATGCATCACACATTCTCTCCTGTAGCAACCCATATGCACGACAATCCTTGTCATCATGTCCTATCGACTTACAGAAGGTGCAATAGAGATTTCGCGGGGTTGTGACCATTTTCTGCATATACGGGCAAGTATCATGATCGTGCCCAAACACCTGGAAAACACGACACCATGGCATACTGCCGCCATTCAAGGGATTGGGCGCACCGGAGACCAAATAGTTACGAAAATCTGGGCAATCATCTTTCGTATGTCCCTCTCGTCGACATCGCGTACACCATACTTCGTCGCACTGTTCCTTATTCCTCTTCAAGTCCTGCAATTGTATAGTCAAGTTGGAGAGTTGTGTCTGAATCTGCGACATCCCGGCTGCATTATCACTAATTGGTGACGCTTCCAATCACATTGTGATCTCTAGAGCTTCACTAAGCATCGAAATGTTTTGCTGCATCGGCGACAGCCGAATGTGGGGTAATAGTGTCGCAATGAACCATTCTTTATGTTGGACAACGCTCATATAGAAACTAACCTTTGCCATCAGCGTCTTAAATCGCTGGTCAAAATCCCATACCGTCTCATTAGGATACTGCTTAATTTCCTTCAATTCGGTAATGTATTGAGCTTCCGAATTAGGCCGTCTAAATTCAGCAATCAGCCCATCCCGAATCTCATCCAGTGACTTCTCTGGGGCCCCCATAGGGACTAAAACGAACTTCATGAACCAATCTAAGGCACGACCTCGTAGAGTCGTGGCTAACTATCCTTTCTTAGTATTGTCATCAGTGATCTGTTTCACGGTCCAGACCGCTTCGCATAAAAACCAATACTGTTCTGGGTTGTTTGTCGCACTTCCATGGAACAACGGTAACTTAGCATCATCGCCCGCCATCTTGGGATTCCTTCCTCCTGTCGCTATACTACTACTACCAATTAACTTCTGCAGTGTCGACGTACTCGGTGGCGTTGAAGTAGTGTTTCTTGCTGGTTGAGAACTAGTGAGTGGAGGTGTGGGTACGTTTGTGCCGGGGTTTGGTCCTGCCTCTATCCTAGGCGTAGCCTGGTTGTCCCTGTTAGGACTGTGAGGTCGCTTCGTCCCATGTGGCCTTCCTTCATGGTCTTGCAGTTCGATCGCAGCAGCACCTTCTCCTATCCTATGCCTCTTTTCCTATCGGAACCTTGCTCCTCCCCTCATAAGGCCACTTTATTCCTCGGCTTCACTCATAGTCTCCTCATGGTCTGCACCCATCTACCCCTTTACCATTCCTTTGACCACCCCCCGACAGTCGCGATACCCACGGCCTCCACCCACCAGGCTGTTTACTGATCAAGGCGCATCTTCAATATACCTTTCTCGCAGATTAGCATCTTAATCGATAGTTGGAGTGACAACAAAAACCTTCCCCTCGGTCCGTCAAAGAAGTACCTTTCAGCTTCATTATAGGATTTCTTTGTGTCGACCGCAAATTTAGTGATATATCCTTCCAAGATGCTATCAAGCCAAACTTCGACAGCCCGCGATGCCTTATTATCGACTTCCTGCAACTCCTGAATCAACTCCGGGGTCCAAGCCGTTGGTTCACCACCCTGGAAATTCTTCTTTTGAAAGGTCATCTTCGACAACCACTTATGCAGAATAACTGGGAATTCAGAGAAGAACCACTCGTGCGGACCGTCGTGAATATACCTTCCTAACCAGTGATCTGCCGTTAGTCGCGTATTTCGACTTTCTTCTTTAGCAAACTCCTGTAACTTCTGATCGAACCATTTCTGTATCTCCGGCTTCGTCGGGTGCCACAACATGGCCTCCTCTTACTCTGCACACGGTCCCGGCAATGGAACCATTTGTTGACCAATTCGCGGCCTCACAGTCGACAAGGGTCCACCAACTGTCGACACATACCGCAGTCTCCCTGGGCACCGGCCCAGGTAGGTTTGAGGCCACCCAGCAACAACCGCAGAGTGGATGAGGTCTCACCCGAGGCGTCCAGGAAGAGCAGACGGAACCATGTTTTCGCCGAGGGAGGAGGCAGGTTGCGGCAGTATGATATGAACAACAATTCTAAATATTCATCATGAAGTTATAGCACATCACCTTAATCGCAACATTTAACATTATAGTCAACAGATATCACACATCACTTTAATCGTAACATTACAGTAGACAGATATCTATAACATATCATTGCAGCATTCACATCATAGCGATAGAAACAGATAATGGCATTAAGAAAAGGAAATAACATAAGTATTGAGCAACATTACACTCAGATTGCACCAAACCATCATCTTATATTACTATGGAAAACCAAAAGTAGTACATGAATCTCTGCGCAACTCCCGCATTATCTTCGCATACAGCTCTATCTCTCTCTTCTCTCCATCGACCTTTCTTCTTAACACTTACAATTCTCATCTATTTATAGGCTTCCTCCAATTACAATACTTGTCCACTTTCCTAACCGACACTTATGGACAATCGTCTAATTGACTTGGTCTAATTACCCAAAAACCCGCTTACCGCGGTACAATTGACTCGATATTACAAAATACATGGTCCAAGTGACCCAAAACCCGCTAACTGCGGTATACTTTGGTACAAAATACTCCTTTCGCGCCTTCATCCAACGTGTCGCAACGTCGGCGGTACCGCGGCACGTCCTCATCAAACCGCCTGCCAACAAGGATGATGTCCTCATAACAAGAATGGGTGACCATATCATAGTCCATGCTGGCATACTCAATCACAAATACTGAAAATAATGATTCATAACCATCCTTGATATCTTGACAATCAAGGTTAGGGTGCTCGACTAGGAGATGGGCTAGGTCTTGACTTTTAAAAAACTTGGAAATGGAAAACTCAAGTTCAAAATATCGTATTTTGGTCAACCAATTGGATAACTATTCTTGCAATTAAGTTTGGGATAGCAAATATTTCATAGCAAGGAGAGGCACCTTTACAATTGTATGCCTTTTGAGAATGTAGTGGAGAAACTTATTTAGAGAAACAACCAAGGCAAATGCATGCTTTTCAATAAAATAAAATTGGACATAAGCCTTGAATAGACTTTGAATCGTGAATACTACCAGTTCCTCATGGATATCAGAGTCAAACTAGATAAGGATGGCGAAAATAGAATGTTTGGTCACATTGTATATATATGAAAATCAAGATCGAAGTCAGGCTTGGTGAGGAGGAGATAAAAAAAAAATGGAATTTGTAATGGCTTGAAAGGTGGATTGCGCTTCATCATTCTAATTGAATTCTAAATCCTTGCGCAATAGCATATCGATAGGCTTGATAATCTAGGTAAAATTGGGTACAAATCATCGCACAAAATTGATTTTTCCCATGAACTTATTCAACGTAGGAGGAATGATATTTTGGATGGTAGATATTCTCTTAGGATTGATCCTCACACCCTGCTTATAGATGATATTCCCTAATAATTTCCCCTTGGTAGCACTGAAAATATACTTATGGGGTTCATTGAAATGTTGAATTCTCTACATCTAAGAAAAACCGTCGAAGATGGTTGAAATGGCCGGCTCTCTCCTTCGAGTGAACAATCATGTCATCTAAGAAAATTTGGATTATAACCTCTATCAAGTCATCGAAAGCAATATGCATCACCATTTGTAAAGTGGTGCTAACATTTATCAGTCCGAAAGGCATACGATGGTAAGTGAATGCACCCCGTATGAGGATCAACAACATAGTTTGTGGAAATGTCAATTGATGGAATTGTTTATTGTCCCATAACAATAACAAAATAAACATATTATGTTGATGGTTTTATCAATCCTATAGAATATGGCATATCCAACCATGTACCCTTAGCACAATGTGACAAATGTTATAAAACATAGATAGCTAGTGAAGAACATGCTTCATCATATGGATAAAGAAGGGGATAGAAATGATAGCTAGATATTAGTGTCAACATGTAATAATTGCTTCAATATTCAATGGAGGATGCATAATGTTAGTTGTGCTTTCTATTTAGATGTTTGGAGATTGTATTGCCACGGTAATAAAGAGGATATGACGAGTTTCATTGATTATATGAATCAATCACACCTTTTTTTTGGCATCATTTTTATAGCAGTTCCAACAAGTTTTTTTATTATATCCCAAAGTTTCTCATGGACTATGCTAGATGACTCTCACATGGAAAGGAACTTGATGGATGCTTTCAAGTTTGTCATCGGCACCACTGACCCATTGAAACAAACTGACAAGTTTACTAAGTTTGACTTGGATCTAAAATAAGTGGTCTAGTCATTTAGGTCAAGTTCTGAAGAATCTATCATGCTCCTCAATCCAATTAAGGTCATAATAATACATATGAACAATTTACAATGAATAACTCACATTATGCCACAAAATCTAGGAAAACAACAAACATTGAGAAATGGTGCATTTTATGGTATAGATGTCGAAATTATATGTCATTGTATATCCAACACCTCCAAAACAAATATTTCTCTTAGAAGCATTGTTGTTTTGTATAAGTAATCATTAAATTAATACCATGTTGATACAATTTCCTTTTCTCATTACGTTCTCTTTTTAAATTCACTACTATTTTCGTTTTGACTATGTCTCGGATGGTTCATGGTTCTTCATAATCCAATTTCACCTGCCATGATAACATCTCTTATATGATGACTACAACTTTATGCTAATATTCCCAACCTTAACTAAACATTTCAAAAATTAACATACTATTTCCCATTAAAAAATCACATAGACATTTCGACTAAAATAATGACCTAAGTATTTTGTATTTTTTTAAACCATATTTATGTCTTTTACAAGTTTATCATTTACGAAGAGTATATATTTTTTCAAATATAATCCCATGTAATAAAAGATTCTTTTTTATGTGACTTTGTTTGACAAATATGTGACTTTGTTTGATACTATACTAATTCTCAACATCCCACTATGTAAAATATTTATTTTATGTTTTGCCAATTTTGATCCATTGATTTCAAAAGTTTCATTAAGCTACATCAACTTTGACTCTTCTAACGCAAGAAGCAATTGGTCCAGTTTTTAAGCATCATGCCTTTTACTTGCACCATTTTTTTTATAATGTTTACAAGGAATGTAAAAGCTTAGAATGACAAGAGCATAAAATATTACCAGATTTGAACCTTCCTCCCTATGATAATGATGCCAAACGTTGCTCCATTTTTTTTTATCTAAATGATGTCAACAAAACTTCAAGCTAACCCAAGTCTTTGAAATCATTAGATCCTTGTCCTAATCAGTCCTAAAATCACTAATGACTTGGTATCATGCCATGCCATGCATACTTGAGAATATAAATTATCCCAATAACATAATGACATACCATTTTCATTTTCAACTTCATATATTAGGCAAAAATTTCTTCCTTCCAATTTTCGCATACTAGTCCTAAAAAGTACTAATGACTTTGGTATCATGCCATGCCATGCACACTTGAGAATATAAATTATCCCAATAACATAATGACATACCATTTTCATTTTCAACTTCATATATTAGGCAAAAATTTCTTCCTTCCAATTTTCGCATACTAGTGTATGCATTAATTGCATATCTAATTTTTGAAACAAGAACTATGAGGTGGCAATGCCTCTATGGTTGTTTTTTGTAATAAAATTTATTTGCAAAAGAAAAACCCAAAATTTTGGAGAATCTACGTTAAAAAAAAGTCATTCTCTTGAATGATCTAATTACCAAAAAAACAAATTGTAAGATCACATTTTATTTATGAAAACATTGATATTTCAAATTTATGGAAATGTGACTGATATTGAAAGAGGTGATTGCAACATACCCAAAAGAGGTGATTGCAACATACACACACAAAAAAAATGTTGATATATCTATAAACACCAAGAATGGCTTTCTAATCTTTATAACAGTTGATCTACTTTTTTTTCCAGCGGAAAAAAGCATACTATTTGTATTCATATTAAAAAAAATAGTACATGATGGATCAGTCCATAGACTAGCACAGATCACACAACATTATTTCATGTGTTACATGACATGACGTAACAACCCAGTCAATCATCCATTTAGGGATGTTCATTAGTACATAGCAAAACCCATTACAAAATGACAAAATGTCACATCTGGCCAAAAAAACTCCCAAATACTAACTAATCTAAGAAAAATAGAGAACCTTGATCAAGGAACTCATCTTCAAAGTATTCCTCCCAGATGAGATATCCAACATCTCCAGAAAGTGCTTGTTTGGATAAAATATCAGTAGCCTGATTGTGTTCCCTATATATGTGTTTGATATCAAAATCCATAAATTTGCTCAACTCAGCCTTAATCCTGCAGCACCATTGAGTCAGTGAAATGTTTTGTAACTTATAATCACCCAAAACCCATTTAATAGTAACCATGGAGTCGCCAAATAACTTAATTCTTGGGAAGCCAAAAAGATTTGCCAGACGAATAGAAGCCCACAGTGCCAATAGTTCAACCATCATACTAGTGCCTGATCCATAATGGAGTCGAAAGGTGAAATAATGATCCTGATTTATAAAGATTTTTCCACCTGCTGCACACTGCCCCAATGCAGCTGCACCATCAAAGAAGATGATGGGATCAATGAATCTTGGTCTGAAAGTACCAACATTCCTTTTTTTGGATATTTTCTTCAAATGTATATTTGGTACATATTGCTGTAGAATAACTGCAAGAACTTTATCTGTACTTGCCACCTGATCATCAAATATACATTTGTTCCTCATTCCCCAGATTACCCATGAAACATAAACCGGAAGTGTGTGATGTTCACCACAATTTTGTTGCCAAATTCTTAAACTGGTAATAGAGTCACCCTGTCTCCAGACTGGGCTAGTATTCAGATTGTTACAAATCTTTCCCCAAATGTATAATGTGAAAGTGCAGTCCATGAACAGGTGAGTTGCATTTTCTGTCCAATTTTTGCAAAGTGTACATCTACTAGGTCCATACCATCCTTTCCTTTCCAAATTGTCCCAGGTTTCAATCTATCCATTAGAACAAACCAAAGAAAACATTTTATTTTCAGTGGTATTTTCCATGTCCATATAAGTTTATACCACCACTACTTTGGAAAGATGCACCTCCTTTTGATAATGGATTTATAGGCAGTATTTGCAGTAACCATCCCTGTGCTTTCATTCCCCTTCCAGATAAGGATGTCCTCTTCATCTTTCAACTTGCAACCAGTCGAATTGATGATGTTGATATATCTATCCCATTCTGCGGCCCGATCACCCTGTAGGCCAAGTGCTTCCCCACTGTACCAATATGTCCCAGGTCCTCGATTCTTTACACTATCAAGTGTATAAAAACCAGCTCTATTCAATATCCCTCTCAGAGCATGTGAAAGAATGTAATCTTCACCCAGGCCAATGATAGGATCAGTGCCAATGGATATCTCTTTCCCATTCCCAATTTGCCAGCAAATATCAAGTGCCAACCATTTATACACGTTTAAAAATACTCTCCATAGTGGAGAAATACCCCAGCAGATCTTCTTTGGTGTTCTAAACCAATGAGAAATTTTTATTTTAATGTATTTGCAATGGACCACTTTAGACCACATAGTGTTCCCAAACAGGGCACGCCAAAAACTCTTAAGTCTAAGAGCTTCACTAAAGGCCTGCAAATATTTTATACCCCAACCACCTGCGCTTGTTGGAAGAGAGAGCATCTCCCAGCCAGCCATAACAAGTCCACCCGAACCGAGATTACCCGACCACAGGAAGTTGAACATCAATTTTCTAATCAAATTGATAATGTACTTTGGAACGGGAAGCATGGAGAACCAGTATACAGGAATGCTGGATAAAACCGCCTTGATCAGTGTCAATTTTCCACCTATAGACAGTAGCCGAAAAGCCCAATGTGTAATCCTATTTTCCAATTTTCTAATAAGCCAAAGCCAGTCTTTTATGTAGTACCCATTTGGTTTAAGAAAGAAACCAAGGTACGTTAGGCCTTCACATGCCACTTCCCAATTATAAGGCAGAATATTCAGAATCTCCTTCTTTCGGATATCATCAACAAAAAAATGAAAGAAAGTAGTCTTTCGAAGACTAATTCTCATACCTGAAGCTTTACAGAACAGCTCCAAAATCCCTTTAATCGTTCTCCATTCAGAAATTGAATCACTTCCAGCCAAGAGGACATCATCAACAAATAATGAGTGTGTAATCTGTAGTAGGCTGCTGATCTTTAGTCCATTAATATGCCCATCCAATTTAGCTTTCTTAATCATAAGACTCAATCCCTCTATCACAAGAAGAAACAGGAGGGGGGACAAAGAACACCCCTGCCTGATGCCTCTGCTGCAACTAAAGAACCCCGAGGATTGACCATTCACAAGAACTGAAATATTCATAGTACAAACACAAGCCATGATCCATCTAATGACATAAATCACTATAATACATAATAATATTTACATAATACAAACAAATCCACAAATCCATTTTACTGCATAATAATATTTGAATAATCAAAATACTTATCCTACGTTAGAATCTTAAAATCTTAAAATCTTCCACACACAACAACAAACAAAAAAATAATAAAAAAAAAATTCAAATCCAAACTATAAACAAATCCATTGATACATTTACCTGTGAACTTGTTCAAAGTGAAAACTAGAATGCACACTGAGCAATAATATTTAACCACTTGAAATACTTAAATATATATGCTAAGATCTAAAGTCAAAGAAAAAAGTTTAAGTTGAAACCGTAATCTTTAACTAATAAACAAATTGATATCTTTAACTAATAAAAAATTGAAGATTGACAAGTCATAAAGGATAAATATTTAACTAATGATACTTCAACCAAAAACACTTTGAAATGAAATAATGTTTAAAAATATCTAAAGCTTTCAAAACTTATAAATGATTTTGAGAAACTTTATAAATAAACAAATTCACAAATCCATTTGTCTATAAACATATTCACTTTAAAGTTATGAAAATGCAAATAAAGAAAATATACACGTGGAGAACAAATAAATAATTTCATAATTGTGAGAAGCTTAAAAAAATAACTTATAAATTCACTAATATAATCCATTTATCTATAAACATATTTATATTCACTTTAAAGTTATGAAAATGCAAATAAAGAAAATATACACCTGGAGAACTAATACATAATTTCACAGAACTAATACATAATTTCACAATTGTGAGAAGCGTCAAAAAAATAACTTATAAATTCACTAATATATTCTTACCGATATATGCATAAGATTGTTTACATTAAAAAAATATGTGTGCACAAAATGGAGATTGATGAGCAACAATATTTAACCATAACCAAGTCTGAACCAAAATAAAGCTAAATTGAATTAACCATGATCAGACCTGAACCAAAACAAAGCTAAATTGAACCATGATGATGTTTTCAAACGTCAAAACATTTGGAGAACTGATATATTATCTGAAAATATTCACAAATTCATTTACATTTAAGCTTCTTCATGTGATAAAGAGCTATGAAAACAAAAATAGATAAAATATAGCAAATCCATAAACAAAGATTAATGAGCAACAACATTTAACCATTAAAGATATTTAGGCACAAGAAAAAAGTTAAGATGAACCATAATGGCATTTTGAAACATCAAAAACATTGAGAAATGATATAATGCAATAGATTCAAAACATATTAAGAAAAAAAAAAAGCTTTCATGTGAGAAACAATAAGCCCATAATTCTTAGTAGCAGCCCATGGTTTTTATCTTGAGAATCCAATGTCCGTGTAGCTGAAGTCCATAATTGTTTGGCAGCCAATTAGAAAAAGCTGCGATAAATCAAAGCAAGTTCACTAGATTTGGATGCTTGATTTTGCGCATAAGTTGTATCTCCTTCGCAAAGTCTTCTTGTGATTTAACCAAACTTGAAACCATCATCTTCTTTATATCAAGTATCCTCCCATCCCCTAGTATTTCTTTGTACATAGTCCCACAACCCCCCTTTCAGTCTCATAATCTTTGTTAATTAATGCATGAGTACTGGTCATCCAATTCTCAGATGCGTGATCTGAGTTAGGTGTAAACATAACTAGTTTTCCTAGAGCTATATCAGTGTATGGAGACTGAGAAAAACTATTAAGCATAATATACCTTTGACAAGAGCCGATAGGCAATGTCCTTTAAAAAACAAAACATATCCTTGACAAATCCCAACCTGGGTGAAGTAGTAAACAAGGCCTCAACTCGGACCTAGTATTGATCTTCGACATGTGCTAAATACGATGCTCATAAGAACTATTGATTTATGTTGGATTAAGTCTAAGAAAAACTCTATATTCAACAACAAGGACTCGAGACCTCAAGAATCACTTCATACCTGAGGTTCCAACTTTGTGAGCTATACTACATATGGAGGAGAGTCACTGTTCATGATACCTCCATCGCTCAGAACATAGCATTCAACGGTTGTCACCTTCTACCATAAACAAGACTGAGGGTTAGTCTCCTCATAATCTAGTACAATATAGTGACAATATTTAAAATAAATGTGCGATGACTGTAGATTACCTAAACGAAAATAGATACATAGTTCCGTAGAAGTTAAACTTAGCCTTGCAAACATCAAATAAAAAGATTATTCTTCAAAGAATCAATAGACAACGAATTGAAATAACAATTGTTGTAAATATATGATGAATGTGTATACCATGCATCTCTTGGGAAACTGGAAGTGATTACAAGCGCACTTCAATGCCAAGATTAGGGTTACCATTTTTCCTCATAAGATATTTGCAAATTCAAGCAAAGAAGTGGTGAGAATGGTGGTTTTGGTACTGGTGACATAGTTATACTACAACCCTTAGGCTCAAAGATCAATACTTTACCATCGAATGACAAGTGGTAGATCAAATGGACACATAGATGTGTACCATCAAACAATTAATATGCACTCAAGTATGAAACAATGGGAAGAGGTAGCTTCCATGAGAATTTAGATCCAACCTATCACCCTATGCATCGAAATGTTCACTCTCTTTCTTGCCATATATTTAAGGAGTGGAATCCAAGTAACACATGGCTAAACATTAATTCATACAGCTGTCAAGTAGATTAGGATTTCATCCATGCAAGGATGGCATATGAGGGGAGTCACCAATGTCATCCCAGGACCAGTGGCGGATGGTAGCCCTGGCCTTAATCAAATCACCAAAAAACTATATCCCAACTTTGGATAGGTGCAAAAAATCTGAAGGTACAGAGAGATTAATAGATCCCCACGGGTGTTATATGTCCCCACAAGGACATAATAAAATTCTTAAACATACCATAGTATAACCATTTACACCAAAGTTATATTAAATTGAAAAAAATATTGTCAAGTCCAACTATGAACATCATGGTGAGTATAAATACCAAAAGTACCAGAGATACACAATCACTTTACTAAAAACTAATGGATAATGTTGGTCATTATATATATTTTTATTTTGAGTTAATTATTATGCCATCTAATCGACAAACTACACCAATAGAATAAACCGAATTCCGAACTAATTGATATCTAATTCCTTCACATTATAAACTTGGTTTCGTCCTGCACACACATTTTAGTATTCACATCAATTTCTCTACTACTTTCCATGCGAACATAGGCATGGACCTCATTTCTCACAACTCTATCTTGTTTTAATAACTAATTTATATTAGAACAATACTAGTGTATGCATGCAGGGTAATTATGTGTAGCTAGCACACACATAGATAGCATGTGTGCTAATGATAACCATCACCAACTCTAATGCATAATACCTATATGATCATAACTAAGCATCCAATACAACAATCAAGTAAAGACCACATTAAACAATCTTACTAACTAAGGCCGAATAATCCAATATGAATTGAACATTACACTAAGATTATCCTAAATGAATTAAGAAAATGATTTAGACACTGAAGGAACCATAAGCATAACTAAGGTGGCACATCTAATTCCAAAACAAAATCATTAACTACTCTGAATCATCCTTTCCTCCTAACCTACTTCCATTTTTCACATCATATCTTTTCCTCTCTTGGAATATGCTAGTGCATCGACTATATTGACCTAACCCCATATATAACCTGTAAGCAAAAGTGTTGACTATATCAAGCTAACTTCCTCAATATACAAATGGTAGTTTCCATCACAGATATTGGGGAGTGTGGCTTAACGCGACCCTCCCATGAGTTCAAATTTACGAAGATAAACAATGGATAATAGCTCCACCCTTGCTAATGGAACTTGAGTCAACACCCTATTATTAACGATACCGTGTTGTTGTTCTTAGAGATACGTCATTGAATGACCAATTTGTGCAACCATGTTTCTTGGAAAAACTACATTGGCCCACATATCATAGCAATTTATCGAACCAATAATTAATTCACAAATTAAAGCTTCATAGTATATTGTTTCTCTTTTGATGTCAATGACATCATGGTCACTTTAGTACCACACGTACTTGGCTATCACTTAACCTATTTAACTTGTGAGTTATTCTGTTGAAACAAAAGAACATGCATAACCACGTACTAGTCTCAAGTGATTACCAAGTTATTAACCGATAAACAATGTAAACAAACTAATTTATTTATCATGTGCGTGACACCCATTTAAATTGCATGCATAAACTTAAATAACACAACAATTATAATTAATAACATAGACAAAAGAACTTAAACATAACTTCTACATATTGGTGGTCCATAAATCCAAAAATATAGTTCTCTCAACTGACCTAAGTTCAACATATAATAAGGAAAGAAATACAAAATAAGACACAGTGTAGTTTAGTTGTCAAAGTTAAAATATGGGGTGTTACATACACTCGTCCTTCATAAAAATTCATCTCGAAGTTACAATAAAAAATATGGTATAATAATGACACATGGTATTTGCGCCCTTGCAGGTAGTACATATCGGGCTATACTTGTCCTACTAGATCTTAACCTAGCCCACCAAGTGGTGTCTGAGCTGACGGACCCTACGGTCCAATATGAGTAATGGTTCAAGTTCAACCATGATGGTTCCCTCATATGAAACCTACATTCCTTCCAATTTAGTTTATGAGATTCATCAACTATATAATTTCATGATATAGATACATAAAAAACATCATGGGTGTTATGCAAATGGGGTGGTAGTGTAAGGTAATATGCAATTGGTCCAATTCTTTCTAGAATTTCAAATGGCCCTATAAATCAACGTGAAAATTTTGTCCCCTATTAAAAAAAATAGTACTCTTATTAGGCATAATACAAATAGAAATCACATCTCCAATAGTATAAATTTGGTCAGTTCTATGTGCATTGGCATAAATTTTTTGCCTACCACGTGCTTTCTTTAATCATTGTCTAATCTAAATTACCCGCTTTTCTATTTCCTGAATCAATTCTAGTCCTATGATCACTCAATATTCTAACATGTCCCAACTCAACGATGTCCTCTATGGCCTTCCATACAAAGCTTGAAAGGTGGCATTTCAATTAAGCTGTGGTAACTTCTATTGTAAGAAAACTCCACCAAGGATAAGTACTTTTCCCAATGGGTCTGTTAATCCATAACATATATCCTAAGCATGTTTTACACTACCTATTTGACTCTTTCCATCTACCCATCTATTTTAGGATGATAAGTTATGCTTAAGTTCAACTAAGTCCCCAATGCTGGCTACAAACTTGTCCAAAACATGGACATAAACGAAGAGTCTCTATATGAGATGATATTCTTGGGAATCCCATGAAGGTGAGTAATCTCACTTATAAATTCCCTTGCCACATCCATGATGTCATAAGTTCCTTTGATTGGAATAAATTGAGTGGTTTTGGTTTGTTTATTAACTATGACCAAAATGGCATTTTGTCTTGAGGGGCGATTCTACAGTAAAATCCATGGAAATGACTTTCCATTTGGACACATACACATCATCGTTTGTAAGATATATCTACTGGGTGGTTGTGATCGGCTTTTACGCATTGACATTCAAGGCACTTAGCAATGAATTAAACTACATCGCACTTCATGCCTACCCAAAATAAGAGCTTCTTCATTCTTGCATACTTCTTCACACCTATGTGGACACAATAAAGTGCTCTATGGGATTCCTTGAGGATAATGTTTTGAATATCTCCTTCCTTTAGGACATACATCCTCCCTTGGAATTATAAAAATCTATCTACCTCAAGCACATACCCTTTGAACTTAGGTTCTAGCAACCTCCCATTATTAAGTACCAACTATCTTCAAGAAGTTGTCCTCACACTTGCTTCCTTAAATCAACCTTTAAGGGTACTAAGGAGAAGATCCTTGGTCTTTTGTTTAGGGCATCATCCACTACATTTTTCTTCCTTTGATGTACAAAATTTCAAAATAGTATTCACTCATAAATTCATTCCATTGCCTCTACTAGGAATTTAGATCCCTTTGCATGAAGATATATTTTAGGATTTCAGGATCAAACTCGAGAACAAATATTTTCCCTTCAAGACTACACCTCCAAAGCTTTAGTGCTAACATCACTGCTTCCAACTCTAAATCATGTGTGTCATCAAGCTCTTCAGGAGTCTTCAATTTACTTGGCACATAAGCTATCGCTCCACCATATTGCATTAACACAACACCCAACCCTTACTTCGAGGCATCACATTCATTGATCCTTTCATGCTTTTTTTAAGAATACTTCTTATATTTACAAGGACATATTTACAATCACCCCCACTAAGGGTTTTGAACCTGGGTCTCAACATTAATACAAGTTTGATCACCTCACTGCTTGCCATTATACCACACTCCTGTAGTTCATTCCATTGACACTTGATTCCCTTGCGTTGCTAAGTGGTAATGGGTTTTCCAATCTTTGAGATCCCCTCCATAAACCTTTGCTTGTTTTTGACTAAGTCCATGAAGCTTCACATTGGTAGCTTTCTTTGGCACTATCCACTCTATGATAAACTTCATCTTTTTAGAACCCATGAAAATTCCTTCCCTTGAAATAATATGACCAAGATAATTAATCTCCTTATTAAATAATGAACACTTATACAAAATACCATATAATTTGTGTTCTCTTATGCATGGAAACACTAATTGTAAGTGCTCCTCATGTTCCTTCTCGTTCCTAGAATAGATGAGAATATCATCTAAAAAGAATTGCAGAAAGTAGTCCAAGTACTTTTGGAATACACCATTGATGAGATTCATGAATAGAACTGGCACATTGGTCAAACCAAATGGCACTACTATAAACTCACAGTGCCCAAACTGTGTATGGCAGGCGGTTTTAATATATCACCGTTTTTAATCATGAGTTGGTAATAACTTGATTGAAAATATATCTTTAAGAAAATGGCCGCTCCTTTCATTTGATTGAAGAGCTCATCAATTCAAGGTATAGGGTACCTATTCTTCATTGTGGCTCTGTTTAAATCTTTTTAATATGTGGCAATTGGAAAGAACTATCCTTCTTGTTGACAAAGATTGCTACTGCATCCCAAGGTGAAAAATCAGGTTTTATGAGTCCTAGGTTCAATATCTCTTTCAATTGCATCTACAAATCACAAAGCTTTAGAGCCATCATCTTATAAGGTGTTTGATTGGCTTTGAGATTGGTTTTAACTTGATAGTAAAATTAGGTTGTTTTTTCGGAGGTAACCTTGGTAAGTCCTTAGGAAAGACATCCTTGAATTTTTGATAACACATGTTACTTATCTAAAGAGGGTCCCTTTTCTCTACTTACTGCCTCTACTATGTAAAATCGACATCCTTGCCTTAGGCAAAGCTTTACTTTCATCATTGAGATGAAATTACCTTCCTCTTAATACCATGTATTTGAACTGTTCTTCTTTCGATGTGTAAACAAAACACTCTCTTCCCATAACAATCCGAGAAAGCTCATGGGCCTCTAGCCAATCTCTACCAATAATGAGATCAGAAGTACCTAGCATAGTGACATACAATTTTATCCTAGTCATACACAACCCTAGGTATACAAAACACTTCTCAACTCCCTAATATTCATAGAAAGAACAAATAAGATTTTGAAATATAACTATGTAATTTAAAAAAAAGATAGAGAAAGAGTGATAAACCATTTATAGAGGGCCATGCAAACAAACCCATAATATATTGAATGTGAGTGGTGGGTCGTGGTTAAGGGCACCATCTCATATCACCGGTTGATTGTTTTATTGGTTCAATGGGTGCAAAATAGTTGTGAAAAGCAAGATCTCATAATTCGATGAGTGCTTCCCATTTGGAAAGACCCCCCGTTGTTTGAAACTTGATTCCAACACCTTGGTTGGATTACAAATCGTAATCATTGGCAGACGTGTTAATAAATCCATGGATAAGAAAATTGACAGACTAAGAAAGTTGCTTCAACCATGACCCTATGACGAAGCCCTAATGAATATTTGTTAAGCTAAGGCATTGAGCCAAAGTAGACAAGATATCGAAAGCAAAGGGAACACAAATCCATGCTTGCTTTAATTGCTCGAGAACTTGGGATGGGATTTCAAAAGAGTTTTTTTTTGGAGCTTGGGCCTCTAAGCGAGATTCAAAGGGTCTTGGGACGTCTCGGCCCCTTGGTAAGCTCATGCAATAATAATTGTAAGTGTTGTAATCAAGTTTCAAGATAATCAAGATTCAAGAGAATATGCCATATATTGGTGAGTACAATCTAAGTTACCTAGTTCATTTTTGTGTTTGACAACTCTGAAGTCTGTAAAAATTTGTTAGTGTAAAACAATTTGATAAAATTTAAGATAAAATTCAGTAATAAATTTTAAAAACTATATGACTCTAAATTCAAGGTTAATATGAGTGTGAATAAGTACCAAGAGGGTTCAATCTACGCATTGTGTGTGCATGCGCACACATGCGCGCATGTTGATAGTTTTTTTTTCACACGGAAAATACCACCTTCCTGTTATTCTGAAGGAATCAAGGAAAGCTAACACACGCACCAGAAATCCCAACAAACTTCCCCACATATCGTTGATGGTAGGTCGAGCAAACCGTCAACCGGTCATCCAAGCCAGAAGATGTCTCGGGTGGATGGAATGAAATCCATCTATCCCCACCAATGGACCACTGTATCATTGACACATGTTGATAGTTATTTAGTTTGATATTAAATTTAATATTATTTTATTTTTATTTTTATATAAAATATTATATTCAGTCGACATATGCCGATGTATTTATAATTAATGTACAAGTGAGCTATAAAATATATGTGTGCGCATGCTAATCCTAATCCTTATTTAGTTCGATATTAAATTTATTATTATTATTTTTATATAAAATATTATATTCAATCGACATATGTTGATGTATTATCACTAATATACATGTAAGTTATATATATATATATATAGTTTGATATTAAATTTATTATTATTTTAATTTTATTTTTATCACTGAAGCCATAGAATAAACATGCAATTAGTGGTTGGAGAGAACCTAACACTATATGTTTGGTGAAAAATGATATTATTTGCCATTATTCCCAAAGGTTATTGTTTCAGGAAAAATTAGATGAACTTTAGTATTTTTTTATCCACCTCATGCATTGACTAAGAGTGAGATCAACATATTGGGCCTACCAAAACAACAAACAAGCGGGGCTATATAGAAACAAGTCCCCACTTTAGGTTTTGTTTTGCATTGTATCTTTTTTGCTTGAGAAACAATTACAAGTAAAAAACATAGACACAATACACAACAGCCATATCAGTCCAGCTAATGAAAGGATTAACTTTGATCTCCATTGAACTGGGAATTGGCGAAAGGATTAACATTGATCGGTTGCAGCCATTTGTGCATTAAACTGATAATTGATAGCTCAGTAAAACTTGCAAGCAGTGAAACTATGTTGGAATAAGAATTGCACCATTTACATGTCCAAGGAGCGAATCCTAAATAAGAAAAGATGAATGGAAAAGAAAAAAAGTTGAATAAATAAGCTTTACTCACTCAACAATCATGGGCCCTAGAAATAAGAGTTATGGGAATTATCTATCTCTTATTAAGGGCTTCTCTTGAAAGATTGAACAAAAGAACTGCCCTTGAACCATTGCTCTTACCATTGGCTCTCACTAATGGTCAGAGGACAGATTAACCAATATCTAGATACACCAACCACTACGATGAGTGGTGTTAGTCATGGAGATTTGTAAACTGTCTAAGGTCAATTTTTCTCTGCAATTACTCGAGGGAGGGCGGTAGAAAGTTGATGTCACACAAAAATAAGAATCACAATTTGCATGAATAATGTTTGATTGTAATGTCCCTTTTTTGAAATTGATTAAAATGGTGAAATTTTCAACTTTTTTCACTAGTTTGACCTTTGACTAGTATTGGTCTCTTGGTCTCCAAATGACTCCAAATGCTCCCAAATTGTTATAGAAGGTTTATGGATGATATTGAGAAATAATTATTAGGTTCAGGGATTCTTTAGAGTCTTCAAGAGGCTTCTGAAACTCTCCTTTAAGTTCTGGCCAAAGTAGGGAGTTTGACTAGCAATTTCTCTTTGACAAGTATTGGTCTCTTGGTCTCCAAATGACTCCAAATGCTACCAAATTGTTACAGAAGGTGTATGGATGATATTAGGACATCATTATGAGGTTAATGTATGCTTTAGAGACTTCAAAAGGCTTCTGCAACTCTCCTTTAAGTTCTGGACAAAGCAGAGAGTTTGACTAGTAATTTGGGGTTCAAATCCCCCTTGGGTAGATGTTGGAAATGACTCTCCAAATGCTAGGGGACCCTCTCAAATTTCTGAACAGAGGTAGTGGAAATCTAAGGTAAATCAATATAGGTTCATATGAATCTCCATTAAATTTATTAATTCTTTTACAACACTCTCCATCAGCTACAAAAATACTAGTTTCGATCTAGGGGGAAATGATAGGCAACCTTCTCCAAATTATATAAAAGTGGACAATATGACTCCAAAATACTATGCACTGAACATGAAAATTGTATAAAAAATAAATAATAGTACATACATCATTAAATCATCAATAGTTCACTGGTCCATTCGAATACATCAACATATCATTGGCATACATCAACATAGTGGGGAAATTGGCACCATTTGCTCATTAATAATCATATTTACATAGTTCCACTTGGAATCTTGACTTGAATACATTCTGAACATTAATAATAGATCATTTACATCATATGATAAAATAATGAAGCACTAGAAGCTCCCCCAAAGAGAAAAATAGCTCACCAAGTGTGTAATCCTTCAAGGATCATGAATATGCCAAGAGATAGAAGAATGGTTGTAGAATAAAGCTGAAAGAGATGTGGCCATGAGATTCACTGTAGATCAAACCTGTAACAAAAGACTCCATTAAATATCCAAATTAAAGGTTTGAATGGCCTTTCCAATTACCAACTAGGATGGGAATCTTTCACCCTCAAAATTGGTGCAAAGGCGAATAGAGTAGCACTCCACTAGCTCTCCTCTCCAAATGCAAAATGCAAATTCTAAAATGATCAAAAGATACCATCCTTCTTTGTTATTGTATTTTATAAAATTCTAAGTTCCTCCATGGGTTGAATTCCTCCCAAGATCTTCATGCCAACTCAAGTTGGGAAGAGATTCCCAAGTATGCCACTTGTCCTTCCAATTCTAGCCCTCTCCTTCTCCAAATTCGAATTGGTGTCTGTTTGGCTGCCCTAACTCACTTGAGTGCCCTCTTGGAGGCTATTTTTAGCCCTAACATGTCATATATGTCAGATGTCATCCTTCAGGTCTGATTTGTGTCATAGGTGTCATAGCATCTTCATCATTGTTGTCATAGAGCTAGGGAATCTAGTCCAAGTGTCTCACTAGCTCCAAAATGCCTCTTACTCTTCCATGGGAGTTACTCTTCCACTCCAATTCGACCTTAATTGAGTCATGACAAGTATATTGACCTTCCAACTCATCCCAAGAATGTTGGTATTCTTATGGATTCGAAATGACAAGAGGAGGATGCCATGTGGCATAGAAAATCTAGCTTGTGTGGGTCCCACATCCTCCATGTGTCTTCATGATCAATTGTCAATTTGATTTTCCCTTGTATTGATTTATTTAGCTCCTTTATTAAATATTTATTCCATTCTAATGTTCAAACATCATTTATTATCCCCCTTATTTCAAATCCCAAAGCTTCCACCCCCCAACCTAGGGAACTAGTAATTTTTCTCCATGCCAGTTCATTTGGATGGGTATATTACAAATTTGAATTGGGAATTTCCCTTAATGTGACCCACCTTGTCCATTTGGATCTAATTTCACATTATTACTAGCTTGGACTTCATTCTTGGCATTTATTTGACCCTTAGCATCCATTTGATAAACTATCATGAGTATGGCCAAGGGGTTTAGGTCATTGTGACCCAATGCAAAATTTTGGGACATGACATTGATAGATTGTTGGTAGTGTAAATTCAACCTATAATGAAAACTGACTTGACGTTCAAGCCATTGAATCGACGTTTCCTTTGTTCACATGACATCTCTCCTTCATATTGCAACGTTTGTGTCATTTATAAACAGTTGTGTTTTTGTAAGAAGGTGATTTATGCTTGGCGTTCATAATAAGAAAAGAAGAGATCTACATAAGTAAGCCTCATGATACCAATATTTTACCATACATATTGACTGTATATGGTTCCTTAATATAGTGAAAACTTGCTCGCTTTCCAGTCATATTTATTATAAAATAGAGAACATAAATTGAAATGCCAAGATTAGATCCACATGTTGGAAGGATTTCAAATTGATAGAACAACTGCAGTTCTTGTATGCTAAAATTTAAAAGATCACTGACTATATGTATATGAGTCATGGGCTTGACCCGACCATGACGGTTTTTACTACTGAAATTTTTTATGAGTTTAAATACTATGTGAGGGCATTACAGGCTTGGAGGTAGAAATAACTTGAAGGCATAAAAGCGTAAGCTTCTTTGACGTCCATAATTGGTAAATTGATTAGTATTAGGAATGTATTACAGACCGTTGACTGCCCTAACTTATCAACATACCTGCTACTACAACAACATATGTTGACGTAGAGGGATATAGTTACAATATCTATTGATCACCCTGTTTGAGCATATCTAGGAGCTTTCAAAGGTCAGCTTGTCTACAAAGGAGGTAGTCTGGTGCACTTTATGTAAAACCAAAGGGCACTTATAGAAAGTTTGACTTATGATCCAATAGTATAGTATGTTGCACTAGACACTGCCAAGCTCATATGGCAAGCTAAGAGGTTATGTCCATACCAGACAAGTATTTTCCCCTAAATACAAGAAACCTCCAGTGATTACCTCATAAAAAAATGGTCCAAATGTTGATGAGGTAAGTATCTTAAACATTTCATAGAGTAGCGGTTTAGTGTGCTGCTGTTTACTTTTGTACAATATTCTAATATATATGTAAAATATCAGTCGATCATGCTACTATTTATTGTTTACAATATTCCTAATATATATGTAAGATATTAGTTTACGTGTGTAACGTCCCTAGCCTTGGACCTAATGCAAGGAAGGGAACCTAATGCCATTCTATGGGGATTTTCATAAACTCAGCCATATTCATTAGATTCACAACCATAAAATTGATGTGTGCAGATGGAAAAGAAGCAAACATGCACAGCGGAAATAAACTCATCCACACACATTTTTTCATATGCAATCGATCACATCGATAAAAGTCATGAAATTATTCATTTGCATAGGGAAAACACATATATAGAAAACACTTATCTTTGTTGTGTAATTGTCCCAAACAACTAGCTATGTCACTGCAACGTTCCTCCCAACCATAGGTCTCTTCCTAGCCTGTATTCTTTCAGCACTCAGAGACCACCTCGAGCTGGGCATGATATCTACAAGGAAAAGGGAACCCTCAAACACAGCACAACCCAAAGCAATGGATAACCAACTCAACCCCAACATTCTCTTGCACACCAAACTCATATTTGGGCTCTGGAACACACTTTCAGCAGTGGAACTTAGGAACTAGATGGACAGGGGTTTTCCCAAAGTGTAGGCACACCAAAAATGGATTGTGGGAAGAGGAATCCAACCCCATGGAAGAAAACCGATTTCCCCCACAGATGTATGAGCATACAGTGGGCCAAAACGGCCTCTAAAAACCCCAAAATCGTTTTACTCTTTTCTCCACTGTTAGACACACAAAAACGCCCTTCCCAGTTAGGAAAATGAAGGTAAACACAGTAAAACCAGTGAGGAAAACACCCAGGTAGCTTCAAACTCGTGAGAGGGCAAAGTGGGTTGATGGGTAATGGCTTGGGGAGCAATTCATGGCTCTTTTCTTTCCCAAGAAGCCAAACACAAATTTCCATGCAGGGTGGCTTGCCCATACCCAAATTTGGACAGCCATACCTCCCATTCCCCAAGGCATTAGCTACCTCAACCAACTCTTAGGAGAAATCAATGATTGGGTACAAAAGTCAACATGGGTAGTTGAGGGTTTGATTGGTTCTCTCATTGACACTTGGCTTGGCTTGATTGGATCCAATGGTTTGAATGTTTTCCCTCCCAATTTCCTTATAACATCATGCCCCCATCTCTTGTTGCATTGCATAGCTAGTTGTGGGCTTTTATATTAAAATGCATATTTACAATTCCCATGGTTCATTAGCACATGGGTAGCATAATATCAAATACTTGCCTCTTCTAGATCGAACGTTCACTAGCAGGGCCTTGGCCTTGAGCTCCACGCTAGGAATCATACATAATATGCATACATTATTTACATTATAGCCCAAAATATTACAAGGGTCAAAATGGGGGACATTACATTCCCCTCCCCTTGGAATAACACCATCCTCGGTGTTCCAATACCTAGGAATACATACATGCTATATACATGTCCAAAATTCACAAAATATGACAGGTCTGTCCTACATTTCACCATTTTCTTGGGTTTTCGAGATCAAGTCCTTTGGTCTTCACAAAATGCTCCCACTGGCTGGGACCTTCTAGCTCTGAATGAGGGCATTGTTCCAAAACAATCCCTTTCCTTTCTTTACCTTCCCGCTGATCTACAAGTCTGGAAACTTTATGGCGGCTACCCTCTTGATGTTCCATTATTGGGCAGTCACAGAGGCAATGATTTCCTCCACATCCCCAACATTTCATTGGTTGCTTTACCCTTTCCTGCTCAAATTCCTTTGAGTCTTCCCACCTGGAACATTTCTTAATCGACCGATTGGATGAATGCTTCTTCATGGATCCACTTTCCTTTCCTTTACTGATTGCTCCCAGAATGATTTTTACCTCTTTTTGCAGACGAATAGAGTCCTACAAAACCTTGTGGTTCATCTCATTCTGCTGCCTCTGTATCTTGAGCATCTCTCCAAGATTTTCTTGGGTCCTGGAAATTGTTTGAAGAAGAATTTCAGCCAACTCTAATAGCCCTCGGTCTGTTGCCATGGTCAATGGAAACAACTGACCAGACTTTGCTTACTAGCAACACTTTCTTGTGCCGGCTGCAACCAATTGTTTCACTTTATTACCTGTGAAATTAATCATGGAAATTCTTTGTTAGGACAAGCATAACATAAACATTAAAATTAGTCAATTATTTTCCCAATTGACATGGAATGTCCACGCTTTATTCATGGGACTTCCACACTTTTTCATGCTTTCCCAACATACACATGAATTCATTCATGTTCATCCTTTCACAGGAAATTTACTATTTCAGCATTCACAATTCATTTCAAGTAATTAAACACAATCTATTTTCAGCCATGACATGCACTCAACAATCTTTTGTTTTATAAATGAATCAATTGAAAGGAAAGAGAAGAGTAGGAGTTTCTCCCTCTTAGTCTTGTTTTATTATGGAGCTACACCATCGCTGTGGTTTCATGCTCCTTAGTCTCTTTCACTTCAATGTGAATGCTTTGACTTTCCTTTCTTGGCTATGACACTTAGTGTCTAAGGTTTGTATATGGATTTTCAACTAGGGCACCCCTCCCCATTATTGCCTACAGAACCTTTGGCTGCTAGGATCCACTCGTGTCCACTAGCACCATCTTTCATTATTGCTCATACTGAGCTCTTTAGGACGGTCACATGTCCACATGCTTCTCTAGGATGCCTTCATAATCCTTGCTTCCAGTAATACCTACACTCAAACATTGAATCAATTCACATGTTTAGTTCATTTTCATAGGGTTTATCTCTAAACAAGAGTTTAGGAAATCATAACCAAATTGTATACACACGTATATTCATAAGCAAGAAGCTGCAAGGTAACCAAATACTTATCTGTATTGGATGTCTTCACTTTATTCCACGAGATCCTTCTTTGCTTTGCAAGCCTTGGATTTTCCATGGACACAATTATGAATGTTGCGCCAGCACGCAGGCTACTCCATAATCATTCGAATAGGCAATGCCAGGCCAGTACGCCGACTGGGTTTATCAATCATTTCCTTTAACAATATGCTAGGCTAGTGCTCCGACTGGTTTTATCAATTGTTTAAGGGGTGTTGGGCCAGCGTACACGCCGCTTTACCATATCAAGTAGTTAATGCCCAACTAGTCACTCTCTGGACTTATCAAGAACTTTATAGCGTTCAACCAGTTACTCCCTGGATTTCTCCATAATTTATATCGCCCACTCATCTACTCTCTGGATTTACCAGTAACTTATAGTTCTTTCAGGGTCTTGCTTTCCTGCAGTGACCAAGGTTTCCAACAAAGAAACAATAGTGTATCATCTTAGCTGTTAGAAGACTTATACCTGAAATCTTCATTATTCCAAACAAGACATAAATGAAAACGAATACTTATCTGTATTGTGCGTTTCCCCTCTGGTCC
The DNA here is from genome assembly GCA_027924585.1 of Larix kaempferi. NCBI lineage: Eukaryota > Viridiplantae > Streptophyta > Pinopsida > Pinales > Pinaceae > Larix > Larix kaempferi. The sequence continues at coordinate 6,788,693 of BSBM01000871.1, read as the reverse complement.
ACAGGGTCCTGCTTTGCTTTGCAAGCCTTGGAATCGCCTATGGACTTGGATGTAGTTAATGCTTAACCAGTTACACCTTCATGCCGACTGGATTTACCAAGCATTTGGTGGTGCCCAACCAGTCCCATACCTGGTTGGCCCTCTCCAGTGTGGAGCCAACACATTCGTCTGGGTCATCGACCAATGGAAGGAAACTACGCCACTGACCATTATAGGTCAAGGCTCTACTATGGAGCCATAGGCATCTCAGGGTTTTCAGTCGATCTTGGTGCCCTCCCTCCTACTACTGACCCAATAGGCATCTCAGGGTTTTCAGTCAGTCTTGGCACCCGCCCTCCTACTGCTGACCCAATAGAGATTTAATGTCTTCACCAATGTCACCAGACCTTCTTGCACCATAACCCTTCACACACACATCAACTCTTCATTCATACAAGGACACCACTCCTTCTATTGTGCAAATCGGTGGTTCCTTTTAGGAACTTTATAGGTGACTTTCTTGACTGCAGGTTAACATGGCCCCACTCACATAAGGATGATACCCCTTTTCACTACACAGCTCCCTGGGTTTGTCCACCCCTTCCAGTATTATTTAGTGTGAGCATAGAAAGGTTACCAATTCCTATACAGTCCTTCTGCGTACCCTTCTTCACTTTTCCTCTTAATGTGCAGTACCAATTGGCATCTGTGTAGGTTGACAACACAAGAAGGATAAGCAGGCTTATTAGTATTGCTTCTCAAAATTGTATCCACATTCCATAACATTCACTATCAAGTATTGAAACACCAGGAATGTGTCCATTCCCTTAGGGTGTAGTCAATATTGAAGACCCTATCATGAGCCGGCACCAGAAAATGTGTGCACCCCCTTTCCGATGTGAGCCATGTAGGCCCTAATCATACTCAAGCAGTTTGAAATGATATAATTAAAATAGAGCATGCTCTGCATATTAACCCTAATAATTTAGACATGCATGTTCTTATCTAGGGTCACAGAATACTCATTCATTTTGCAGATGTGTCTTTTCCTTCATTTGCGAAGAATGGGGGATCCCTTCTCTGAGTCAACAATTCTTCGGTTTGCCACCCTAATCTTTCCGCGTTCCATAATCCACACATGCCTTCTTGGCGTAGCTTTACCATCTCACTCTCAAGGTTTTCCAACATTCAGCTCAGCTAAGATGTCATCCTTAAAATATGCAATGGTGTTTCACCCGAAACCCATTTCTAAAGCATGGGGTCCTTCCCATGGAGTTTGGCTTCTGCATGTCATCACACATGGTCTTCCTACAATGTGTCTTCCTGGCACATTTATCAAATAGCCAAACAGTCAGCAGCATTTAACAATAATAATTCAATGGCATTAATAATTAAATTCAAGTATGAATTTGCAATTCTGTCCTCTGCAAAATCGATTTGCTTAGCCATGAGTTTGTTCTCATATCGTTTGGCTATTTCTCATGGTAGATTCCAATCCTCATCATGGACTTACCCACATTTTCCATGCCCAAAACAATCTACCAGAAATATGAAACTTCAATCAGCCAAACATGTTGTGAGTATCTATGCATATAATCTTTTCATTGCTACAACAGTCAATGAAGTGATCTTAGAATTATAACACTCAATAATTCAAACACCTTCAGCTGTTAGCATTTGAGGTGCAATGAAATATATGTATATATCTATATATGCATCGTTATCATCAATAAAATTACAAGACATGGGTACATTATCCGTGCAATTTAAATAAATTGTAACTACTCATTATTTCACATTCCATGCAATCTCGGTCCTTCCATAGAGCACTCTGGTAGCCCATCATCATGTCTACCTTCTTCATGCAATCTTTCTCCTGCATTCATAGCAGCTAATGAATTTCTCTCAGTATTAACAATGGTTCACCATTTCGTCTATTATCTAAATGCATTGAAACCTATACATGTCACAACTGTGCATTCTCGCAATGCATCTCAACATGTGCGTTTACACATATGCATGTACATTCACAACATTTACATAATATTTTAATGTGCATTCACTCAATGCATAATCCCTCAATACAACTTTGCATCAATCTGCAGATACTATGCATTTTAGCATATTATGGCCTAACCATTCATATGGCATGTACTACCACAACATGACTATAGGTCTTTACTTTCTTTGGTTATTTAAACTTATAATCCAACATACACAATGGCATATTATAATTTCATATGAATGCATTGAGGTTTCTAGCAATTATAGGGTGTAAGGATCCTTTCCTTCACTTACACACACCTGACCATACTTGGTAGGAATATATTCACATTTAGGCACTCAGCATCAACATAGTTGAAGGGGTCTCACCAAATCCTCATTCCACATTCATGCAGTTAAGTACAAATAACCATTACCTACATGGCTGTCTTTAACATCTCTTGATGTTACCTGCTCAGTTGGCCTCTTACCAAGGCTACATAGTCCTTTTTCCAACCTCATGATCACAGATTTGTTGCACCATCCTTTCTTCATAAGGTTGTTGGTCATATGCAACAACATCATCCACATCCTTAGTCATGCTTCGGTTGTCTTTGGTCCTATAACCAATGCGAACACGACTAATTATTAGCAACCACCATAATCATCTTAAGTGGCTCATTGCATATGCAAAACCTCACTATTTTACCAATATGCAATATCATATATATACACAAGTATTTTTACATGCATTGTGCAATGTTTATTAGTATCCCAACTAATACATATTCACGTCATCTATCTATCCTCTTGCATTTTCAATCATGCTTCTATGGTCTAATCAACAACATTAATTGTCGTCAACCATAGGCAATACCTTTAATGGCATACTACCTGTGTAACTTCACTACCTTCTTACCCATATGCAACATCATGCTCATGCATAAACACCTTCTTATGCACTATGCAATATCTATTGATGTGCCAACTAGTGGACGTTTACTTCGTCTATATGATCCTTTGCATTTTCAGCATTCCTATGCCATAGCTTCTATGCATATAAAATTTGTAAAATACAAAAACAATAGCAAGAGAAGAGTTAATGAATTCCCCCTTTCCAATTCCTCATAGTAGCATGGAATTTCCTCTTCCGCATCATAGCTGATCCAGTTTCATGGGCTCTCTACCATGCACACAAGGTATCATTAGATGTCATTTCTCACCAAGTAACAGTTTAATACAAATGTAAAACATTCTTAGTTGCTACTTTGCAAGCATGCAATTCCTATGCTATAACAGAAATAGTTAAGGTGAGAAGTTTCCCTCTTTATCAGCATTGTCTTACTTAGCTCTCATAGAATCTTTCTCACCATTGACGACGTCTCAAGGGGACGATGGGGGTCAAGGGGGCTTTCCCCCTTGTGGCTTCCCACTGTAGGGCGGGTCGAGGGCAGCGCACTTGTTTTTTTTTTTTTTTGTAAATCCTTCGATTTCGCACAATCTGGAGCATAAGTTCCATGGCATTTTTCAACTTTTGGCACCTGGAAATTTTTCCTGAAAAACAGCTGGAATTCTCTGTTTCGGTGGACTTGGCAATTCTCCTTCGGCCCGTTACGGACAAACTTGCTGATCTCTTTAGCCGTTGCGGAGAAACTCGCCCATCTCTTCCGCCGTTGACACTTAGAAAATTTTTGAAATTTTTCGGACCAACTCATCGAGTCCTTCCGTTGTGCGGATCAACTTGTTGAGTTCTTCCGCCGTTGTGGACCAACTCGCCGAGTTCTTCTGCCGAAAGACACTTAGAAATTTTTTTGGGCCAACTCGCCGAGTTCTTCCGCTGTTGCAGACGAACTTGCTGAGTTTCTCCGGTTGAAACTCAACTTTTCCTTCCATCACTGTGGCGGAAACTTGCCAATTCCTTCCGACGCTGTGGCGGAAACTCGCTAATTCCTTTTGACACTACGGCGGAAACTCACCAACTTTTTCCACCATTGTTGCGCAAACTCGCCAGCTTCCTCCGACATTTGCGGCACAAACTCACCAACGTTTTTCCGCCGTTACGAACGAACTTGCTGAGTTTCACCGCCGTTGCGGACGAACTTGCTGAGTTTCGCTGCCGTTGCGGACGAACTCGCCGATTTCTTCCGGTTTGGCGAACTTAAAAATTTTTGATCGACCATTTCGGGAAAAACTCGTCAGTTCCTTCCGCTGTTGCGGATGAAAACTCGTAAGTTCTTTCCGCTGTTGCGGACGAAAACTCGTAAGTTCTTTCCGATACAGACTTAGAATTTTTTTTCAAAAACACTTAGAAATTTTTTTGAAAATTTGAAAGTTTGAAATTTTCTTAATGGTCTATAATGAGCAGGAAGCATACTTACCCCTGCAAGTTGTGATAGGTAGCCCATGAAGGCCCAACGCTGCAACCAGCAGCTCTGATACCAAATGTAACGTCCCCAACCTTAGACCTAATGCAAGGAAGGGAACCTAATGCCATTCTATGGGGCTTTTCATAAACTCAGCCATATTCATTAGATTCACAACCATAAAATTGATGTGTGCAGATGGAAAAGAAGCAAACATGCACATCGGAAATAAACTCATCCACACACATTTTTTCATATGCAATCGATCACATCAATAATAGTCATGAAATTATTCATTTGCATAGGGAAAACACATAGATAGAAAACACTTATCTTTGTTGTGCAATTGTCCCAAATAACTAGCTATGTCGCTGCAACGTTCCTCCCAACCATAGGTCTCTGCCCAGCCTGTATTCTTTCAGCACTCAGAGACCACCCCCGCGCTGGGCATGATATCTACAAGGAAAAGGGAACCCTCAAGCACAACACATCCCAAAGCAATGGATAACCAACTCAACCCCAACATTCTCTTGCACACCAAACTCAGATTTGGGCTCTGGAACACACTTTCAGCAGTGGAACTTAGGAACTAGATGGATAGGGGTTTTCCCAAAACATAGGCACACCAAAAACGGATTGTGGGAAGAGGAATCCAACCCCAGGGAAGAAAACCGATTTCCCCCACAGATGTATGAGCATACAGTGGGCCAAAACGACCTCTAAAAACCCCAAAATCGTTTTACTCTTTTCTCCACTGTTAGACACACAAAAACGCCCTTCCCAGTTAGGAAAATGAAGGTAAACACAGTAAAACTAGTGAGGAAGACGCCCAGGTAGCTCCAAAATCGTGAGAGGGCAAAGTGGGTTGGTGGGTAATGGCTTGGGGAGCAATTCATGGCTATTTTCTTGCCCAAGAAGCCAAACACGAATTTCCATGCAGGGTGGCTTTCCCATACCCAAAATTGGACAGCCATACCTCCCATTCCCTAAGGCATTAACTACCTCAACCAACTCTTGGGAGAAATCAATGATTGGGTACAAAAGTCAATATGGGTAGTTGAGGGTTTGATTGGTTCTCTCATTGACACTTGGCTTGGCTTGATTGGATCCAAGGGTTTGAATGTTTTCTCTCCCAATTTCCTTATAACATCATGCCCCCATCTCTTGTTGCATTGCATAGCTAGTTGTGGGCTTTTATATTAAAATGCATATTTACAATTCCCATGGTTCATTAGCACATGTGTAGCATAATATCAAATACTTGCCTCTTCTAGATCAAGCGTTCACTAGCGGGGCCTTGGCCTTGAGCTCCACGCTAGGAATCATACATAATATGCATACATTATTTACATTATAGCCCAAAATATTACAAGGGTCAAAATGGGGGACATTACAACGTGGGAGATTCCCTCAACATAGAAGGCTCCTTTAAATGATGGTGACGAGATTTGGCAAGGATTTTGACTCCTTTGTCATGGTGGATGAGTATAATAAAACCATGCAGTAGAATAAAGACTAAGAAAATAACTAGGCAGATGAACTTATGAAAATTGTGTATAATATTTTTTACTAATTCATTGATAGTTTAAATGTTCTAATTCATTGATAGTTTAGTTTATTCATTCTAAATCAGCAACAAACCATACTGATTGACCTGAAATTTGCTGATATTGATACCCTGCAGAAATATATTGTCATCTTCCTCATTTGTATGAAGAAATTACAGCAATTAATGCAACAATTGAAAATAGAACTAAGTAACAACTAAGAGAATTGGCAATGGGGTGATGGTAGCATAAGGAGGCAGTGCATACTGATCGACCTGAAATTTGCTGATATTGACACCCTATAGGAAGATATTGTCATCCGCCTCATATGTACGAAGAAATTACACCAATTATTGAAAATAGAACTAAGAAACAACTAAGGGAATTGGAAACGGGGCACTGGTAGCATAAGGAGGCGGGTGGTGGTTAACCAAAGCTCCAGAGGTAGGGCGATCCTTATCTCGATTGCTGATTCCCTCCATCCAACGAGAAAGGAGGAAAGTCAACCTTTGACCTTGCTCCATGCCCGTTGGATGGAGGGAATCAACAATCCAGATAAGCTCAGGCGCAGTGGTAGTAAGTGATGGTATAGACAAGTAGAGGTAGTAGACAATGTAACACATACAAACGACAACACAACAAGTTGAAAATATCAAAACATGACACACAGGAGGAAAACACTAAATGTTTCAGATTAATGCTAGGCATTCCTAGCATTAATCGAGACTCTCTTGAAAATACTTTATCCATTTGAAAATACTATGTCTAAAATATGCTTGCTCGTCTTGAAAAAAGGCCAAATAAGAGGTTAAAAAATATTATTGGCTGAGAAAAAGTAACATTTAAAAAACTTAGGAAACTCTCAAAAATAAATTGCCGTGATTGGTTGATTTGCATGAGGACTAATGTGAAAAGACGACAGAGCCATTACTAGAGTCCAATGCATGGACTAATAAAGACAAAAAAAGGGTGGCAACTCCTAAATGATGGGCTACTTCCTCGATCTATGTTAGCCATGTTTGTTGGGTGTTGTTTCTACGCCTCCTATGTAAAAAATACAATGCCTATTTTTATTCAAGTGCCCTACCTTTTTATATTTAGGAGTCAGGTCAATTATAAGTGTGTAGCAAACTTACAGGGTCTAGTCTATAGTAGGTTAGCCTATTTATGGTTAGCAAATAATACCTATCATTTTTGGTTCAACATGGGTTTTGTATACATATTGTTTTGATTATTATATTGGTTAAGCTCTATTTTGCTTTTATTGTAGATTAGTGATAGGAGTTACTTTTGCACTTTTACTATGTATTTGTACTTTTGGTAATTTTGAGTCCTATCAACCTACTATTTTAGTCATTCATTGGACACTAATGAATTATCTCATTTTATTATTATTAGTTATCAATTTTTAGAAAAAAAAATTATAAAAATTATATATGTATATATATACAACTTAAATTTAACAAATTTTTCATAAAAAAAATTTACTTCTCATGTGTGTGCTTTGGAAAAATCCAACATGATAACATCATAGTAAGCGTGAATATGGGCCAATGTGCTTTGGAAAAATCCAACATGATAACATCATAGTAAGCGTGAATATGGGCCAATGATTAGAAAAATCAAGTAATTTTTTTTTGGGGGGGTTGTAGAGTAAAGAGGGGCACACCCTACCTTGAAAATTTATCCATTATTTGTTCACAATTTTCACTATAAAAACGGCTTAATAAAACACTAATAAGATAAGAGAATTGGGCCATAGACATTGAAGAGTCATGTAAAATCCAACAAAAAAATTTCATAGGTTGTGTTGACGGAGGAAAATGAAAGTTCCTATATCAAATTTTGAATTTCTTAAACGACTAAATCAAGAAGAGAAGGGAATTATCACCCTGATTTTATAGCCCAAAAGTAACCTGATCTCATCCTTCATTATGTCTTGTGAGAATGTTTAAACATATTAAAACCAAAGAAATAGTTGTAGTGCTACATACGTTTAACAAATAATAAAACAAAAACTAGTAAATAACACCACGAGTACTACATGATATCTCACGTATGTATGCATTTAAAGAATATTTCGCAAGTAGAAAAGAATGAAGAACTAGCCACACAAATATAATAGAAACATATCTATGACTAGAAGCAAACTCACATAACAAGTACTCTTTTTTTATATTTTGATGTGTATTAAAGTAAATAAAATACAACCTCATTAAGGTAAACTACTCAAATGTAAAAGACAAAGAATAAAATCTATTTGAAAATCAACAACAGAAAAATAAATATGACTTTATGGAAAATGCATTATTTTGTATTAAGATATTTCTTTTCATCAATACATCAGAGTGTTACACCTTAAAATGTCACACCATGTGTTGTTTGTGGTCTTCATGTCATATCACCATGAGGGACATGATGTTTATACCTCCTAGGAAGTGTTAGGACTCTTTGTCATCTTGTTGGTCCCTTACCTAGTCAAATTTCAAAGAAAAACCAACCAAGAGGGGTTTGAAAACCACTTGCCAAATCATTCTTTTTGAGCCATTGAGGAGATTTTCGCTCCCTATCCTACCTTACGAACATGAATATTCTCAGTTTCCAATGTTATGGGAGCAAATATATCAACTATTTTCGCTCCTTACATGCTAATGGGGGAGCGAAAATCTCCCTTTTTCGCTCTGTACACCACTTTAGGGGAGTCAAAATGTTGCTTCGACCAAATTCCTTGGTTTTTGGGATTGGATTTTGGGTGATATTTTCTATGCTTAGCTCCCTCCTTCGAATCCTAGCCTCTTCTTAATTCAAGTAACCTCAAGATACTTGATCCTGATGATCCTCCCTTGATCCCAAGATCTCTCATAAGAGGTTTGGCCTCCCTAACCTATATAATGGACCTCATACCTTTGGCTCAAGGAGTTGGGAAACACTTGAAGAGATGGAACTTATGATCCTATGACTTTCAAAGGTATCTGAAGGAGAGCTTGGGGGATGATCATGCTGCAACAAAGTCAGGTATAATCCATTTTGATGTACATGTCTTCATGGCTTTCCTATCAATCTAACTTGTCCTATTTTCCCATATTTTGCTTGTTGTTCATTTGATGTATTATTTAGAGCTAGATTAAGTACATTTGTATGCTTGGAAATTTGGTTTCCTAAGTTGTTTGCAGATCTACAGGTTTGGGCATCAAGCTTGAAACTGGAGCTAGGACAACCTACAGATTGGAGGTAAGACATTTCCCTCTTCTTCCCCTTCTCTTTTATGAACGCTTGTGTACAGTGTTAGATCTAGGAGAGTATATAACCATTTGTTGCCTTTCTGTCTTGGGTTAGGTTTCTACATACCTTTCCAATCCCATGAGAGAGTTTAACTATCTATAGGACGAATTCTCTAGAATAGAAATTAGCGACTCTGCTAGGGAGATTTTTCCCTAGTTTCACCTTCTGACTGCTTTTTTAGATCATCAAATCCTCTTCTAAGTGTTTTTTCTCATCACCTTAGATCCTATTTGGTCATCATTGAGGACCATTTTGAACCTAGGACTTCATGCCCGCTCGGATCTAGGAATTTTTTTTTCATTATTTAACCCTACAGGACAATTATCACCCCCTGAGAACAACTTACAAAGCGAAAATATCATATTTTCGCACCCTAGTAGTGGTGATGGGAGCGAAAATTTTGGGCTTTTCCGCACCCTTCTAATAGTCATAGGAGTGAAAATTATTTTTTGTCTCTCTTAGCATTCTTCTAGGGGAACGAAAATATCCCTTTTTTCACTTTGTGTATGGCTGCATAGGGGCAAAAATTCTTTGTTTTAAGTCTTTTGGGTTCTTTTTGCTAGGGTTTTCCTTGATCTCTTGGTTCAAGGCTATTTATCTGACCTTTCGGTGTCCGTTTGGAGCTATAATTTCTCTTGAATCTAGGATTTTGGTGCCTCTTAGGTATATTTTGTGCTCACTTTGATCTTGTTCAATCCATGAGGGTTTGGAGTCCATATAGGCTAATTTAATCATGTGTTGGTCTAGCAACTTCCCTTCTTTGATTTTTCCCGACCAGTGGTATCTACATCTTTGTTTGTTTGATTTGGTTACCCTCAACCACTGTTTGGAAAAAGCTAGGACCCTTTGGTGGTGTTTGGGAATCAAGCTTTGATCAAAGTTTTTTGTGTCCAATTTTCTATTTTCTTTGTTTTGGGTGGGGTTATCAATCCCTAACAAGTCCAAAACCTTGTGACCTTGTTCTAATCCCTCCTTAACATCTGATTAAGCTTGGATTGATCATTTAAAAAGTATTTAAAAAGAAGAAAACAAAAGCTTCTTTGAGTGCATGTTTTGTTTGCATTTTTAGTATTTTTGTGCATTAGATTTTATTAAAATAAACATCAAATTTAAAAAAAAAAACCCTCAAGGCTGGGGGGGCCAAGGATCGTGTATACTACAGTCTCTTTGATCCATATTAAATTTTCAAAGAATATTTGGTTTGGTATGGAGTGGTTTGATTTATAGACTTTGAAAAACTTGGCATATCCTTGTCTTTTGGAGTCATTTTTCTTGGGTTGTACATTTTGTTTTCTTTACATTCCGAGCTATGGATTAGATTGATTCCTTGTTTCTATTTTGCTCAAAGAACAACTTCATTTTGGTCTCTCTTTTGCGATATTTGCAAGCTTGAAAACATAAATTTCCATCTTGCATTAGTTTGATCATTTGGCATCTTTGGTCCTATAATCATAACAAGAAGATAAGGTTGTTTCAAGTTTTGCATGCATTTGAGTTATTAAAAGATTATTGAGTGCTTATTCTTTGAATTTCACTTGATTAGAAACATTCATGAATTTTTTCTTTCCCATAGCTTAGATGTGTATTTTTCATTTCCTGAAAAATAGGAAACGAACTAGAGCTTTTGCATTTGTTATTGATAGAAAGATCTCTTTTGTAACTTTAGGATAGTTTTGGGTGCATGATTTTTAAATTTTTAGCTTCTTTCTATGATTTTTGAAAAAACTAAAATTGCATTTGCATAGGGTTGTGCATTTGGGAAGAAAAACTCTCTCTCTCTCCTTCTTGAGTAGGAATTCATAAAAAAGAATGCTTGCATCTCATACTTGCATGGTTTTGAGTCAAGTAGAAATTCCATTTGTCCACTAAACCACATAGAATAAAATCAAGCGCTAGTTAAGTTAAAAAAAATTAGCAACATTGTGTGATAGGCTAGAGACGTGTTCCATAGTCGTTAAACCTAGGAGTTGTCATGATTTGTCAGAGCTACAATCCGAGGACTGTGCGGTTCTTCCACGTACCTAGAGTATATAGGAAGGCCCCTTTCGAATGGTTGAGCATTAGACAAAACTACTACGGATTTGAGCTCCCATGCACCTTATGTATATCAGGAGACCCCTATAGAATCCTGGAACCATCCGAGTAAACCTTCTGGCCATCTTGTTGTCACAATACATCAAGAAAAGAACTCTAGGAGATCACTACGCAGAAACTGTTAGGTAGTTGTGTTATATGGCCAAGGGTACGGTTCCAATCCTCCTTGGTTAGTGCTCTGAAAAATTGGGCTGAGTATAACTATTGGACACTACAGTATATCACTATTTGTGATAGCTTGACACACCTGTGAGGATTTCGGATTTTATATCCCACCTATTCACTAGTTTTCTTGTTGTTTATAGTTTGAGTAGTGTTTGTCATGTGTGGTATTTAGAAGGCCTTAGAGAGTTTAGATATGGAAATCTCTTATGGGACTACCAATCAAGAGACCTCTTTTCAAGGGGTACCATTTTTTTTTCCTCAAGTTGGAGATATTGGTCCTCCCTTTATTGACACTTTGAATCTTCTTGGATTGTCTACAGGATTACTAGTATGTCTACTCTCCAATTCGATGATCCCAGATGCATCTAATGTTTCAAATGTTAACTCTCCACCATGAGAGCATCAATCCCAAATTGATCTTGTTCCTTCTTCGTCGAATGTATCTTCTTCCATTTCCTCTTCCACACCTGATAAAAACAGTAATGTTAGTAATCAGGAGGATAAGAATAAGAAGAAAAGGAAGATTAAGAAGAAGAATAATAATAAAGATACCAACCATCAATCGGATACCCCTAATGATGCTATTTCTATTCAAATACCTCGAAAACCCAAGTTCCATTGTAGGATTTGCAGGGGTGATCACCTTCTTAAGAATTGTCTCGGCCTTTCCAAGGTATTAGAAGACTGGTATAAATCCCCCAAACAACATATATCGTCATCCTATGGACATCATACTAACGATACCCCATCGACCAACAACTCTATGGTTAAGAATCAGAAAGGTAAAGTTAAGAACCCTTGTTTGTTATGTAAGGACATGCACTTTACTTACCTTTGTCCTCTCATGGATGAAGCTTCACATTTATTGGAAGATATTACTGTATCCCATTAACAACTTCCAACTAATTACCAAGTGGTTGATCCAGTTCCATCCTCATTCGATCCCACTCTTTCATTAAAGAGTGATCTACAAATAGTTCATCCCACTCCTCCTTTGGACGGTGAGGTTAAAGTGGTCGAGTTAATGTCATATCCACGCAATCCCACTCTTTCGTTAGAGAGTGGTGAGACTAAAGTAGTCATCATGACATAGTCTTCATCTCATCCTACTCTTCCATTCGAGAGTGATTTGAAACCAATGATGTTTTCAGTCAGTTCAAATTGTTTTAGGAAAATGGAGATCCTATCCATTTCAAAGGAACCCCCTCCAAGCATTGAGGTCATTTTCTTTGTTTGGAATTTTCTAACAGAATATCATCTTCCTTCAGGTGTTTCTTTCTAGATATTTGTAGGAGTTTCCAGTAATGACATATTCGACACTATAGTTAATGAAGGGGCTTCTGTTAGTATTTTATCCTCAACTGCTTGAAAGCTATAGGGTCTCCTGAGCTTGTGCTAGACGCTGATTAGATATTGGATTTTAATAGAAAACCTACTAGACCTTTAGGGATCCTTTCTCAGTTACCTATTACCTTAGGAGGGACATTGATGTTATGGTATTCCAAGGTCCCTTAGATTTTAATTTGATTCTTGAGAAAGATTATGTCTATGCCATGAAAGTTGTAGTGTACACACTCTTTCGAGTGATGTATTTTCCTCATCATGGAAATATAGTGACCATTGATGAGCTTTCCTTTGTTACACCCGAATAATTATATGACTTCCAACCACCAGACTTCCTTGAATGTTCTGCATGTATTAGTGGTTCCTCCCCCATAATCAGTTATGTCTCTCGACTTTGGACATCATGCCATAGTTAAGTCATTAGTGAACCGATAGCTTCTTTCCATCATGGGAAAAGCTCAGAGGGGTATGTATCCAGCCTTTGGACACCATGATGGAGTTAAGACCACTGGATTCTTATGATGGGAGAAATATACCAAGGTATGGACATCATGTTGGGTAGAAGCCAACTATGAACATAGTTCCCTTTCTATGTCAAGCTCATTAAAAAATTAAATAGATCTTCCTCCTTTTGAATCAAGTCTTTCACAAGAATTGTTGCTTAAAACTTCATTTCATCCGCATTTGTCACTTAATCCTCTTCCTTCCTCCATCTCTGGTAAACCTTTTACTAGTAGTAGATGAAAGTCTAGTTTGGGTGAAGCAGGAGAGTGGGCAGATGAAACGAAGCTTGGGGGGCATGTATGTAATACCCCAATTTTGACCCTTATGAAATATTGGCTTCTAATGTAAATATTGTATACACACGTTGTATGTTTACCTAGCGTGGAGCTCAAGGCCAAGGCCCCACTAGTTTATGCTCAGATTTTATTTAAATTAGACACGCTTTGATATTGTGTTACCACGTGCTATTAAGCCATGGGATATTGTAAATTGATGTAAATATCTAATATTGAAATAAAATACCAAAACTGGCTATGGGAGCAACGAATGAGAAGGGGCCATGTGTATCCACTAGGGAGTGGTGAGGGGGTTGTGAGATGAACCATATGCTGCCAAATGTCATTGTGAGAACCTATTTGACTTTCCTTGTTGACATTTAATTTTGTTGTAAGGAAGTGGTTGAGGAATTCAGTCCATGGCTTCAATGGAGCATGGGCAGCCCAGAAATTCGTATGGCAGAGTATGGGCCTCTGTTTTCTTGTAACACAAGCCACTCTACCTCAGGGGAGTTGCTTCTTCCTCATCCCCATTCCATTGTGAAATGGACCAACCACCATTTCCATCCAAAAAAAAAAAAAAACGAATTGCCAGCAGAGAGAAAAACTAGAAATCGCGACCTTGAGAGAACCCACGTTTTGAAGAGCCAAAAACGCTCATATTTGGTATTTGACAGTGAAATCCAATGGGGGATCCATAGATATGAACCTTGGGGCGAAATTGAGAGTATTGGATACCTTGAAATCCATTGGAAAACCCAGTTTTTTACAGCCCAGAAATGAAGTGACGGGATTGAGTTATTGGATAACAGAACTGTGAGAAATCCAAGTGTGAATGACTGAGCAGAGGTTTGGTTTGCTTGATAAACCCAGTGAAGGATAGAATCTCAAGGAATTAGCAGCTGGACCTTTCTATGCCCACCCCGAAGAGCACTGGAGGGAAGGGACGTCTAAGGGACTGTGCAACAGAGAAGGGGACCTTCCTTGTGTTGGGTGCGGTAGGTATTGTGGGTGCCATGACTGCTGAGATCATTTGAGATGCCTGTAGCTTTGTGATTGAGCTCACTGGCTTAGCATCCTCCTCATTTGTCATTCATATGCTTGATAAACCCAACGGTGTGTTGGCTTAGCATAGCTGATGACCGAAAACCATGGCTGTGAGTGAGCCCAGCTAGTTCTTCCTTAGTGGATACACAACCCAGCTCGGGGGTGATCTCTCAGCTGAAAGAATATAGGCTGGACAGAGGTCTATGGTTGGGTGGAACGTTGCTCTCACATAGCCAGTTGTTTGGACAGCTCCATCTTCAAGATAAGTGTTCTATGTATTATAAATTAATTGTATTTGTGTTTTGCAATATATTAAATTGTCCATGTTTAATGAAATGAATTGATTATCTTAATTTGGAATCCATGCATGGCATTGGAACGAGATTGAGTCTCTATATGCTGAATCATCCTCTGCTGTGATATATGTATATATGTTAGGCATTACTGTTTGTGTGCTTGCTATTATGTTTAATTCCGCTGTGTTTATATTGAGTTGATTTTGCACACAAAAGTTTTTAATTGTTATGAATTTATGAGTAAAGAAAGAATATTGGGGCTAAGTCTGCAAAAGCCCCATATGATTGGTCATGTTCTCTCCCCTGCATATGGAAGACGGGAGGGGAAGTTACAATGTATCCAGTATTTGTACATCATATTGGAGTTAATTCGTTGGCCTTTGATAATTATGCTAGGGGAAAGTACCAACCGTTGAACATCATGTTGGGAAAATACTCGCCAATGGGTAACATCAAGAGCATAGTTTCTTTTCCGTTTCAAGCTTGTTAAAAAATGAGATGGGCTACTTCAAGCATGGTTATTTTCCATTTCAAGCTTGTGTAAAAATGAAACAGATTCCTCTCCCTTTGAGTCGATTCCTCCATTAGACTTAGGACTTGAACCTTCATTCCATCTGCCTGTGTCACTTCATCCTCATTCTTCCTACCCCTCTGGTGAACCCCTTTTCTATTAGTATCCAGGAATTTAATTAGGTGAAGAATATGAGTAGGAAGATGAAACGAATCTTGGGGGCCATGTCTCCAGCATCTGGACATCATACTGGATTTAAGCCGATAGCTTTCGTTGATAATGTCGAGGAAAAAATTTCCAACCTCTGGACATCATGTTGGGAAGTAACCCGTCAATGGGCCTCATTATCAGCATAGTTTAGTTTCAACTTCAAGCTCGCTAAAATGAAACCATCATCTCAAGCATAGTTCATTTTATGTTGAAATCTCATTAAAAAATAAAGCATATGCCATGAGCATTCTTCCAACCTTTCTTCAATCTCAATAAAAAAAGTAAGAGGTGTGAGCTTACTTTTCACTTTTTCATGCTCTAGTTAAAAACAGGAAAATTGATTTGAGCTTACTTTTTCCTTTTTTGGGCTCTAGATCCAATCATGAAAAATTTTCTGAGTGATTTTGATACCATTGTCGTGCTCATTAAAACTGAGTATAAAAGGTGTTGAGCTTAGTCTTTGTTCTTTCTCGTGGTTGTAATTACATGAGAATAGGTTACCGAGTATACTTTATCACTTTTTCGGGCTTGTAAAAATTGTTAAAAAAAAAGGAATCCCTAGAGTTTTCCTTTAATTTATTTTCAAACTCCCAAAACATGAAAAGATTGCCAAGTGAAGTTGCTTCCTTTCACGCTCGTAAAAGGATTTGAAAGGGAATCTATTAATTTTAGTTGACCCCTTTTTGAGGATGAGTAGTATTAACTATGAAAAAGGAATACCTTATACGACCATTGACTAAGAGATTTCTCCTTCCATCGTTTTATCCTTCTTTCGGGATTAGGAGACTAATTTTATGAAAAATGCCTTTTTGTATTCTTCTTTAGATTATTTCAGACTCTCTAAACATAAAAATCGTCGATTTTCCCTTCTTTGGACTCATAAAATCAAACATTGAAGGACCCTTTTGGGATTGAACCCCTCCTTTCTCAGGTTCATAAAACATGTGAGACTGGACTCGTCCAAAGGATGAGCTATACTGAGCATCTGTTATCCTCCTCAAGATTGTTAAAAATAAAAAAGGTACTCATCAATCATGATGGGGGTTAGGGAGAAATAATTTGAGTTTGTTTTAGAAAGCTTTATGGTAGCTTATTGTCGTCCTTTAACATGGCACCTATTTGTGTCTCATCATACAGTTGGGTAATATGCTTGTATCTGATTCATGCCAATTATATGATTCATCTCACTCCTTCAAGTCATCTGAAGAATGTCTCAGTCATTGTCGCATTATGTCTTGGTCTCTACATCGTTGCATCAATTTTTCCAAGTCACTTGTTGTCGTGACGTTCAATGTTCAAGGGAAGTATTTACAATAGTTAGCCTTTGCAATATCATCAATGTTTACATCCTTGTGTCAGTCCATACTCATTTGGAATTCACATCACTTTCATGTCGGTTTTGTGTCGATGATGTGGGATTCATCATGGCCCTCCTTCAACGATTTTGTTCCTGTTGACATCAGCACATCATCTACGAATTAAACTTATAAACCACCGTAGTACCTTGGTACCTGCATACCTCAATGGAAAGTTTACTTGTATTCAACAATAGGTTTTTATCATTGGCCTCTAGTCGAATGATTCCTTGAAGGTTCGATGTCGACTCATCCATTCAAATTCATCGGGATGTACTATGATACCTTGGGATTCATTGTCATCAATGGTGATCTCCCTTGCGATTGTTAAAGGTTTACATCATTGAATGGTAATCAAGTGATTTCTACCATGTTCGACTTCAACACCTTGTAATCGCATTGTTAGATTCGTATCGATTCAGTATTGGGTAGAAGACCCTATGGATCCTTATTGTGTTTTTACTAGGTTGAGATGGATTTTTTTTGAGTAGGTTCCAACATGGACATTATGTTGGTAACCCCATTGATGTATTATCACACCGATCCACTTTGTATTAGTCGTGGCTGTGTCATTATCTCATCATGGATTAATGATTGTGTTCTAGTAGCCATGATTTATCTCCAATCATTTTTAGGTACAGATCCAACATGTATGTTGGTGGCCATAGCCTGAGTCATGGTAAAAGAGTTTTTCCTCTGATGTTGGTGCCAAAAAATTTCTTCAGACAAGATACATGAAATACTGGATGAATGCAAGAAGGAGGAAATTCCAATTTATAAGCAACAGACCAAATCTTCTGAAAAATCTTATATGGCCCATAGAAATTTGGAGCGAGCTTATGACTCCCTTTGAGTTTTAGGGAGGATTGCTTGTAAGGTTGTAGACGAATAAAATCCATATCACCTGCTTGAAAAGTGCGCTTAGAACGATGTTGATCGACTTGTTGCTTCATTTGATTTCTTTGCATGTGAAGATTGTCTTGCAAAATGCGAAGAATCTGATCGTGGTTTCGAAGGACTGTGTCAATTGCCTGAACCGGTGAACTGTTGAGGTTGTATGGAAGAATAACTGGCAATGCCTGACCATAGACTGCTTCATATGGATTCATTTTAGAGGCAGTGTGGTAAGAGGTATTGTACCACCATTCAGTGAGAGGGAGCCACTTTTCCCACTGATGTTGTTGTTTGGAGGTGAAGGAAAGAAGATAATTTTCCAAACATTTATTGATAATTTTAGTCTAACCATTTTTTTGTGGGTGATACCTTGAACTCATCTTCAGTTTGGTGCTAGTGTGGTGAAATAGTTCTGTTAAAAAAATGACTGGTGAAAGTTGCATCGTGATTCGAGACAATGGAAGAAGGGATTCCATGAAGACAGAAGATCTAGTCCAGGAAAATTTGTGCAACTGAGGAGGTTGTATAGGGATGGTTGAGGGAGAAAAAAATGACTATATTTGGAGAGGTGATCAACCACAACCAAAATCACTATCTTCCCTCCATATTTAGGGAGCCCTTCAATGAAATCCATAAAAATATCTCTCCAAATCCATGTAGGGATGGGAAAGGGTTCGAGCAATCCCAGAAGGAGTGTTGTTTCACCCTTATTGCGCTGGAAGGTATCACATTTAGCCACCATCTATTGAATTGTCCTTTTCATTTCCTGCCAAAATAAGTTACATCGTGCCTGCTCATACGTTTTGAAACACAGAGTGCCCTGCCAATGGAGAAGCATGGAGTTCATAGAAGATATCCTGTTGAAGATCTTTGCTCCGGGGAAGCACCAAACGACCCTTGTATCTTAGGGATGCACCATTCCAAGAGTATTGCGATACAGTAGAAGGGTTGTTGGTCAACTGTTGGATGATTTGAGATAATGAAGATTCAATGACATAGCCCTCTTGAACAGAATGCAACCAATTTGGAACGGAAATAGAAATAACTGAAAGAGAAACTTGGTCATCAAATGTGCGAGAAAGAGCATCCATCACAAGGTTGTCCTTACACTTTTTGTAAGTGATCTCATAGTCATAAACCATGAGTTTTCTAACCCATTTATGTTGTGTTGGGGAGGATACCCATTGTTCCAGGAAATATTTCAGACTCTGGTGATTAGTCTTGATGAAGAAATGATTCCCTAATAGGTATGGTCGCCACTTCTGTACTGCATGCAAAATAGCCATCATTTTCTTTTCATATGTAGAGGCAGCTAAATTCTTACTAGAAAGGGATTTGTTGGTGAACACAATGTGATGTTCATATTGAAGGAGAACATCACCAAGTCCATCGTCGCAAGCATCACTTTCAATAATGAAGGGCTTGGAAAAATCGGGCATAGCTAGAACATGTGTAGTACACATAGCTTGTTTCAGTTTGTCAAATGCATACTCAGTAGCATGTGTCCAAGTAAAAGCATGATTTTTAAATAGAGCGCTTAATGGAGCTACAATATTCCCATAATCCTTGACAAACTTGCGGTAGTAGCCAGTCAATCCCAAAAAACCATGAAGGCTCTTGAGTGTCTAACGATGCGACCAATTTTTCATGGCATCTATTTCGGTAGGATCCACGTGAACCCCTTGTGCTGAAATAATGTTCTTGAGATACTCTAATTCCTCCTGTCCAAAAACACATTTAGACTGTTTGGCGTGGAGATGATTATTAGAGAAAAGTTGCATTACAAGATCCAGATGCTGGAGATGCTTAGCCCATGTTTTACTATAGATGAGGATATCATCAAAGAAGACCATAATGAATTTCCGCAAGTAGGGCCAAAATATTTTATTCATCAATGCCTGGAATGTGGAAGGAGCACTAGTGAGGCCAAAGGGCATGACCAAAAACTCATAGTGGCTATCATGTGTGCAGAAAGCTATTTTAGGGATATCACCCTCATGAACCCGAATTTGATTATACCCAGAATGAAGATCCAACTTGGAGAAAAATTGAGCACTGTGAATCTCATCAAGAAGCTCATCAACAACAGGAATTGGAAACTTATCCTTGATTGTGAGGTGATTAAGTGCTCAGAATTCAATGCAGAGGCGCCATGACCCATAATTTTTCAGACAAGAAGAACTGGTGAAGAGAAGGAACTAGTACTAGGGAGAATAATACCTTGCTTCAGTAAGTCTCGAACGAGCATCTCAATCTCTGTTTTTTGGTAGGGCCTGATGTTGGGAGGAACGGTTCCAGGAAGGAGCTGAATACGATGGTCCTTTGGTCTTGAAGGTGGAAACCCCACTGGTTCAACAAAGACACTTGTATATCTATCCATAATTTTTTGTATATCCAAAGGATTATTAGAGACCGTTGATGGTTGCATCTGAGTGGAATGGATCTGAGTGATGACACCATGTGAATTATTCTTAAGGATATTTTCCATGTGTTGTGAACTGATGATGTCGAGAGACCCTGGTTGTAATCCTGTCAATGTGTGTTTTTTTCCATTGATTGAAAACTATATCCAAAGTTAAGCAAAATCCCATAAGATGGGGCCAAGTGTGCATAGCCATTGAGCGTCCAAAACCACATCACATCCGCCTAAGGCCAATGCAAACATGTCGGAGTGTAGGTTATAATATCCCATAGAGATACGCACATTGAGACACTTCCCCTTGCAAGGTAAGGTTCCCCCATTGGAAATCATGACTTCAAAGTTGGAGCAAGGATGGACAAAATAATCATCATGTTTGGCGATCCGAGGTTCAATGAAGTTATGAGTGCTACCAGAATCAATGAGTATTGTAAGAGGGAGATTCTTGAAGTAATCGATGACCCGCATTGTTTGGGGGGTGGTGACTCCGGCTAAAGCATGGAGATATATCTTTGGGTGGTCATCTTGAGATGGAGGGTCAACAGGCGGCTGCTGAATGTCGACATGATCATTGATTGTATTTGGAGCTTCTTCACCAATTTCATAGGCAGGTGGAGAATCCACATCCAAGAGATAGAGCTTTTGCTCAACACATCTATGCCCTTGAGTGAATTTCTCATTACAATTATAATAAAGCCATTTTCTCTATGTGCCCGAATCTTTGCTTTAGGAAAATGCTTGATAGGAGTTCAACGAGGAGCTGGCATGATGGGAGGTCATTGGGAACCCACATTTATGAAGGAAACAAAAGTGGATTTGGAGCATTGTTGGGTTTCGATCTGGTCCTCTACCAACTTAGCCAACCCCAGGGATTCCATCATTGTGTTGGTACATAACATTTTGACCTCAGATCGGATTGCATCCTTTAGACCACTGATAAAACAACTCTTATATAATTCATCAAGAAATCCTTCTATGTGGTTGGCTAGCTTATCAAATTATGTCTGATACTCTCTCACAGTGCCAATTTGGTGAAGTTTAGTGAGTGCTCCTGTGAAGTCATCAAAAGCACTAGGACCAAATCGTTGCAAAATGAGCTGGCAAAAATTTGTCCATTTTGGCTCTTCATGAGCTTTGATGTACCAACGGTACCATTGAAGGGATTCCTGTTCCAAATGAAAGGATGCAAGTGGAACTTTAATGTTGACATCAAAAGTATTATGCAGACTGGAATATTGTTCTGCCCGGTATACCCATCCAATCAGATCATTACCATTGAAGCGAGGAAAATCAAGCTTCGGCCCATGAAAATTGCTGGAAGAAGAGAATCCAGTGTTTCTAGAAGACTCAAACTGTCGTTTATTGTTCATGGTTGAATGCTCAAGATGGAGGTCGAGAAATTTTTCATCCAAATCTTGGAGTTTGGTTTTGAGGGTTGCAAGTTCTTCCTCGATGGTTTTTTCTCCTGCGCGGGTGACAACCATAACCAGGAGTTTTTTTTTTTGAATGGGTAGAAAAACAAAAACAAAAACTGTTTGAGTAAAGGAAAATTTGGATTTGGGAAAAACTCTGATGGGTAATTGGGGTTTGACTAGGTTTTGGACACTTTCGAATAGACACGGAAGCAGAAAATGAGGATTTCAGAAGCGAGGTGAAAGAATGAGAAAATTTGTCAAAGAGGGACAAAGAAGCAGAAATAGGAAATGAACACTATGGAAAAATTTGAAGGAGATTGGGTGGAAATCGAAGAAGTTATGGAAAACCCTAACAGTAGAAAAATGTGGGATTTTTGGCTTCGGGAAGTGGAATTTGGGATAGGTTCCTTAGGAATGAAATATGAATAATGGGATTGCAGGGCTGTTAGTGAAGTTTCAAGGGAAACATAGTTAAAACAAAGAAGATATGGCGAAAAAACATAATTTTATACCTTTTTTTTTGTATGGATTTGCAACGACGCGGAAGTGATCGGCAACAGTTCTGGATAGATGTAATATGTGATTTATCACCTGGAAATATATATGGACCCCAGGTATGTGCGTCTTCCTAAAGGTTCATGGGATTCACCCGGCCACCAATGCTGTCTAACGGCTTGCGTATTGGGGAAGTACCCCCTCACTTCACGGCTCAGGTAAAACTGATAATTGCTTTTCCACAAACGATAGCTCTTGGTTTACCTCACGGATGGGAACTAGTCAATCAACTAGGGGTTGTTGCCATTTTTGCTGGAAGGTCCTCTCAATGGGCCAACTTCTTCGGGGTTCGTGTGGTACTCCTCACAATGAGTTTTAGGGCTTATGCCCAAGTACTTCGCACAGTTAAGAGTATAGGGATTATTCCCGGATCCGAACCTGCAATTGATGGAACAAATACAAATGTGAATAAAATTTTGGCAGAAATTCCACCAAACGAGCCCAAGAAAGTGCTATGATACCAGATGTGAGGAACCTGCAATAATTGATTGATAAAATGCACGATATATTAGAGCACATGATATTTTTATTGATCACGGGCCACTTCGAGGGGGAAACCTCCTTTGAGCAAACTCAATACAAATAACTTTTGGATTCCTTCATTGGCCTCAACACAAATTTATATAAAGTCTATGTGCCACTACTATGGATCAATACCATGGAACATATAATACTACGGGACGACTTACAAAGCATATGCGTCCAATACTATGGATCAATACCATGGAACATATAATACTATGGGCTAATACAAACTATGGATCAATACTATGGAACACATAATACTATGGGATGACTTACAAAGCATATGCGTCCAACAACAATATAGTAACAAAGTAAAGAGAAGGGTTGACATGGGTTCCTAACATCAATGCAATGATTGACTCTTTGTATCAAGCATAGTTTGGTATGTTCAAGGGGTTTATTGATAGTTTTTGGCCATCTAGTGATGGATAGGACATTTTGGGTAGTCGCCCGTTCTTTGTGGGGAAATCCATGAGCCTATCTTTGTATCATTATGTACTTGTTTCTTTGATTAATATAAGGTTTCTCATCTTACATACAAAAAAAAACTAAAAGAGGAAATTGAAATCTCCCAAGAATAAAATTGTAGATATCAAATGTTAACATTGCATAATCCATTGTTATATGGATATTTGAGGGCATTGATTCCATTTTTGCATTAAAAACAACATTTTCATCAATCTAAAATTGCAATTTTATCACACATTTCATAAAAAAAGGTCAAACTCCTAAAACATTAAGACGACTTCTTTATTTAATACTAAAATTGTAGAATTATATATCATTTTTATTATAAATAGAGTCATTTATTGTGTTTTGGGGTCTATTTTATAATGTAATATGGAGAAATATAAAAGTGAGAATGTGATTATAAATAAAAGTGTTCATGTTTATGTTATTGGTTTTATTTGGACCAACCTAAATCCATCTAAAAGCTAAATTTAACAAATTCAAATAAATATAACATTTCCTTAATTTTTACACTAAATTGAATTACACCTCAAAGTATTTAATTTTTTGTGTAAGAATCATATTCACTAAGTTTAGTTCCGAACATCTAACCTTACTAAGGAGTGCCTTAACAATACACTCATTCACAATCTCTTCCACACCCTTTTGGCTACCTCAAAGTATTTAATTCTTCTCAAATTATTTGATAAATTAGTTAGATAAGCCAATTATATATTATACAAAAAATCAACACAATAAATCTTACAACACCATAAACTAAACTAGATTGAAAAAAATTGAAGTTAGTAAAAATAAAAAATAACCCATCATAATAAGAAAATTATCTTTAATAATTATAAAATTTTGTAATAAATAAACAAATATAAATCCATCTTAATTTTACATTCTTTCAAAAGTTAACATAATTAAATTTCCATTTCTTTTAAATAATAAAAATAATAAAAATTAAAATTAAAATATAAATATGTTCTACTTTAAAATAATTAAATCTCTATTTCTTTTAAATAATAAAAATAATAAAAATTAAAATATAAATATGTTAATACACTATTTTCTATATAAATATGATTGTACCTTATTTTACTCGCCTTTTTTATTTAATTATAATACGTTATTAATTTACGAAATCATATGGTGATTAATTAAACTTTATGTGTATATGTATATTTGAAATGTTAATATTGGATTAAGTTAAATGTGAGTTAATTCACATAACATTGTAAATATAGTTGTTGGAATTGCATATTTCAGGTGGTCTTCTTTTTTAGATGTTGCATTTTTTTTGCAATAAAAAATATATGACTAAAAAGTGACAAAAAAATCTAAAAGATAGAAGATTCTCCAATTGGAGGAGTTGGTAGGGTACCCTAATTAGTTGGCAGCACTATCAATTTTAATTGGAGGAGCTGGTAGGATACCCTAATTGGAAATAGCAGTTTTCAGTTGGTGGAAATGCATAATAAAAGTATCACAGAAGTAATAGAAAGTTCGGCAAGTCCATTTTTGCAATCAAAATTGCAATTTCAACCAATTTCAATAACAAATTTTGTAACTGATTCCAGTCAAAATCATAAAAAAAAAACAAATCATCTAAACTTAATCTACTCGGTAAATTGTTATTCTACACAGCAAACATTATGCATCCAAAAATGAACAACAGCATAAACTATCGAATAAGTATTTGTAGAACTTCTGTATACACCATGTTATCAACAAAGAGACGTGCATATTTTTTAAGCGTGGAGGTTATATTGGGATGGTTATGGAGTACATTGTATCTCTGTAAAGCTGTTTTGTTAAAGATGACGCTGATAACACGACACATATTTTAAAAACCCTTTTGTACGATTTTTAAAATGTACAAGGAATCTGATCAAATCGTAACAAAAAAATGCAAAAGAATAACTACCATGAAAAGACCGGGATGATGTTATATTGGGGATGAAGTACCGTTATGTTGGAGTTTAACTGTTAAATACCGTTAAATTTAACCATCGTGAAGAAGATGGGTAACGTTATACTCGACTCTATTCAATTCAGTTCAGGGAGATTTTTCCATTAAAATTAGTGATTGAGTTTTCATTTAAAATGCTTATAGTTTTTTCCAATAAACATCTACAACTTTCATGCCAATTTGGGAAAGGTGATTAGTCATGGTTTATTAACCAATGAAGCATTCAATTGAATGTTTCATTGAATGGTATCCATTGATTACTATGTCCTCCACATGTATTTTTCGTGTTGAGGGATTAGTTGTGGTTGGTGGATAAAATCTTTTTACAGGTCAAATGTTAAACATTAGTTTGAAGTTATTTTTATTATTTGTTATTTTAAAATTCTTGTGTTTTCATTGTTTTTATTGGTTCCGTGCATGGTGACGGAAGCCTGAGAAGCTGTGCAGGACTCGGCGGCGGGGTGCCATCAACAAGCCCTGGGTGAGTGTACCTTTCTATTTAATATACTTGGAGTCACTTTACACTTGTTACATTTTTCCAGCACGTGATTAAGTCGACTGTACACATATATTTATTAAGGATATCAATAGTGGCATATTACTGATAGTCCTACTACTCGCCTTGGGATGTGGAAAACCTTGGAATGTGGAAAAATTTCTAGCTATTTCGAAAGAGGGATTACTTCGGTCATCCCACAATTTGGCAGGGTTTTGGTTTGGAAAGGCGTCTCAACTCTGGGGCTTCTGCGATTTGGAGAAAAAGTTGTGAATCTGATGTTCGATGCCTATTTCTTTTACTCTTTGCATTCACTCTTTTTCTTATTGGAGGGACGAGGGTTCGATGTCAGCATCAACAATGGTGAGTTTAGGGTTTTTGAAAAATTCCTGTAGGATCTTCTGTGTGGCGGTTTTGCTTTCTGAAAATCGATAAATTTGTTGGTGACAGGGTATCGACTTAATTGCCGGTGGTAAGAGCAAGAATACCGCACATACCGCTCCCAAAAATGATGATATTAACCTCAAGCTTCTCGTGAAGGTATTTCTATTCAATCCGGTTTGAAATCCTTGTACTTGAGGGTTCATGGAATTTCAGGGTTTATTAGTTTGAAATCGTTTCAGCCTTTTGCTATTAGTCTCTGTGCATTTCTCAAGCAATTTAACCAAATTTTATTTTGTCCTCGCCCCGCAGCCGCACTGTCGAGACCCGAAGTGGACTCGTCCAATAGAGGATCAGCATCGCCGGGTTGTGTATGGCATCTCTACGTCAATGGAGACTCTCTGGCTTTCACTGCCTGAGGTTCCCCTTATGTCGTCCTTGCCAATGCGAGAACCCGAAACATGCCCTAAGTCGAGCTCATTCAAAAGAGACTTGACCTAGACCGTCTTCTCGGTTGCCGAGACAGTGGCTGGGAGCCAGAGACGGGGGATGAATGCGAGCGTCTCTTCCACCGTCACCAATGGGAACAAGGTGTCGTCCTGTATTGACGGAGATCCTTATCAAATCGCGAACATTCCTGGGCCACTGATTCACCAGAATGGAGTTGCTTTCACTAGTGGAATTGATTCCACCGTCTAAGACTTCCAGCAGAGTTGAATTTTTGGCTCCGCTCCGCTCGGCCCGATGAAGGCCATAATCTCAGTCGGCCGGGCACTCCCTCCTCTATTTCTCTCCTCTGCTACCTTGCTCTACATAGCTCCATAATTTCCATAGAGGTTTCTGGTCCGGTGAGAGCTTATATAAGAGACTTTCAGTGTCTATTTCATATGATTTCGTCATGTTGAGTGGGAATACTCTCAGATAGGTTCTTCTTCAACCTTCAAGCGGCCCAGTCTGCTTAACCAGATTTTATTTCGGCCATGTGGTTGTGGAGTCGAGTGTAGCATTCAAGCGGCTCAGCCGAAGATATAAGGATAAGGATAGCATGCACGCAACACCCTTCGAATGTTCATTTGTCTCTGCTAACAATTAGATCATTCTCCAGTTTGATGCATTCTAGAGTGCTTTGGCTTTGTAACTTGCAATCGTTTTCCCTCCATTCAGTTTAGCATTCAACTGGTTCCTTTCCCTGCCCCTTCGCTGAAAATCAGCTAATAGTTTGAAGAGCCAAGGCACTTTTGTGAATAAAAAAATATTAATACTTTTGAAAGCCTTGCAACTCCATGTAGCTCCATCTAATATCGACAGCATACACACAACACACACGTTTATTCCTCATGCAATTTTTCGATTTGTTATATAATGTGCGTTCAAATGCAATTTTTCAATTTGTTATATGAACATGTGTTCAAATTACAATTTTAAAGTGGGCACATATGTCTTTGGTAGGATAGAACTCTGTGTTTTTCTCACTTGGTTGAGAGAGAAATATTGTATTGGATTTCCAATAATGCAATTTTTCAATTTGTTATATGAACATGTGTTCAAATTACAATTTTAAATTTGGTACATCTGTCTTTGGTAAGATAGAACTTTGTGTTTTCTCACTTAGTCAAGAGAGAAATATTGTATTGGATTTCCAATAATAAAAATTAATAAAAACGATGGTTAGAAGATAGTATCAGAAATATTGTATTGGATTTCTAATAATAAAAATTAATTAAAAACTATGGTTAGAAAATAATATCTGGTTTTTGGGTAACTTTCAAAAATGGCAACTATGGTTGGAAAATAATATCTTGGTTTTTGGAGCCTTGATGGAGTATGCACAACTGCTTCATTTGAAGTGACCATTGCCAAAAATTGGAGTGTCTATTGTGTTTGGGTAGGTTTGACACCAATGGTCATATGCTAGAATGGTGTTATGTTGTACTTGTGTCCATACAATAGGTTGGCGATGCATGGAGTCCCTACCAATTGAAACCGGGATTGGGAAGAGATGTACATACTTTGCCCAGAATTCTAGATTCCATGCATATGGAGAGAGAGGTGTTCAAGAGTTTCCAAAGAACTATATATTGCTTAGTGCTTTGAATTCAGCTTTGGACACGAATGAAGGAAAGTATATGTTAAATCTAGTTTCAAGTATTTTTGGTCAGACATACAATTTTTAGTTTCATGCAGTTTCTAATTCTATTCCCAATTTTGTGTGAGTAGACAATGCAAGAAATCACAGGTTTCTCAATCAAAAGGTTTGAAATTTATGTAACTCACATACATCGTACCAAATCTAGTGAAATTAGTGCTGGAACTCCCAAACTTCTTTGATGTTCAACACATAACCACAAGTTTCTTTCCTTAATTCTAATTTGTGCCAAATCTCATTAATTGAGGATGACAGTAATTAGAAATACATAATTTCACATAAATGCCAAAATGCATGCAATCTACAGAAATAGTAGTAGTATATTGCATTACCTGATGATAACTCTCTTCAGCATTTAAACATATAAATATATAAGGCATGCATAAAGCCATAAACTTACAACAATTATTGTATTTATTTTTAACAATTATTGTATTTATGGTTTATCTTTCGGTTAGTTGAGCCAAAGTTGAACCAAATTTTTAACAATTAGTTTATTAGTTTATCTTTGGTTTGGTTTTTCCAATTAGTTGAACCAAATTTTTAACAATTATTATATTTCTAATCTATTTTTGAGTTAGTTAAATGAAATTTTTTATTTCAAGTCAATATTTACTAAAACAACAATATTAATTTATAACTGTTACTCTTTCTGTAACGTAAGATGAGAAAAGACGAATTTGTTAAATACATAACTTTTACTTCTGTAACAGAAAAGGATGTTACTCTTTCTGTAACATAAAATGAGAAAAGTTAAATTTATTAAATACATAACTTTTACTTCCTTCTGTAACAAAAAAGGAGAAATGACGAATTTGTTAAATCAATTTAGAAATGCTTTTGATAATATGAGACAAACTATTTTAAAAGAAATTGAACGACAATATGTTTTAATAAAATAAAAAATTCCAATTTATATCATGTCCATGTGGTGTGTGGCATGTATATTTATAATGTTGGTATTATGCCAAATGCTTTATGCTTTCCCCAATACTTATATCCAATCTAGAATAGCTGCCAGAGAGCTCGAGTTTGCTGTGTTGGGTTCATGCATGAAAGACCCACTCTAGAAACAAGAAGATAAAAAGAAAAATGACAGGGGGACCCGGTCCTCATTAAGGCGGCTGTTTGCTCACCCTATCTTTTTGTTTTTGCTCCAGTTCTAAAATAAAAAATACTGCTAACTTACTTTTTGTGCAAAACCAAATAAGAGAGTACAGCCCGCCTATAGGGGTGTATAGCCCAATATTGGCAGCAGTAAGAAGGTATTCCTCCCATCTGGCGACCACTCACTCTATTTTGCCAATTTTGAATTTCGGGGGAGCGGGGCTTTGGAGGATAGGTCCAAAACATTCATCTTTGACTCCTTGGTTAGGGCTGTTCCACTTGGAACCACACCAACATCATTATTTAAAAATTTAAAATATACAATTACATATTTTCTTGATAAAATATAAAAATTATATGTATGGGTTTGGAATCTTTCCCCTCGGCCACAAGAGGATACAAGATAGTTTCTTTTGTGAGATGCGGCTCTTTGCCATACGATTAGTTCATGTGAGGTTGGGGATGATTGATTGCTCGTAACTGAAGGCGAGAGTTCAAGGAGGCCTAAAGATAGCTTGAAGGGGTTTTAGTCTCCTTGGAGGAGGATTTCACAACACCTCTTTCTAAGAGGAAGCAATGTGGTGGGAGATGGTTGTTAAGAGATAGGAGTATACTGCAAAAGGTGCTAGGGTTGGCGCATGCCTCTAGAGGATCAGTGAAATGTATGTAGTCTCGAATTTCTGTTTTCTTTTTTGAAGCGCATAGTATATGTTGATTGGATACTTGGCTTTTGTTGGGAGTGTTATACCACATACTGTATGGGGTATCTAGGATACTATTTTTTTGATAAGCCATGACCCTTGTTTTGGCTAACCATGATTTGAGCACGATGGATTGTCCGAGCTTTTAGAGACCGAGGACACAAAGTCTTGGGATTCTCGATACTTTAATATGAGGGATATATCAGTGTCATATCATTAAGGGCCAGTGCTTTCGGATATAGATGTGCCATATGTTGAATTTCCTGTGCTATTGATGATGCCATGCTGCAATGTGATGATGTTATATAATGCCATGATATTTATGCTTCAAATTAGTCAGGGTGTGTTATGGATGCTTTCAGTTCATGCTCAATTGATCCATGCTTTAGATGCCATTTTATCATAATAGTTTTTTATGTTGGTTTATGGTAAGTATGTACTTGATACACTTAAATATAACATTTAAGAAAACTTTAAAATTATATAGCCTTGTTTCTATGCATATAAATTGCAACTTTAAGATAAATTTGACATAATTTGGGTGTCACTCTCTTGAACAAATGTTCAAACATTTTACAATAGGGTCATTAGCAATGGAATGCCTTTTGAACATTTTACAATGTGGTCATTAGCAATCGAATGTCTTTTGAACATTTTACAATGCGGTCGTTAACAATGCAATGTCTTATCTTCAGTTTGGTTGTATTTGTCATTGTTTTTACGATATTTAATATGACAACATATTGGAAGATTGCATTGGAGCTAGTAAATGAATTTAAAATTAAATATTTTCATGGGATGATATTTAATATGGCCACCTCATGGAAGATTGCACTAGAACTAATGAATGAATTTACAATTAGAACTTTGCATGAAATGAATTTAGAATTAATAAATTGTCAACCACGTGTTACTGCTCTAATATGTATACTACTCTAATATGTTAACTGGCCACAATTAAAATTAAACAAACAGGAGGAAATTATATTTTTTTTATGAAGATTCATTAAATATATTTTATAATTTTTATTTTCATAAAAGACTTTATTTTTCCTTAAACAATTATTTAATTTTCTAAAAGTATTTTTCCTATCAAATGTTTAATGCTGATTGTATTTCATATACTCAATGTTTTTGATTTATTTCTCTATTTTAAAAATGACAAATGATATTTTCCTATAATATAAATAAACTTGCTATAATATCAATTTATAAAATTCATAATATGAAAAAAAAAACATATGTTTTGTATGAAATTACAAATTACATATTATATACGACATTAAAAATTATTTTTATAATTACAACCTTAATTTTTGCAACCAAAATTAAGTCTAAACACACAGACTTGCTACCTTTACAGCTCCTCTTGTTGTAAATATGAAATCTATTTTTAGGGGTTTAGGGGTTTAGTTTAAATCTTGGCTTTGTTCTATCTGCATCTCCGTAGAGATTAATTTGAACCTTTGAGGCCTATGCCTGAGTTTTGAGAGAGGAGAAATCCAAATTTCCATTTTCAATGTCTTAGTTTCAAAGGGGTTCCAGGTATATGGAAATCCCTTTTAAAGCTCTTGGCTACTGCAAATCACTAGCCAAAGCAGGTGCATTGTCGAGGACATTGCCACCTCGTGGCTCTTGTTTCTAAAATATTATTTCTCATGGTCTGTGTAATAGTTTTTATGGAAGGGTAATTTTTTAGCAAGACTTTATTGTTGAAATTATAATTTTAGACAAAACATTTTACAATGGGTGAGAAGCAAATTCCAACACTATTTATAATGATAGATGTTTTTATTTTAGAATTTGGGGTGGAATAAAGTTTATGCTTTTCTTAGATTGCACCAGGATGGAACAAAAATTGATTTAAGTTCTTTAACAGAGGGGCAACTTGTTAAGAGGCAATTCTTGTAACTAGCATAGAGAACAAGTAATTTTTTTTCAAAAGAAAAATGACAATACCGTTATATTAAAATAGTATGATAAGATAATTTTTTTTTTCAAAACAAAAATGACAATATCATTATATTAAATAGTATGATAAGATAACAAGTATTCATAGAGCATTCCACAAGGAACCATGATCCCCGCCACACTGGCGTATAAGTCAAGAACAAGAACAACAACATAAACAAATAACTAGATCCACGTGGACATAACAAAGGTCTTAGCAGTACGAAGCAGAAACAATCCAACAAAACTAAGATCCAAAAGAACCGAACATAAAGTAACCATTCCCACTAGGGAAATACATCAAAAAACAAAGAGCTAGAAATCAGAATAGCATCATGTGTCCTCCAGACCAGGATAAAAACAAAGGACCAAAAAAATAGCACCCTGAGGCTTGCCAAGATAGAAGCCGACAGTGTAGAATCCCCCAAAAGTAAAACAAGATGTTGGTGATCAGAGAATGCATTGACCTTAACAAAAAAGAAATTGCCAGTCCACAAAATATATAAAAAGCCATAAAAATTGTTAGTTAGGAGCTGCAAAATTATAACTGGAGAACATCTAAAGAACCTTCTGAGATGAGCTGATCAAGGGACCATTCCTCCAAAAATAATATACCCCCCTGGACCGAGAGAGCCCTCTTTGACAAATCATCTGCCAATTGATTATGTTCCCTATAAGCATGAATACAAGAGATATGTCTAAATTCCCCAATAAGTTTTTTGGTCTCTTCCATCTATGAAGAAAGTAAAAGAACACAAAGACCAGATATTCCAGAAGCCTAGTTGATGATAACTTTGGAGTCACCCACAACTTGTAAAGAGTCCATAGCAGAATGTCTAGCAACAGTTAGAAGCATCCACAAAGCTAAGATTTCACTTCTAGTATTTGATCCATGTCCACAATTTATCCACAATTTAAAGAAATGGACTTTACTTGGATACATAATTGCTCATGCTCCGCTTATAGAAGTTCCCCTCTGAGAGGGCCTGTCAAAAATACCAAATGGGATGTTTTCAATTAACAAAGGACTCGAATGAGAAATATCAGAAGGCTACATCATCCGGCATGGCTGTAGTGAATTGTATTCCAAAAAGGATGAAACAACACAACTGCAAATACAAGATACTACCGACTTCTAGTCTTCAAATAAATAATTGTTCCTTGCCTTCCATAATTCCCACGCAACAAAACATGGGAGAGGTTGCCAATAATCCCTTATGTCAATCCAATTCCACAAATTGATATAAAAAGTCACAGACTGCCACATAAAATTGATTCTGATTGTCCATTTAATAGTCTGCCAAACCTGTGAAGTGAAGGGACAAAGGACAAACATGTGATCTTGTTTGTGGCACTTAGCTTGTGACCTATGGGTGGCCACAAGTTAAATGGTTGTGCTAGTTCTAATATACTCAACAATGCCAAGTAAATTTGTTAAATAAAAAATCACAAGTACCTTGGTGCTAAATACCTTAAAAGTAAAAATTAATATGATGTTTTTAGTGTTGGTTTTCAATGCTACAAGTATATCCTTGCAACAATTGTGATTGCATTAAATCGCATTTTTTTTTCCATATAAAAAGATTGACAATATCATTATATTAAAATGAATCACATAGTTCAAAGGCACTTTCAAGCCTTACACTGTTAATAGGACAGAAAGAAATGTCCAGTATTACCAAAAAAAAGACTTCAATTATGTACACCACGCTCTTATGATTTAAAAAAAGCACAGTAACTATAAAATAACATACAGAATAATACCAGTGTACTAACACTTGACATGAGTTAAGTTATTTGTAAATATATGCTATAAATGTATATAATAAGTTGCATGTTTAATCGTTAAATAATTACAATCATAAGTTTAAGATGTCACTTTTATAGCGTCCATTTTTTTTTAGACACTTTCATAGTGTGAGTTCTTCAATAAGCATTAATTTAACTGTGTACTGAAACTCTAAATTTCAAACTTCAAGTTTAACCTCATAATTCCAATTTCAATCTATTATAAATTATTTATAAAAAAAAAATGTCCAACACTTTCATAGTATGTACTCTTCAATAATCATCAATTTAAATGTATACTCAAACTTCAAATTCTACATCAATTTAAATGTGTACTCAAACTTCAAGTTCTACATCATAATTCTTACTCATTTCATATTTAGGCATTACAAATTATTTTAAAAATAATGAAAATTGAAACCTCTTTCATAAAAGTATAATATGAATGCATATGAAATGAGGTGCATTTTCAATCATTGCAAAATGATATTGACATTTGTGGGATACTTAAAATGTACATAGCTAGATCAAATCATAACCAAAATAAAATCATGAAAAAGCAAACCTAATGCACGGTAGACAAGATGGAAAAGCAAACTGATTAAAACTCTGAACAACACCTTTAGAAAAAGAGAGATCAAACATTTGGGAGCTGCCGACAGCACACGATCCCACTCAGTTCAAATACTCAGCATCCTGCCATTTCATCTGTAAAAGGACGCCATAAGTAAGACAGTGTGATGGCACTGTCCAGTATAACGTATTTTGTGAACCATTTCACTTTTTCTCAAATGTTCAACTTCATTTAGTGGAACTTTCCCATAAAACTATGCATCTGACATAAAATAAAATCATAGACCAAAACCATCCAATTATTTGTGAAACTTCAGTAGTCACCCTATTATCTAACAAAAGACAGAAAAACAGCAAATATACAGAGATGTGCAAATTGTTCAGCTGTCATGTTCTGGCGAGACAAAGTATACAAAGATTTGCAAATTGTTTAGCTGCCATGTTTGATTTATTATGGTTGTTGAAGTACAATATAAACATTCAGTGCACAAATGGTGATGTAGACTTTTGTTGTTGGATTTTTATGTTAAAAGAGATTCTCTCATTAAATATGGTGTAACTTAAATGTTCTACCTTTTTGGATTGAATATGTATCATATTTCCCATCATTTTTCATATACCAAAATTAAACTTTTTTACCTTCTGAACCATATTTGGGACAACTCTTCCGACATTTTTTTCGATTAGCCAACTCCAACTCCATTAGATATGATGGCACTCATGCATTCAACGTGCAAACAGTGCTCAACGTCTCACAGCCTTTTACCTGAATACTTTATCAAAACTTTACATATGTAATAATGCCTACCCTCAAAGAGTCCCATATAAATCTGTAAAGCAGGCTTTATTTACAAAAGTGTATTTTAAATGTTAGTGTAAAGATGTGGTCAAGATTTTGAAAAGACATTATTAAAGTTATTATTATGTTTTATATATTAATTTTGGGATCATCGGTGTTGTGTAAGTTATTAATTTATGACCCATAGCTTATGAGTATAGTAGCAAGTGATCAATTTCTCATGGTTTTGAATAGTCTACTTAACACTCAGTGCATCAGTTAGCAAGTGTTTTGCTTTATGAACTATTCAGTTAGAGTTCCTTTAACTCCGTTTATTTAAGTATGGGAGTTTTTATAGTCCAACATATAATATATCATTTTTGGGATCATCTGCATAGTGTAAGTCATTAATATATGACCCATATCCCAATGCAATGAGTGCTAAGTGGACTATTCACCGATGCAATGTGTGTAAAGTGGACTATTCAAAATCATGAGAAATTGGTGAGTTGCAACTATACTCATGGGATATGGGTCATAGATTAATGACTTACACTATGTAGATGATCCCAAAAATGATATATCATATGTTGGATAGTGAAAACCCACCATACTTAACTATTACAATGTTGTTGCCAAGATTTTGAAAAGAGGGTTCATGGTACTCATTAATTTCGATTAGCCAACTCCAACTCCATTAGAAAATGATGGTACTCATGCATTCAACGTGCAAACAGTGCTCAATGTCTCACAACCTTTTACCTGGGTACTTTATCAAAACTTTACATATGTAATAATGCTTACGCTCAAACAGTCCCATATAAATCTGTAAAGCAGGCTTTATTTACAAAAGTGTATTTTAAATGTTACTGTAAAGATGTTGTCAAGATTCTGAAAAGACACTTTATTAAAATTATTATAATGTTTTACATATCAATTTGGGATCATCTGTGTAGTGTAAGTTATTAATTTATGACCTATAGCTTATGTGTATAGTAGCAAGTGACCAATTTCTCATGGTTTTGAATAGTCCACTTAGCACTCATTGCATCAGTTAGCAAGTGTTTTGCTTTAAGAACTATTCAGTTAGAGTTCCCTTAACTCTGTTTATTTAAGTATGAGAGTTTTTGTAGTCCAACATATGATATATCATTTTGGGATCATCTGCATAGTGTAAGTCATTAATCTATGACCCATATCCCAATGCAATGAGTGCTAAGTGGACTATTCACCGATGCAATGAGTGTAAAGTGGACTATTCAAAACCATGAGAAATTGGTGAGTTGCAACTATACTCATGGGATATGGGTCATAGATTAATGACTTACACTATGTAGATGATCCCAAAAATGATATATCATATGTTGGATAGTGAAAACCCACCATACTTAACTATTACAATGTTGTTGCCAAGATTTTGAAAAGAGGGTTCATTAAAACAAGAATTGTCCAACTATTCTATTTTTTTAAGATCTATTTTAGCAATATAATGACATATTTTGATGAGTTCATATGTTTATTTAAAAATATCATATTTCGACAATTTTCAAAAACACCTGTGCGTGATGCATCCTTTCCAGACATACCAAAGAGAGGTGTTTCTTTTTTTACTGTAAAGACCAAGTTTTTTTGGCTATATTATGTAGAGTGTTGATTTTGGGGCTAAATACCCGTGATCGAGTCATGGAAGGTCCTCTTGGTTTTTATTCCACGAAGTGTTGGCTTAGTGGCATTGTTGACTACCCCTTGTCGATCCTTTGTCCCTATTGGAGTGGGCCCATTAGGACACATGACCACACTCATATTTTGTTTTGTAAAGGTGATAACATATGTAAGGGTTCTCATACCCAATTTAGCACACCTTATTTTTCCCACTTGGACCTATTGTTTTGATAGAAAACCCCTCCTCTCGTGTCCAAACCAATGATGTTAATTCTTAAAGAAGAAGCCTGCCTTGTTCATAAGGAGGGCATTGAGGGACAAGCATCTATTAGGGTTAGTTGGGGCATGACGCCCTCCTTTCGCCTCAGCTTGCACTTGGTGGAGCCCAATTTAAAAAATATGGACAAGGGTTCAAATTATGTATTATTTTATCTTTCTCTTCATTTATGAGAGCATTTGAAGCTAGGCACAATTCTCTTGGGATTTCCTTTTCTCTTGCATGAATGGTGAATGGAATAATTTCTAGGGTTTGATAGTCACATGCTAAGTGGATGCTAAGAATATTTATGATAACTTGTGCTCAAGGGTGACCTAAAGTGTATCTCCTTGCTCATTTCTTGATTAATGTTGGTAAGCTTATCTCCTAACCCTAGTTTAACATCATTCTTGAAGTTCTTTGGACTCAGGTAGGGTTTGTTTACTATCATTTTGTGTACTTGCTTGAAGAGTCCTTCATACAAAGGAGCTCTCCATTGCTCTATTGGTCCTTGGAATTTTTTTTTTTTTTCTAATTAGGTTCTGCTACCTAACCTTAGATTGTTGCTAGCTTTTCCCTAGTTGCAAGTATTAGAAGCCATCTTAAGAGAAGGGATGTTAGCCTCGATCTCTCATAACTCTAGGGTTTGAGACAATAATATAATACCCTATCCTTCAACTATCCTCTTTTTATCAAATTTTACATGTATTTTATGCATAGAAGTATTTTATAGCTTGAAAAAACCTTAAAATCTAAATGAATTCAAAAAATCCAAAAGTAGCCATGAGCTTTTTCTTCTAGTCCACCCAAAAAAATTCCCTGGGGTTTTAGCCACAAACCCTAGAGGGTATCCTCATTTGAGGAAGTGCATTGGGATTTGTGAAGTCTTCGTAAGTTGTGAATTCGAGGGTGTTTTGTATTTCCGGCTTATCCTCTAACTTTTCCTTAGTCCAATTGTCCTCTTTCCCTTGAGGGCACACTTTTTGGAGTGCATGCCTTGGGAAACTTGAAATTGTCTCAAAAGGCATGATTTTATTTGATAAAGTGAATAGTTCCATTTATATATGATTCTAGTGTCTAGATGTGATATGTTTGACTACGATAATGAACTGATCATAGCTATAAAGGTTTCACTGAAGGTATTTGTGTCTTATTGGTGGTTGCAGGTATCTTTCACTAATTAGGGTATCCCCCTAGGTTTTGGAGTTACCCAAAGTGTCGATACGTTAAACTGTGGTGACATTGGCTTTAACTCTCTCCTCAAACTACCTTCACTAGCACTTTTGTATACATTTCCTTGATTTGCAAAGGGTTGCTAGTTTGAGCGGTAACACATTTGGTGTTGTTGCTGGGGAACTCAAAGGAAAAGTGACGTCCATTCCATTCGAGGTGTTCTTGAGTTGAATTCATCTATATTTATATATTTCATAAACATCCAACATTTTTGGTGTGACTTAGGTACGGCCTTGTTTTGTGTTATGGTGAGATTTGTTTTGATCTAACTTAACAGGTTTCACTTGGTGACTCCACTGAAGAAAAATAAAGAGGTACTCTACAAGAATGGATATGAGAGGTAAGTTTTGCTTTGTACTTTGATAGGATTATTGTTGAGGAATAACCTTGCAGGTCCTATTTGGAAACTCCATTGAAGAAAACAAATCAAATAAGTGAAATTCAAAACAACATGCCTTAGTTATTAATAAGAAGATAGGGCATCATTTGATGAAATACAAATGCACAATCCATATGCTCCATTTAATTTCTCAGATATTCCAAGATATCCAATTTTTTTAGATAAACGTGGTTGGAATAAGGCCATACCACGATTTCATTGGTATGAAGACACTGTTGCATAGCATATTGTGAAGTTCATAGAATATCTTGTAGCATGGGATATTATGGATGAGGATCTCAAAACTAAGGGGTTTGTAATTTTTCTTGATTTATGAAATGACAAGGATATGGGATATTGGTATCATGGGTTTCCTCCTTGGGGGATTTCTTCACTCCTGCAACTAGTCAAGGAATCTGGAAAAGAGTTGGATCCTAATCTTGATGAATAAATTATTGAGGCCATGAATTCTCTTCCCACAAAGAATCTATTTGGAGCAACCCCTAATAATCGTTTTGCTCCTCTTGTTTTGTCGAGCGCTTTATATGAGTCACCATATATGTTTGTGATGAAATTATCTAATGAAGATGGTGATCCCTTGTACTTTGTCAACTATTTTATGGAAAATGCTCCAGATTTCATTGTTCAAAAAGATAAAGATGCCCTCATGAAGGCATCTATATGGAATTTAGATGAAGAGGTCCTTGATTGGTTCAAAGACCTGGGAAAATGTACAATATCTTCTCTTGTAGAACTAATAGAGATATTTTGCAACTATTGGTTCCCAGGAAAATGTCAGAAGTAGATTCACTATGTCGAAAAGGCGAAGGACTTGTTCAAGAAAAAAATCCAAGAAGAATACCAAGCCCTTAAAGAAGAACATAGAAAATATGATCAAACAACTCCAATCCTTAAAGGACATGAAGTAGACCTTGTTGAAGAAATCCATGACGAAGATCAAGCCTTGGAGATATTTCTTGAAGAAACCATTAATCAAGATCTTATCGATAACATTCTAGTCCTCGTGTTTTAAGAATAAGATATTCTTGGAGATGAATATAATGAGGTTCAAAAAGATGAAGATGAGAAGGGCCTGATTGAGGAATGCAAGAAAATAGTGAGTTCTTCTTACCATCACTTCGAAAATTCTTATGATGTCTTGAGCCTCTTTAAATAAAATGGAAAGATTCTTGAGACGATGATTATTGGAAGTTCCTTGGTCCTCCGATCTATGACGCTCTGAGGTTTGGAAATGTTATATAGAAAAACAATATAAGAAATCTATGAACCTTTCCTACCATTAAGTCTAGATCATGTCGATTTAGATTTTCATACAGGTTTCAAGCGATATGAAGAGATATTTTTCGAAGAATTGTTTCCAGCTGAGAAAAATAATGAAGATATGGTTGATGATGTGTGATGGATGCCTCTCCTTGTCCTTTTGATGATGATGGCTTGGTGAACCTTCCTTTCTCTTTTACCGATATAGATAGATCTTTCGAAGATGATAGTTTTGAGGATATTTTAGATGGAGAAGATGGTTTCCATGGATATAACGATGCACATTTCTCTTGTGATGATGATGATGTGGGTATGGATTGTTGGAAATTGGTTGAAAAACCCGTACATGATTCCTCCAGTCAGGGAAGTCTAAATTTCAAAGACCTCGAGAGACCTTCCTTTGAGATCTCTCATGATTTGGTTCGACCACGCTCATTCGCCATTGAGGATGATATAAGATTGCATATGGAGACTTATATTGCATATTTCAACCAACACTCTTATTATGCTTCAAGGAAATTGATGCAAGTTTTGGAACTGCCCAAAGATCTAAGAAATGAATTTTTTTTCTCTCGAAGCGATATTGAGTCATCTACATCCTTTGCTACCCACGTTATTGATCAATTTTAGGGGATGAAATTCGATGAGACCTGGTCTCAGTCAGGTATGGGTGTAGGTATTGTATTAACTTCTCTTTGTGTTGATAGTCATTTTTTTTCTACCTAGAATTTGAAGGTACTAACAAAGTGGTTAAATATCAATCTCTCATGCTTGAGTTAGCTAATGATTATGGCACTAGGTTTTTAAATATTGTTGGAAACTCTAACCCAATTGTGATGCAAGTCAAAGGAAATTTTGCTTGTAAAATCAAAGGTTAAAAAGATATAGGGATGCAATGCGATTGGCCACAAAGACTTTCAGTATCTTATTTTTACAAGTGATTCCCAGAGCTTAGAATCCATGGGAAAATTTCATAGCAACATCTACTTTTGTTCTTCACTCTTTGTTCCTTGATAGTTTTGAAGGTCATTTTGGGAAAATATATTCTAGAAAATAGGTATATGATCAAGGAATTTTCTACTTAAGACCAATTCAAGTGTTGATAGAAACATCTTGTGAAGGTGATCCTTCCCCATGGCTAGAGCTTGGAGGCTTGCAGGTTCCCAATATTTTCCATCATTCCAGCCCCATTCCAACAAAGGTAGTACCATATATTAATCTCATCATTGATGTGGTTTTATCTTGGACTGTTTCCAAAGACAAATGTATAAATCTTGGTGTGAATAACATGCTCAGGTGGATGCACCGGTGGTATGATTTCACTTGGCCCTTCTCTGTTATCATAATTAGGGTAAGTAGGTATGGTTTAATTTGAATTCAACATTTTCTATTACCTATGCAATGCACTTGTCATTATTTCATTTTGATTTATATTGCATTTCATTTTGGACAAGGCATGATGGAAGTGTTTGCCTCTAATGCATTTAATGTCTTTGTTGTTAAATGTGTGTGTGGGTATACAGGTACGTAGGAGATTCTAGGGGTTCGCATACACTCCAGAGAAAAGCGCATGTCCTACAGTTGGAGCCAGTTGTTATGCCTCAAAGTACCTAATGCATCCTTTCCATACATAACAGAGAGAGGGGTTTCTTTTTTATTGGAAAGACCAATTTTTGGGGGATATATTATGTAGAGTGTTGATTTGGGGGATAAATACCCTTGATCAGGTCATGGAAGGCCCTCTTGTTTTTTTATTCCGGGAATTATTATCTTGGTGGCATTATTGACTATCCCTTGTCAGTCCATTTGATCGTGGGTTGGTGTATAGTTCTTCTTGGAGTGGGCCCATTAGGACACGTGAGCACACTCATATTTTACACTGTAAAGGTGATAGCAAATGTAAGGGTTGTCATACCCAGTTTAAACAACTTATTTTTCCCACATGGACCTATTGTTTTGATAGAAAACCCCTCCTCCTAGTCTACATACCAATGACTTCATTCCTTAAAGAAGAATCCTACATGGTTAAAAAGGAGTACAATGAGGGACACACATATGTTGGGGTTAGTTGGGTTATTACGCCCTCCTTTTGGATCACCTTGCACTTGGTGGAGCCCAATTTCACATTTGTATTGTTATTTTATGTCATTGTGTGGTTTAGTTATGCAGGCAGGAATGACCAAAAGCCAATCCAACCAGCGTCCCTCAGGAAATATGGTGGCTCCCTGAAATCGAACCACCAACCTTAGATAAAAACTAGCTAGTTCCTTCTCAGTGGCAGTTATTCCCTTCAAAAAATTATCCCACAATGTTTTTCCTATCAGAAATAGCTTTCCGCAACAACCTTGTGTAAACGCCTCCTTTCCACAGTCGCGGCGTTCTTCCGCAATTATCCTTCCACAATGAGCCTTTCTGCAACACGGACGTCTTCCTTCCGCAGCTTGCAGATTGCGGATTGCGGGTGCACCTTTCGTAATTCCTTGAAAATACTTCCTCAACAACTCTCCCGCAATGTGACTTCTGCAACTCTCGTCATTAACTCCCGAGCTCCTTCCTTTCGCGGAACGTTGTATCAACCACTGATCTCTTGCGGGTTTGATCTCGTCCGTTGATCTATGATCAACGTGGAATACTTCCCATCATCTTGCAGAAATGTTAATTCCCTCACACATTCACCTTGTGGGTCCTTTTCCCCATCGGAGATCTTCCTTTCGGCTTTGATCTGAGCCGTCCAACCTCTGCTAATTGAATTGAATGCAACTCTACGATTTTCTCGTTGATTAATCAAGGAATAGATCAATCCAGCTCGCCCTTCGTCTAAATCTGATAAGAAACTAAATACAACAAGAACCTATCTCTGTTACTTAATGATGATTGGTTTGCGAATGACTTGGGTGTTCTTAACTGTTCATACAAGCACGAAAACAAAGATTCAATCTGTTGTCACCAGGATCTACCCAGCAAAATTGCACTATGCAAAGAAGAACCTTATTCTTCTCCCGAAATGTTCACTAACACTTTTGGCCAAAACCATGAATATCCTAGTCTGCCTGGTTTATTCTCTTCACCTCAAGTCTTTAAAATTTGTGGTTTTCCCTCATTCTTCGATATTCAAAAATGTCATTGGTTAAAGTCCATATTTTTATTTACTCCTTTCCAAAATAATAGTTTTTATGTAAAAATAAAATTATTAAATAATATTTTTAATGAAATTATTATTTAATACTTTTTGTTAAAAAGTAAAACTATTATTTTGTATCCATGTTCTCTTACCTAGCTTTGAAAAGAATAAAGTTTATTTCATAAAAATAATGTGTCTTTTGTCCTATGTGGAGTCGAATTTATTCGATTCTAAACATTATTTTGTCCCTACCATTTATCCAATTAACCAATGAAGTATGAAGCTCACCAAGGATTGAAATTTGTACATTGAATATTCATACGGATTCCAAGTGGCATGGATCGAGTCTCACAGGTGTCAAATTCAAACATTAGCAGCAGTTGAAGTATTTCAAGCATATAGAATAACATAGCAAGAAGGATAATGTTCCCAATTTTGTAAATGTTTGGAACTCAAAATGGCTTATTTCCAGGTTACTTGGCATTGCATCATCTAATTATTCTATAAAAAATGGATTATTCTGTAAATTTAACCATCGTGAAGAAGATGGGTAAGGTTATACTCTACTCTATTCAATTCAGTCCAGTGAGATTTTTCCATTAAAATTAGTGATCGAGTTTTCATTTAAAATACTTATAGTTTTTTCCAATAAACATCTACAACTTTCATGCCAATTTGGGACAGGTGATTAGTCATGGTTTATTGACCAATGAAGCATTCAATTGAATGCTTCATTGAATGGTATCTCTT
Organism: Larix kaempferi; assembly: GCA_027924585.1. Lineage (NCBI taxonomy): Eukaryota > Viridiplantae > Streptophyta > Pinopsida > Pinales > Pinaceae > Larix > Larix kaempferi. The sequence goes on along the minus strand of BSBM01000871.1, from coordinate 6,744,903 downwards.
GATTATTTCTAAAATATTATTTCTCATGGCCTGTGTAATAGTTTTTATGGAAGGATAATTTGTTTAAGCAAGACTTTATTGTTGAAAGTATAATTGGAGACAAAACATTTTACAATGGGTGAGAAGCAAATTCCAACACTATTTATAATGATAGATGTTTTTATTTTAGAATTTGGAGTGGACTAAAGTTTATGCTTTTCTTAGATTGCACCAGGATGGAACAAAAATTGATTTAAGTTCTTTAATAGATGGGCAACTTGTTAAGAGGCAATTCTTGTAACTAGCATAGAGAACAAGTAATTTTTTTTCAAAAGAAAAATGACAATACAATTATATTAAAATAGTATTATAAGATAATTTTTTTTTTCAAAACAAAAATGACAATACCATTATATTAAATAGTATGATAAGATGACAAGTATTCATAGAGCATTCCACAAGGAACGATGATCCCCACCACACTGGCGTATAAGTCAAGAACAAGAACAACAACATAAACAAATAACCAGATCCACGTGGACATAACAAATGTCTCAACATGACCAAGCAGAAACAAACCAACAAAACTAAGATCCAAAAGAACCGAACATAAAGTAACCATTCCCACTAGGGAAATACATCAAAAAACAAAGAGCCAGAAATCAAAATAGCATCATGTGTCCTCCAGACCAGGATAAAAACAAAGGACCAAAAAAATAGCATCCCGAGGCTTGCCAAGATAGAAGTCGACAGTGTAGAATCCACCAAAAGTAAAACAAGATGTTGGTGATCAGAGAATGCATTGACCTTAACAAAAATGAAATTTCCAGTCCACAAAATATATAAAAAGCCATAAAAATGGTTAGTTAGGAGCCGCAAAATTATAACTGGAGAACATCTAAAGAACCTTATGAGGTGAGCTGATCAAGGGACCATTCCTCCAAAAATAATATACGCCCCCGGACTGAGAGAGCCCTCTTTGACAAATCATCTGCCAATTGATTATGTTCCCTATAAGCATGAATACAAGAGATATGTCTAAATTCCCCAATAAGTTTTTTGGTCTCTTACATCTATGAAGAAAGTAAAAGAACACGAAGACTAGATAATCCAGAAGCCTAGTTGATGATAACTTTGGAGTCACCCACAACTTGTAAAGAGTCCATAGTAGAATGTCTAGCAACAGTTAGAAGCATCCACGAAGCTAAGAGTTCACTTCTAGTATTTGATCCATGTCCACAATTTATCCACAATTTAAAGAAATGGACTTTACTTGGATACATAATTGCTCATGCTCCACTTATAGAAGTTCCCCTCTGAGAGGGCCTGTCAAAAATACCAAATGGGATGTTTTCAATTAACAAAGGACTCGAATGAGAAATATCAGAAGGCTACATCATCCGGTATGGCTGTAGTGAATTGTATTCCAAAAAGGATGAAACAACACAATTGCAAATACAAGATACTATCGACTTCCAGTTTTCAAATAAATAATTGTTCCTTGCCTTCCATAATTCCCATGCAACAAAACATGGGAGAGGTTGCCAATAATCCCCTATGTCAATTCAATTCCACAAATTGTTATAAAAAGTCACAGACTGCCACATCAAATTGATTTTGGTTGTCCATTTAATAGTCTGCCAAACCTATGAAGTGAAGGGATAAAGTACAAACATGTGATCTTGTTTGTGGCACTTAGCTTGTGACCTATGGGTGGCCACAAGTTAAATGGTTGTGCTAGTTGGGTGAAAAAATAAAGATGGATGTCTATTTTGGGGGGTCTCGTGAGAAAATAATTCTGATTTTTTCATGTTTTTCAACTTCGGGCGAACAAAAGTGATATTTTTATTTAAAATTTCACTTTCCCGTAAAAAGAAAACTTTTATAGAATTATGTAAGCTTTCTATTCATAATTTTTTCAATTTTTTTTATTAAGATTTGATATGTCGATTTCGCAAAAGTTTGACAGTGTGTTCTTATAAAATGAAAAGACTACAAAAGAGTTATGATTTGTTGCGCCACTAAAATCGTTGTTAGACTTGTTTTTTGCAAAAACAGAAAATGCTACGACAATCTACACACAATGTACTAGTGCTTGACTATAAGTTTGCAACCAATGGATCTATATACTAATTATTATATTTTTTTAAAGTCGATCAATGGGGAAACCCAGTCGATTTTCAACAACTTTTTTGTTGCGCCACTTTTCTCTCAATCCGCTATAAAAACAAAAAATCTACGAACACCCTTTTGAAGTAGACACGTCAATTAAGAGTCCCACATTTTTTTCGATTTTTTTGGTGCTGTATTTTTAAAGTTATGGATTTTTCTTTTCACCGTTTTTTTTTCAAGAGTTGAATGATAACTCGACACATGTTACGAAAATAAAACTTAAAAAATATCAGTTCTTATCTATATACAACAAAATTTATACCCACGTAAAGTAGATTCAATGATGAACCTACTGGTATGAAGTCCGACATTCGTTTTGTTGTGTAAGAGGTGGTTTTTCCCTTCCGAAAATGGAGAAACCTGAAAATTCTGCAGAAATGTGAATATTTCATGTTTCAGAGATTATTCGGCCGAAATAATTATTCGACCGAAATAATTATTCGGCCGAATAATTATTCGGCCGAATAACGTTTTTCCGCAACGGCGCTGTGAATTATGGTGAAGGTTATTCGGCCGAATAATGAAACGGAAAAAAAACTCGTCGGCCGCAAAAAAAAAAAAAAAAAAAAAAAAGAAGAAGAAGAAGAAGAAGAAGAAAAGTTTTCTATACTCATATAAATAAACCTAAAGTTGATTAATTATTTTCGCATGTTTTAACTTCGCATTTTTTTGTCAAACTAATTTTGAAAGGAGGAGACATTTTTTGCAAAAGGAGGTTTTTACAAGGTATGTTTATTTTTTTATTTTACAAAAGACACATTGAAGGAGTTTTTTTTCTAAGGCATATTTGCAAGGAGTTTTTTCAAAATATTTTTTTTCTTATTGCATATTTGCAAAGAAGACATTTTTTGCAAAAGGAGGTTTTTACAAAGTATGTTTCTTCTTCTTTTTTCCAAAAGACACATTGAAGATGATTTTTTTCTAAGGCATATTTGCAAGGAGTTTTTTCAAAATATTTCTTTTCTTATTGCATATTTGCAAAGAAGACATTTTTTGCAAAGTGAAGTTTTTACAAAGTATGTTGTTGTTGTTGTTGTTTTTTTTTTTTTTTTTTTTTTTTTTTTTTTGCCAAAAGACACATTGAAAGTGTTTTTTTTCTAAGGCATATTTGCAAGGAGTTTTTTCAAAATATTTCTTTTCTTAGACATGTTTGCAAGGAGGTTCTTTGCAATGATTGTATTTAAAAAGTGTGTATTTCAAAGTATTTTTGCAAAAAAAATGTATTTTTCCTTCTTATTTCTTTGAAAGGGATTTTTTCAAAGAGTTGTTTTGGTAAGATAATTTACAAATGGTTTTTTTCCAAAGTAGTTTTGTACTTCTTATTTATTTGAAAGAGGTTTTTTCAAATAGTTGTTTTGCTAAGGTATTTTGCAAAGGGTTTTTTTCCAAAGTAGTTTTGCACTTCTTATTTAGTTGAAAGGAGTTTTTTCAAATAGTTATGTTGCTAAGGTATTTTGCAAAGGGTTTTTTGCAAGGTAGTTTTGTACTTCTTATTTCTTTGAAATGAGTTTTTTCAGAGAGTTATTTACTCAAAGTATTTTTGCAAATAAGTTATTTCTTTACAATGGTTTTTTCCAAGATATGTTTACAAATAAGTTTTTTTTCAAAGTATTTTTTTCTAGTTGCTTTTTTCATAGATATTTTTTCAAGGAGGTTTTTTTCCAATGATTTTTACAACAAAGATTTATTTACAATGTGTTCTTATTATTTTCCAATAGGTAGGTAATTTATTGTCAAGGAATTTCTTATTTCTTTCCAAGAAGGTTTTTTTCAAAGAAGATTTTTGTTCAAAGAGTTTTTTCAAAGGAAAGTTAATTCCAAAGAGATCTTCTTCAAAAGACTCTTACAAAATTTTTATAAGGTGAAGTAAATTTCAGTTCATGTTTTTATAAATTCCGTAAATGTTTTTAAATCTTAATTTATTTATTTTTACTATAAAGTAACATGATTCTTTAATTTATCATCTATAGATTAAACAACCATGGGCAATAAGAGAAAACGTAAAAAAAAAGGTGATCGTAAACGTGCTGATGATGGTAATAGAGAGAAACAAAAACTCAGATATATTGCCAAAAAACAAAGGGTTGCCGAAACGGAAGAGAGAACTATTGAAGATATAAATACAAATTTACATGATAATGTTGAAGAGATGAAAATTGAAAATAGAGTACAAGAAGAACAAATTGAAGTTGAAAAGAACATTGTAGAAGATGTAAATAGTGATTTACATGCTAATGTTGATGAAGTCAATATTGAAGATCAAGTTCAAGATCCAGAAATTGGACCTGGTATGTATATATCATATATTTTCCAAATTCATTTTTTTATAATGAATTTTATTTTTGGATATATGTTAAATTAAATTTAACTTGATGTATAGGTACTTTTACCATTGATGATGAAATGTTAGAAGACATTGATTGCGACAAATATGGAGAAAAACTACCAATACATGTTGCACGATATCGTGCTACAAAATTTTATGATGAAGTTTCCAAGGATTACTCAATAGCAGGACAAGCACAAATTTTGAGATGTTTATTAGTGTCCAAGAAGTTAGAAGGTGCTACATCATTATTGGGTATTCACAAAGCGACAAAAGAGTCGAAATTGAAACAAAATGTGATGGAAAATATAGGTGATGCAATAAAAAAATTTGGAAAATCAAGGAAGAAAGATATCAGTGCTGCACGTAAAGCAATTCATACAACAATTCTTTCAGCTAGTACTAAACAAAAGCGTTTGACAACAGAACTAGCAAAAGCAGTTGGAACATCAAGAAAGACATTATACAAACATAGCAAATTCAGAATGCAAATAGATGAAAATAATGAACTTGCTTGCTGGGCAATTATTTGTAGACAACCTTACAAAGATAGATTGGGAGCAGGTGTTAAAGATATTGTACGAGAATATTGGTTGGAACATGCTCGAGTTTCACCAAATTCAAGAGATGTGATACGCAAAAGAATATCATGAAATGTATATGAAAGCCAACCAAAACATATAATGGACATGACACAAGTACAATTGTTCAATAAATTCAAGGAAGATCATCGTGGAATTAATATATCAATCACTACATTTGTGCAACAAAAACCATGGTATGTTAGACCTATTACTATACGTGATACATGTTGTTGCCGTTATCATGTGCAATTTCAGTTATATTATGACACGTTTCTTGAATTTGGTAAAATATTTTGGACAAATTCACCACCTCCACCGACGATACGTGAATTCATATCTCAAATTTTATGTGAGAGAAATCACGATGAAGTATTTTATTCAAAGAAATGTGTCAATGGAAAACATTGTCATCATTGTGGAAATCTGGTGCTATTCTACAATAAATATCCTATCGATAATGATCAATCGTTGTCAAATGTAAATGTTGATTGGAGGAGATACGAATACATCAACTATAGTACAAGTTCTAGTGATTCACATTCCAAAAGAATTGATTTGCTAGAAGACAAGATATGAGTCACAAATTTTCTCAAAAAATTTGAAAGCGAAATTTATAAATACACCCAGCATTCACATAGAGCACGATGGCAAGATCTTCAATTCAAATAGTCTCGTGAAATTTTTCCACCCGAAACAATTTTGTCCGTGGTTGATTTTGCTGAAAACTATACATTTGCTGCACAAAAAGAGATACAGAGTGAATACTATCACTCTGACCAAGTTTTGATATTTGTCCATGTTGTATATAGACATTCTCAACAGGATGTTGATGGCATTGAAAGCACATGTGACAATCGAGATGTGATTAAAGAATATCACTTCTATATCAGCGATGATTGTACACACGATACACATTTTGTTCAACATTGTATAGAAAATATTTTCTATGACTCATTGAAAAAACGCGGAGTCAAATTCAATGAGCATTGGAAATGGTCTGATGGATGTGCGGGTCAATTTAAATCTTCACGATCATTTTTTTGGTTATGTCGACTTCATAAAGCGTTGAACATTAAACATCGCTGGAATTTCTTTGAAACTGGGCATGGAAAAGGTGAGCATGATGGTGTAGGAGCATGCGTAAAAAGAGCACTTCGAAAATGGCAAATGAACTATTCTTCTGCACGGTTTCATTCAGCTGCAGAGGTTGTCCAATGGTGTCAATTAAATCTAAGCCATGATTATAATCAACAATCAAAAGATGTGCGCATGTATGTACACTATTTTTTTAATTTATATTATTTCTTGAAATTTAAAAAAATGTATGTACTAACATTTAAGTTCATGTACACTAACATTAAAAATTGTTCTTTGAAAGTGATTCATCATTTATTGTGTAGGTTTTTTTAGCTTGTTGGGGTCCAAGATATAAATAGATCAATACCATATGACGCTAGCACCATACATGGGACTAGAGATCTTCACTCTATTCAAACAAAATCATTTCACAATGTGTTTGCATTTGACAGTAGAAAGCAATCATGCTTTTGTCATATTTGCATTGAAAATGTTGAATCTACAGAAGTTTGTGAAAACATAACAAACAACTATGTAAAAGCTTGGAAACACACAGAGATTAATCCAAAAGGAAAAATGTCACTGGCAAGTGTAGAAGAGTTAGAATCAGAATAAATAGCAATATCATCTGATGGCGATAGAATTTCGGATCTTGTTAGAGAAGGTAATAAATTTGTTCTTGACTTTTAAGTTAATTGTTCATTCTAGTCCATCGCCATAAGTATAGTCAATTTAATTCATTTAAAAATGCTAACACCAATTATAATTTGCGCAGGAGACGTTTTCGCTGTGATTGCATCTGTAGACAACAACGAAAATGTCAAATATTATTTGATGCGATGCATTGAAGGAAAAATGAAGTTATTGGAAGACTACAATGACAACGGATTTACATACGAAAGAGGATCCATCATTTTAAAAGGCTATTTTTTTCAGCAGACGCATATGACTAAAAATTATGTCTGCTTTCAAGATTATGAGCCCGATGTTATATGTTGTCAGTATAGTCATTTAGTATGTGCATCTCGAATAAAGTTGGTACAAGTTCCATAAAAAAAACAGTTAAAAACAAAAAAATGGAAACTATCCATATGTGACCATGAACGGATAATTGAGGATGGCATTCCATTGCGATGTTTTTAACTATATATCAAAAATAATTTGATCTATATTTTTGTCCATGTCAATTGTTGTGTACAATATATTTTTTGTCCATGTGTCACAATTGTTGTGCACAGTATATTTTTTCATTGAATTTTTATGAATATTTTCTTGAATGACAACTAACATAAGAGCTTAAATGGTTGTACTTTAACATGCTTAAAAATGAATTCAAATATTGTTTGAGACTTCAAAAGTACTTTATTCGGGTCCCCATATGTCTATTAGACCACTTAAGGGATGAGATAACGGATGTGGCTATCCCCACACTCCGCCCCGAATTTTTACTTTTGATTGATTGATGCCAATGAAAAATCACCAAAAAACCTACTAAATTTTGTATTATTTTAATCCATCAAACATGTTTCTTTAATATACTTCACCATAAATATGATCTGAATGAATTTTTTAAAACAAGTTGTTAATCTATATAATTTTTAAATATATGATTGTTGCACAAAAATAATATATCTTTCACATGTAAGTTCACATAACTGAAATCATGGCAAATGAAGATAACAATCATTTGATTTTTAATCACAAACAAGAATTCCTGGATTGTGAAGCTTATGCTAAATTAGAGCAATGATTATTTGCAACAAATCGATAAAAATTCATCGAATTGTTGTTTAAAATCCATTGCTCTAACTTAGCATAAGCTTCACAATCCGGAAATCCTCACTTGTGATTAAAAAACAAAAAATCATTATCCCCATTTGTCATGATTTCAACATTTAGAAATTCACGAACTACAAAGTACCTGAACAATGAACATATGAAAAACATTAGTTAAATTTTGAAATTTACATATGCATATCAAACAATAAACATATGAAAAACATTAATTAAAATTTTGAAATTTACATATGAATCAAACTACCAAAAGATTAAAACTTTTATCAAACAATTCGTAGATTTTTATTCAGAACATTAGAATATTAAACCTATTAAAACTTCATATTTCTATCAAAAATTCCTATCATTTCATTTCTTTCCATTTTAACATCCTATTTTTTAGTTCATTTTAAACCTTCAGTCTTATGATTCAACACTTTCTCAACATTCATTCTTTCCATAACATTTCTCAACATAACAAAATAATTTTCTTTTACAAATTCAACATTTCCAAACTTTAAATTGCACCTACAAATGTTTCAATGTTTCAAACCTTCATTCATAACAACATTTTAATAATATTTATTCTCAACATAACAAATTGATTTTTTTTTACAAATGCAACATCTCCAAATTTTAAATTGCACCTATCAAATGTTCCAAACATTCATTCTTAACATTTTAGTAACATTTATTCTAAGAAAATTGAATTTTTTTTACAAATTCAATATTTCGTAACACTTTAAATTGCACCTATCAAATGTTCCATTCACTCTTAACACTTTGAACATTTTTGACACCTCCCATTCATTTTTTTCCCAACATTGATTCTTACCATAACATTCATTCTCGACATTTAACATTTTCTAACTTTAGATTAATCATTTTAAACAGACACCTCCCATTCATTCTTTCCCAACATTCCTTCTTCCATAACATTCTTTCCCAACATTCAACATTTCCTAACTTTAAATTACCTATTAAATGTTTCATTCACTCTTAACAACTTTAAATTACCTATCAAATGTTTCATTCACTCTTAACATTTCAAACATTTTTGACACATTCCATTCATTTTTTCCCAACATTGATTCTTACCATAACATTCATTCTCAACATTGAACATTTCCTAACTTAGATTAACATTTTAAACACTCCTAACACCTCCCATTCATTCTTTCCCAACATTCATTCTTCCATAACATTCATTCTCATCATTCAACATTTCCTAACTTTAGATTGCACCTATCAAGACATTTTAAACATTCATGCAAAACATATTATAAACATTATCAAAACATTTTAAACATTCATGCAAAACATATTCTAAACATTTTATCAAATGAGAAATAATTAACATGTACTCATATATAATCCAAAAAAAGGCTCATGAACATGTGAGTTCAATGTACATATATGTATAATCAAAAATTAAATACCCTTCATGTTCAAAACAACTACAATATATATATATATCAACAAAAACAATAAAGTCTGAACCACTGTCCATCTGAACCAATATCTTTCCACTATTTTTCACTAAGACCTTCCCTGGGACTCAACTCAGCCTACAATACACATAAAAACAAATTATAAATCTACATCATAAATTATTTAAACAATTTTAAACTAAATTCAAGATATTAAGATATTAAACTTATACATAAAAAAAATTCAATTATTAAAAAAGTCGTACATCAAATTCTTTGAATGCATGTCTACCACTTTTTTCCACTAGAGCCTTCCCTTTGGCTCCAAAGGATCTCAAAGAGCCAAGCTGCAACATGTACAAAAATAATTTATGAATCCTAAAGCATGCAAACAATTTTCAAATAAATCCAAAAAATATAAAACATTAAACTTATATCAGAAATCATTTCTAGTTCAACAAAATTACCTCGGTGCCAATATCCGCATTCATCAAAGAACCTACATCTTCACCCCCAATTTCCAAATGGTCTCTCTCCTAAAATTTAAATTTTGTTAATGAATAAAACATAGTAGATACATATAATAAATTAAGCAATTAACTTAAAACCAAAACAAAAAAATTAAAATCATTAGCTCACAAGAGATGGTAAATCATCTAAAAAGTTGGAATCTAAAGAAACCTGCATAGATAAGTCAAATTAACAATAAGATACATTGATATTTATTAAAATTCAAACAAAAAAAAAATCAAGTTCAATCATAAATATTATAATTAATATACCTCTCCAAAACGCTCTTCATTTTGACTAGGATGCTCTTCATTTTGACTACTGGAGACTCGAAAATTATGTGCATTTAACATTCTAGAAAACTGCAAACAAAATACATTTGCTTAATATATTTATTACTATGTAACAAAAAATTCAATTCAAAATGAATAATAAAAAATCAAATAGATTGTCATAGCATAATCAACAAACCTCTCCCATACTCGATGTGTCATTGGATAACACATCTGAAGCTATATCTCGACAAGACTTAGCATAAGCCCTGAGATCATCGATGCTCAATCCATCTACCTCGTCGTTCGTCTTGTATACAAACTTTTGACGAACAGTAGCACGAGCCCTCTCTCGACCCAATCCCACTTCTACTCCAACAAGAGCTGACGCTAAACCATCACCTACCGATTCCCTTGCAGCTGTCCCTAGTTGGGATGTGGGCTCCATCTCTGATCTTAAAGCCACAACCCTAGGTGGACGAGGTATCTCAGGTGGAGGTTGAAGAGTCGTAGGGTCTCTGAGAGCACCTTTTCGATTATATATTCGACCCTTTCCAACTCCATAAAAGTCAGAAGGAACATCAGTATAGTTTGGCTTCATACCTAAAAAAAACTCCGCATAGAAAAATCTAGCAAAATAATTAGGAACCTCATCGTTCCATGGCAATCGACCATAAGCTGCAAGAAACCGATCATATATTAAATGTGCAATTTGAGGATGCTTGAAATATTGCACTTTCAACATTTTTCGCTTAAGGCCTTCTTTGAAATTAAACATTGAATTGGCTTGTTCTCTGGTGACTCTCTCCTTCACAACCTCTCACTTGTCTGGACTTATAACTTGGTCCTTTTGCCTCTGCATCAAATGAACAAAACCATTCGTAGTTGGTCCAAGTTCCTCATATGCATCAATGAATTTTTGCAAAGACCCCAAAACAATCTCTAGACTTTGTCGGCTCTCTGGAGGGAGATCCAAAGAACAAAGATCATTGTTCAACCTGTCATAGTGGGATCTACAACTTTCAAGGATAGTTTGTTGCACAACACCTTCCCATGGAAGCTCATCAGGTAAATCGAACGGATAAGTTGATATGGGTGTACAACCCTCAGCTAGTGGAACATATGTCGTCCTAGCTCTAAGAGGATCTTCAGGACCCTGCTCTGCACCCACACCTATTCCATCATCTACAATCCTATCTTGATCTTCCTCTCGCTCTGTCGAGTTATGCACATCTTCTAAACCTCGCTCTGCTTCAAATATAGCCATAGTCAAGAGTTAACCTTGTCCAAAAATTCAAAACACACAAAAATACAAATTATAAATGATTAAACATTAATGTTCATACCAACAGAAGGTTTAGATCGACGCTCTCCCACAGAAGACAAAGGAGAATCATTTGTACCCCTATCAACTTGTTGGTGATCAGATGACTGTGACCCGTACAATAAACTCGAACCCCGCGGTGAATTCGACAACCTTTGACTACCAATTGGAACACCAATTCCTGATGAATGTGATGACCTCCTACGCTTTCGCTTCGAAGACTCCACTCTATCCATTTGATATGATTTCTAAATTTACACAAACGTCAACTTATAACATATTGAAATTGTACATGTTTATTCTACAAGCATAAAGACATATCTAATAAAGAACTACATACCAAATGTAAGGGTGTCTAAAGTGGTATAAGTGAAGTTTTTTTGTAAGTGCCTCTCCTAACTCTAATTAATTAACTAAAATTCCTTACCATCACTACTATTGCAATGTAAAGATATATTTAATAATCAATTCGTTATCAAATATAAGTTATAACGCAGTTAATTGTAGTAGTATAGTAACCTTAAAAACTTTTCATCCATCAAATATGATTGAATTATATATCTCAATGTACAAACATCTCACAAAAAATATATATATACACTTATTAAAATATTTCTACTTTATATTTATGATAAAAAAATTTACACATATTGAAGTTGTACTTGTTAATTCTACAGACTTAAAGACATATCTCATAAAGAATTGCATACCAAATGTAGAGGTGCCTAAAGTAGTATAAGTTATTTTTTTTTGTAAGTCCTTCTCCTAACTCTAGCAGCACTACTGTTGCACCATAAAGATAACATTAATAATCATCTCATAATCAGATAAAAAGTATAATGCAGTTAATTGTAGTAGTATAGTAACCTTACAAATTTTTCATCGATCACTTATAATTTCATTCTATATCTCAATAATCAAATATTACTTAATATTTTAAAAAAAAAAGGACTTACAACAGTATGACTTTTTAAGTGACTTCCTATATGAACAGAGTTCTTGAACTCTGTTCAAGAACAGAGTTCAAGAACAAAGTTCAAGAACAAAGTTCAAGAACTCTGTTCAACAAGAACAGAGTTCAAGAACTCTGTTCTTGAACAGAGTTCAAAAACTCTGTTGTTGAACAGAGTTCAAGAACTTTGTTCAACAACAAAGTTCTTGAACTCTGTTCAAGAACAAAGTTGCAGATCTCTGCTCAAGAACAGTTCAAGAACTCTGTTTAAGGGTATATAGCCTGACATCATGAACATAAAATTAAATATAAAAAAACTAAACAATCTAATTTTATACCTGAATGCAAATATTTCTTTTAATTTTCTCCTATTGCCAACAACATTTTTTGCCAATACAAAAGATTGGGAAATGATAGATATCTGTAAACCGAACTCTGCTCAAGAGCAGCGTTCCGAACTCTGCTCAAGAGCAGAGTTCCAACACTCTGCTCAAGAGCAGTGTTCCAGCACTCTACTCAAGAGCAGCGTTCCAAACTCTGCTCATGAGCAGCGTTCCAAACTCTGCTCAAGAGCAGAGTTCTAGCACTCTGCTCAAGAGCAGAGTTATGGATCTGTACTCTTGAGCAGAGATTTGGAACTCTGCTCTGAGCATAAAATTAGATGTAAAAAATAAACATTCTAAATTTAATCCGTAAGGCAACTATTTTTTTAATTTTATTCAAATGACAACATTTTTTTGTCAATACAGAATTACGAAACGATACATACCTGTAACCCAAACATGCAGTGAAGAGATCATCAATCCACAACGCCGCAGCAGTTCAGACCACCAACTCGCCAAACAAGAAATATTTCCTTCACACAAAAAAAAATTATGTTAGCAACTAACAACTATAAAAATTCGAAAACAAAATCAAACCTACACAAAGCAACGAGAAAACGTACCTTTAGATGGTGAACTATCAACCCTGCGCAGAAAGCCGAAACACCAACGACGCACCGCTAACAGCCCCAGAAAAACAAACGTACTAACCTGCCAAACTACCACATTTCTACAAAAGATTAGAAAAAAAAATGAATTATAACATTCGAAAACTACCACATACATCAAACATACAATTCAAAAACCAAAAGCAGGAGATAAAAATAAGCTTACCCTCGCAGCCGTTAACTCCGCGTCGTTACACCGAGCTGCAACCAAACACCAGTTTCGAAGTTGCGGATCCGCCTGGCACCCTCGTCGACGAACACAGCATCCACAGCTGCAACAGGAAATAACGACAAAGCAAGCAGCGGATCAGGAAGGGGTGGAGCAACAGCAACCCAGCGTCGTCGACGCAACAGCAAACGAGCGTCGTCGTCGACCATGCAGGGTGGCAAGAAACGACAGCGGGCCCGCTTGCGGGGTCCAGAATTTTCTAACAGAGACTGCCAAATGGCGGACGAGGCCGACCTTTTATGCAGAAAAATTGTTCGACCGACCTATTATTCGGCCGAATAATTGTTCGTCCGAACAATTGTTCGGCCGACCTATTATTCGGCCGAATAATTGTTCGTCCAAACAATTGTTCGACCGAATAAACTACCACCAAATTTTTTTTCCCGTCCGGCAGTGGTTTGCACACATTTCGAGGATCCCCGTTAAACTAAACGGAGAACTGTTAGTAGGTATTCGACCGAATAACTTCTACATTATTCGGCCGAATAATGAAAATTATTCGGCCGAATAATATTTATTATTCGGCCGAATAATAAATATTAATCGGCCGAATAACCTCCGCTAAGACGATTTTGCACTAGTTTCTCACGAAAGTGTTACCCACCTTCACGTTTTTACCCAGTTCTAATATGCTCAACAATGCCAAGTAAATTTGTTAAATAAAAAATCATAAGTACCTTGGTGCTAAAAACCTTAAAAGTAAAAATTAATATGATGTTTTTAGTGTTGGTTTTCAATGCTACAAGTATATCCTTGCAACAATTGTGATTGCATTAAATTGCATTTTTTTTCCATATAAAAAGATTGACAATATCATTATATTAAAATGAATCACATAGTTCAAAGGCACTTCCAAGCCTTACACTGTTAATAGGACAGAAAGAAATGTCCAGCATTACCAAAAAAAAGACTTCAATTATGTACACCAAGCTCTTATGATTTAAAAAAAGCACAGTAACTATAAAATAACATACAGAATAATACCAGTGTATTAACACTTGACATGAGTTAATTTATTTGTAAATATATGCTATAAATGTATATAATAAGTTGCATGTTTAATCATTAAATAATTACAATCATAAGTTTAAGATGTCTCTTTTATAGCATCCATTTTTTAAGACACTTTCATAGTGTGAGTTCTTCAATAAGCATTAATTTAACTGTGTACTGAAACTTTAAATTTCAAACTTCAAGTTTGACATCATAATTCCAATTCCAATCTATTATAAATTATTTATAAAAAAAAATGTCCAACACTTTCATAGTATGTACTCTTCAATAATCATCAATCTAAATGTATACTCAAACTTCAAATTCTACATCAATTTAAATGTGTACTCAAACTTCAAGTTCTACATCATAATTCTTACTCATTTCATATTTAGGCATTACAAATTATTTTAAAAATAATGAAAATTGAAACCTCTTTCATGAAAGTATAATATGAATGCATATGATATGAGGTGCATTTTCAATCATTGCAAAATGATATTGACATTTGTGGGATACTTAAAATGTACATAGCTAGATCAAATCATAACCAAAATAAAATCATGAAAAAGCAAACCTAATGCACGGTAGACAAGATGGAAAAGCAAACTGATTAAAACTCTGAACAACACCTTTAGAAAAAGAGAGAACATCAAACATTTGGGAGCTGCTGACAGCACAACATCCCACTCAGTTCAAATACTTAGCATCCTGCCATTTCATCTGTAAAAGGACGCCATAAGTAAGACAGTGTGATGGCACTGTCCAGTATAACGTATTTTGTGAACCATTTCACTTTTTCTCAAATGTTCAACTTCATTTAGTGGAACTTTCCCATAAAACTATGCATCTGACATAAAATAAAATCATAGACCAAAACCATCCAATTATTTATGAAACTTCAGTAGTCACCCTATTATCTAACAAAAGACAGAAAAACAGCAAATATACAGAGATGTGCAAATTGTTCAGCTGTCATGTTCTGGCGAGACAAAGTATACAAAGATTTGCAAATTGTTTAGCTGCCATGTTTTATTTATTATGGTTGTTGAAGTACAGTATAATCATAATATAAACATTCAGTGCACAAATGGTGATGTAGAATTTTGTGGTTGGATTTTTAGGTTAAAAGAGATTCTCTCAATAAATATGGTGTAACTTAAATGTTCTACCTTTTTGGATTGAATATGTATCATATTTCCCATCATTTTTCATATACCAAAATTAAACTTTTTTACCTTCTGAACCATATTTGGGACAACTCTTCCGACATTTTTTTCGATTAGCCAACTCCAACTCCATTAGATATGATGGCACTCATGCATTCAACGTGCACACAGTGCTCAACGTCTCACAGTCTTTTACCTGAATACTTGATCAAAACTTTACATATGTAATAATGCTTACCCTCAAAGAGTACCATATAAATCTGTAAAGCAGGCTTTATTTACAAAAGTGTATTTGAAATGTTAGTGTAAAGATGTGGTCAAGATTTTGAAAAGACATTATTAAAATTATTATAATGTTTTATATATCAATTTTGGGATCATCGGTGTTGTGTAAGTTATTAATTTATGACCCATAGCTTATGAGTATAGTAGCAAGTGACCAATTTCTCACGGTTTTGAATAGTCTACTTAGCACTCATTGCATCAGTTAGCGAGTGTTTTTCTTTATGAACTATTCAGTTAGAGTTCCTTTAACTTCGTTTATTTAAGTATGGGAGTTTTTATAGTCCAACATATGATATATCATTTTGGGATCATCTGCATAGTGTAAGTCATTAATCTATGACCCATATCCCAACGCAATGAGTGCTAAGTGGACTATTCACCGATGCAATGAGTGTAAAGTGGACTATTCAAAATCATGAAAAATTGGTGAGTTGCAACTATACTCATGGGATATGGGTCATAGATTAATGACTTACACTATGTAGATGATCCCAAAAATGATATATCATATGTTGGATAGTGAAAACCCACCATACTTAACTATTACAATGTTGTTGCCAAGATTTTGAAAAGAGGGTTCATTAAAACAATAATTGTCCAACTATTCTATTTTTTTAAGATCTATTTTAGCAATAGAATGACTTATTTTGATGAGTTCATGTGTTTATTTAAAAATATCATATTTCGACAATTTTCAAAAATACCTGTGCGTGATGCATCCTTTCCACACATACCAAAGAGAGGGGTTTCTTTTTTTATTGTAAAGACCAAGTTTTTTTGGCTATATTATGTAGAGTGTTGATTTTGGGGCTAAATACTTGTGATCAAGTCATGGCAAGTCCTCTTGGTTTTTATTCCACAAAGTGTTGGCTTAGTGGCATTGTTGACTACCCCTTGTCAAGCCTTTGTCCCTATTGGAGTGGGCCCATTAGGACACATGACCACACTCATATTTTGTTTTGTAAAGGTGATAACATATGTAAGGGTTGTCATACCCAATTTAGCACACCTTATTTTTCCCACTTGGACGTATTGTTTTGATAGAAAACCCCTCCTCTCGTGTCCAAACCAATGATGTTAATTCTTAAAGAAGAAACTTGCCTTGTTCATAAGGAGGGCATTGAGGGACAAGCATCTATTGGGGTTAGTTGGGGCATGACGCCCTCCTTTCGCCTCAACTTGCACTTCGTGGAGCCCAATTTAAAAAATATGGACAAGGGTTCAAATTATGTATTATTTTATCTTTCTTTTCATTTATGAGAGCATTTGAAGCTAGGCACAATTCTCTTGGGATTTCCTTTTCTCTTGCATGAATGGTGAATGGAAGAATTTCTAGGGTTTGATAGTCACATGCTAAGTGGATGCTAAGAATATTTGTGATAACTTGTGCTCAAGGGTGACCTAAAGTGTATCTCCTTGCTCATTTCTTGATTAATGTTGGTAAGCTTATCTCCTAACCCTAGTTTAACATCATTCTTGAAGTTCTTTAGACTAAGGTAGGGTTTGTTTACTATCATTTTGTGTACTTGCTTGAAGAGTCCTTCATACAAAGGAGCTCTCCATTGCTCTATTGGGCCTTGGAATTTTCTTTTTTTTCTAATTAGGTTCTGCTACCTAACCTTAGATTGTTGCTAGCTTTTCCCTAGTTGCAAGTATTAGAAGCCATCTTAAGAGAAGGGATGTTAGCCTCGATCTCTCATAGCTCTAGGGTTTGAGACAATAATATAATACCCTATCCTTCAACTATCCTCTTTTTATCAAATTTTACATGTATTTTATGCATAGAAGTATTTTATAGCTTGAAAAAACCTTAAAATCTAAATGAATTCAAAAAATCCAAAAGTAGCCATGAGCTTTTTCTTCTAGTCCACCCAAAACAAATTCCCTAGGGTTTTAGCCACAAACCCTAGAGGGTATCCTCATTTGAGGAAGTGCATTGGGATTTGTGAAATCTTCGTAAGTTGTGAATTCGAGGGTGTTTTGTATTTCCGGCTTATCCTCTAACTTTTCCTTAGTCCAATTGTCCTCTTTCCCTTGAGGGCACACTTTTTGGAGTGCATGCCTTGGGAAACTTGAAATTGTCTCAAAAGGCATGATTTTATTTGATAAAGTGAATAGTTCCATTTATATATGATTCTAGTGTCTAGATGTGATATTGTTTGACTACGATAATGAACTGATCATAGCTATAAAGGTTTCACTGAAGGTATTTGTGTCTTATTGGTGGTTGCAGGTATCTTTCACTAATTAGGGTATCCCCCTAGGTTTTGGAGTTACCCAAAGTGTCGATAGGTTAAATTGTGGTGACATTGGCTTTAACTCTCTCCTCAAACTACCTTCACTAGCACTTTTGTATACATTTCCTTGATTTGCAAAGGGTTGCTAGTTTGAGCGGTAACATGTTTGGTGTTGTTGCTGGGGAACTCAAAGGAAAAGTGACGTCCATTCCATTCGAGGTGTTCTTGAGTTGAATTCATCTATATTTATATATTTCATAAACATCCAACATTTTTGGTGTGACTTAGGTACAACCTTGTTTTGTGTTATGGTGAGATTTGTTTTGATCTAACTTGACAGGTTTCACTTGGTGACTCCATTGAAGAAAAATAAAGAGGTACTCTACAAGAATGGATATGAGAGGTAAGTTTTCCTTTGTACTTTGATAGGATTATTGTTGAGGAATAACCTTGCAGGTCCTATTTGGAAACTCCATTGAAGAAAAAAAATCAAATAAGTGAAATTCAAAACAACATGCCTTAGTTATTAATAAGAAGATAGGGCATCATTTGATGAAATACAAATGCACAATCCATATGCTCCATTTAATTTCTCAGATATTCCAAGATATCCAAATTTTTTAGATAAACGTGGTTGGAATAAGGCCATACCACGATTTCATTGGTATGAAGATACTGTTGCAGAGCATATTGTGAAGTTCATAGAATATCTTGTAGCATGGGATATTATGGATGAGGATCTCAAAACTAAGGGGTTTGTAATTTCTCTTGATTTATGAAATGACAAGGATATGGGAGATTGGTATCATGGGTTTCCTCCTTGGGGGATTCTTCACTCCTGCAACTAGTTAAGGAATCTGGAAAAGAGTGGGATCCTAATCTTGATGAATAAATTATTGACGCCGTGACTTCTCTTCCCACAAAGAATCTATTTGGAGCAACCCCTAATAATCGTTTTGCTCCTCTTGTTTTGTCGAGCACTTTAGATGAGTCACTAGATATGTTTGTGATGAAATTATCTAATGAAGATGGTGATCCCTTGTACTTTGTCAAATATTTTATGGAAAATGCTCCAGATTTCATTGTTCACAAAGATAAGGATGCCCTCATGAAGGCATCTATATGGAATTTAGATGAAGAGGTCCTTGATTGGTTCAAAGACCTGGGAAAATGTACAATATCTTCTCTTGTAGAACTAATAGAGATATTTTGCAACTATTGGTTCCTAGGAAAATGTCAAAAGTAGATTCACTATGTCGAAAAGGCGAAGGAATTGTTCAAGAAAAAAATCCAAGAAGAATACCAAGCCCTGAAAGAAGAACATAGAAAATATGATCAAACAACTCCAATCTTTAAAGGACATGAAGCAGACCTTGTTGAAGAAATCCATGATGAAGATCAAGCCTTGGAGATATTTCTTGAAGAAACCATTAATCAAGATCTTATCGATAACATTCTAGTCCTAGTGTTTTAAGAATAAGATATTCTTGGAGATGAATATAATGAGGTTCAAAAAGATGAAGATGAGAAGGGCCTGATTGAGGAATGCAAGAAAATAGTGAGTTCTTCTTACCATCAATTCGAAAATTCTTATGATGTCTTGAGCCTCTTGAAATAAAATGGAAAGATTCTTGAGACGATGATTATTGGAAGTTCCTTGGTCCTCCGATCTATGACGCTCTAAGGTTTGGAAATGTTATATAGAAAAACAATATAAGAAATCTATGAACCTTTCCTACCATTAAGTCTAGATCATGTCGATTCAGATTTTCATACAGGTTTCAAGTGATATGAAGAGATATTTTTTGAAGAATTGTTTCCAGCTGAGAAAAATAATGAAGATATGGTGGATGATGTGTGATGGATGCCTCTCCTTGTCCTTTTGATGATGATGGTTTGGTGAACCTTCCTTTCTCTTTTACCCATATAGATAGATCTTTCGAAGATGATAGTTTTGAGGATATTTTAGATGGAGAAGATGGTTTCCATGGATATAACGATGCACATTTCTCTTGTGATGATGATGATGTGGGTATGGATTGTTGGAAATTGGTTGAAAAACCCGTACATGATTCCTCCAGTCAGGGAAGTCTAAATTTGAAAGACCTCGAGAGACCTTCCTTTGAGATCTCTCATGATTTGGTTCGACCACACTCATTCGCCATTGAGGATGAGATAAGATTGCATATGGAGACTTATATTGCATATTTCAACCAACACTCTTATTATGCTTCAAGGAAATTGATGCAAGTTTTGGACCGCCCAAAGATCTAAGAAATGAATTTTTTTTCTCTCGAAGCGATATTGAGTCATCTACATCCTTCGCTACCCACGTTATTGATCAATTTTAGGGGATGAAATTCGATGAGACTTGGTCTCAGTCAGGTATGGGTGTAGGTATTGTATTAACTTCTCCTTGTATTGATAGTCATTTTTTTTTTACCTAGAATTTGAAGGTACTAACAAAGTGGTTAAATATCAATCTCTCATGCTTGAGTTAGCTAATGATTATGGCACTAGGTTTTTAAATATTGTTGGAAACTCTAACCCAATTGTGATGCAAGTCAAAGGAAATTTTGCTTGTAAAATCAAAGGTTAAAAAGATATAGGGATGCAATGCGATTGGCCACAAAGACTTTCAGTATCTTATCTTTACAAGTGATTCCCAGAGCTTAGAATCCATGGGTAAATTTCATAGCAACATCTACTTTTGTTCTTCACTCTTTGTTCCTTGATAGTTTTGAAGGTCATTTTGGGAAAATATATTCTAGAAAATAGGTATATGATCAAGGAATTTTCTACTTAAGCCCAATTCAAGTGTTGATAGAAACATCTTGTGAAGGTGATCCTTCCCCATGGCTAGAGCTTGGAGGCTTGCAGGTTCCCGATATTGTCCATCATTCCAGCCCCATTCCAACAGAGGTAGTGCCATATATTAATCTCATCATTGATGTGGTTTTATCTTGGACTATTTCCAAAGACAAAGGTATAAATCTTGGTGTGAATAACATGCTCAGGTGGATGCACCAGTGGTATGATTTTACTTGACCCTTCTCTATTATCATAATTAGGGTAAGTAGGTATGGTTTAATTTGAATTCAACATTTTCTATTACCTATGCAATGCACTTGTCATTATTTCATTTTGATTTATATTGCATTGCATTTTGGACAAGGCATGATGGAAGTGTTTGCCTCTAATGCATTTAATGTCTTTGTTGTTAAATGTGTGTGTCGGTATACAGGTACCTAGGAGATTTTAGGGGTTCGCATACACTCCAGAGAAGAGCGCATGTCCTACAGTTGGAGCCAGTTGTTATGCCTCAAAGTACCTGATGCATCCTTTCCATACATAACAGAGAGAGGGGTTTCTTTTTTATTGGAAAGACCAATTTTGGGTGGATATATTATGTAGAGTGTTGATTTGGGGGATAAATACCCTTGATTAGGTCATGGAAGGCCCTCTTGTTTTTTTATTCCGGGAATTATTGTCTTAGTGGCATTATTGACCACCCCTTGTCAGTCCATTTGATCGTGGGTTGGTGTATAGTTCTTCTTGGAGTGGGCCCATTAGGACACGTGAGCACACTCATATTTTACACTGTAAAGGTGATAGCAAATGTAAGGGTTATCATACCCAGTTTACACAACTTATTTTTCCCACATGGACCTATTGTTTTGATAGAAAACCCCTCCTCCTAGTCTACATACCAATGACTTCATTCCTTAAAGAAGAATCCTACATGGTTAAAAAGGAGTACAATGAGGGACACACATATGTTGGGGTTAGTTGGGGTATTACGCCCTCCTTTTGGATCACCTTGCACTTGGTGGAGCCCAATTTCACATTTGTATTGTTATTTTATGTCATTGCGTGGTTTAGTTATGCAGGCGGGAATGACCAAAAGCCAATCCAACCCGCGTCCCTCAGGAAATATGGTGGCTCCTTGAATTGAACCACCAACCTTAGATAAAAACTAGCTAGTTCCTTCTCAGTGGCAGGTATTCCCTTCAAAAAATTATCCCACAATGTTTTTCCTATTAGAAATAGCTTTCCGCAACAGCCTTGTGGAAACGCCTCCTTTCCGCAGTCGCGGCGTTCTTCCGCAATTATCCTTCCACAATGAGCCTTTCTGCAACACGGACGTCTTCCTTCTGCAGCTTGCAGATTGCGGATTGCAGGTGCACCTTTCGTAATTCCTTGAAAATGCTTCCGCAACAACTCTCCCGCAATGTGACTTCTGCAACTTTCATCATTAACTCTCGAGCTCCTTCCTTCCGCGGAACGTTGTATCAACCATCGATCTCTTGCGGGTTTGATCTCGTTCGTTGATCTACGATCAACGTGGAATACTTCCCATCAGCCTACAGAAATGTTACTTCCCTCACACATTCACCTTGTGGGTCCTTTTCCCCATCGAAGATCTTCCTTTCGGCTTTGATCTGAGCCGTCCAACCTCTACTAATTGAATTGAATGCAACTCTACGATTTTCTCGTTGATTAATCAAGGAATAGATCAATCCATCTCGCCCTTCGTCTGAATCTGATAAGAAACTAAATACAACAAGAACCTATCTCTGTTACTTAATAATGATCGGTTTGCGAATGACTTGGGTGTTCTTAACTGTTCATACAAGCACAAAAACAAAGATTCATTCTGTTGTCACCAGGATCTACCCAGCAAAATTGCACTATGCAAAGAAGAACCTGAATTCTTCTCCCGAAATGTTCACTAACACTTTTGGCCAAAACCATGAATATCCTAGTCTGCCTGGTTTATTCTCTTCACCTCAAGTCTTTAAAATTTGTGGTTTTCCCTCATTCTTCGGTATTAAAAAATGTCATTGGTCAAAGTCCATATTTTTATTTACTCCTTTCCAAAATAATAGTTTTTATGTAAAAATAAAATTATTAAATAATATTTTTAATGAAATTATTATTTAATACTTTTTGTTAAAAAGTAAAACTATTATTTTGTATCCATGCTCTCTTACCTAGCTTTGAAAAGAATAAAGTTTATTTCATAAAAATAATGTGTCTTTTGTCCTATGTGGAGTCGAATTTATTCGATTCTAAACATTATTTTGTCCCTACCATTTATCCAATTAACCAATGAAGTATGAAGCTCACCAAGGATTGAAATTTGTACATTGAATATTCATACGGATTCCAAGTGGCATGGATCGAGTCTCACAGGTGTCGAATTCAAACATTAGCAGCAGTTGAAGTATTTCAAGCATATAGAATAACATAGCAAGAAGGATAATGTTCCCGTTTTTGTAAATGTTTGGAACTCAAAATGGCTTATTTCCAGGCTACTTGGCATTGCATCATCTAATTATTCTATAAAAATCAAATGCATACATAATGAGGTAGATCATTTCCAGATTTTTGTTTACAGATGGATAGCTAATTTCCAAGTGAAGAGCTCATGGGAGGTGTAAGCAGTGTTTAATGCATCCACCAAAGCTTCATATTGTAGAAAATCATGGTATTTTTAACAATGAGCCAAAGAAAATTCAGCTATTCAAAGAATCAGTCTTCACTGAAGACTAGGCAAGGGCAATCATTGTCTAATGCACAGGCATAAAATTCGCAATCCCATATTTGAAGGACTGAGCCAACATTTCCAGCATATCAATTCCAGATCTAATCTTAAGCCTCGATCAACAGTTGCATGCAAATTGAGTATTTCCAGGCAAGATTCCAGCAAGATTCCAGCAAGATTCCAGCAAGATTCCAGAATTCAAGCATTAAATAAAAGCAAATGGCCAATTTAATCAATGACCGAGTATTCGTAGACAGAGGATTAGATCCACTTTCTCAGTGGAAAATTATCAGTGAAGGATTCGATCAGAGTTCAAGGCAACAATAAAGGGATTTGATTCCAACTCCAAAAGTTTTGAATTAAGCAGCATTCAACATTCGAGACATCGATTTACAACTGCTTTGATGTATTAGATTTTATTGCCAACAAAAGAGAGATTTTGTTATTTAAACTATCAGTTTGTAATCGATAAAGGGAGAAGGGCAGAGAGCTCCAACCGAGGGCTGAGAGTGCATTAGGATTTAGAGATTAGACTCATACTATTTTTCTACAGGCATGTATTTCATTTTCTAAGTTATAAAGAGACTTTGAAGTGATTATGTTCGAAGGGAGCCTGTTTTAATTTTGAAATGATAAATGCTTTGCTTTATTCGTAATTCTTTCCCTTGAATAGCAGTTTTTTATTCTTGGATTCTTATGAATGATTTATGGATTTATCACTGATTTGGGACAAAGCTTGTCCTTTCTTTATGTAAGTTCATTCTTGTATCTTTCTGCCTTGTTCATGTTCATACATCCACTGTTGAGTAACTTGATATATTAATCTGATCTCTGCTTTTTTTCCCATAAACCTAATCATCCATTAAGTAGTTTTAAGATTTCTCTAGGCTTTGAACCTAAGCAGTCAGGGTGCAAACTCTAGTGATAACACATTCACATAGACATCGGGTCAATGCTTTCACACAACTCTACCTGATAGAATCTCAGCTTATCTCTCATTCAAATGCACAGTAACACCATTGAACACACAGAACTTGCTAGTTTCATTAACTCATAGAAAAAACCTTCCATCCAGTCGTGTTTTCCTCTGGTATTCAAGAAAATATCTCGCCGAATCTCTCTTACACAGAGTTCCCCTACACCAACCTTTGCTAAGTCCTAGTCTCCCCCTTTTTCATCCATTCGAAAATCTCCCCCCAAAACCGAATGGCTGAACAACAAAACAAACAAACTAACAATCACTCCGCCATCATTGAAGGAGTCACTATCATTCAACAACAAACTAGCTATCGGGCTTGATCTCCACACAGGGAGTATCGACTCGGCACTAGGTCCTATTTCTAAAAAACTGACAACACGCTAGTCGGTTACATATTTTGCAAATATTAAAATACTTAGAAAATAAACTATCTTGCCTATCTCAGGGCAGCTTGTCCCCTGGCTAGCCACAACATGTGAACACTCAATCACATTGTTGGCTTAGCATTGATTCTCCTACATCAGACTCCCAAGGTTATAATTATGAACCCCTGTCCAGTAAATCAACTATTGAGAAACCCTTTGTCACCAATTCTTTAGCATTCATCCATGTAGAATCTTCTATAGGATGTCCTTTCCATTTGATCAAGTATTCCAAGTAGTCTATCTGTCTGGTACTCTTTGCCACTCTAGTATCCAAGATAGACTTAACTTATGATGGCTGGGCTATAGGCATCTACTTCAACCACTGAGGATCTTCCACAGCATCCTCATCTTCTGTCATTTTCCCTGTATCACCGACCACATAAACATACAGGTAGGCAACATTAAAAATAGGTGAAATACCAATACCTGTTGGCATTTCTAGCTCATAGGCATTTGCTGAAAATTTTCTGAGTATTCTGCAGGGCCCAATCTTTTTCATTTTCAGCTTGTTACACTCTCCTTTTGGAAATCTCTCTTTCCTCAGATGTGCTAAAACCAAATCCCCTACCTCATATTTTTTCTCTCTTCACCTGGAATCTGCTCTTGTTTTGTAACTATTGTTACTCTGCTGCAACCTTTCTTTAACTTACTCTTGTAGTTCACTAATCCTTGTTGCAAACTCTTCTCCATCTACACTTCTATTTTCCAATTGAAGCAAATCACGAAGTTCACAGACCCCTCTTGGATGCATACCATACAGAATTTGGAATGGACTCATTCCTGTACTTTGGTTTGGTGAGTCATTATACGCAAAATCGACTTGAGATAACACTTTGTTCCATTGTTTTGGATTGTCTCCAATTAGACTTCTCAACATGTTACCCATACTTCTATTTACCACCTCAGTGTGGCCATCAGATTGTGGATGATATGTTGAATTGAAGTTCAATTTGGTACCCAACTTCTTCCACAAGGTCCTTCAGAAATGACCTGTGAATCTTACATCCCTGTTAGATACAATGCTCCTAGGTAAACCATGTAGATTTACAACTTCATCGAAAAATAGGTTATTAATGTGTGTGGCATCGCTTGTCTTATAACATGGAACGAAATGTTCCATCTTAGTAAATCTATCCACAACCACAAAAATAGAATCATTTCCCTTCTGAGTTTTTGGTAAACCCAAAATGAAATCCATACTCACAAAATCCCAAGGCTTAGTTGGAATAGGCAATGGTGTGTACAAGCCTGTGTTTTGGCTTCTCCCCTTGGCATGCTGGCATACCCTACATCTTCTAGCAAAATTCTCAACCTCAGAACTCATCCTTGGCCAAAAGTAGAAATGGATCAACTGTCCAAAGGTTTTATCACTTCCAAAGTGACTTGCCATCCCTCCATTATGCTTCTCCTAAATCAAATTCTCTCTCATGGAACATTTGGGAATACAAAGCTTACTGTTTTTAAAGAGTAAACTGTCTTGCAACATATACTCCATCCATGGCTCTCTATCCACCTCCAAAGGATTTTTACAAGATCTGTATGCATTCTGAAAATCAATGTCAGTCTCATACAAGCCTCTTAAGTGTTCAAATCCTAAGACTTGGATCTAATTTTCTTGCACAATCAATTGTCTCCTGCTTAAGGCATTAACTACTTGATTTGATTTCCCACTTATGTGCTTCAACATAAAGGTACAACTTTGTAAGAACTCAAACCATTTGACATGCTTCTGATTCAATTTAGGTTGATGCATGATGTATTGCAATGCATGATTATCAGAAAACAAAACAAACTCCCTAGGCATCAGGTAATGTCTCCAATGCTTTAGTGCTTGGACAATAGCATAAAATTCCTTGTCATAAGATGAGTATTTCTGTTTTGAATCATTCAACTTCTTGCTGAAATATGCTATAGGTCTATCTTCCTGATTGAGTACAACCCCAATTGCTACTCCACTGGAATCACATTTCACTTGGAAAGGGTGTTTGAAATATGGTAACTTCAATATTGGTTGCTCAGTAATATTTTTCTTCAAAAACTGAAAGCTACTTTCAACCCCCACTTTCCATTTAAATGGTTGTTTGTCCTTTCTGATTGTTTCAATGATTGATGAACAAATACCACTGAAATTATTTATGAATTTCCTATAAAAACTTGCGAGTCCATGGAAACTTCTTACCTCAAAAATGCTCCTAGGTGAAGGCCAATCAATGATTGCTTGCACTTTTTCGGGATCCATCTTCAACCCATCTCTTGAGACAACAAAACCCAAATATACTAGTTTTGATTTCAGAAATGTACACTTCTTCACATTCACTAACAAATTTTCCTTTTGCAATTTCTCCAAGACACATCTTAGATGCTCCAAGTGTTCTTTTTTTGTTTGACTAAAAATCAGAATATCATCAAGGTAAACTATTACAAACTTACCTATGAAATCTCTTAAGATTTCATTCATTAATCTCATGAAAGTGCTTGGTGCATTGGACAGTCCGAATGGCATAACCAGCCATTCATACAACCCATCATTTGTCTTAAAGGTTGTCTTCCACTCATCTCCTTCTCGAATTCTGATCTGATGGTATCCACTCTTCATATCTAACTTTGAAAAGCATGTTTCCCCACTCAGGCAATCCATCATGTCGTCCATCCTAGGTAATGGAAACCTGTATCTGATGGTAATCTTGTTGATGGCGTTGGAGTCAGCGCACATCCTCCATTCACCATCCTTCTTTGGGGTGAGTACTGCTGGTACTGCACATGGACTCAGACTTTTCTGAACCAACCCCTTGTCTAACAATCCTTGTACTTTCCTTTTAACTTCTTCATTCTCTTGAGGTGTCAACTTGTATGCTGCCTTGTTTGGTAAGCTTGCTCCAGGAATAAAATCAATATGGTGACATATCCCTCTTTGGTGGTAACTCATTGGGTAAATCATCTACCACAATGTCACTAAAATCACCTAGCATCTCCTGAATCTCCTCAGGTAGATCTGTAATATTGGTCTTCATTACTACCACTCTAAGTTTACATATCGCCGCATAATTAAGTTCTTTCTCATCAATTTGCTGCAAATACTCTTTCCCCGTCAACATTAGGACCTTAGATGCTTGCTTATATGTCGTACTCTCTCCTTGCAAAGGAATAAGAACATGTTTTATCCCATCTTTCTCAAAACTATGACAATTTCTCCTACCACCATGTATCACCTTTTTGTCAAACTGCCATTGTCTCCCTAGAAGAATATGGCAAATATCCATGGGCATAACAGCACATATAATTTTATCTTTATATGTGCCTATTTGCAATTCAACTTCACATTGTTCACTCACCAGGATTTGATGTCATTTATGTAGCTAGGATACCTTGTATGGAACAATATGTTTGGTTTTCCTCAGACTCAGCTTATCCACCATCTCCGTGGAAACAAGATTGTTAGTGCTCCCACTGTCAATCACCATCTTGCAACACTTCCCTTTGACTTTATACATGGTTTTGAATAAATTCTTCCTTTGAGTAGGTTCCACTTTCTCCTTCTCAGGATTCAATAAGACTTTGTTCATCATCAAAGACTCTTCTGTCTCTGGCAAATTTTCAGCCACTGTCATCTTCTCTTCCTGCTGCTCATTCTGAGCTACATAGGCTCCTCTCTGTCCTATGTCTTCCTTCTCATGACATTCAAAGGATCTGTGTCCCAATTTGTTACGTTTGTAACATCTGTAGACAGTTTCTCTGCCTCTTTCTCTACCTCTACCTCCTTGGTAAGGTCTTCTCCCTCTTGAGTCACCTCCTCTACCTTGTTGCTCTTGTTGGATTGAGTTGTTGGACCCTCCTTTTTGGGCTGCAAACCTTCCTCTTCCAGTTGTTTCCCCCCTTCCTTGGGTTGAATCTCTTCCCCTATTGAAGCTCTGATTTCTCAATAACTTTTCTTCTGACCTCAAGGCACATTGGTACACCTCTTCCATTGTTCTTGGTGATATCATGTTGATGTCATCTTGAATCTCCATCCTTAAACCATTGACATATCTAGCAGTTTTTTCTGTTGATTCCTCTACATAGCCTGCCCTTAGGTTCACTTTGTAGAATTCTTCAGTATACTCTCTGACAGTCAATAATATTTTCCGAAGGTTATGCATTTGTCTATACAAAGTCAGCTGGTAATCCTTGGGCAAGAATTTGACCCTCATCTTAGCCACCATCCTATCCCAGCTCTTTATCAATGGCTTGTTCTTCCGTCTCCTTTCAGCTTGCACACTATCCCACCATAAGGATGCATGCCCTTTCAACCTTGTCATGGCCAATCTAACCTTCTTGTTTTCTTCAATTTCATCATACTCAAAGTATTTGTCTAACTCTCTGATCCAGTCAATGAGATGTTCAGCAGTGAGGCTTCCTTCATAGGTAGGCAACTCAGGTTTTGGCCTCGTAGTTGCTCCAAGAATTGACCGAAAGTATCTTAGCTCTGGTGTTTCTTGCATGAGTGCTGCTTCTTCTCCTAGTTCCTATTATTTAGGTTCACTCACATCCCCTGCTTCTGGATCTCTTTGTCTACCCATCTCCATAGCTTCCATACATGCCCGTAGTTCTCTCATTTCCTCCATGACCTCTGCAATCGTTGTTGGTCATCCTCTGCCATGAGCTCTTTCTCTTCCTACACGTATAGCCATGTCGTTCTTCTGTTGTGCTGAGCAAAGCCTTCTCTGATACCAAAATTGATGCAGGCGGGAATGACCAAAAGCCAATCCAACCCGTGTCCCCCAGGAAATATGGTGTCTCCGTGAAATCGAACCACCAACCTTAGCTAAAAATCAGCCAGGTCCTTCTAAGTGGCAGGTATTCCCTTCAAAAAATTCTTCCCCCAATGTTTTGCTTGTTAGAAATAGCTTTCCGCAACAGCCTTGCGGAAATGCCTCCTTTCCGTAGTCAAGACGTTCTTCCGCAATTATCCTTCCGCAACGATCCTTTCTGCAACGTGGACGTCTTCCTTCCGTAGCTTGTGGATTGCGGATTGCAGGTGCGCCTTTCGTAATTCCTTGAAAATACTTCCGCAATAACTTTCCCACAATGTGACTTCTGCAACTCTCGTCGTTAACTCCCGAGCTCCTTCCTTTTGCGGAACGATCTCTTGCGGGTTTGATCTCGTCTGTTGATCTATGATCAACGCAGAATACTTCACATCGGCCTGCGGAAATGTTAATTCCCTCGCACATTCACCTTGTGGGTCCTTTTCCCCATCGAAGATATTCCTTTCGGATTTGATCTGAGCTGTCCAACTTCTGCTAATTGAATCGACTGCAACTCTACGATTTTCTCGTTGATTGATCAAGGAATCGATCAACCCAGCTCTTCCTTCGTCCGAATCTAATGAGAAACTAAATACAACAAGAACCTATCTCTACTACTTAATGATGATCGGTTTGCGAATGAATTGGGTGTTCTTATCTGTTCATACAAGCACAAAAACAAAGATTCATTCACATAGACATCATGTCAATGCTTTCACACAGCTCTACTTGATAGAATCTCAGCTTATCTCTCATTCAAATGCACAGTAACACCATTGAACACACAAAACTTGCTAATTTTATTAACTCATAGCAAAAACCTTCCATCCAGTCGTGTTTTCCTCTGGTATTCAAGAAAATATCTCGCCGACTCTCTCTTACGCAGAGTTCCCCTACACCGACCTCTGTTGAGTCCCAGTCTCCCCCCTTTTTCATCCATTCGAAAATATCCCCCCAAAACCGAATGGCTGAACAAAAAAAACAAAATAACTAACAAACTCTCCCCCGTCACTGAAGGAGTCACTATCATTCAACAATAAACTAGCTATCGGGATTGATCTCCATGCAGGGAGTATCGACTCGCCACTAGGTCCTATTTCTCAAATAATGACAACACGCTAGTCGGTTACATATTTTGCAAATATTAAAATACTTAGAAAATAAACTATCTTGCCTATCTCAGGGCAACTTGTCCCCTCCCTAGCCACAACATGTGAACACTCAATCACATTGTTGGCTTAGCATTGATGCTCCTGCATCATTTAGTCCCTAAATTTGTGGGTGCACTAACCCAAGTTTTTATATTTTGACATTAACTTGTAGGTTCAATATTGTAAAACGTTCAGGATAGTCTAATATAAATAAGACATCCTAACCTCATTATAAAAATATGGACAAGGGTTTAAATTATGTATTCTTTTATCTTTCTCTTGGTTTATGAGAGCATTTGAAGCTAGTTGCACTTCTATTGGGAAGTCTTTTTCTCTTGCATGAATGGTAAATGGAAGAATTTCTAGTGCTTGATAGTCACATGCTAAGTGGATGCTAAGAATAGTGGTGATAACTCGTGCTCAAGGGTGACCTAAGGTGCATCTCCTTGCTCATTCCTTGATTAATGTTGGTAAGTTTATCTCCTAACTCTAGTTTAACGTCAATCTTGAAGTGCTTTGAAAAAATGGAGGGTTTGTTTTCTAGCATTTTGTCTACTTACTTGAGGAGACCTTCCTACAAAGGAGCTCTCCATTATTCTATTGGACCTTGGAATTATCTATTTGCCTTCATTAGGGTTTTCTACCTAACCCTATATGGTTGCTAGCTTTTCCCTAGTTGCAAGTATTGGAAGCTATCTTAAGACGAGGGACGTTAGCCTCAATCTCTCATAGCCCTACTGTTTGAGACAAGAATTTAATACCCTATCCTTCAACTATCCTATTTTTATCAAAATTTACATGTCTTTTATTTTATTTTATGCATAGAAGTATTTTATAGCCAGAAAAAGCCCTAAAAATCTAAATAAATTCAAAAATTACAAAAGTGGTCGTGAACTTGTTTTTCTAGTCCACCCTATAAATTCTCCCTAGGGATTTAGCCACAAACCCTAGAGGGCGTCCTCATTTGAGGAAGTGAATTGGGATCCGTGAAATCCTTGTAAGTTGTGAATTGGAGTGTGTGTTGTATTTCTGGCTTATCCTCTAACTTCATCCTAGTCTAGTTGTCCTCTTTCCCTTGAGGGTACACTTTTTGGAGAGCTTTCCTTGGGAAGTGTGACAGTACCTTGGGAAACATGAAATTACCTCAAAAGGCGTGATTTTGTTTGATAAAGTGAATAAATCCATTTATATATGACTCTAGTGTCTAGATTTGATATTGTTTGACTCCGATAAGGCACTGATCGTTGCTATAAAGGTTTCATGGAAGGTATTTGTGTCTTTTTGGTGGTTGCAAGTATCTTTCACTAATTAAGGTCCCCCTGGGTTTCAGAGTTACCAGAAGTGTCAAGAGGTTAAACTATGGTGATATTGGGTTTAACTCTCTCGTGAGCTTACCTTCACTAGCACCAAGTATACATTGCCTTGATTTGCAAAGGGTTGCTAGTTTGAATGGTAACACTACCTACATCAATTAAAAGAAAAATTAACTACATCAAAAACAATCTCAATTTTAAAATTATCTACTTCAATTAAATGAAAAGATAACTAGATGCAAATAATACGACTTCATCATATTTCATGCTTCTTCAGACTTCAGATTTAGGGCAAAGGGAAACTAATGTTAAGTAAATGATCATGGCAAGTTCCAATGAGGAACTTAATCACTTGTCTTGATAAAGCCCCTATTTTATCTTCTTCTTTTTTATATTTGCTAAGAGTGAAGCTTGACCATAGTACCACCAACGTGGAATTGTAATGCAACTACAAGTCAAAACTTTCAACACACCCAAACCTTGCAAAGCTAAAATTTTGGAAATGGTGGAATTGTAATGCAACTACAAGTCAAAACTTTCAACACACCCAAACCTTGCAAAGCTAAAATTTTGGAAATCATGTAAAAAAACATTTAGATAGAAATTGAATTTGACAGCATACGATATGGTCCCACTATGGTCTCTTGTGACCATACGCCAGTCAACACAATTATTCATGCTGGTGGCATTTAATAATATAATATATTCATTTTTATTATTGTTATTTATTATACTTGATATATATTGTATTCAAAGTCATTTTCTTGTTAGTCAAATTATAAAATAGAATATATATAAGTTTTATTTAAAATATAGATGGAATTAACACATACGTTATTGAAATTGTACAATTTGAAGATGCTGAATTTATTTTTGTAATTAAAAATAAAATATGAACTATGAAAAAAATGGTCTCACTAAACTTTTTCTACAGATTCTAACCATTTCAACATGACTGCTATGGTTTCAACATTGTTAGGAATGACCTTTCTTCCATTCTTCTTCAGATCCCAATGGTGCCAAGCTAATCGATTATGTATTTGGCTCTTGTTGAGCCGAGAGGCACTCTACAGTCCAGTATGAGGGAGATCTTGTAACATGTGTGTGTTTGTCGAGTTTGTCAAGTAACAAAATAATACAAAGTAAACAAAAAAGAATAATACAAAGTAAAAAGTAAATATGAGACTTAAACTAGAGACTTTAGAGCTTAGGATTAGGTGATAAATATTATGTCGGTCATAAACAAAAAAGAATAATACAAAGTAAAAAGTAAATATGAGACTTAAACTAGAGACTTTAATTTTTACTTTTAATACAAAGTAAAAAGTAATATGAGATTTTAGAGTGTTTGTCGAGTAACAAAATAATACAAAGTAAACAAAAAAGAATAATACAAAGTAAAAAGTAATAAATATTATGTCGGACATAAACAAAAAAGACTAATACAAAGTAAATAGTAAATATGAGGCTTAAACTAGAGACTTTAGAGCTTAGGATTAGGTGGCTCAAGTATTGCACTCAAAGAGCTATTCAAGTAGAGGTTTGCACCTCAGGAGATTTGATCCCTCTCGGTGCTTGATAGAGCCTAGGATTTGGATCTATGCTAGTAGGTAATCAAGTTCATGAAAACAATTTACAAGTTGTTTCTTATCACATAATTATTTGGTTCCATCTTGAGTACCATCACTTACAACAAAATTGTTGAAGTGTTTTATATTGCTTTTGATAAAACAATTATCTTCAAACACATTTGTTCATGCTACCAAACTGGAAGGTGGTCCCATGTAGAACTTTGTTGGAAAATATGTTTAAGGGCTAGATAGAGTCTAGAGATGATAACAATGGGGATACGATATCTCATTTAAATCCAATTATCTCTTGGCTATGGTATATGCCACTTCTCATGAAAAGTGATTAGAATGTGAGAATTGTGGATTTGGTCAATTCAATGCCATGGATCAACACTTGAAAGTTCTCATTGAGGGTTTTTGTGAAACACTTGACATGTAATGGTTTCTTGTACAAATTGATTTATGGCCCAGACAACCCTATTATTGCAATATGGAGATATGCTATCACTTTGTCACATGCCCAACAACCTTTGTCCATTTTCAAAGGTGTGGGGGATCCTAATTTTCACTTTTGAATTTTAGCTTTAATTATTTCAACATCATTTTGATGGTTGACTATAAATAACATACATGGAAGCGAGCTACAACAATCTTGATTATCTATACCATGCCAAATTGTTGGAATAATTAATCATCTAGACCTTAGTATTATGCCATTATTTGGTTTCCTAGGTGTTTATAACTATGTTAGTTGGCTACTTAGTGCATGGTTTTCCCACCTTGGTCATGTTTATCCACTATAGCACCCTCTTTGCACTTTAGTTCCATCTTTTATTGTGCTTTTATGAGCTAGAGTGATATTCCCGCTTTATCTTGCTTTTATCCAGCTTTTGTGAGTTCAAAGTAGCTCTGTACTTCTTTTCACATGGATTAAGAGGAGCTAGTCCGCTAGGATGACTTGGGAAACCTTGTTGTTTTTTTGCCTCAACATCTTCCATCCTTTTCTCCTGAAAAGCCACCCACTAGTTTATTTTTGGTCGCTCATGAGCTAGCTAGGCCCACTTAGCCAAGTCATGAACTTTCACTATGAGTTGGAGATTGATTTTTGTCTTAGATGGATATTTGGTCTATTCTAAGACTCCCACATGTGAGCTATTCAATTTTCCTCCAAGGATTTCGAATTCTCTCTATGATATGTATATATATTGTATTCATATTATTGAATAATATAGAGATGATGTTTACATCAATTGAGTTCTCTCTCTTATGTTTATGCTTAAATATTTCTTCTTAATTCTACTAATATCCGTGTAAATTATTGGTGAGGACTACTTTGTTTCTAGATCTTGGCTTGTGTAAATTCTTGCATGGTCTTGAGCATATTTAGAATTTGACATGGTATCAGATCTTAGGGAGCTTAGATTGAGCATAGCTGCTTGCAGTTATGCACCATAAGCAGTGGAGTTACCACACAATTCATGGCGATATTTCCTCTAATCACTTAGTGGTCTGGCCAGGTGTGATGCACTCTCGAATGCGCCTATTAACTAAAGCAGAGCTCATACATTAGATCCAAATAGTCTTTCGGTATAATATTTTCCAGAAAGTTTGATTTGCAGGTACAAAAGATCAAATGGCGGAAACCTAAACCAAAGTTCGAAATGGTGAAAGTATCCTTGAAGTGACTCCTTCTCCTGTTGCTATAGAAGTTTATGAGAACTTTGATTTCTCCTCTTCATAGGCATATGATCCAAGAGAAGAAATTCAAACCTCCATGGTTGAAGAAGAACTCTCCTTCCATATCTCATTAGTGTTATCCTCTCATACTTCAGATATCGAGGAACCTATGCCAGTAATTGGTGTGCAAGAAGGTAATCTAATGGTTATTGGGAAGTCCAATATGCAGTGTGAAGCTATTAGTTGCGCTCTCACTTCCACTATCCAGGATCATGCAAGAGTCTAAATGGTTTCTAGAAAATTTCCTCAAGAATTTGGAGACACCCCTTTATTCTCTTATCATTCTTCAGATTGTGAGGATGATAAGCTTGTTGTGGTAGATCATTCACACCCCGAGCCTTCTCTAGAAGATGAAGAGGAATTTGATTCCTCTCTTTCACATGAGGATTTTGGTTCAACATTTGGCGTGTTATTGGATATTTTGAAGGATAGATCAAAGTTTGGAGATTATGCATTTTGCACTCTCCTTGGTGTCATGCTTCCTATCCACTGCTACATGGTGGAAAGCACATTTCCTCTTGAATATGGAGAACCTCAAGACTCATTTGGACCTGATCTCAGGAATTTCAAGTCTAGTGAGAACTTACATTCGCTATACTTTTAGTGGATCTAAGTTTTTATACTTGGTATCATTGTCCATTATACAGTTGTTTATGTTCTTGATTCAGTTGAGCACATTCCACTTCTTCCCAAGAAGAATATTCCTCTAGACATCTAATCAAGTTCACACCTACTTGGAGTTTGGAGCAGTTTATTTTTGGTGTGTTTCATGTCCATTTTTTTTTTTGGGGGGGGGTTCTTCCCATGTGGTTTTCTCTCTTTCCTAAGTTTACATGGACATAATAAATTCTAAAGGGTGATCATAAGCCTTTGTTGCTTGGCCCTAGTTTTGATATTCCAGTCACATAAGTCATGCTTAAGGGGTGGAGTTGGAATAATTAACCATCTAGACCTTAGTATTATTCCATTATTTGGTTTCCTAGGTGTTTAGAACTATGTTAGTTGGCTACCTAGTGAATGTTTTTCACACCTTGGTCATGTTTGTCCACTATAACGCCCTCTTTTTTCTTTAGTCTAAGATTTTACTATGCTTTTATGAACTAGAGCGCTATTCCTGCTTTATCTTGCTTTTATCCATCTTTTGTGAGTTTAAAGCAGCTTTGTCTTGATTTTAACATGGATTATGATGAGCTAGTGTTCTAGGATGAATTGGGAAACCTTGCTGCTTTTCTTCCTCAACATCTTCCTTCCTTTTCTCCTGAAAATCCACCCACTAGTTTATTTTTGGTCACTCGTGAGCTAGCTAGGCCCACTTAGCCAATTCATGACCTTTCACTATGAGTTGGAGATTTATTTTTGTCTTAGATGGATATTTGGTCTATTCTAAGCCTGCCACATGTGAGCTACTCAATGTTCCTCCCAGTATTTCAAATCCTCTCTATGAGATGTATTATATAATGTATTCATATTATTGAATAATATAGAGATGAAGTTTACATCAATTGAGTTCTCTCTCTTATGTTTTTGCTTCAATATTTCTTCTTAATTCTACTAATATTTGTGTAAATTCTTGGTGACGACTACTTTGTTTCTAGATCCTGGCTTGTGCAAGTCCTTTCATGGTCTTGAATCTATTTAGAATTTGACACGAATAAATATTCTATCATGCATGCATTCATAACCATGATAACTTCATTCGATGAGCGAAAGTGGAAAATCTAGAAAAGCATTCAAATGCATAACATAACATAACATAGATAAATACATTTCACTAACAAAATTATAAACATGTACATTCATGGAGCTTGTCTTTATGGAAATGTCCACCAACTAGATGCAAGTGAAGGGCATTCCTCCCAGGCCTAGGCATTCTGTCACACTTATCCTTTCTATGATAGAGTCTCGACCCATAGTTGGGGATATCAATCCACAAGGGTGAAGTTCCAAACTCTTCTAGATAGACACAACTTATACAACCCTCTAGTGTAGAAACCTCCTGCACAACTGTACTAGTCCACTAGCACTCCTCCCCTATCAACCTAAACACGAGGAGTGGGATCCCCTTCTATACACGCAATCCCTTGGGCTATCCCAATTCCCTTCAATTTTTATAGCACAAGTCATCTAGGGAATATCCATGTTGGGACTCTAGGGATCTCAGCTGTAGTCCAAGTTCCTTTCACATGGGAACTACACCCATTAACACAAGTTTCCCTAGGTGATTGGAATGAGCAAGTATATGAACTCAATTTTCCTCTCTCTTCTTTTCTGTGATGTACCAGCCATATCCCAAGTTATAAAAATAAATGAATGAATGGTGGAATTCCCAAATCAATTCCCAAATTATATATGCATGGTTTCCACTTACCATGTGGCTCCTCATGAGGACCCCACTTTTCCCCTTTAATACCTTCTTAAGAAATACATGGGAGTTAATTATGTCATGGTATGTAATTAAGGGCCTAGGAGCTTTGGGGTAAATTTTCTAACCAAGGTTTAAAAGTAAGGATGAGTACTTAGGTTAACACCAAGTAGGGTTATCACCACCCTTATCCCTCTTTCACCTCCCCCACTTCTGGAATCATATCCCCCCATTTCTTCTTCGTCCTTTTTCATTCCAACCATTAGGGATTTTTATATTATATTCAAACAGATATATTTATAGTATATTTGGTCATCTTGGACTATTTATGTCTCAATTCTAGCCTTTGCATCATTAGATAAATAATTACAACATGGGGTAAAACTCAAGGTATTACAATGAAGTCCTAGTACAAATAAGAGAAGCTGAGAATAAGGCAATTATGGTAAATTTTGTGCAACAATCACCAAAGGTGTAATTACTCTTATGAAGACAAGTACTCTCCAAAGGAGATGAAATTGGTTTTATACATCTACCTCAGGTGCCACACGAATTTCCCTCTTGCAATCACAAGTGTGAAACCTAATAAAGTCCACTAATGTTATCACTTACTCTATCAATAGCCAAGGGGAACAATTGTGGGTTAGGTGTCTAATTATGGGAAAGAAACATAGGACATATGTCCTAGACCGAAAAATCTAAGGGGATTGGTGTTACCTTAAGGAATTCTGAATTTCGCTAATCTCCCATACATGCATATCCCACTAAACATGCAAGAAGGGGTCATCTATATACTTTCTTAGATTGATCTAATGCTTGACATGCGTGTGAGGCATTCTTTACCATTAAATGTTATTTTCTACTAATGGATTTTAATACTTTTTAATATAAGATAGTTAATTTTCCATAGCCTTGGATAATTTATTCTTCATCGTACACTAAGGCTCTACAATCTATGCTTGTTTATTTTCTATAAAACAATTCTTGTTGATTTTAATTAAGACATTGTTTTTAATGTCTATTATAACTCAATGTATGGAGTGCATCTTGTTTGGTGTTGAGATGACTGAAAATTTCACTGAAATAATAAAGGTAATTAAAATGCAAGTTAAGAATGCACTTTACATTTATTTTATGAAGCGGGGTGAAAATTTCCAAACCCCATGAAAAGGGAAGAAAAATATTATATTTTTTTTCTCGAAATGCAATATAACAACATGTTATATATTTCCAAAGATAATTTCTATCAATGGTTGAGAAGATGAATGAATCACAATGCACATGCCAACTATTTCAAACTCTTTTTCAATCTAACTAATATGAACTAACAAACAAAACAAAAAATGACCATATAAGCATTCCAAAAGACCTTTTTCACT
The DNA here is from genome assembly GCA_027924585.1 of Larix kaempferi. NCBI lineage: Eukaryota > Viridiplantae > Streptophyta > Pinopsida > Pinales > Pinaceae > Larix > Larix kaempferi. The sequence goes on along the minus strand of BSBM01000871.1, from coordinate 6,705,348 downwards.
CTTAAATAATGCAGTAATAGAAAGCAAACTAAAATGTTTAAATTGAGGATAAAGAAAATGGTTAATTTGAGCATCTAAGAACCACATGCAATCAATGTTTAGATCTAAAAAAATAAAAAATCAAGTTACAATAGGCACTTGTGGTTGTTCTGTGGAAGAACTGCATGGACTCGCGAATGTTCTTTATAAGAACCATGACCAACCACATGTTTATTATAATAGACATGAGTACTGGGAAAAACTAGTTTAAACAACTTAGATATTAATCATTCATTGATTCCTTATTAATTTTATGTGTTCTAGGTAGCACCCAAGAGGTACTATATTTTTAAAATAAAACAAAATGAAAACAAACAAATACTCAAGGAATATTATGGATGAACCATCACCAATATGTTCATTAATTGTGTTGTACTAGGAATCTCACTAATGTTCCTAGGTTGATTCTTTGGATAGTGGGTTAGGATCTTTGAAAGTCATGAGTGTATATTTATATAGTCTTTCCTTCTATCTACATGAAATTCAAATATCAATATTAAAAAGACAAAGAAAGAGGAAACAACCTATTTCTTCCCGTTATTTGATACTCAAAAGCATGCTAGTCTTTCTCCTTATCATCGTGACAATGTACCTATATTTGCACACACATCAAACAAACACCTTTCTCATATCCATTTGCATTTTAGTAATGAGCATGCATATAAATCTAAATTACTTCAATTAAAGTAATCCTCATCCAAATAACACAATCATACAAGTGATCAATGACAAATATTTGAAGGAAGGGGGATATCAATCTTATTAATATGAAAAGGAAACAATATAGCAATATGACTACCTAATTTCTCATTGCAGTGTGTCCTTCACCAAAGCTTAGATTCTCCTTACCTTAGCCACATACCTTAATCCTTCGCCAATGGAAATATCATGTCTCTTTTATCACATGGAGGAACTGATCTAGTGATCCTTTGATCTCCACTAAAGAATCCTATAGATTTAAAGAAGTAGGTTGGTAAATTCCCCTCAACAATGAAGATGTGATCCTTAGCTACTTTCACTTTCTCTGATTTCTTTCATTTCTTAGATGCTTGATATCACTTTTCTATCTACTTCTCTTTGCCAAGGATATTCCATTTATAGGCGAAGAAGGTGACAAGGTCAAAGCTAAGAGTGCACCCATGTCACACTAGTGTTGTCCATGTGTAATCTACATTCATGGCTTTCCTGATATCTGAGATTTCTTTCCTGAATTATGGCTTTTGATATGTAGTTGCAATTCTTATGTAAATCATTTGTAGCATATTGTGGTTCTTCTTTAGAGGAACTCCAAGGCTCATTCTTTTATTTAAGGAAACACATGACCAGCTATTTATAAGCATGCAAAATCTTGATCTAAAGTTGGTAGTCTTCTACTATTTCAATGATTCTGACTAGTAGTATTATAAATTTGTGTTCCTCATATGAAGGGTATTTTTGTTCCTCATATAAAGGGTGTGAAATATTTGTATAACAAAATGGGGATTTTTGTGCTCTAGAAATGGTAATCAAGGTGGAAACATGGTCAATGGTGGAAAAAACCTAGATCTTAAGAACTAAATGAAGATATTTTAGAGCTTTATTTCCATGGTTAGGGGAGCAAAACACTTGTGCCTTAGGACCTAAATTTATCTTCTTGATCTCAATTTTTATTAACAACACCTCCAAACCACAACAAAAACCCTGTCAAGAGGGTCTTTAACATCAAGGTTGGATAAGGACAACCTTAGGAGCATTTTCACATCACTGATGAGTCACAAGCTCATGAACATGGTTGAAGAAGGAAAACATGTTCCTTGAGATATGGTTGAATATTCTTGAGATCAAGAGCCTTGAATGAGTCCTTGTGCCAACACATTAGTATTTTTTAGGGAATCTATGAATTCCTTCAAGTGATATACATATGTTGTGGGTAGGTTCAGACCATGCTACATGGTCAAGTGGTTAAACAAGGGCTTAAATACCTAACTGAACCTTCTTGAGATTAAGTGACATGAAAAAAACCCAAACATAGCAACAAGAGCCCTCAATAGGGGGACTTTACCCTATGGGTGCCATCAAGATGTTTCATGCATCATGGATGGGTTTCAAGGCCTTAACCATAGTCATGGTAGGGAAACAACATACTCAAGCCCTTGATATTGCTTGGGGGAGAGAAGCATTATCATCAAGCCCCAAATAAATCTTCTCAAGCTCAAGTTCCATTGATGATTTCTAAAATCCCCACATACGAACTATGTTGGTTACAATTTCCTCCAAGGGTGTTATACATGCCATAAATAGGTTAGTTGTGCACTAGGAATTTGTCTAAAGGTCTATCCAATGTCATAATAAGAGAATAATTTCCTAAACAAAACTTCTTAGTCTCAATCACCATGAACAACACCTATAAACCACAATGTAAGCCCCTTCTTGGTGGTCTAGCATCAAGGTGGCATATGGATGCTACTAAGATATTTTGCACACCAAGGATGGGTTGCAGGGCCTTGAACACGGTTCAAGAAGGAAAACAAACAACTTGGGATATTGTTGAATCTACTCAAACTCAAGATTCTTGAATGAGTCCTTGTACAACACATGAGTCCTTTTTAGGGGTTCTTTGAAGGCCTTCAAGTGGGGTACATGTGTTATGGGTAGGTTTTGTGCTCTAAAAATGGATATGGATTGTGCCACATGCTCAAGGGTGGAAACAAGGGTTTTATGCCATAATTGAACCTTCTTAAGATCAAGCTCCATGAACTAACCTTAGATATAGTGACACGAACCCTCACTAGGGCGTCTTTGCCATAGGAGTTGGATACAACTATATCATTAAGATATTTCATACAAAGTGGTCATAAATGTGGTAGTGAAGAAACAACATAAGCACCATGAACATGTCCTAAGACCATTACATGGGAGCATGGATGATTTGTAGGACCTTTTCCATCATCAAATATTGAAAATTAGTGTCTCAATATCATATTGAAGCTTCTAGAGATTGAGAGACTTGAATAATAATAATATGCTATAGGAATTCATGCATGTTCATGTTACTACATGCACATTATAACGCATGTACATTAGTAAAGTGTGCATGTTAGTAATGTGTACATGTTAATAATGCGTGCATGTTCCTATACATTAAAAAAATGTCGGGTTGCATCTTTTCATCTATGTGTTGGATGAGTTGGTTGCTTTGATTTGAGATTTCAAATGGAAAACCTAGTGGTTTAGGATGCATACACAAAAACAAATACAAGACCATATTCTAAAGGTTTTTTTCAACCACACTTATAAACATGAACCACATATTCATTGCTTAGGAAAGTGCACACACTTATAGATATTTTTGAGATTTGGTGTTAAGCAATAAATTCCCCAATAGAGCATAAAAAGAACATAAATAGACCATAAAGAGTAATCCACTCCTTAATAATGAAGAAAATAGATGAATAGTAAGCCTCTTTGAGGGGGCAACCTCCTTATACAATTTAATAAGTACACAAGACAAGACAAGTTGATATGATTCAAATGAAAAGGTCTCCTTTCTATATATAGGAGACAAAGAGGTACAATTACAACTAATGGACCCAAGCCAACACAACTAGCATAATAATACTAATGACAACTACTACTAATAGACACAAGTCGACATCAATAATATGTAATGAGCCACAATATAGGGGGTAATGTGACAACATTTAGGGATTAACATGCCCCTCCCATTCAAACAAGTGTTGTCCTCAACGCTTGATTAGTTGTAGATGCTTTTGTATGAAGGACTCATCTTCCCATGTCGAATATTCAACTGGTAAATTCTTCCACTTGATGAGGTACTCAATAATAGACCGATTGCGTAGTTGTTTGGCCCTTGTTTCCATGATTTCTCCAGGTTCCAATATGACTTTTCCTTCTTCATCCAGTTTCAGAAAGATAGTTTGAATTGGGATCTTGTCTTCTATTAATTTCTTTAAGCAGGAAACATGGAAAACTAGGTGTACCCTTGAATATGAAGGTAGCTCCAATTTGTAAGCCATACTACCAATCTTTTGCAACACTTTATAAGGACCATATTACTTGGGTGCTAATTTATAGTCTTTATTTAGTCGCTTGAGGAATATCTATTTGTAAGGTTGTGAGCCTCAGAAATACCCAATCCCCTTCTTCAAAACTCCTTTCACTATGATGTTGATCTTCTTGTTGTTTCATCCTATTTTTTGACATAGCCATGTTATCCTTTAGTAACTGGATAACTTCTTGCTAGAGATCTAGGTGATCTTCCATAGCTTGAACTTTAGATTTTCCTTTTAAGGGAGATGTGATAGATGGAGGATGGTACCCATAAAGTGCCATAAATGGATACATTTTTATGACGTATGGAATGAAGTATTGTACCACCATTTTGCCAAAGAATACCATTTCACCTAGTATGTTTGTTTGTCAGATGCAAAGGAATGAATATATCCTTCCAAACATTTGTTCACTATCTCAGTTTTCCCATCGGATCGAGGATGATAGGATGAATTGTGAGCCAAATGGATACCCAAACAAGAAAATAGTCCAGTCCAAAATTTTCCAGTGAAAATTGGATCTCGATCACTTATAATAATCTTCGGGTTTCCATGTATCTTCTGATTCAATTGTTTCCATGAAGGCTGCAACAACTGTACTTGCATTAAAAGGGTGAGAGAGTACACAAAAGTGCGCATACTTTGTGAGTATATAAAAAACCAACATAATAACATTCTTTCCTTCTGACTTGGGTAGATTTGTGATAAAATCCATTGAGAATTCCTCCCAAAGTTGAAAAGGTATTTCTAATGGTTGTAAAATACCTCAGGTCTTAATTGTTTCAACCTTATTTTGTTGGCAAACCAAACAATCTCCCACTAACCTTTGAACATTCGATTTAAAAGTCCATCCCAAATAAGTTCCTTCTTTACCTTGTGGTACGTTTTTAGGAACCCTAAGTGCCCACCAATAGGAGAGGTGTGTAATTCCAAAAGGATCTTTTGTTTGAGTTGGGAGTTCTTACATATATATAAGGGATCCTTATACCATAGTGAATCATTTTTCCACAAAAAAATCTGATACACTAGCATCCTTCTGTAGCTTTTGAATGAGCGTCCAAACAAATTGGTCATTATTCCATTCTTACCTTGCTTATACAATTCTACTACAGAATCCGGTTATATAATCAAAATCCCACAAAGTAATGCCTCAACATCCTCATCTTTTATGGAGAGTGCATTTGCCACCACATTTTGTTTCCTTTTTTTATAAATGATTTCAAATCCATATCCCAACATCTTAGTTACCCATTTTTGTTTCTCTTTTGAAGATAGTCCATGTTCCAAGAAGTACTTAAGACTATCATGATCTGTTTTGACCTTGAAGTGCCTACCTATTAGGTAAGGATGCCATTGCTTAAGTGCATGTAGTATTACCATAATTTCCTTCTCATAAATGGGTTTCTCTAAGTTATTTCCCTTGATTGGTTGAATTTCGAAAGCTACAGTTGTCCTTCTTGCATTAGAACAACACCGATTCCATTTCCTGAGGCATCACATTCTACAATGAAGGTTTTGGTGAAGTCTAGTGTGGTCAAAATATGAGCTTTGCACATTGCTTCTTTAAGTTGTTCAAAATATTGAGTTTCCTTTGGAGTCCAATAAAATGATTCCTTCTTCAATAATGTTGTTAGAGGTGTTGCTATTCTTCCATAGTTCCAAACAAACTTGCGGTAGTACCCTGTCAAACCTAAGAATCCTCTAAGGTTCTTCAATTTTTTTGGGGAATCTCCCAATTCATCACGGCTTTAAATTTGTTAGGGTCTACCTTGACACCTTCATGAGATACAATATGACCCAAATACGCTACCTCCTTTACTCCAAAGAAATATTTGGAAGTTTTTGCATATAATTGTTGCTCCTTTAGTAGTTGTAGCACCCCGTCAACATGTTGAACATGTTCTTCCAAGACTTGCTATAGATTAATATATCATCAAAAAATACTAACACACATTTTCTAAGGAAGGGATTGAAAATGGAATTCATCAAACCTTGAAATGTGGAAGGTGCATTTGTAAGGCCAAAATGCATGACCAAAAATTCATAATGACCTTCATGAGTTTTGAATGTTGTTTTAGGGATGTCTTCTTCCTTCATTCTAATCTGATGATACCCTAAATGGAGATCCAACTTTGTGAAGTAAGTTTCTCCATTTAGTTCATCTAACAATTCATCAATGACAAGAATGAGAAACTTATCTTTAATGGTGATCTTGTTGAGCTCTCTATAATATGGACACATATGCCATGATCCCTCCTTCTTGTGTACCATTACCACTGGTGCTTAGTCAGAACTTTGGCTAGGCCTAATTATGCCATCCTCTAACATTTCTACAACCATACACTCAATTTCACTCTTCTGTACATAGGGGTATCTGTAAGGTCTAATGTTAGGAGGAACACTTCCTGGAATTAAGTGAATAACATGAAAAAAATCTTAAGTAGGTGGAGGAAATTTTGGAATATCTTCAAATACCATGGATTTCTTATCAATGACCCTTTGGAGATCCATGGGAATAGGCGGCTTAGATGTTTGAACATCTAGTGAGCACAATTGTGCAATTATACCTTGATGTCCCCTTTTCAACAATTTTTTCATACCATTGTAGCTTATCACCTTGCTTGGATTCCCTGTGATACGCCTTAATTCAAATTCTTTTCCTTCCCATGAAAATTTCATGAAAAGTTCTTGAAAATTAAAGGTCATTGTTCCCAATGATTGTAACCATTGAACCCCTAAGACCACATCAACACAACCCATTGTGATAGCAATCATTAGACTATTCAATACATATTCTCCCATAGTAATATTGATATTATGGAATTTCCTTGAGCAATTGATAGTTCCTCCATATGCAATCATTACTTGAAACTCTGGTGCTGGATATACAAATAAATTGAGAGCTTTGGCTAGTTTAGAGTGAATGAAATTATGAGTACTACCAAAATCAATCAACACTGATACCTTTTCTTTTTGATATATCCTTCGATCTTGAGAGTTTGGGGAGTGCTAATTTCATCCAATGCATGAAAAGATATGGTGGGAGTAATTTCTTCTATTTCTTCAGCTTGAGATGGTTCCTATTCTTTTACTTCCTCCTCTTCACAATTTATGTAGGAAAAATGATTCTCACCACACTTATGTCCCTTTCTGTACTTGCTGTCAAAATTAAAGCATAAAATTTTTGCTCTTCTTTCATCTAGCTTTTGGGGTTTCAACCTTTGAGGTGGGTTAGAAGAAGGAACGTTATTCTCTCTATATGTCATGGAAGCCGTCCTTTTTTGTAGCCATAACCATATTTTTACTTTCAACCTTCCTTTCCACCACAAAATCCTTCTCTAAGGATGTTGGTTTGAAGAGTTGCACCTCATGTTGGATGTTATCCTTTAAGGTTCCAATAAAGAGATCCAACACTTTATCATTTAGCATGCCATCCACTCTAAGACTCAACTTTTGAAATTATTGAATGTGCTAGCTTACTGGACCTTTTTGCCTTAGATTTATCAATTGTGTAAAGAAAGAATTTCTCTTAACATCATCATGGTATGATATCAACTCTTATGTAAAAATGGACCAAGAGATAATGGAGTTCTTTTTGCGTTTACAAAGCCATTGGTACCATATAAACATATCAAGTTCTAAATATAAAGATGAAATAGGTACCTTTTGGATATTTGGCACTTGGTGTATATCAAAGAATTTCTCCATTTGGAATATCCATGTTATGGGGTCCTTGACATCAAAATTCCTCATGTCAATCTTGGGGAGTTGGATACCCCTTGGGGACCATCCTTGGTTAATCCCATTACTAGAGTCAGTTCCTCTTGGAATATTCTTATTAATGAAAAGTTTCTCAACATGGACATTGTCTTTATCTTCCTGAGTACCCTGGAGCACATCATCACCTGTAGGGAGATCATCCTTTGAATTTTGTATGACCTTAGCAATATTTTTCATATTTTTCTCCATCTTATTATCCATATGCCCCATCATCCTTTCCTCTAGATTAAGTAAATCAACCATTTTCACAGACCCTTTAATCATATCTTCCAAGTTGGACACTCTAAAAGATACGTCTTCACCTTCATGGTAGGTTAGGGATGAATTCTCAGGTGTATTGAGTGGAGTATGATTTTTTACACTACCTTTTGGTGGCATTTTGAACAATATAAATATATATCACACCTTATTTTCACCTCAAATATATCTTTATACTAAAAATTATTTCAAAATTTAAAATGGCGTACCTTTTTCCAACCCTGATTTGAAGACTGATTTCCCACTGAGGAAATCCTAAAATTTTGACTTATCTGAGTTTGAAATATCTGCTTGTGGTGGCTTGATATGTTATCTTTCCAATCTCGCAGGTCTCATTGAATTTGGATGTGAATTTTTTTTTTGACAAATTTCCTAACACTTGTTATTTTTGGCCTTTTCATAAGAGCGAGCATGTACGACCTGCCACGTGTGCAGTTTTTTGAATCTGATTTTGAAATTCCTACCAAATATACTATGGTTTGTCTTCTTTCTGAAGCAACTGGTCTCACTCAATTTGGATTTCACATGCTCCATATATATAAAAAATCTCTAGAACACCTATTTAAGACTAGTTTTTGGGCTAGTCAGGAACCCTAACTTCCCAAGGGTATAACTTTGAACCTGAGTCAGGATCTGAAAAATTTTCCACAGATATTTTGGTCTATTTTCTAGTTGGGTTTTGATTTTTACTATCTAAAACCTTGTATAAAAAAGATACAACAAAGGTTCCAAGATGACTTGTTTTGTAAGCGTCCAAGCTTTGATACCAAATGTTAAGCAAGAAATTCCCCAAAAGAGCATAAAAAGAGAATAAATAGACCAGAAAGAGTAATCCATGCCTTAATAATGAAGAAAAGAGATGAATGGTAAGTCTCTTCGAGGGGGAAACCTCCTTATACAATGTACGAAGTACACCTCCTTATACAATGTACTAAGTACACAAGACAAGACACATTGAGATGATTTAAATGAAAATGTATCCTTCTTATATATAAGAGATAAAGATGTACAATTACAACTAATGGATCTAAACCGACATAATTAGCATAATAATACTAATGACAATTACTAGTAATAGACACAATCCAACATCAATAATATGTAATGAGCAACAATATAAGGGGTAATGTGCCAACATTTAGAGCTTAACATTTTGAAAATAATTTGTATGGTGCACAAGTACAAACACATACCTACAAACTAAAAGAAAAATGTTTGGTTGACTTAAGATGAGGAAAAATAACATAGTAATGTTAGAAGAAATTGAATTTCTATGAGTTATACCAATTTTTCATAAATACAAATTATATATATTATTGAAGTTTATTTACAACATATTATAATAGGATGTGCATGTACTTTTGATAATTCCTCGTTTTTTTTCTTCTATATTTCCATTGCAACTAACTTTCCATGAGAGGGAATGACTAGCTTGTACCAAATGTATGAGGGTTCAATTTTCCAATTGCAAACATTGTTTATCTCAATGTGCAAAATTGCTATAAAAAAAATAAAAATCAAATCTATTTTTCATATGTTTAAAGATTCTAGTATTTCTTTAAGTTGTAATCTAAATGCTTTACCAATTTTGTGTATCATGGATCCTCAAAATAACCAAAAGGGAAATTGAAAACACTAAATCAAATTTTACATTAAAAACAACAATTTGATCCATCTACAATTGCAATTTTATCACAGATTTCATAAAAAAATTAAAATTCCTACAACATTAAGTGGACTTCTTTAAAGTTTATTTAATACAAAAATTGTAGAATAGGTAATTTTTATTATAAATAGAATCATTTATAGTGTTTTGAGTTCTATTTTATAATGTAATATGGAGAAATTTAAAAGTGATTAAGTGAAAGTGTTTGTATTTATGTTATTCACTGTTTCTATTAACCTAAATCAACCTTAAAATTAAATTTAACAAACTAAAATGAATTATATTTCAAAATATTTAATTTCTTTCAAATTATTTGATAAATTAATTAGATAAACCAATTAAATATTATAAAAAAAAATCAACACACTAAATCTTATACAACACCATAAACTAGATTTTAAAAAATTGAAGTTTATTAATATTAAAAATAACCCATTATAATAAAAAAATTATGTCTAATCATTATAAAATTGTGTAATAAAATAAACAAACATAAATCCATTATAATTCTATATTCTTTTAAATAATAAAATAATTAAATCCTTATTTCTTTTAAATATTAATTATTGAAACTAAAATATAAACATGTTAATATACTATTTTCTACAATTATAACTATGATTGTACTTTATTTTACTCACTTTGTCTTATTATTAGTCTTATTAATTTATGAAATCCCATAGTAACTTATTAGCTTCTTAAACTTTATATGTATATATATATTTGAAATGTTAATAATAGGTTAAGCTAATTTTATATGTATATATATAAGAAACTAAAAAACTGTAATTTGTTATTTAATATAAAAAATCAAAATTACATAGATAATCATAGAGAGATAATGATGAGATACCACTATACTTCAATCCAATCTCAAAATTTCTACTAAATATACAATAAACTAGTTTCACAAAGATAACCACCTAAAAAATATTATAAACTCAAAAGTTTCATATGCAAAGATTGATTTTAGCTAAGAAATGGAACTATCATTCACCATTTTTTTATCAAGAAGTTTGTTCTCCAAAATGTAAGATTCCATCCCTACACCCTAAAACCAATTTTGATAGACAATCAACTTAGCTATTATATACTTGGTAGATCAAGATTAAGCACTTCGATTTGAAATTTGAAAAACCATTTGCCCAATCCAACCCCATTCTTATCTTAATAATGTGACTCTTTTTTATATACAACTTTCCGTGTTCCATCAAAGTATCTTGTTGATAATGATTCAATAGCTAAGGCATTTTTGAAACCCTCTCTTTGATAGACTTTCTAATAAACTGTTAAGTATCCCACTTTATCAAGAACCGATAGGAATCAAATCTCTTGAAAAAGTTTAGGACTCTAAAAAAGGTTTGCACCTCAAGGGATTTGATCCACGGTGCTTGATAGAGCATTAAGATTGATCTATGCTGGTTTATTAATATGCAATTATTACAAAATTAATATTTAGCTCATTATTATATTGTCAACTTAAAAAGACATTAAATCTAATATATTTTAGGTTATAATCATTCAACCACCAACTATTCCAATTTGGATATCTTACAAATAAGCCAAAGTTGCATTAATTAATTAATTAACTAATTATGAAGTAAAATAGATATTCACCCAAAACTAATATCTAACCACCAACTATACCAATTGTGAATCATGTTGTAAATGTTGTAAATTTTAACACATAAATACTACAAACAAGCAAAATTTCATTAATTAATTAATTATGAAGTAAAATAGTTATTTACCCAAATTTAATGGTCAAAGTGCCAACTATTACTTGTTCTAAAGTATAATACATCAATCCTACAAATAAGCAAAAATTGCATTCATTCATTGGTTATGAAGTAAAATAGTTATTATACAAATTTAATCGTCCAAGTGCCAACTATTTCATGTTGTAAATTATAACATATAAATCCTACAAATACACAAAAGTTGCATTAATTAATTAATTGTGAAGTAAAATGCTTTCTATTTACCCAATTATTCCTTAATTTGCAATTATCACAAAACTAATATCTTACTTATTGTTCTGTTATAAACATAACAATATATAATCGAATATATTTATCCACTTGCCAACTATTCCAATTTGGGATCCTAAAAAATAACACATAAAGCCTACAAATATGCAAATGAAGTAAAATACTTATTCTTGTAACTGTTTATGGAAAAAATCATTTAAAATGTGAGGACATATGAATGGAAATTGAAATTGAACTTCAATGTATATTTATATAAACGTACTTTACAATATAGTCAATTTAAATTTGGAGCAGAGATGTGACAGGTTAACACATCTCATCCATTTAGGACTGTAGAAAGGGCGTCTTGACCCAATCATTGAAATGATAAACATAAGCCTATTTTGAGTGTCCACCCAATTATTGAAATGATAAACATAAGCCTATTTAAAAAAAAAGACATATATACAAAGAGACATGCAGATTTTTTCTTAGCGTGGATGTCATATTGGCGATGGAGACTGGAGTACATTGTATCTCTGTAATCTGTTCAACAACGCCTGCAAAAAAGCTGAACCTTCCAGAAGAGTTGTTAGTGTCAGTTGTTTTCGGTGCACTAAACATTAAACTGCACAATACAATGACACAGCGCACAAGTTTTGAAAGCTGTTTTGTATATGATATGGCATTGGCGTGTATATATATTCAGTCGTTCAAAGATGACGCTGATAACACGACACAGATCTTAAAAACTCTTTTGTACGATGTTTAAAATGTACAACGAATCTCATCAAAACGCAACAAAAGAAAAACAGCCAGAATAAATACCATGAAAAGGCTGGGATGACGTACAATGTATCTCTGTAATCAATCTTTGGAATTTGACTATTAATTATCTTTAAATTTGATAATATTATATATATATAGGTGGTGATTATAATATTATGGTGATTTTTTCTTTTTTTCTATAAGTTATCATTTGATATTTATAATTTTGTATGCAGTGAAACAAGGTGCTCTACAGCCCAGTTTGGGGGAGATAATTTTGCACCGAGTGAAACTAGGTGCTCTACAGTCTAGTATGGGGGAGATATTGCAACGTTACATGTAAGTTTGTCTTTATTATCGGCTAAAAAGTAAATTAAAAAAATCATGTCCGCTCATAAAGTAAAAAAATTATGGAAAGTATTTAAAAAAAATTCCATGTGGAGTCATAAAATAAAATATTATGAAAAGTAATTAAAAAATAGATGTTCGTTTATAAAATAAAAACTTAAAACTTAAGCTCGAATCTATAAATCAAGACAGATTAATTTTTTTGAGTTTAAATTTAAAAAAAGAAATACACCTCTCAAGAAATTGGATCCCTCTTTGTGCTTAATAGATACAGGTTTAATATGGATCTATGCTAATAAAAAGTAAGATTTGAATACCAAGAACAGTTATATTTTTTAATGGGCCTATTTTTTAAAAAATGAATGGCAAATTACAACACTTTTTCTAATATACTAAAAATGCCAAGTAAAATTATTTTATTTAAACCTTAAGTTAAATACCTTAAAATGAAAGTTAATGTGATCTTGTCAATATTAGTTTTCAGTACTACAAGTGTATTCTATGCACTACTTGTGACACTGCAACAATTGTGGTCAGCATTAAATTGCATACAATACTCAACTTTTTCACACCCTTTTACCTAAATACTTTATCAAAATTTTACATATCTAATAATGCTTACCCTCAAACTGTTCCATATAAATCTGTAAAGCAAGCCTTATTTACAAAAGGGTGTTTTTGAAACCTTAGGCTCTTGCCAAGATTTTGAAAGACAACTCATTAAATCGTATGACATTGTTGCCAAAGATTTTGAAAAAACAGTTCATTAAACTTAATACAGAAATTGTCTAACTATTAAAAAATAATATAATATTTAGACGATTCCCAAAACTAGCTTTCCAACCTGTTTCACTATAGGAGTTCCAAGGAGTAAGACCTTAGAGACTGCTCTTTATTAGCTAGCTATTCTCTGAACTGTTATAGAGTGCTTCAGATACTTACTTTTCTCTTTCTCATTAATAACTAGGATGGAAAAAAATAGCTGTAAATAATCAGGCCAAATTCTAAACACTCCATAACAATACAGTATTGTTGTTATTGTAAAGATACCAAATTTAATTAGATGAATCAATATCTCTATAAAAGTAACAATAGTGGGGTAGGGGCTCATAAGTTCAGGGATCCATTCCTATGGGGTCTGGGCTATTCTTGATTCACAAGATGAATAGCAGAGTGAAGTGGAGTAGTGAAATTTAAAAAAAAAAAAACAGTAACAATAAATACACTGCTATAACATACTAAATATATGTAAAAAAACATTTACACTGAAATTGAGTTTGAAAGCATATGATATGATCCCACAATGGTCTCTTCTCACCTTACCCCATGTGAGTATCATGTTGGCCCAATCAACATGATTATTACATGGGTGGCATTTAATAAATATAAATATATTTCATTTTTATTATTGATATTTATTATACTTGTAAATGATCATATTACCACGTTACCTCAATCAACATGATTATTAAATGGGTAACATTTAATAAATATAAATATATTTCATTTTTATTATTGTTATTTATTACACTTATAAAAGAGAGAGATATATTGTAATTAATACAAATTCAATTTTTTTAATTATAAAATAGAGTATTATATATATAAAATTTTCAAGGTACATATGTTCTTGAAATTGTACAATTTGAAGGTGCTGAATTTATGATTTCATTAAAAATATTCTACATATTTTTACTATTTTAAGATGAAAGGTCACATCTCTTTATAAAATTATTCTTTTTGTTAAATTTTATAATTTGGAAAATAATAATTTTTTTAAAGTTATTTTTTTCCTATTTTATTTAGTGAAGGTGTGACATAATATTGATTTATTTTCTATTTTATTTAGTAAAGGCGTGACATAATATTGATTTGACATTTTTATTATTAAAAGTAGCAAGATGCTCTACAATCCAATATGTGGGAGATGCTATCATGTAATGCAAAGTAGGTGATAACATCTTAAAAAGTATGTTATAATATAAAATTAAACTAATATAGATTCATTCTTTTATCATTTAATTCCACGTTATGCATTTTTATTTGTATTTTTTACTAGGGAATCAGCCACTATACCCCTAGGTGCACCCACACAACCCTCTAGCATGGGGTACAATCTAGCTAAGGTTTGAACCCGTGACGTGGCAAGTAGTGCCTTAATAGTACACTCTATTGCCACTTGGTCTACACCCCTTGGTAAACTCCATGTAATGTATTCATTATTTCATATTAAAAAAATTTAGACCTCAAAATATTTTATCACTATTGGTACTTGATAGACATGTTTAAGATAGACCTTTATTGATGTTATTCTTGATATGTTTTATATTGATTTTGATAGAACACTTATCTTAAAACACATTAGTTCATGCTACCAAACTAGATGGTGGTCCCGTGTAGAACTTTGTTGGAAAAGAGGCAGAAGGGTTAGATAGATTCTAGAGACGATAACAATGGGGATATGATATCCCATTCAAATACAATTATCTCTTGGCTAGCAACAACTGTACTTGCATTTAAAAAGTGAGAGAGTACAAAAAAGTGCGCATACTTTGTGAGTATATAAAAAACCAACATAATAACATTCTTTCCTTCTGACTTGGGTAGATTTGTGATAAAATCCATTGAGAATTCCTCAAACGTTGAAAAGGTATTTCTAATGGTTGTAAAATACCTCGGGTCTTAATTGTTTCAACCTTATTTTGTTGGCAAACCAAACAATCTGCCACTAACCTTTGAACATTCGATTTAAAAGTCCATCCCAAATAAGTTCCTTCTTTACCTTGTGGTACGTTTTTAGGAACCCTAAGTGCCCACCAATAGGAGAGGTGTGTAATTCCAAAAGGATCTTTTGTTTGAGTTGGGAGTTCTTACATATATATAAGGGATCCTTATACCATAGTGAATCATTTTTCCACAAAAAAACTGATACACTAGGATCCTTCTGTAGCTTTTGAATGAGTGTCCAAACAAATTGGTCATTATTCCATTCTTACCTTGCTTATACAATTCTACTACACAATTCGGTTATATAATCAAAATCCCACAAAGTAATGCCTCAACATCCTCATATTTTATGGAGAGTGCATCTGCCACCACATTTTGTTTCCTTTTTTTATAAATGATTTCAAATCCATATCCCAACATCTTAGTTACCCATTTTTGTTGCTCTTCTGAAGATAGTCCATGTTCCAAGAAGTACTTAAGACTATCATGATCTGTTTTGACCTTGAAGTGCCTACCTATTAGGTAAGGATGCCATTGCTTAAGTGCATGTAGTATTACCATCATTTCCTTCTCATAAATGGGTTTCTCTAAGTTATTTCCCTTGATTGGCCGAATTTCGAAAGCTACGGTTGTCCTTCTTGCATTAGAACAACACCGATTCCATTTCCTGAGGCATCACATTCCACAATGAAGGGTTTGGTGAACTCTAGTGTGGTCAAAATATGAGCTTTGCACATTGCTTCTTTAAGTTGTTCAAAATCTTGAGTTTCCTCTAGATTTCAATAAAATGATTCCTTCTTCAATAATGTTGTTAGAGGTGCTGCTATTCTTCTATAGTTCCAAACAAACTTGTGGTAGTACCCTGTCAAACCTAAGAATCCTCTAAGATTCTTCAATTTTTTTGGGGAATCTCCCAATTCATCATGGCTTTAAATTTGTTAGGGTCTACCTTGACACCTTCATGAGACACAATATGACCTAAATACTCTACCTCCTTTACTCCGAAGAAATATTTGGAAGTTTTTGCATATAATTGTTACTCCTTTAGTAGTTGTAGCACCCCGTCAACATGTTGAACATGTTCTTCCAAAACTTGCTATAGATTAATATATCATCAAAAAATACTAACACACATTTTCTAAGGAAGGGATTGAAAATGGAATTCATCAAACCTTGAAATGTGGAAGGTGCATTTGTAAGGCCAAAATGCATGACCAAAAATTCATAATGACCTTCATGAGTTTTGAATGTTGTTTTAGGGATGTCTTCTTCCTTCATTCTAATCTGATGATACCCTGAATGGAGATCCAACTTTGTGAAGTAAGTTTCTCCATGTAGTTCATCTAACAATTCATCAATGACAAGAATGAGAAGCTTATCTTTAATGGTGATCTTGTTGAGCTCTCTATAATATGGACACATATTCCATGATCCCTCCTTCTTGTGTACCATTACCACTGGTGCTTAGTCAGAACTTTGGCTAGGCCTAATTATGCCATCCTCTAACATTTCTACAACCATACACTCAATTTCACTCTTCTGTACATAGGGGTATCTGTAAGGTCTAATGTTAGGAGGAACACTTCCTGGAATTAAGTGAATAACATGAAAAAAATCTTAAGTAGGTGGAGGAAATTTTGGAATATCTTCAAATACCATGGATTTCTTATCAATGACCCTTTGGAGATCCATGGGAATAGGCAGCTTAGATGTTTGAACATCTAGTGAGCACAATTGTGCAATTATACCTTGATGTCCCATTTTCAACAATTTTTTCATACCATTGTAGCTTATCACCTTGCTTGGATTCCCTGTGATACCCCTTAATTCAAATTATTTTCCTTCCCATGAAAATTTCATGAAAAGTTCTTGAAAATTAAAGGTCATTGTTCCCAATGATTGTAACCATTGAACCCCTAAGACCACATCAACACAACCCATGATGATAGCAATCATTAGACTATTCAATACATATTATCCCATAGTAATATTGATATTATGGAATTTCCTTGAGCAATTGACAGTTCCTCCATATGCAATCATTACTTGAAACTCTGGTGCTGGATATACAAATAAATTGAGAGCTTTGTCTAGTTTAGAGTGAATGAAATTATGAGTACTACCAAAATCAATCAACACCGATACCTTTTCTTTTTGATATATCCTTCGATCTTGAGAGTTTGCGGAGTGCTAATTTCATCCAATGCATGAAAAGATATGGTGGGAGTAATTTCTTCTATTTCTTCAGCTTGAGATGGTTCCTATTCTTTTACTTCCTCCTCTTCACAATTTATGTAGGAAAAGTTATTCTCACCACACTTATGTCCCTTTCTGTACTTGCTGTCACAATTAAAGCATAAAATTTTTGCTATTCTTTCATCTATCTTTTGGGGTTTCAACCTTTGAGGTGGGTTAGAAGAAGGAACGTTATTCTCTCTATATGTCATGGAAGCCGTCCTTTTTTGTAGCCATAACCATATTTTTACTTTCAACCTTCTTTTCCACCACAAAATCCTTCTCTAAGGATGTTGGTTCGAAGAGTTGCACCTCATGTTGGATGTTATCCTTCAAGGTTCCAATAAAGAGATCCAACACTTTATCATTTAGCATGCCATCCACTCTGAGACTCAACTTTTGAAATTATTGAATGTGCTAGCTTAGTGGACCTTTTTGCCTTAGATTTATCAATTGTGTAAAGAAGGAATTTCTCTTAACATCATCATGGTATGATATCAACTCTTCTGTAAAAATGGACCAAGAGATAATGGAGTTCTTTTTGTGTTTACAAAGCCATTGGTACCATATAAACAGATCAAGTTCTAAATATAAAGATGCAATAGGTACCTTTTGGATAGTTGGCACTTGGTGTATATCAAAGAATTTCTCCATTTGGAATATCCATGTTATGGGGTCCTTGACATCAAAATTCCTCATGTCAATCTTGGGGAGTTGGATACCCCTTGGGGACCATCCTTGGTTAATCCCATTACTAGAGTCAGTTCCTCTGGGAATATTCTTATTAATCAAAAGTTTCTCAACATGGACATTGTATTTATCTTCTTGAGTACCCTGGAGCACATCATAACCTGTAGGGAGATCATCCTTTGAATTTTGTATGACCTTAGCAATATTTTTCATATTTTCCTCCATCTTATTATCCATATGTCCCATCATCCTTTCCTCTAGATTAAGTAAATCAACCATTTTCACAGACCCCTTAATCACATCTTCTAAGTTGGACACTCTAAAAGATACGTCTTCACTTTCATGGTAGGTGAGGGATGAATCCTCAAGTGTATTGAGAGGAGTATGATTTTTTACACTACCTTTTGGTGGCATTTTGAACAATATAAATATATATCACACCTTATTTTCACCTCAAATATATGTTTATACTAAAAGTTATTTCAAAATTTAAAATGGCATACCTTTTTCCAACCCTGATTCGAAGACTGATTTCCAACTGAGGAAATCCTAAAATTTTGACTTATCTGAGTTTGAAATATTTGCCTGTGGTAGCCTGATATGTTCTCTTTCGAATCTCGCAGGTCTCATTGAATTTGGATGTGAATTTTTTTTTGACAAATTTCCTAACACTTGTTATTTTTGGCCTTTTCATAAGAACAAGCGTGTACGACCTGCCACGTGTGCAGTTTTTTGAATCTGATTTTGAAATGTTAATAATAAGTTAAGCTAATTTTATATATATATAAAAGAAACTAAAAAAAAATTATTATTTAATATAAAAAATCAAAATTACATAGATAATCATAAAGAGATAATGATGAGATAGCACTATACTTCAATCCAATCTCAAAATTTCTATTGAATATACAATAAACTAATTTCACAAAGATAACCACCTAAAAAAATATTATAAACTCAAAAGTTTCATATACAAAGATTGATTTTAGCTTAAAAAAAGAAGAAATAGAATTATCATTCACCATTTTTTTTATCTAAAAGTTTGTTCTCCAAAATGTAAGATTCCATCCCTACACCCTACAACCAATTTTGATAGACAATCAACTTAGCTATTATATACTTGGTATATGTGAGAAAAATAGATCAAGATTAAGCACTTAGATTTGAAATTTGAAAAACCATTTGCCCAATCCAACCCCATTCTTATCTTAATAATGTGACTCTTTTTTATCTCCAAGAGCATATACCATCTTTCCGTGATCCATCAAAGTATCCTGTTGATAATGATTCAATAGCTAAGGCATTTTTGAAACCCTCTCTTTGATAGACTTTCTTTCTTTATAAGATTCAAAGAAATATTTATATATATATTTGAAATGCTAATAAACTGTTAAGTTAAAAGTTTTATTTTTAGACTATTTTTCTAGTGATTTTTGGTGGGAATCAAAATAAAACCAATATCCCGCTCTATCAAGAACCGATAGGAATCAAATCTCTTGAGAAAGTTTAGTACTCTAAAAAAGGTTTGCACCTCAAGGGATTTGATACGCGGTGCTTGATAGAGCATTAAGATTGATTTCAATTTGGATATCTTACAAATAAACCAAAGTTGCATTAATTAATTAATTAATTAACTAATTATAAAGTAAAATAGATATTCACCCAAAACTAATATCTAACCACCAACTATACCAATTTTGAATCATATTGTAAATGTTGTAAATTCTAACACATAAATACTACAAACAAGCAAAATTTCATTAATTAATTAATTATGAAGTAAAATAGTTATTTACCCAAATTTAATGGTCAAAGTGCCAACTAGTACTTGTTCTAAGGTATAATAGATCAATCCTACAAATAAGCAAAAATTGCATTTATTCATTGGTTATGAAGTAAAATAGTTATTACACAAATTTAATCGTCCAAGTGCCAACTATTTCATGTTGTAAATTATAACATATAAATCCTACAAATACACGAAAGTTGCATTAATTAATTAATTGTGAAGTAAAATGCTTTCTATTTACCCAATTATTCGTTAATTTGCAATTATCACAAAACTAATATCTTACTTATTGTTATGTTATAAACATAACAATATATAATCGAATATATTCATCCACTTGCCAACTATTCCAATTTGGGATCCTAAACAATAATACATAAACCCTACAAATATGCAAATGAAGTAAAATACTTATTCTTGTAACTGTTTATGGAAAAAATCATTTAAAATGTGAGGACATATGAATGGAAATTGAAATTGAACTTCAATGTATATTTATATAAATGTACTTTACAATATAGTCAATTTAGATTTGGAGCAGAGATGTGACAGGTTAACACATCTCATTGAAATGGTAAACATAAGCCTATTGCCTATTTTGAGTGTCCACCAAATTATTGAAATGGTAAACATAATCATATTTTGAGTGTCAGGTTTTTGAGGCAGAAGAAAATCCAGTTTAAACAAAAGAGAGACATATATACAAAGAGACATGCAGATTTTTAGCGTGGATGTCATATTGGCGATGGAGACTGGAGTACATTGTATCTCTGTAACCTGTTCAACAATGCCCAAAAAGCTGAAGCACCTTCCACAAGAGTTGTCAGTGTCAGTTGTTTTCGGTGCACTAAACATCAAACTGCACAATACAATGACACAGCCACACAAGTTTTGAAAGCTGTTTTGTATATGATATGGCATTGGCGTGTATATATATTCGGTCGTTCAAAGATGACGCTGATAACACGACACAGATCTTAAAAACTCTTTTGTACGATGTTTAAAATGTACAACGAATCTCATCAAAACGCAACAAAGGAAAAACAGCCACAATAAATACCATGAAAAGGCTGGGATGATGTACAATGTATCTCTGTAATCAGTCTTTGGAATTTGAGTGATTTTTCTATGTGGTGATTATAATATTATGGTGATTTTTTTATTTTTTTCAATAAGTTTTCATTTGATATTTATAATTTTGCACCCAGTGAAACGAGGTGTTTTACAGTCCAGTATGGGGGAGATAATTTCGCACCTAGTGAAACTAGGTGCTCTACAGTCCAGTATGGGGGAGATGTTGTAACAGTACATGTAAGTTTGTCTTTATTATCGGTTAAAAAGTAAAAAGTAATACTATGAGGGAGATCTTGTAAAGTTACATGTAACTTTTGTCTTTATTATTGTCGGCCATTAATTAAAATGTATTTCAGATATTATGTTTTTTTTAATTAAAACATAATTAAAAAAATTATGTCCGCTCATAAAATAAAAAAATTATGGAAAGCATTTAAAAAAAATCCACGTGGACTCATAAAATAAAATATTATGAAAAGTAATTAAAAAATAGATGTTCGTTTATAAAATAAAAACTTAAAACTTAAGCCCGGATCTATCAATCAAGAGAGATTAATTTTTTTCAGTTTAAATTTTAAGAAAGAAATACAACTCTCAAGAAATTGGATCCCTCTCTGTGCTTGATAGATACGGGTTTAATATGGATCTATGCTAATAAAAAGTAAGATTTGAATATCAAGAATAGTTATATTTTTTAATGGGCGTATTTTTTTAAAAAATGAAAGGCAAATTACAACACTTTTTCTAATATACTAAAAATGCCAAGTAAAATTATTTTATTTAAACCTTAAGTTAAATACCTTAAAATGAAAGTTAATGTGATCTTGTCAATATTAGTTTTCAGTACTACAAGTGTATTCTATGCACTATTTGTGACACTGCAACAATTGTGGTCAGCATTAAATTGCATACTAACACATCACATGAATTAAGCTCAAAGTATGTTATGAATGTTCATAAGCTAAGTGTCACAAATAAGTTACTTGTTCTTCATGCTAGTTACATGAATCCAACTTTATATATATATATATATATATATATAATTGTTTATTTTGAATTTGGAAAGACTGCCGTAAAAAGATCTATACATCAGTGTTTAAGATTGATTTATGCTTTTTATTTTATTTTATAAGTCAACATGGATTTTTTTAATAACTTTTTATTTGATTTTAATTTTTTATTTTATGAACTTACTTTTTATTTGGTTTTATTTATTTTATGAGCCTACATAAATTTTTTAATTTTTGGTAGCATAAAGTTAGGAAGGTGCTAATATCTCTACCATACTGGATTGTAAAGCATAGGCTCTAGTTCACACTAAATTCTAAACTAAAAACAACTATCATTTTAATAATATAGTTGCATTTTAAGTAATTGTAAAATGATACTTTATGGTAAATTAGAAACATAATTTTGATTATTTACACTACAATGTCACAATTTTTTTTGAGATTAGAAATGAAAAAACAAAAACTTAAAATGTCTTAAAAACATGAGACACTTTCATAAAGTGCACTTTTCAATAATTATCTATTTAAATGTATGATAAAACTTCAAATTTCAAACTTCAAAGTTCCACATCATATTTCCAACTCCATAATTATAAAACATTTTTAAAAATAATGAAAATTGAAACTGTTTTCATGAAAGTAGAATATGAATGCATATGATATGAGGTTCATTTTCAGTCATTGCAAAATGATATTGACATTTGTGGGAGAGTTAAAATGACATAAGCTGGATCAAATTATAACCAAAATAAAATCATGAAAAAGCAAACCTAATGCACGGTAGACAAGATGAAAAAGCAAGCTGATTAGAACTCTGAACAACACCTTTGGGAAAAGAGAGAAAATCAAACATTTGGGAGCTGCTGACAGCACACGATCCCACT
Source organism: Larix kaempferi (assembly GCA_027924585.1). NCBI lineage: Eukaryota > Viridiplantae > Streptophyta > Pinopsida > Pinales > Pinaceae > Larix > Larix kaempferi. The sequence continues at coordinate 6,682,061 of BSBM01000871.1, read as the reverse complement.
ATTGACTAACAGTTCAAATCTTCAGCGTCCTGCAATTCCATCTGTAAAAGGACGCCATAAGACAAGACAGATGTGATGTCACTGCGTAGTATATAACTTATTTTGTGAACAATTTCAAATTTTCTCCAAATTTTATCTTGATTTAGTGGAACTTTCCCATAAAACTATGCATCAGACTTGGACAAAAACCATCAATTATTTGTAGAACTTCAGTAGTCACCCTGTTATTTGACACAAAAGACAGAAAAACAGCAGATTTACAGATATGTGCAAATTGTTCAGCTGTCATGTTCTGGCGAGACAAAAGAACAGAAGTATACAGAGATGTGCAAATTGTTTAGCTGTCATGTTTTATTAGGGTTCTTGAAGTACAATATAACTTCATATTATAAATATTCAAATATACCCAAATTAAAGTTTATTAACCATTTAGAGCTTTTGGTTGGATTTCTAACTTAAAAAGATCGTTTCATTAGATATGATGTCAGCTAAACATTTTAAATTTTAATCATATTTTCCACTCTTTTTCCTATAAAATTAAACATTTTAAATTTTGTCATACAATACTCAACTTTTCACACCCTTTTACCTAAATACTTAAAATCAAAATTTTACATATCTAATAATGCTCACCCTCAAACTGTCCCATATAAATCTGTAAAACAAACCTTATTTACAAAAGGGTGTTTTCGAAAGCTTCGGCTCTTGCCAAGATTTTGAAAGACAACTCATTAAATCGTAGCACATTGTTGCCAAAGATTTTGAAAAAACAGTTCATTAAACGTACTACACGAATTTTTTAACTATTCAAAAAATATAATATTTAGACAACTCCCAAAACTAGCTTTCCAACCTGTTTCACTATAGGAGTTTTATGGAGTAAGATCTTAGAGACTGCTTTTTATTAGCTAGCTATTCTCTGAACTGCTATATAGTGCTTCAGATAACTGCTTTTCTCTTTCTCATTAACAACTAGGATGGAAAAAAATAGCTTTCAAAACTACTTATTTCCCTTAAATAAAAATATAAGTAGATGAAAAATCTAATACAAAGTGAAACTGATGAACTGATGTTAAGTAAATAATCAGGCCAAATTCTAAGCACTTCATAGCAATACAATATTGTTGTTATTGTAAAGATACCAAATTTAATTCAATGAATCAATATCTCTATCAAAGTAACAATAGTGGGGTGGGGGCTCATAGGTTCAGGGATTCATTCCTATGGGGTTTGGGCTATCCTTGATTCACAGGATGAATAGCAGAGTAGAAGTAAAGTAGTGAAAAAATAAAAATAAAAACAGTAAATACTGCTATAACATATTAAATACATGTAAAAACATTTACACCTAGATTGAGTTGGAAAGCATAGAATACGGTGTCACGGCCCCACCGTGACCAACACTTGAAACGAACATGCGGATGCCCGGGTGCGCTAAAGGTGGGCGCACGCCACTTGGGCAAGCCTTGGAGAGTGATGGACTCCTTGGCACACCTTGACCCAACTCGTTTTAGAAGCAAACGAAGTGGCTCGTTTTGGAAGCAAACGTAGTGGCTCGTTTTGAGAGAAAAGCCAGCTCGGGTTGGGAGACAAGCCAGCTCGTGATGGGAGACAAGCCAGCTCGTGATGGGAGAAAAGCCAGCTCGGGTTGGGAGACAAGCCAGCTCGTGATGGGAGAAAATCCAGCTCGGGTTGGGAGACATGCCAGCTCGTGATGGGAGAAACGCCAGCTCATGATGGGAGCAAGCCGACCAGCTCGTGATGGGAGCAAGCCGACTAGCTCGTGATGGGAGCATGCGGATAACACGGGATGGGAGCATATAAAAGAAGGAGGCTCACTTCGTCAAAAGCAGCACACGGAGGTTATCAAGTTCGCACGGCTCGCGGAAGGGTTCATGACTGCTTGCGGATAGTCAGTCTGTGATGTAACTTGTAATTTCTGTAAGGGTGGCTTGCTAGTTTGTGCAGCACCCAGGAGCTCTGCAGTTGGGCAACTCCATTGATGTAAAGACTCTGCTATATATATAAAAGGGCTCTGCCAGTTGGGCAACCCATTCACCTATCTCATGTGTTGCGTTTTCTGGTTATACTTGGTTTATTTGTTGAAATCGCTCAAGGTGCCGGCTAGGGCAAATGACTAAGTAAAAACGTGAACAAGTTATAAGTGTTGCATATTTGCTAAAGTGTTTCCGCAGGTACAGGCGTAGTCTGTAGGAGTGCCGTTGCATTAGCCAAGCTTGCAACCGGCTTCCTAGCAGTGCCGCACACCACCTTGGGTTCAATAAGTCTGCTGCCCAAGTGTGGATGTGTCATACGGTCCCACAATGGTCTCTTCTCACCTTACCCATGTGAGTATCATGTTAACCCAGTCAACATGATTATTACATGGGTGGCATTTAATAAACATAAATATATTTAATTTTATTATTGATATTTATTATACTGTAAATGATCATGTTACCATGTTACTTCAATCAACATGATTTACATGTGAGTATCATGTTAACTGAGTCAATATGATTATTACATGGGTGGCATTTAATAAATATAAATATATTTAATTTTTATTATTGATATTTATTATATTGTAAATGATCATATTACCATGTTACCTCAGTCAACATGATTTACATGTGAGTATCATGTTAACGGAGTCAACATGATTATTACATGGGTAGCATTTAATAAATATAAATATATTTTATTTTTATTATTGATATTTATTATACTGTAAATGATCATGTTACTATGTTACCTCAGTCAACATGATTAATGATTATTAAATGGGTAACATTTAATAAATATAAATATATTTCATTTTTATTATTATTATTTATTAGACTTGCAAAATAGAGATATATTGTAATTAATATAAATTCATTTTTTTTTAAATTATAAAATAGAGTATTATATATATAAAACTTTGAAGGTGCATATATTATTGAGATTGTACAATTTGAAAGTGCTGAATTTATAATCTCATTAAAATATTCTACATATTTTTACTGAAAGGTCCCAACTCTTTATAAAATTATTCTTTTTATTGAATTTTATAATTTGGAAAATAATGATTTTTTTAAAGCTATTTCTTTCTTATTTTATTTAGTGAAACTGTGACATAATATTGATTTATTTCCTATTTTATTTAGTAAAAGTGTGACATAATATTGATTTGACATTTTTTTATTGAGAGTAGCAAGATGCTCTACAATCCAATATGTGGGAGATGCTATCATATAATGTAAAGTAGGTGATAACATCTTAAAAAGTATGTTATAACATCAAATTAAACTAATATAGATTCATCCTTTTATCATTTAATTCCACGTTATGCATTTTTATTTGTATTTTTTACTAGGGAATCAACCATTATACCCCTAGGTGCACCCACACAACCCTCTAGCATGGGGCATAATCTAGCTAAGGTTTGAACCCGTGACGTGGCAAGCAGTGTCTTAATAGTACACTCTATTGCCACTTAGTCTACACCCCTTGGGAAACTCCATATTATGTATTAATTCTTTCATATTAAAAAAATTTAGACCTCAAAATATTTTTTATCACTATCGATACTTGATAGACATGTTTAAGATAGACCTTTATTGATGTTATTCTTGATATGTTTTATATTGATTTTGATAAAACACTTATCTTAAAACACGTTAGTTCATGCTACCAAACTAGATGGTAGTCCCGTGTAGAACTTTGTTGAAAAAGAGGTTGAAGGGTTGGATAGATTCTAGAGACGATAACAATGGGGATATGATATCCCATTCAAATACAATTATCTCTTGGCTATAGTAGATGCTGCTTCTCGTGAAAAGTGATTGGAATGTGGTAATTGTGGATCTTCTCAATTCAATGCCATGGATCAATAGATGGATATCGATATATTCCATTACAAGCGAAGTGTGCTCCAAATCATTGTATGTGATCGAATTGTCCACAAGAAACACTTACAGAACTTTTAATTTCTTCAGTATCAACCACTATTCAGAATTGATATGACTTACCATTGTTCCATCACCTTTATAATTGTTTTTTCTTACCATTTCATAGAATCTCACGACATTTGTTTTTCAAAGAATGGTTTTGAAGATATGATTGTGTCCTAGAGGAGGAGACTTTGATATTAACTTCAGATTAGACAACTCTTTGGATGATATTCATCTATTTCCATCTTCTACTCAATCGGGGGTTTTAATAATATTTTATTTCATTATATGTTCACCTAGAAATTCACCCTTGTTAGTGTACATACACAGCTATAAGTTCACTTAGGTAAGATATTAAATGCCTAGTTTGTATACTAGCCAACCAACCTTGTTAAAATTTCGGCGAGTCCCTCATTTTGTTATAAATAGAGGGTTTCTCTTGTATTTTCAAGCTTCACAGCAATATATCTAATAAAAGTAATGATTCTTTTTCCTTCTATTGGATTTGAGTCTTTGTCTTCTTTTTGTTTTGTTTTCCTTTTATGAAGTTCAAGCATGCTATGTTTCTATTTTATTTTGCATGATTTCACATGATATCAAAGCTACAGGACATCAAATTCCTCTATCTCTCTTAGTTCTTTTAGTGTTGAGGTATGGGCATTTTTGGGCTTCTCTTTTGTGGACATCTAAGATCTTCCCCTTAGTGTGTCAATCAACTATTGATCCACAATGGAAGTATGGTGGTAACCCCCTTGATCTCTTTGATTCTCATAACCATTCTTTTAAGACTTTTTTCTTTATAAAGGACATAACATTATTTTTTTGGAGTTAATTTTGTGGGGTGTCAAGACATATTTATAGAAGGGGCTTTTGTTGATTTATTGGTTGCACTATTATAAAGTGCCTTGGTTTTTTGGTGTATGCTTTGGTGGTTATTTGTTTCTTCCCTTTTATCAATTTCATTCTCTTGATATTGGCAAGTAAGTTTCCTTTTCCTTGTCATGTACCAATTTTTTCGTAAAAGAAATAAAATAAGAGTTATTGAAATTAATGATAATTTGTAAAAGAAATAAAATGATAGTTCTTGGAATGAATGGTTATATCTAAAAAAGTTAAAAGTAAAACTATTTTGTAATTATGTAAATAATGAGGAGTAAAGTTGTTTTCCGTTATAAAACCTTTCATTTATTATTTACTTGAAGGAAGGCTATTGTCGTGGGGGGTAGGAAAGGAATATTGGGATATAAGTGGTCATAAGAGGGAAAGTCCTAGCTAGGGATTGTATTTGGGTGGTGATCTCAAAGATGGTGACCCAATATAGTTGTATTCTTATCTAATAAGGTAATGCACAAGAATATATTCCTTAGTGATATCTCTAAAGCCCAAGACTAGGCATGCATAAGATAAGCTCTTGTTACAAATATTATTTTTTAAAAGAATAAAGAAAAGAATTTATCTTCAAGTTAATGTTGAATTGTAGAATATGTTCTAAAATAAAATAATAATAAAATAACTTATAGATGTTATTTATAGTGAATACACATGTTTAAGTTGATTATTATGTGAATGATTATTATGCATTAATTTTCTTTTGTTGCAAATAAATCACATTCATGTAAATTAAGAAGTAAACATGAAAATTTAATACACAGGGAAATAGTTCCTCACATTTGGTATCATAGCGTAGAATTAAAATTCTAAAGAAAACCAAGTGACTCATTTCCTTTTTATGTTCCAATAGACTAAAGTTGGTCTCATTGGACATTAAGAGCAATCATCACCATCATCATCATGAATGACAAGTCTAAAATATAATGTGTATTGTTTTCACCAATAGTTACTATAAAATGATTCATCATTTCCATTGCATATATATTCCTTGTTATCAACTTCCTTTATATATATATATAAATTCGCTTTGTATACCCCCTTTTAAAAATTATCTATATATTTAAAAAAAATCTAAATCTCCATGCTTAAAATGTTTACTCTAATGATATGAACAATCTTTATATATTCATAATAAATATGAGCACATTTAACCTTTTACTACATCAATTATCAATTGTCATTCAAACTTTCACTCACTTTTAGTCGTCGTATTAAAGGTATATCAACACAAATAATTATAAAATAAATATAAAAAACTCAAAATCCTATCTTATTATAAAATAATCAAATATGTCATACACCATACTTTACCACATAGAAAAATAGTAAGTGTGTATCTCATCTTTCCATTTTAATAAATGATATCCCACACTTTTGAGTTTACATAATTCCTCCAATAAATTTAACATGTTTCTGTCTAGTCTAGTTTATTCCTTATATACAATGTAATTTGATTCTATTCTTCATAAGATTTAAAAATAATAAGTAATATCTACACATTATATTAATCCCAATGCATGCAAGCTATCTTTGATTAATGTTGGTTGGAAATGCCACTCACTCTGTTTTTTTTATAAACATAATACTAATTGTGTTGTTCTGACTTTAAAATATTTTCATTACTTATCTCTCAATGCAATCCTAAAAAATGTTCAAGCCATAATTTATTTTGCATCATCACAAGTAGAAATTCCATGAATATGACATATCAATAAAAAATAACCCACACAAAATGTTGAAAAAACTAAATTGCATAATATTATGATGAAGCATTAGGTTTGATATGTCTTTCTCTTTCACTTGTCTAGCTATTATTTCATCTTGAAGGTAGATATACTCCTCATGAATCATCAAAGCATTTTAAACAACTATTTGGTAAAAAAAATGCAATTATGGCCATCTATAATTTAAACAACTATTTGGTAAACATATGTAATTATGGTCATCTATTGAAAATGGACTAATTGCATACCATTCAAAATTTCATTTCCAAGGTAAAATCTCTTATAACTTCATCAACTTCAAATAAAAGATTGTAATATTAAGAAAAAGGATGGAAAACTCATTTTGGCACTCCTCTCTAAGTTAGGTGATTTTTTGGCACTCCTCTCTAAGTTAGGTGATTTTTTGGCACTCCTCTCTAAATTAAGTGATTCTTATTGAGTGTTTGTTTCCACATTTTATTCGACTTGGAATGCTTTGGGTCAATCTTTTGTAATGCTTACTTTTGATGCTTTTGTGAAACAACTTACTAACTAGCATGATAAACCCATCCAAATGGGTGCTCTTGGCTCCAAAAACTCTAAGACTCATGATCTTGTAGCTAACTCATCTTCAAATTCAAGGATACAACATAAAAAGGAATCTAAAGGGAAACACATCACATGGTTGCACATAATAATTATTTGGTTCCACTAATTCATGAAATATAGAGTCTTAGATGAGGCTTAGAGCTTGATAGAAGTACTTTTTAATAGTTTTTAAATAAAAAACTACAAATCATATTCTTTTTACATAAACACAAATAAAGTTTTACTCAACCACTTTTAATAGTGTGCATGAAAACCACAAATGGATATGCAAAACCATGTGTTGGAAAGCAAAACCATGTACACATGTGGAGTTTGGACTAAGAAAGTGTTTAAGAAAGCACACATTTGTGGTTAATCAAGAAGATGAGTAAATAATAAATAGTAAATGTTATATATTAATGAAATACTATGGGCTGGAAGGCAATACCATCACAAATCCAAACCATAAACCATAGAAAAAACCATGCATAGGAAAGTAAAACCAAATGTTGGAAGGAAAATCCATGTGCAAATACCATCAAGTGATTTTGAAAACCATTAAAATTCCTCACACATTTGTACCATCTTAATGAAACTATGGCTAATTGCTCCAAAGTGTGTCCATTGCATCAGGGATACTGTTAGTACCTTTGTCATTGGTGTTGTTGTTGGAGAGAACTAGTTGAGCCCATTTATAGAGGTATAGGTCCATCACCAATCTCTTTCATGTAGAGTGTCTCTGACAAATTTATTTTGGGTATTCATTCCATAATTGTCTTAGAAGTTGGTAAATTGTCTCCTTCCTTGGTACATTCAAAAAATGAGGTTGAGGTTATTACTATCACTTGTTTTTATGTTGCATCTCTTCAATATTTATATATGTTGAAATGTATGTCACACTGATATTATGCATGCACATACAGAAATAAAATTTTGTGAAGATTTAATCTTGGATTTAAATATACATACACATTAGAAAATAATTTAATTTAGAATATTGAAATTCAAATACACATCATATATAAATTCAATATTGACACTTCATCATCAAAATTAACACTTTCAAATTTTGAAATTCACACTTTAAGCATCAAAATTTACACTTTTAGAATATAAATTATTCAAGATTCACACCTTTAGAATCAGAATTCGCACTTTTAAAAAACCAATATTTACCACATATTTACATTTTCATAATCCAATTTAGCACTTTAGAACATTGATATTCAAAATTTTGAGAGTTAAATTTGTAGTTTCTTAATCTAGCTCCCTACTTATTAGTCTAAATATAATGAAATTTATGTTTACAATTCAACATTTTCTATACAAACAAATGGATAAACACATTTAGTAAATATATCTATTGTTAGCTTACTAAGATATTTTGTATGAAATAGACCAAAGTAGTGTGATTAAATCTTAACATAGACTAACTTGTTTGCACTTAACAGTGCAGTAAGTATATCTACTAGATTTCCCATTCCATATTGTCTATGGGTCTATTTTGAGAGGAGTAATATATGTGGTTGAGTTTCCAATAGAGAGGAAGATAAGTTATGATGTGGAGGCATATGCAGAATAAATGAAGCAAATTCATGCACATGTGAGAGATAAATTATTCAAGAAGAATATCAATTATGGGGAAAAAGTTGACATACATAGAAGATTTAAATCTTTTTAGACTAGATACCAAGTGATAGTTTATTTAAAAATATATTGTTGCATGAGACTAAGTGATAATTCTTAAAAGAGAGAATTTCTTCTAGAATTGTATAATTCATTGATATTTAACATATCATTTTTTTTTATCGTGAGTTTAAGTGAAGCAATGAAAATGATGTGGTTGATAGTGAAGAGGAAGAAGATAACTAAGAATTGACTAGAAAGAGAAAATTCCAAAGAGAGGACCTAAATAGATCACAAAGGTATTTGAGGAGAAAGTGATGGATTCAATGGAATACTAAGTATAAGTAGTGTTTAGTCATTTGGAAATTAGATACACCTATTGAATAAGTGACATGGATTCCATAAGTAATGTTATGTAATTTGAGATAAAGAGAAGAGATTGAGAATGAGGTGGGAGGTTTTGATTCATCATGAAGATATGCATTAATTTTTCAACAAGGGGAAATTGATGTAGGAGCATTTATGGAGGTAAGGTCCAAAATATTTGACAATGGTAGGATGAACATAAGAAGAGATTTGATCTATGATTCATCTCTTCAAGTTCAAAGTTTTTTCATAGTATAAAAGAAGTCAATATTATGTCGTCATAATGATAAAGGGAATAATCCGGCCATATCAATGGAATTGGTTTCATATCAAGACTTTTGGGAAGGCTATGCTAGATTACCATTCCCCATCTTGATCATTGTGAAATAGAGTGATATCAAGCACTGATGTTAAGGAAATAAATATGAAAAAGAAACCCTACTGACCATTAGATCAAGGGGGGAGATTGACAGTTGGATTAAATGGTGGTGGTGTCCCCCAAGTTGTTCCCTCTCTCACAAAAGGGTCAAAATCCAAGGCATAGTGTGTAGTAGCACCTTACTGCGCCACTCTAGGCCTTTAAGCTAGCACTCGAGCTAGGCGGGGTTCCATTAATACTTATTGAGGAAAGATATTTTATCTTTCAGCCAAGAATAACCTATTCAATTCAGGAAGCTTAGAATAGATTTATAACAAATATTGGTGGTGCATGAGTTGATCTTTGTTATTTACTTAAAATAAATAAAATGATTTCGAGCTATATTTTGGCAATGATAAAGAATCCATATAATAAGAGGGTATAACGAGATGCACCCATAGGAATGATCTTACGCACCATGAGAACCATAATCTAGTTTTGGCTAGAAAACAACTTACAAAATGAATAATATGGGTTAAGGAGGAGGCTAAAACTACTTTTCTAACTCATATTCATTAGATGGAAAACCAGAAATACACAAGTTAAGCATAGATCCATTGATTTATTCAACACTGTGTAGATGGAAAATTAGTGTAAAATTATTGAATCTATTATTTACCAATGGCAACAACCTTGGTATTGATTTCACAATAAACCCAATAATTCATTTATAAAATAGTAGCTCCAGTGTTGGGGACTATAAAGTCTCATGTCCAAAACAACCATTTCATTTATACAATTAATGCACTAGGGGATAGGGATTATATAATCATTGTCATGGGCCTCTTTACTTCCATTTACAAAATCTATAACTCAAATAATGCTTACAATAAGAATGAGAATGAAAGAGAAGAGAAGTAGAAGAAGAAGAATGTTGTTGCTACAAAAATATTGATACTCTAGTTAGATCTTTAGTTTATGATGGCTTCTTGACTCTATTTCACCCTCTTTTATTGTTGATTCGAAACTTTGATCCCTTAAAATGAGAAAATGTCTATTATAAATTTTTGGAAGAGAAACATGAGCGTGAAAAATCAAGTCAAAGTTTGTTATTCCTCTCCCAATGAGAATGCTTCTTTTACACTTTTGTGGGATTTAGTTAAAGCATAAGCTTTTTATCCCTCACCCAAAATTGTGGCCAAACTTGAGATTGATTTGGAATGGATGCAATTTCTTTTTTCTTTTTTCTTTTTTTTAAATGTAGTACCTTTATTAACCCTCCATTTGAAGTTTTGGCCCTTTTTCTACCTAAATTAACTCCACATTTGACACCTTTTATTGCACCGAGTGTAAACGAGGTGCCTACAACCCAATATGGGGGAGATCTTGTAACGGATGTCACATGTCACATGTAACATTTTCAAAAGTAATAAAATGTAAAAAAGCAATAGTATGGGGGAGATCCTGTAATGGATGTCACATGTCACATTTGTCACGTTTTTCATAGTATGGGGGAGATCCTATAACGGATGTCACATGTCACATTTGTCATGTTTGTCACGTTATGTTACAACCCAGTATGGGGGAGATATTGTAACGTTTGTCACATTTGTGACGTTTGTCACATTTGTCACGTTTGTCACGTTACGTTACAACCTAGTATGGGGGAGATGTTGTAACGTTTGTCACGTTACGTTTCCATGTCGGCTCATAACTTATAAAAAATCAAAAGTAATTAAAAATTTCATGTTTGCTCATAACTTATCAAAATTAAAAAATTAAAAGAGAGGGATCCAATTTCTTGAGGGGTAATTTTTTTCTTAATGTGTAAAAAATTTAAGATAAAACAAAAAAAATTACACCTCAAGAAATTGGATCCCTCTCGGTGCTTGATAGATCCGGATTTGAGATGGATCTACGCTGGTGCCAAATCCAAACTCCTCAAATGGGAAAGAATAATTATGGTGAAGGAATGGGATAAAATGGTGTTCATTTGGTATTCTTTAACTTACCCAATATGGTTGTAGCAACTCTGGGAGTGGACAAGATTAGAACTCATGACCTCCTATTCCCTTTTATAACACCCACTTACACTTTATAATAAAATCCCATTTTAAAAACCCACTTAAAATTATAATCCAATGCTTACATTTAGAAGTGCAAAATGGAATTTGAGTTGTGAATTTTGGTAATTATGTTGAAGGATATCATGGAAATATTTTCTCCAACACTTGGCCATTCTCCAAAAATCTCTTCAAAAAAATAGGTTTATTTTTAAAACCAAAACCCATGTTAAGTTATTTTGTCACCACCATACCAACACTAATACTGATTCACCTATCTCTTCATTCCACATTATATTTTGATAACTTCCTTGTCAAGACCTTAATCTTAAAACCAAATATGTCAAGCACCCAAACGTATCCAATTTATTGAGGTGTAATATATCAAGCACCCAAAGTTTCCAATTTCTTGAGGTGTAATTGCTTGATAGATCCGTGTTTAAGATTGATGTATGCCTTTTATTTTATTTTATTTTATAAGTCAACATGAATTTTTTTAATAACTTTTTATTTGGTTTTAATTTTTAATTTTATGAGCTTACTTTTTATTTGGTTTTATTTATTTTATTAGCCTACATGAATCCTTTTAATTATTTTTTATTTTTGGTAGCATAATGTTAGGATGGTGACAATATCTCTACCATACTAGACTCTAAAGAACTTCACTATAAAGCACCTTGCTGCTCTCCATGCAATCAATTTGAACAATACACTTGTCTCATCCTAGTGCAATCTAGGAAAAACATAGGCTCTAGTCCACACCAAATTCTAAAATGAAAACAACTATCATTATAATAATATGGTTGCATTTTAAGTAATTATAAAATAATACTTTGTGGTAAACACTTTCATAGAATGCACTTTTCAATAATCATCTATTTAAATGTATGATAAAACTTCAAATTTCAAACTTCAAGTTCTACATCATATTTCCAACTCTTAAAAATAATGAAAATTGAAACTTCTTTCATGAAAGTAGACTATGAATGCATATGATATGAGGTTCATTTTCAGTCATTAGAACTCTGAACAACACCTTTGTGAAAAGAGAGAATATCAGACATTTGGGAGCTGCTGACAGCACACGATCCCACCATTGACTAAAAGTTCAAATCTTCAGCGTCCTGCAATTCCATCTGTAAAAGACAGATGTGATGTCGCTGCCCAGTATAACTTATTTTGTGAACAATTTCAAATTTTCTCAAAATTTTATCTTGATTTAGTGGAACTTTCCCATAAAACTATATATCAGACTTAAAATCATAGACAAAAACCATCAATTATTTGTAGAACTTCAGTAGTCACCCTGTTATCTGACACAAAAGACAGAAAAACAGCAAATATACAGAGATGTGCAAATTGTTCAGCTGTCATGTTCTGGCGAGACAAAAAGAACAGAAGTATACAGAGATAGCTATACCAAGACAAATATTCCAACAAACATTCCAAATATTCCATCAAACATAGCTATCCAAATTCTGATCCACGCAGACTTGCTTCGGTTTGTATGAGGATATCTCATTTGCTTTGCCAAGTGGAGAAGAGAGTTACGATTGAGATTTGCGCATGAGCATTGACGTTGAGGCCATGGAGAGAGAGACTCCAAACATCCTGGGGAAAAGCGCAGTCCACGAACAGAGGGTCGATCGTTTCAAGGGCGTTGCAGCACAAGGAGCATCTATGAGGACCAATGATGCCACGTTTTAGCAGGTTGTCTCCCGTTAGCACTTTTCTATGCATAAGAGCCCAAAAAATAAGTTAATTTTGGGGAGCCTAAGCGGATCCCAAACTTGCTTCCAGAACGTTACTGAGTGAATCGACGCTTGATTCATTTGTAAAGAGATATATCCCTACGCAGCAGTGTATATTCCACTTGATTCATTTGATTCATTTGTAAAGAGATATATCCTTCGAATGCATATGAACCTGAGCCAGGTCCGTAAGAGCTGTTAGAAGGAGGTTCTCTTGATTATTTAGTTGTTCTGGAAAGCGTGGAAAGACCCAGGATTGCCAATTTACAGCGTCGTCCCATGAAGAAATATCTGCAATCAAGCTAATTCCTTGTTGTTTTAGCCAGTCTCGAGCTCCTTTCAAGTCTTCCGATCTGTCAAGGGGAGGTTGTCCCTTAATTCTGTCCTGCCACATAAGCGTTTTTTTCCCATTTCCAGGAATATGATACAGGTGTTTTTGAAACAATTTGAGCCCCCGACGATAGAGGTTCCAAATTATCGAACCTTTGGAGATGTTTTTGACCTGAAGGTTTTGAAGAGAGACATCTTTAAGATATTTTTTCCTTAATAAAAGGTTAACTGGATGTCTGCGGTTTGAGAATAAGTTCCCTATAATTTTGCCATCCAAAGCAATGTTAGCAAGCCCAGGATCTCATATTTGCAGCCCTCCTTCTGAGAAAGGTCGTTTGACCATGTCCCAATTTACTAAGTGGAATTTCCTGTAATTTCCTTTTCCTCCTTGTCATAGAAAGTCGCGTATTAGTTTGGATACCTGATCCATAATCGATCTTGGAGCTAAGAGGAAGGAAGCCTGATAGATTAGTAAGGATGAGAGAACCGATTTAACCAGAGTGAGTTTCCTAGCGTTGGTGAGCCAATGGCCACCCCAGGCTTTTATCTTGCACTTCATTTTGCTTAAAACTTCAGTCCACAACGAAGACTTGTTGGGGCCTAGAGTTAAGGGAAGCCTGAGATATTTGATTTTTTCCAAAGTTGCAAAGCTCGAGAAACCCAAGAAGTGGGATATACGAAGGATAGTGTGCAGATATACATTCCACCCAAACAACACACTTTTCCTATTGTTGATGAGAGCTTCGGAGATGCTGTAAAAGTCTTGAAGCATTTCACTGAAGATCTTGGCAATCTTGATGGAGGCTCCACCCAACAGAAGAGAATCATCTGCAAATAAAGCATGATTGATTGGGTCTAGACCTTTCGTTATCCCAATGCTTGGAGTTGTCCCCGCTTTCTTTTCCGTTGTCATCTTTCTACTCAACGAATCAACCATCATGATGTAAAGAAAAGGGGAGAGGGGGCAGCCTTGCCTTATTCCCCTCGAGGCTTGGAAGTAGTTGGCCAGTCTGCCATTAACTAGTGGAGCTATACAAGGTTTTTCGGTGCATGCTTTGATCAAATTAACAACATCAGTACTAAAACCAAAGGAAAGAAGGACTTTGTAAAGGAAAGAGAGCTTTACTTAATCGAAAGCATTTGCCATGTCAAGATTTATGAGCATCCCTTGCTCCTGTCGTTGATGACTGGAGTGGATGGCTTCTTGCACCTAGATCACATTGTCTAGGACATGTCTCCCTTAACAAAACCTCCCTAGGTGGGAGAAATGAGCTTCCCAAGAAGAGGTTTGATTCTATTTTCCAAAAGCTTGGACGAAATTTTGTAAGAGGCGTTGCATAGCGAAATTGGCCTGAATCTATCGAAAGTGCCTGGGTTCGCTTCTTTGGGTATTAAGGCTAGGAAAATGGAGTTAGTACTGCCTACCACTTTGGCTTTCTGTTGAAAGTGTTTTATCATTCTAAACAAATCAGGATTGATTATTTCCCAACAGAGCCTATAAAAATGGATGGAAAATCCGTTCGGCCTAGGGGCCTTGTTCGGCTCCATGGACCAAATAACACTGCAGATTTCTTCTTCAAAAAAGTGCTTCCATAGAGCAGTGTTGTCTTCCCTGCTAACTAGGTGAGGTATGTGGGAGAGAAAGTCAGAGGTGACTTCCTCACTGCGTTCTTTGTCATATTTATACAGGTTTTGAAAATGAGTTTCTGCTGCCAATTTGAGCTGCTCAAACCCTTTGAAGACTGTCACATCTAAAGAGGTTATTTCAAAAATGTGATTTCTTGAAAGTCTGGCTTTGTATTTTCTATGTAAGAAAGAGGTGTTTCGGTCTCCTGCCTTTAGCCGTAGGCTTCGAGACTTTATCCTCCAAAACTCTTCTTCTTGCCGGAAAGAGTGGAAAGAATTGGCTTGGGCTACTTGTTCTTTTTGTAATTATGAAATAGTAATTTCCTTGCTCTCAAGATCAGACTGTAGATTTTCTAACAGCTGAACAGTCTCCTTTCTGCGCCTATTGGGGGTATTAATGGGATTTCTAACCCAACCTTTCAGGGATAGCTTCGTGGCCTTTAGCTTTTGCTCCCACACAAAGGAAGGAGACCCTATCACTGAAATGGACCAAGCTGAAATAACATTTTCCATGAACCCTTCTTTTTCACTCCAGAGTGGGCTGAATCTGAAAGGTATAGGGCCCAAATTCTCTTCTTCTTCCACCTGTAATATCATGGGTTTATGGTCTGAAGTCAATTTTGGGATAATTTTAGAGGAGATCAACCGCTTTTCCAGCAGGAAGGAGCTCTGGACGAAGAAACAATCCAGGCAAGAAGCGATGTGATCGATCCCAACTCTATTGCTTGTCCAAGTGTACAATCCTCTCGTTGGCTTGAAATCTAAAAGGTCCCATTGCTGGATTAGTTCCTCAACAAGGGGTAGCATTTGGTCCCTGCCAATGTTACCTCCCCTCTTTTCTTTTGGTTCAAAGACAAGCTTTAGGTCTCTAGCAACTATAATATTTTGGGGGGAATATATTTCAAGGAAATCTGAAAGAGTTTGCCAGCAGTCTTTCTTTTCAGAGAGAAGAACAAGGACATAAAGATTGAAGAGAGAAAGGGTGAGCTTACTTGAAGAGTGGCGAAGTTTGGTGAAGATCCAGTGTTGGGTTTCAAAAGAGCTTTCTAATTGAAACTCTTCCTTTGACCACAGAGTTGCAAGACCCCCAGAGGTGCCTCTAGCGCTAATGGCCTTCCTTGCATTTTTATTCCATTTTGAATTGTTGATCTCAAGAAGGGTTTCCCCTTCAAATTCTTACTATTTTAACATGAAAGGTCCCAACCCTTTATAAAATTATTCTTGAATTTTTATAATTTGGAAAATAATGATTTTTTAAGGCTATTTATTTCCTATTTTATTTTTTGAAGTGGTGACATAATATTGATTTATTTCCTATTTTATTTAGTAAGGTGTGACATAATATTGATTTGATAATTTTTTATTGAGAGTAGCAAGATGCTCTACAATCCAATATGTGGGAGATGCTATCATGTAATGCAAAGTAGGCGATAACATCTTCAAAATTATGTTATAACATAAATTAAACTAACATAGATTCATCCTTTTATCATTTAATTCCATGTTATGTATTTGTATTTGTATTTGTATTTTTTACTAGGGAATCGGCCACTATACCCCTAGGTGCACCCACACAACCCTCTAGCACGGGGTACATGCTAGCTAAGGTTTGAACCCGTGACGTGGAAAGGATTTCCTTAATGGTACACTCTATCGCCACTTGGTCTACACCCCTTAGGAAATTCCATGTCATGTATTAATTCTTTCATATTAAAAGAATTTAGACCTCAAGATATTTGATCTCTATTGGTACTTGATAGACATGTTTTAGATGTACCTTTATTGGTGTTATACTTGTGGGTGTTGGGTGAAAAAAAAATCAAAAAAGTGTGATTGGATATAATTTGCCTATCATCAACTATGTGACAAGGGATGGAAGGTGTGGCAGTGGGGTTACGTCTGATGACATTTAATGATAGTCATGTGCTATAGTTTTACATCACTGCTAGGAAGGATCTTTCCTCCATTCTTCTTCAGATCCCAATGGTGGAAATCTAAGCCATTATGTGTTTGGCTCTTGTAATAATCAAGTTCGTGAAAACGATCTACAAGTTGTTTCTTATCACATAATTATTTGGTTCCATCTTGAGTACCATCACTTACAACAAAAGTGTTGATATGTTTTATATTGATTTTGATAAAACACTTATCTTGAAACACATTAGTTCATGCTACCAAACTAGATGGTGGTCCATGTAGAAATTTGTTGCAAAAGAGGTTGAAGGGTTAGATGGATTCTAGAGACAATAACAATGGGGATATGATATCCCATTCAAATCCAATTATCTCTTGGCTATAGTAGATGTCGCTTCTCGTGAAAAGTGATTGTAATGTGATAATTGTGTATATGCTCAATTCAATGCCATGGATCAATAGATGGATATCAATATCTTCCATTACAAGCGAAGTGTGCTCCAAACCATTGTATGCGATCGATTTGTCCACAAGAAACACTCAGGGAACTTTTAATTTCTTCAGTATCAACCACTATTCAGAATTGATATGACCTACCATTGTTCCATCACCTTTATAGTTGTTTTTTCTTACCATTTCATAGAATCTCGCGAAATTTGTTTTCCAAGGATTGGTTTTGAAGATATTATTTTGTCCCTGAGGAGGAGACTTTGATATTAACTTCAGATTTAGACAACTCTTTGGATGATATTCATCTATTTCCATCTTCTTACTCAATCAGGTGTTCTAATGATATTTTATTTCATTATATGTTCACCTAGGAATTCATCCTTGTTAGTGTACATACACAACTATAAGTTCACTTAAGTAAGATATTAATTGCCTAGTTTGTATACTAGCCAACCAATCTTGTTAAACGTTCGGTGAGCCCCCTAGTTTGCTATAAATAGAGGGTTTCTCTTGAATTTCAATGTTCAAAATAATAGATTTAATAAAAGCAATGATTCTTTTTCCTTCTATTGGCTTTGAGTCTTTGTCTTCTCTTTGTTTTGTTGTCCACTTATGGATTTGAAGCATGTTATGTTCCTATTTTCTTTTGGATGATTTCACATGGTATCAAAGTTATAGGGCATCAACTTCCCCCATCTCCCTTGGTTCCCTTAGTGTTGAGGTATGGGCATTTCCGGGATTCTTTGTTGTGGGCATCTAAGCTCTTCCCCTTAGTGTGTCAATCAACTATTGATCCACAATGGAAGTGTGGTGGTAACCCCCTTCATCTCTCTGACTCCCATAACCATTTTTTAAAGACTTTTCTTTATAAAGGGCGTAAAATATTTGTTTAGAGCTAATTTTGTGGGGTGTCAAGACATATTTATAGAAGGGGCTTTTGTTGATTTATTGGTTGCACTATCGTAAAGTGCCTTGGTTTTTCGATGCATGCTTTGGTGGTTATTTTTTTCTTCCCTTTTAGCAATTTCATTCTCTTGATATGCCAAATAAGTTTCCTCTGCCTTGTCATGCACCAATTTTTCCGTGAAAGAAATAAAATAAGAGTTCTTGGAATTAATGATAACATGTAAAAGAAATAAAATAATAGTTCTCAGAATTAATGATTATATCTAAAAAAAGTTAAAAGTAACACTATTTTGTAATTATGTAAATAATGAGGAGTAAAGTTGTTTTCTGTTATGAAACCTTTCATTTATTATTTATTGGAAGGAAAGCTATTATCTTGGGGGGTAGGAAAAGGAATACTGGGAGATAAGTCAGTGATAAGAGGGGAAGTCTTAGCTAGGGGTGTATTTGGGTGGTGACCCAATATAGTTGTATTCTTATTTAATAAGGTAATGCACAAAAATATATTCCATAGTGATATTTCTAAGTCCAAGAGTAGGTGTGCATAAGATAAGCTCTTGTTACAAGCATTATTTTTTAAAAGAATAAAGAAAAGAAATTATCTTCAACTTAATGTTGAATTGTAGAATATGTTCTAAATGGTGTAATGATAATAAAATAATAAGAAAATAACTTCTGAATGCTATTTACAGTGAATTGACATGTTTAAGTTGATTATTATGGATTTATTTTCTTTTGCTGCAATAGATTACATTCATGCAAATTAAGAAGTAAACAAGAAAATTTAATATAAAAGGAAATAGTTCCTCATATTTGGTATCATAGCCTAGAAATAAAATTCTAAAGAGAAACAAGTGACTCTTTTCCTTTTTATGGTTCGATAGACCAAAGTTGGTCTGAGTGCACATTAACAACAATCATCGCCATCATCATCATGAATGACAAGTCTAAAATATAATGAGTATTGTTTTCACCAATAGTTACTATAAAACGATTCATCATTTTCATTGCATATATATTCCTTGTTATCAACTTCCTTTATATATATATATATATATATATATATATTCTTTGTATATCCCCCTTTTAAAAATTATATATAGATTTTGAAAAAATTATAAATCTCCATGCTTAAAATGTTTACTCTAATGATATGAACAATATTTATATATTCATAATAAATGTGGGCACACTTAACTTTTTACTACATCAATTATCAGTTGTCATTCAAACTTTCACTCACTTTTAGTCGTGGTATTAAAGATATATCAACACATATAATTATAAAATAAAATAAATATAAAAAACTCAAAATCCTATCCTATTATAAAATAATTATATATGTAATACATCATACTTTACCACATAGAAAAATAGTAAGTGCGTATCTCATCTTTCCATTTTAATAAATGATCTTCCATACTTTTGAGTTTACATAATTCCTCCAATAAATTTAACATGTTTCCATCTAGTTTATCCCTTATATACAATGTAATTTGATTCTATTCTTCATAATATTTAAAACCAACAAGTAATATCTACACATTATATTAATCCCAATGCATGCAAGCTATCTTAGATTAATGTTGGAAATGCCACCCACTAGGTTTTTTTATAAACATAATACTATTTTTGTTGTTGTGATCTTAAAATCTTTTCATTACTTATCTCTCAATGCAATCCTAAAAAATGTTCAACCCATAATTGATTTTGCAACATTATAACTAGAAATTCCACAAATATGACATAACAATAAAAAATAACCCACACAAAATGTTGAAAAACATAAATTGCATAGTATTGTGATGAATCATCAAATCAATTTAAACAACTATTTGGTAAAAAAAATGCAATTATGGCCATTTATCATTTAAACAACTATTTGGTAAACGTATGTAATTATGGTCATCTATTGGAAAATGGACTAATTGCATACCATGCAAAATTTCATTTCCAAGGTCAAATCTCTTCTAACTTTATCAACTTCAAACAAAAGATTGTAATATTAATAAAAAGGATGAAAAACTCATTTTGGCACTCCACTCTAATTTAGGTGATTCTTATTCAATGTTTCTTTCCACATTTTATTTGACTTGGGATGCTTTGGGTCAATCTTTTGTAATGCTTACTTTTGATGCTTTTGTGAAACAACTTACTAACGAGCATGATAAACTCATCCAAATGGGTGCTCTTGGCTCCAAAAACGCTAAGACTCATGATCTTGTAGCTAACTCATCTTCAAATTCAAGGATACAACATAAAAAGGAATCTAAAGGGAAACACATTACATGGTTGCACATAATGATTATTTGGTTCCACTAATTCATGAAATATAGAGTGTTAGATGAGGGCTTAGAGCTTGATAGAGATACTTTTGAATAGTTTTTAGATAAAAAATTACAAATCATATTCTCTCTACATAAACATCAAAACACAAATAAAGTTTTACTCAACCACTTTTAATAGTGTGCATAAAAACCATAAATGGATATGGAGAACCATGTGTTGGCATGCAAAACCATGTACACATAAGTTTGGACTAAGAAAGTGTTTAAGAATTTCGCCCACATTCTTGGTTAATGAAGAAGATGAGTAAATAATAAATAGTAAATGCTGAACGACGCTGTTATAAATCAAATCGCCGCAGGAGAGTTGAGGCGGAGAGGTCTGCAACTAGGGTTACGATCTTGGCGGCCATGGTTCTGTCCATGGCCGTCCTCACCCCTGCGATGCTCTCTGCTGATGATGGCGTTGTGTTTAGTTGGGGCGACGCCTCTGCGCAGTGATTTCTTCTCTGTGGCGGTGGCGGCGACTGTGCCTGCGGGATCCAGGGTGGGGCGACTTTGGCTCTACGGGCATGGCAGCTGAGGGCTCTATCCATGCCCTACCACTGGTGGCGGCGAGGGTGCCGATCTATGGCATGGATGGCGGAGGGTTTAGGTGCCTGGGGCGTTTTCTGGTATCAGCGATGGGTTCTTGGAGGCCGGTGGCTTTCATTCGGTGGAGGCGTATGGCTCTTGAATGGGCAACAACCAACTTAAAGACCGCTCTCAGCTTGGACCCCATAGGAAAAAAGGACCACATAATGATCGGCATCCTGTCCTTCGAGGTCGCCAATGCAATGTCAAAGGCCGAGCTCTGGTAGTCCCTGGATGACCAAGAAGTCCACAGGCTTCGAACCGAGGTCCTCAAATCCGAAGCAATCTCGTTTCTGATCCCCGACGACGATAAATATTTGCTGGGCCTCGTCTGCGCCGTGAAGTTGGAGGAATTCATCCACGAGGCCGCGGCCGTTTCCAGGCATGGCAAGAAGTGCCAGGAGCCTGCCTTGCAGGGGTTCGAACATGTCTATAATGATTTACTACTTGGTAACATCGATTTAAGGACATGGGCAGGCAAATCATCAAGATGGAAAGGCTGCCATGGTGAATCTTTATCAGGAATTGGAGGTTCTGACGGACCTTGAACTGTCTGCAAGAAAATTGCAGAGTAATGGGTATTGCAATTATGGGGGCGGTGGAGGTGATACTAATTGTAATGGGCAGAGGGATTGTGGTGGTGGGGGTGCTTTCAGCGCATATTGTGTGGCAGAGGCAGGAGATTAAGCATCTGCGGGACGTTTCGCTCTGGCACATTGTCGGGCTCCTCGCAAGAATGGTATGTGCCGTCTTTGACTCTGCCCCACCATCACGCCCTTGCTGGGGATCTTGGTTACAGGGACGCTCGGCTTGCTTCGGCGGACTGCTCCAGCCAAAATGGGGTTTCTCTGGCTGCTTCTTCATCAGGGGTTTGCTTACTGGCTGTTTTTGCCGGTTTGGGAGGTCTACCGTGTCTGCTGCTCTGTCCACAGACATGGATCTTCTGCTTCCTCCGATGAGGGTTTCGGTTTTGACGGATCTATATCTTTCTGTGGAGGGTCTCCTGCAAAGTGTGCTGTGGATGGTCATTCAACATTTATCTGTTCTTCTCTCCGGGTTTCTCTTTTTTTTGGTTCAGCTCTTTATAAGCTGTTGTTTCTGCTTATATGGGACATAAATATGTGAAAATGTAGGGATCCTTGTTGATTCTACTACATGTGCAATATGTAATTTTGATCATCTTTTTGAAATAAAATTACGGACTTTTTCCAAGGAAAAAAATAAAAATAGTAAATGCTATTTATTAATGAAATATCATGGGTTGGAAGGAAATATCATCACAAATCCAAACCATGAACTATGGAAAAAAACCATGGGTAAGAAAGTAAAACCAAATGTTAGAAGGAAAAACCATGTGCAAATACCATCAAGTGATTTTGAAAACCATTAAAATTCCTCACACATTTGTACCATCATAATGAAACTTTGGCTAATTGCTCCAAAGTGGGTCTAGCCATTGCATTATGGATATTGTTAGTACCTTTGTCAAGAATTGACAACATTGGTGTTGGTGTTGGAGCGAACCACTTGAACCACTTGAGCCCATTTATAGAGGTATAGATCCATCACCAATCTGTTCCATGTAGATTATCTATGAAAAATTTATTTTGGGTATTCATTCCACAATTTTCTCGAATTTTGTAAATTGTCTCCTTCCTTGGTACATTCAAAACACAAGGGTGAGGTTATTACTATCACTTCTTTTAAATTATTATGTTGCATCTCTTCAATATTTATATATTTTTAAATGTATGTCATAGTGATACATACAAAAATAAAATTTTCTCAAGATTTAATCTTGGATTTAGATATATATACACATTAGAAAATAATTTAATTTAGAATATTGAAATTCAAATACACATCATATAAATTCAAAATTGACACTTCGGAATCAAAATTAACACTTTCAAATTTTGAAATTCACATTTTTGGAATCGAAATTTGCATTTTTAGAATCAAAATTTACACTTTTAGAATATAAATTATTCAAGATTCACACTTTTAAAAGCCAATATTTACCACATATTTACACTTTCATAATCCAATTTTGCACTTTAGAACATTAATATTCAAAATTTTAAAAGTTAAATTAGTAGTTTCTTAGTCTAGCTCCTTACTTATTAGTCCAAATATAATGAAATTTGTGTTTACAATTCAACATTTTATATACAAACAATTGGATAAACACATTTAGTGAATATATCTATTAGTAGCTTATTAAGATATTTAGTATGAAATAGACCAAAGTAGTGGGATTAAATCTTAACATAGACTAACTTGTTTGCACTTAACAATGCATTAAGTATATCTAGTAGATTTTCCATTCCATATTGTCTATGGGTCAATTTTGAGAGGAGTGATATATGTGGTTGAGTTTCCAATAGATAAGTTATGATGTTGAGGCATATGCATAATAAATGAAGTAAATTCATGCACATGTGAGAGAGAAATTGTTCAAGAAGAATGTCAATTATAGGGAAAAAGTTGAGATACATTGAAGATTTAAATCTTTTTAGACTAGAGACCAAGTGATAGTTCATTTGAAAAAATATTGCTACTTGAGACCAAGTGATAATTCTTAAAAGAGAGAATTTCCTGAAGAAAAGTATAATTCATTGATATTTAACATATCAATTTTTTTAATCATGAATTCATGTGAAGCAATGAAAATGATGTGGTTGATAGTGAAGAGGAAGAAGATAACTAAGAATAGACTATCAAGAGAAAAATCCAAAGAGAGGACCTAAATATATCATAAAGGTATTTGAGGATAAAGTGATGGATTCAATGAATACTAAGTACAAGTAGTGTTTAGTCATTTGGAAATTAGATACACCTATTAAAGAAGTGGCATGGATTCCATAAGTAATGTTATGTAAATTGAGATGAAGAGAAGAGATTGAGAATGAGATGGGAGGTTTTAATTCATCATGAAGATATGCATTACTTTTTCAACAAGGGGAAATTGATGTAGGAGCATTTATGAAGGCAAGATCCAAAATTTTTGACAATGGCAGAATGAACATAGGAAGAGATTTTCTCTGACTCATATCTTCAAGTTCAAAGTTTTTTCATGGTATACCCAAGTCAATATTATGTCATCATAATGATAAAGGGAGTAATCCCATATTTAGGATATCAATGGCATTGGTGTCATATCAAGAATTTTGGGAAGGCTATGATAGATTACCATTCCCCATCTTGATCATTGTGAAATAGAGTGAGATCAAGCACTGATGTTAAGGAAAGAAATATGAAAAAGAAACCCTACTGACCATTAGATAAAGGGGGGAGATTGATGGTTGGATTCAATGGTGGTGGTGTCCCCCAAGTTGTTCCCTCTCTCACAAAAGGGCCAAAATCCAAGGCATAGTGTGTAGTAGCACCTTACTGCGCCACTCTAGGCCTTTAAGCTAGCACTAGGGCTAGGGGGGTTCCATCAATACTTATTGAGGAAATAGTTTTTATCTATCACCCAAGAATAACCTATTCAATTCATGAAGCATAGAATATATTTATAACAAATATTGGTGGTGCATGAGTTGATCTTTGCTATTTACTTAAAAAAAATAAAAGGATTTCGAGCTATATTTTGGGGATGACAAAAAAGCCATATTATAAGAGGGTATAACAAGCTGCATCCTTAGGAATTATCTTATGCACCATGGGCACCATAATCTAGTTTTGGTTGGAAAATAACTTACAAAATGAATAATATGGGTTAAGGAGGAGGCTAAAACTACTTTTCTAACACATATTCATTAGATGAAAAACCAAATACACAAGTCAAGCATATATCCATTGATTTATTCAAAACCGTGTGAGATGGAAAATTTGTGTAAAATGATTGAATCTATTATTTACCAGTGGAAACAACCTTGGTCTTGATTTCACTATAAACCCAACAATTCATTTATAAAATAGTAGCTCCAATGTTGGGGACTGTAAAGTCTGATGTCCAAAACAACCATTTCATTTATACAGTAAATGCACTAGGGTATAGGGATTACATAATCATTGTCATGGTCCTCTTTAATTCCATTTACAGAGTCTATAACTCAAATAATGCGTACAATAAGAATGATAATGAAAAAGAAGAGAAGTAGAAGAAGAAGAATGTTGTTGCCACAAAAATATTGATACTCTAGGTAGATCTCTAGTTTATGATGGCTGTTCACCCTCTTTTATCATTGATTTGAAACTTTGATCCTTTGAAATGAGAAAATATGTCTATTATAGACTTTTGGGAGAGAAACATGAGCCCGGAAAATCAAGTCAAAGTTTGTTATTTCTCTCCCAATGAGAATGCTTCTTTTGCATTTTTGTCAGATTTAGTTAGAGTAGAAGCTTTTTATCCCTCACCCAAAATTGTGGCCAAACTTAGGATTGATTTAGAATGGATACAATTTTCTCTTTTTCATTGTAGTAACTTTATTGACCCTCCAGTTTTGGCCCATTTTCTACCTAAATTAACTCCACATTTGACACCTTTTATGCCAAATCCAAACTCTTCAATTGAGAAAGAATAATTATGGTGAAGGAATGGGATAAAATGGTGTTCATTTGGTATTCTTTAGCTTACCCAATATGGTTTTTGTAGCTCTTTGAGTGGATAGGATTAGAACTCATGACCTCCTATTCCATTTTATAATAACCAGTTACACTTTATAATATAAAAATCCCATTTTAAAAACCCACTTAAATTTATAATCCAATGTTTACATTATGAAGTGAAAATGGAATTTGAGCTGTGAATTTTGGTAATTATGTTGAAGGATAGAAGGGAAATATTTTCCCCAACACTTAGTCATTCTTCAAAAAATTAATATAGTCAAGATTAGAACGAACTCCCATGAGCTTCATAGCAAAACAAGGCATTTGTCTATTCCCAAAACTCCGTGGGCAGAAAGGGTTTTCCATCTTTGTGAGTCTATCAGCATTGAGAATGAAAATCACTTTCTCTTAGAGTGCCCTGCTTACACCCACATTAGATATGAGTTTCATAGTATTTGCTACAATACAAACATTGCTAACCTCCTAACTTGTCAAAACTATAGTGAGCTTGGAAAGCTTCTTACCAAGATTTTTGAGCATAGGAACAAAAGTCTAAAGCAAACCAAGTAATAACCTTCTCAAGGTCCGATAGACCAAAGTTGATCTCAGTGGATGTTAAACGTTAATCATAATTATAATCATCATCATAAAAAAACAAAAATTACAATACTTTTTATGGAGGGCATCTTCATAGAAACATGCAAATACATTTTAAAATGCATTGCTTAAAAATTAGACTATTTTGACTTTTTCAATTATTATTGAGGGAATGGGATGATTTAATCTTTAATTAAATCATAACTTTTCATTGTTTCGAATATTAGATTATTTTGACTTTTTCAATTATTATTGAGAGAATGGGATGATTTAATCTTTAATTAAATCATAACTTTTCATTGTTCCAAATCTATTTTTAATTGTAAAAATGGATTCAACACCATAAAAGTTTCATCCCTATTATGTAACCTCAACACCTTATATAACAATTTAAAAATAGAAAAAAAAAATCCAAAACATATAATTTTTAGACTCCTTATTTTAAAAATAGTAAAAAATACTATGAGTTTACAAAAAAAACCGAACTTTTATTTTATTATTTAAATAATAAAAAGTACTATAACTTCAAAAAAAAATCTAACTTTTATTTTATTTAATTAGATTTTTTATTTTAACGTATATTAGTTTTCACGTATTAAAACACATTTTTTTATAGCCTTTATTTAACAAGATTTTTTAATGTTATTGTATATTAGTTTTTATGCATAGAAAACAACAACATGGGTGAATGAATCTAGTAAAAGATTTACAGTTGACATATTTAAATTTTTTGAATTAAGTATGGTAAAAATCCAAGTTGAGAGAAAAACAATTTAGACATCATAAAGTTCTACATTATGCCAAGTGAAACCAATATTGTTAAATTTTAAATTTTAAAGTTGGAAAATAAATAATTTTTC
Source organism: Larix kaempferi (assembly GCA_027924585.1). NCBI lineage: Eukaryota > Viridiplantae > Streptophyta > Pinopsida > Pinales > Pinaceae > Larix > Larix kaempferi. Next base: position 6,654,622 of record BSBM01000871.1, on the reverse strand, counting down.
ATTTCGTAAGTGAATTTAAAGTTTAACTAATGTTGTTAAAGTCTAAAGTTCGGAAAATTAATAATTTTTCATTTTTTTTAATTAAAATGTGTAACACAAGTTAGATTTAAAGTATTTTGTAAATGGTTTTTCTTTACCTTGATACATTTAAAAAGAGAATTAAATAATAAATATTTAGATGGATACGTGTATTTATCTTAGAATTTGGGGTGGACTATTATCTATGTTTTTTCTAGATTGAAGGAAGATGAGACAATATAGTTCAAAATTCGAAATAAACAATATATATATCTATGCATGTTTGGCATATATATATAAGTTGATGCATGAATAACTTATAGCTTATGCATAGATAACAAGCAGTGACAAACAACTCATTTTGTTTCTATATTTTTGTTAATTATTTGTTGGAATAACTTAATTCTTTACAATTTGGATAATGATGAATATAATTATATGATCTTCCTTAGATTTGTTTTTTGTTTTTTAATTTTATTTATATTAATTATTATAAGTCAGAGGACGGGTTTATGAAAAATGATATTGTTATAATTATCATTCTCATCAAAGAATCAATGTGTTTTCCTTCCAAGTTGCTTGATACTTTTTAAGGTAAGTTGTAAAGGAATAATATTTTGCTTATTAAGTCAATGTGAATTTATGTTTTTTTTCTCAAGAAAAAAAAGAAGCATAACTTGGTATAGATATGATATGGATATAAACTCTTACTAATGAAAAAGTAAATTTTAAAAACCAATTTTAAAAAATCAAATTTTAATTATTTAATAACTATAAAATATAAATAACATTCAATTTATTACTTTCTTATAAAAATGAATGGTTTTTAATGTACATTTATGCTAATTTGATTTATATATTTGATTAAAAATATTATATATAAGAAGTCTACTTCCATATTTTATTCGTATTCGATTTTCTTATTACGTATTTTTTTGGTATCGAATCGTATATGTATTCATATTCGTATTCGAATTATGCTACGATGATAAAAACTCATTCTCTATAAATCTATGAAATATTCTTATAACATCTAAGATTAAACTAAATTCTTCTTTACTACATCAATTAACAAAACTTTACTTATGTATGTCACATTCTAAAAGGGATCCCATAATACTTATCTATTAAATACAAATTACACATTAAGCACCATATACATACATATTCTATACATACATATTAAGCACATATTGAATACATATATTGAATACAAGTCACACATTAAGCACAAAATAAATACATACATATTACGCACATTTTAAGTACAATGTGTCTATTTCTCCAACTTTGTGTTCTATATTTTGATAGATGATGGATTTTTCATAATTAAAGCTTTTAAATATTAAATATCAATGTGATTTTACAAGAAGTCACTTTTTGTGGTCATTAAGGTGGGCTTAACCTTAAGCTTCTAACTTTGATTCCTAATTCTTGATTTGTGATGGATGTTGGAAAATCAAAATTTTAAAAATATAGTAAATTGAAAAGCAATCCAAATCAATTGAAAGTGATGGGAAGCAAGTAGCAATGTTTATATTAATGTTTTATAGAAAGTTTCATTAAAAAAATATGTTTGGTCATTATACTTCATATCATACATACTATACATCAAATAATTGCATATATAAGAATACAAATATAGTTGTTGAAGATGGTTTAGTTCTATAACTATCAATCACTCTTTGTTGTCTTAAAGCACCACATGATATTGTTACCAGTACGTGTTGGGATTCCATGATAGGACATTTTGCAGATAAAGTCTTGAAAATAGATGCAAGTTGCTAAATTGTATGTGAAACATAACATACATAATTTTATCGACTATTGAGATTCTGTGATGTTGTCTCTTAACCCCCACCAATAATGTTGAGAGGTTTCGAGAGATTGTTAGCTAGACATCAAAACATTGTTAATTAGGTATAACAATACGTGTTGCATTGCCAGAGGTTATTGACCTAAATACAAATGTTTGGTCATTTTCAAGACTAAGCTTTTTTTAGGAAAAACTTTGTGAATAAGACAATTGGTTTGTTTTTCCAAAAACGAATATGACAAAAAGTCAGGTAATGGATTGTGAATCCACCATGGGCAAGTTCACTCCTTTCATTCACCCATAAAATAAACAAAAATGAATTAGATTTGATTCTAGGTCATTTTCATATTCAAGAAGAGAATTCGAAGGTTTTGCTCATGTGCACATATCTAGAAAGCATGGTGGAACATTATTGCTTATTTGTCACGCACCTAATGGTTACAATGTGATGAGAAACCACAATGAGTTAATGAACCAAAGCATCTTTATAAAGAGTTAAATATTTCTTATTAATGATTGGTTCATGAAAGTGCAATTCATCTTTGCTAATATTATTTTGGTGTTTGGAAGAATGGAGGGATCTCTTCATTAAAATTGACTTGATAAGACCTAAGATAATGTTGAATGGCCATTTAGTGTCATGATGGTTAAGTCACTTGAGTTTATTGCATTATTGTTTAGAGATGTCAAGGTGTTATTCTTTGAAACCTTGAATCGTCTTTATGAGGGAATCAATCACAAGAGACTTGCTTATGGGATACCCAAAAGAAGAGGGATTATTTAGAATTTATACAAAATCGATTTAGGGATTGGGATCTTATATGTTTATTTATCAAAACTTGATTTTACAAGATAAATATATATTTATCCATCAAAATTTGATTTTTGAAAGACAAATATATATTCATTCATTGAAATTTGATTTTTGAAGACCATTTTATGGTGGGACAAATTGTTCTTTAATGTCCTCTCCAAGCCTTCCCCATTTTAAGGGTAGATATCTTCTCAAAGGATTATTGGGAGGATGGAGCTTTGACTAAATCCTTCATCGACCTCTCCCCCATTTTAATCCATTGGAGCCTTTCTCTTTGTTTGGCTTCCTTAGCACTTTGATTTTTTTTTCTTTTCAAATGAGATACATTTGTGAGATATTGTCCCTTTGATATATCCAATTTTGTATCTCCTTAGGAGATAGAGAAATCCATTTGTTGATGATCTAAGACTGATTATTTTTCTAATGCCCTAACTACTCAAGGTCCCCCGTAGTCAAAGAAAAATGTGTTTTGCTCAATCAAGATGTTTGGGGGCACTTTCATTTCTTGTATCACCAATTTTACGAGGAAAACCATAACTTAGATGAATATTGTTGTTTGAACTTCTTAGGGTCATGGAGACCAAGATGAGATTTTAAAAAGGTGTTCCGTTTTTTTCCTCTAGTGAGGGGATTTATATGAAACAACCCTTATTTGTCTTCTTGTGAGTTTACATGTTAAAATAAACATAGATAATCCAAGGGGCTCTAAGGGGCTCATTGGCTTAGATGCAATTTCAATTCCTAGATCTATAATGCAACTTATTTTCGTAGAAGCATTATAGAAACCAGTTGTGAAAATCCCCAAGGCATGTACAAACAATCATGGTATCTTGCAAGTTTTTTTATCCTTGAGTTGATAAATTTAATCATCAAATAATTTAATCATTCATGCTTTAAATAATAGGGTAATCAAATTACTTGTCACCTTGTATGTGCCCTTTGTGAACATTTAGAACTCAAAAAATAATTTATGGTCATCTACAATGCAGGAAATAAGAAGCAGTGCTCATATACAACCCCAACATGATGTCATGGAAGCCAACTTGAGGGACAATGTTGACACTATTGAAGATCGCTATGTTGGACCTCTATGTAACAAGGCTAGAGATGAATTCTCTCTAAGGGAGGATGTTCTTATGGGATAAATGATTATAATATGACCATCAAACCCGCATTGTACAATATGGTTGGGTAGGGAAGAGGAAAATACCTATAGAGATTCAAATGTCAATACTAATACATATAAGGTAGTTTTTCATTGGTAGTATCCCATGGAAACATCAAAAGAAAATAGATGTGTATAAAAATTGTTTAAAAAGAAATCAATAGTGGGTTGTTGGAACAAAAGGATCAACGTCCATCAATGTGAACAATATCATATGGGCATGGTCACCAAATGTAGGATGGAATGGAGAGACAATAAAAATAAATGGAATTGCAATAAAACAATTGTGGCATAGTGTGAATGGGTTAAATAGAATGGAGAGAGTGAGGGTGATGTTGATGAATGAGAATTTATTTGAATAATGAACTTCCATGATTGTCATTTCTTAATGACTTATACCAATGAATAAGTCATAAGTTAGTATTCAATTTTAGTTAATAAATTTTTCATCAAGGAAAACTATTCAAGGTCAATTGCTCTCCTCTCTCCTAGGACGAGATGTGGGTTTTGTGAATATTTACATGATAAACAAGTTATAGTGTTTTCTTTTAATGTGAGGGAGTTTTTAAAATCATTGACTCATTAACATAATTTTATTTCCATAGAACCTTATTGTGTGTTTCCTAAATTTGCTTTGAAAAAATACAACTCTGCAATGCAATCATTGTTATCACATGTTTTAAATTATTTTGTTGTGTCTCTTCACTATTGATATATTTTGAAATGTCTTCCATAGTGATATTGTGCATGCACATACAAAAATAAAATGTTGTGAACATTTAATGTTGGATTTAGATATTTACCCATTAGAAAATAATTTAATTTAGAATATTGAAATCCAAATACACATTATAGCATTTCGATAATGACACATTGGAATCAAAATTCACACTTTTTGAATCTAAATTATCTGAGATTCACACTTTCAAAATCAAAATTCACACTTTTGGAATCTAAATTATTTTAGAGCCACACTTTCATAATCAAAATTCACACTTTCGAAAACCAATATTTACACTTTCGGAACACTGATATAGAAACATTGATATTGAAACTTACAAAATCAAAATTTAGAGTTTCTTAGTTTAGCTCCTTACTTATTAGTCCAAGCATAATGAAATTTGTGTTTACAATTCAACATTTTATATAAAAATAGATGGATAAGCACATTTAGTTAATAGATCTATTCGTATATTATTAAGGTATTTAGAAGGAAAGAGACTAAATTAGTGGGGCCAAATATTAACATAGACTAACTCATTTGCATATAATAGTGTAGTGAGTATATCTACCAGATTTCCCATTCCATATTATTTATGGGCTAACTATGAGGAGGAGTGATATAGGTGGTTGAGTTTCTAATATATAGGAAGATAAGTTATAAAGTAGATGCACATGTAGAAGAAATGAAGCAAATTCTTGCACATGTGAGAGAAATTTTTCAAGAAGAATCTCAAATACAAGGAAAAGTTGACATATGTAGAAGATTTAAATCTTTTTAGACTAGAGACCAAGTGATAGTTCATTTGAAAAAATATTGTTACCTAAGAGGCTACTATAACAATCTTGATGTGAAGAAAATAGGGCCATGCAAAGTGAAAAATAAGTTGGTGATAATTCGTATAAGATAGAATTTCCTGAAGAGTTGGATATTTCATTGATATTTAACATATCAAATTTTCATCATGAGTTCATGGGAAGCAACTCTAGGAGTGTGGTTGATAATGAAGATGAAGAATGTAACTAAGAATATACTAACAAGAGAAAATGCCATAGAGAACCCATAAAGAGATCACAAAGGTATTTGAGGAGAAAGTGATGGATTCTATTAATACTAAGACGTACAAGCAATGTTTAGTCATTTGGAAATTATATACACTTGTGAAAGAAATGACATGAATTCCAGAAGCAATGTTATGTAATTTCAAATGAAGAGAAGAGTTTGAGAATGATATGGGAGGTGTTGATTCATCACGAGGATGTGTGTTTCTTTTTCAACAAGGAGAGATTGATGTAGGAGCATTTATGAAGGAACATTCCAAAAAAATGGACAAAGGAAGCATGAACATGGGAAGAGATTTTCCCTTTGATTCATCTCTTCAATTAACGAAGTTCAATTTTATTTCATGGTATAGAGGAATTCAATATTATGACAACATACTAAAAATGGGAGAAAGGACCATCCCATATATAGGATGTTAATGGCATTAGTGGCATATCAATACTTTTGGGAAGGCTATGCCAGGTTCCCATTGCCAATCTCAATCATTGTCAAATAGAGTGAGATCAAACACTAATGTTAAGGAAAGAAATATGAAAAATAATCCCTAGTTACCATTAGATCAAAGTCGGGTGGGGGTGGGGGGGGTTGACAGTTGGATTTTATGGAAGGGTTTTCGCTCAGGTTGTTCCTTCTCTCACAAAGGGGCCAAATGGTGTATGAATCGATCTTTGTTATTTATTTAACAAAAAATAAAGGGATTTTGATCTACTTTTTTGGTGTGATCAAGAATCCAAACAATAAGGGGCTCTCACAAGTTGCATCCATAGAAATGGTCTTCTACACCATGGGTGTCATAGTCTTGTTTTGGTTGGAAAATAACTCAATGAAATTGAACAATATGGGTTAAGGAGGAGGATGAAACTACTTTCCTAACACATATTCATTAGATGGAAAACCAAATACGCAAGTCAAGTATAAATCCATTGATTTATTCAACCCCATGTGAGATGGAAAATGAAAGAGAAAATTGGCATACATTGCTTGAACTTATTATTTATCAGTGGAAACAACTTTAGTCTTGATTTCATATTAAAATCAGTAGTTCATTTATAAAATAGTATCTCTAGTGTTGGGGACTATAAAGTCTCATGTCTAAAACAACCATTTTGTTTATAAAATAAATGCACTAGGGGATCGAGAAATAGTGATACTCTAGGTAGATCTTCAGCTTTTTATTTATTCTTGCCTTTATTTCTATTATGCACCAAATTCCATAAAATAGCATAAACTAAGAAAAAGAGAGTAAACCCACACCTTTATAATGCGTAAATGAGATTAATAAGAAGCCTCTTCGATTGGGAAACCTCCTTATACAATGTATAAAATACACAAGGCAAGAACAGATGATTATACAAATGAATATCATTACTTTAATATAAATAGGATATGAAGTGATCATTATGTGACCTAATACTAAGCCAACCTAACAATAACCAATATTATAATAATGAATTATGGTTAGGGCCTTAATGTATCCCCCTCTCTTTAAAAAATATTTTTCCTCAAAGCTTGTAATTGGGGGTGTTTCTTCATGAAATGATCGTCTTCTCATGTGGCTTCATGTTGCAACATATCCTTCCACTTGATTAGGTACTCCATAATGGTTATATTATGCAAATGTTGAGAACATATATTAATAACATTTTTCTGGTTCCAGAATCAACTTCCCTTCTTCATCTAATTCTAGTAATTCTCGTTTGTGCTGGCATAGTATGTCCCAAAACCTTTTTCAAGCAATATACATGAAAAACATTATGAATCAGGGAGGAAATCAAATCTAACTCATATCCACTTCTCCATTCTTGTGAATGATCTTGTAGGGGCCATAAAATTTTGGGGCTAATTTTTTATTCTTCTTCTATTTGAGAGTAGATTGCTTATAAGGTTGTATTCTCAAATACACTCAGTCACCCTCTTGAAATTGTCTTTCAGTTCTATGTTAATATGCTTGTTGCTTCATCCTGTTCTAGGCAATTTGAAATTTTTCTTTAAACGTTTGCAAAGTTTCCTTAGTATTTTCCATATGTGCATCCACAACCTATATTGTGCAGTGATCATGCAAAAATGATGTAATAGTAAGAGTTGGATAACCATAAAGAGATTCAAATGGAGTCATCTTTGGAGATGTGTGATAAGTTGTATTATACCACCATTTTTTTAAAGGAAGCCACTTGACCCATTGATATTGCTTGTCTGAAGAAAAATGATAGAGATAACCTTCTAAACATTTTTTTTATAACAATTGATGTTTGTCCATATATATGTGGGTGATATATTGACCTCATAACCAACATTGTTCCCATTATCTTCCATAACACTTTCCAAAAAAATCATGTGAATTTTGTATCTCTATCACTTATTATTACTTTAGAGAATCCATGAAGTCTATGAATTTTCTTCATGAACACTTCGGCCACTTGGATTGCGGTATATGTACTTTAAATTCCAAAAAAATGTGCATATTTTGTGAGTCTAACCACAACCACAAAAGTGGTATCCTTACCTTGTGATTTTGGTAAACCTGTAATGAAGTCCAATGATATCTCTTCCCATCCTTGATTAGGTATGTTTAAAGGATTAAATAACCCTAGAGGCTTGACTGTCTTTATTTATTTGGCATACCTAACATTCTCTTACAAGAGTTTGAATATATTTCTTCATTCTTTCCCCCAAAAAAGTTGATCCTTTGATAATTTTAAGGAAACTTAAATGTCATACCATCGGAAAGGTATGATACTCCCTTAATATTTGTTCTTTTGTTACAACCTATCTAGTTGTATTTAACACCCTCCAGATGGATTAGTCATCCAATTGACGATAACTCCATAGTAAAAGTATACTTTCCGAATAGTTGATAAAATATATAGAAGATGATTTACTTTACAATGAATGACCTGCTTAAATATAGCTTGGGAACATTTATTGAGGAGTCGCATCTCCTCATAATTTATAAATGATTATTTTTTAGTAATTATTTTAAATTATTAGATATTTATTATTTTGTGTTTGTAACATTTCCTTCCCCTTAAGGGAATATTTGTCCTCAAAGCTTTGTTTAGTGAAGGACTTATCAGTTATTTTTGTTCGTAACATCTTCTCATGTCTCTCTGAACCTATAATTCCGACACTTGACGAAACATGGCGATATAATTTTCGAATCCCTAAACTGAAATGTCGCATTTCCTCGGAAGTCCATCCGAGATTTACTTCCATCGGAGCTGACTGTTGGTCGCCTTACTAGATAAATCTTCTTTTTTTATGTTTAGGTTGTAGATTTTTTGTACCTTTGTATCTGACATCATAAATTCTCTGTTTATGTTCATTTTGACACTGTCGTTGGTCAAAATGGATTTTATAGTTGGGATGTCGATAAGGATTTTTTATTGTTCATTGTTATGCTGGATTGACTTCTTTTTGAACTATGATGAGGACTTAATTCGTTTTTGTTTCTTCTTCATCAACTTGAATTTGGTTTTCGGTGAGTCTAGATGCTTCCTTCAGGAATTGTGCACTTTGAATCTTCTCTAACCTTTTGTCTTGCGGCTTTTTGTTCTCTTTTAAATTTTTGACTTGTTCCTCTAGTTATTGATTAAAATTTCTCAAGTGTTGGTTTTCTTCCTCTTTATACAGTAGTTTTCCTTCGGTATCTTCGTTTGATTGTTCTGTCTGGCTTATTACTTTTTAACTTCCTTATTTTTCCAATTAATGTCTTGTTATGGTTTCTTAACCGATATATTTCTTCTGTGTTATTTGATAATGTTCTTTTGATAGTTGTAATCTCCAACTTGTGCATTTTATGTGTGTCATCCTCTTTCTGCTGGAATTCACTAATATGTTGCTAAAGGTGGCAATTCTTTGCTTCTAGGCCTCTTACTTTTGACCGAGTTTGCGTGATTTCAGCATTTTTGTCCTTGATGATTTTGTTTAACCATTTAATTTCTTCTTCTATTTCATGATTGCTTCTATAAGGTGTTCCTTCGTCACTCTTTGAATTTTTTATTTGGTTTTCAAAGTTTGGATTGTGAGATGTTAAACATGAGATATCCTTATCCTTATCAAATAACATTTTCTGGATCTCTCGCTTTTGATCTTTTACGCTACGATTCTCCTGTTCTGCTAAATGATTACACAATTTTTGCTTCATAATCTCGAATTGAAGATCTTTATTGGTCGCTTTATATTGCTTTAACTCATCCAATGTTGCTTGTAACTGCAACTTTATTACCGCATATGTGTTTGCCATTATTTGTGATTATGACTTCTCTTTAACTTCGCTTTCTTTTCTTTGATGATTGATGGTCTTCATTTGAACTTAACTCCTTGTTTCATTTCATCTTCTTTTCCCTTTTTTTTTTGTAAAATAATAATTGTAATTAATTTATACAGTTATTAAATTGATATAATAATAATTATTGTTGAGGTATAATAATAATAATAATATTATCATTTTTTTTGGGGGGGGGGGAATAGAGTCAATCAAAGACAATATTATTTAATAATAATAATCTTATTATTATAATATTTTTATTAATTTTTGTTTTCTTTGTGTAGGGTATTACGTGGAGCGAGTTTGGAGGATTGGTTGAATGCGGTGGAGTGGTATGGAGAAGGGTGGAAGGATTTATGGAGGACATGGAGTGGTATGGATTGGAAGATGGGGAGTATGATCGGGAGCATGGGGTGGGAAAAGGTTGATGATGAGAGGGGGGAGTTACTGCGTAGAGGATATGGAAACAGGAGGAGGGAGGAGGTACGAGAGAAGGAGTGAAGAGAGTGAGAGTGAAGAGATCGGGAGTGAAGAGCACGGGAGTGGAGGGATGGCAGGAGTGAATACATGGTGGGATAAACAGAGGACGTGGTGGGAGGGAGCGGTGGGAGAAACAAAGGACGTGGTGGGAGGGTGGAGGCGCAATTGTGCAATGAGAGAGAAGCGTCACAGAGAGAGCTAAGCCGGGAAAGTGTCGACAGAAGAGATGGATGGTAGAGAGAAGGAGGGATGTAGAGTTATAGAGGGACTATGTGGAGGGAACGAGAGGGTGGAGGCGCAATTGTGCAATGAGAGAGAAGCGTCACAGAGAGAACTAAGCCGGGAAAGTGTCGACAGAAGAGATGGCTGGTAGAGAGAAGGAGGGATGTAGAGTTATAGAGGGACTATGTGGAGGTGTGAGGGGGATGAGGGAAGAGCTGCGAGGGAATCAGAGTGAACAGGGGTGCGTGGTAGTGGAGATGGGAGAAGGTGTGCGTAGGGGTAGGTGATGGGGATGAGAAAGCATGTTAGTGGCGAGATGGAGCAAGGAGATGTGGAGAATGGTTCCAATGGAGGGAGTGCGTAGCTAGGTGGAGAAGTGTGCAGGAAAAGAAGGTGGCAGGGGAATGAGAGTGGGAGTGTGGGATTTGGTTGGTGAAGGGGTCGCCTTAGTGTGTGAAGCGAGTTGATTTTCAAAATTCCAGAATTAAATGGCCAAAAACCAAGCGGATCAAGGATCCAGTTAAATCAGATAATCTTTGAGAAGTGATGACCAAGGGCCGGGATCAAGCAAAGAAGCTCTCATACCAATGTTACAATCTATTTGGTTGTATTCAAAACTCTCCAAATGGATTAGTCATCCAATTGATGATAATTCCATAGTAAAAGTATACTTCTCAAATAGTTGATAAAATATATAGAAGATTATTTACTTTACAATGAATCACCTGCTTAAATATAGCTTGGGAACATTTATTGAGGAGTCGCATCTCCTCATAATTTATAAATGATATTTATTTAGTAATTATTGTAAATTATTAGATATTATTATTGTATGTTTGTAACATCTTTCAACTTTGATTGAGGCCATAAAATATTCTACCTGTGTACCAAAGCATATCTCTCTTCCATTCCCAATGTTCCATAGATATATTCCCTTATTTTAGACACTATATTTTATGTCTAGTATTATTATATTATTTCCATTCATGGAAAGCTTATTCCAACCACACAAGAATGGAAGATGTCATGGAATATAAGTTGGAGGATTCTTTTCTTCTATAAATGGCATCTACTACCACATTTTCATTCCTTATCTTTAGACTATTTCAAAATCAAACCCTTGCATTTTTATACACATTTGTGTTGCTCTTCTAATGGCACTCTTTGTTCCAAAAAATATTTTAGGTTGTCATGATCTGTCTTGACTTTAAAGTGTCTCCCAATGAGATATGTCACCATTTTTTACTGCATGCAAAAATGTTTCCATTTATTTCTCATGTGTATATTTTACCATGTCATTTCCTTTGAATTGTTTCCTTTAAAAATCCAATGGCCTCCCTTTGTGCACCAATACTACTCCATTTCCTTGTCCTAATGTGTCACATTTGACTATGAATGTATTACTAAACTCAAGTGTTTCTAATACTGGTGTCAAAAACATAGCATCCTTTAGGAGTGAGAATGAAAACGTAGCTTCTTCATTCCACACAAATGAATTTTTATTCAAGAGAGATGTGAGTGGATCTACAATGCATGCATAATTCTGAACAAATTTCCTGTAATACCCTATAAGACCCAAAAATAATCTAAGACTCTTGATGTTCTTATGAATATGCCATCTGTATTGCTTCAATCTTTTGAAGATCGACCTTGACCCATTCTCTTGAAACAATATGACCCAAGTACTCTACTTCTTGTTTCCCAAAATAACATTTGGATATGTTTACATACAATCGATTGTTCTCAAGAATTTACAGGACTTAATCCACATGTTTAATGTGTTCTTCCCATGATTTTCTATATATAAGTATATCATCAAATAAAACCAACACAAATTTTCGAAGATAAGGTCAAACAAATTTGTTCATAAGGATTTGAAAAGTAGAAGGAGTATTAGTTAATCCCAAAGGAATCACCAACAAATCATACCGCCCTTCATGTGTTCTAAAAGTTGTTTTGGGAACGACGACTTCTCTTAATATGATTTGATGGTATCTCGATTTTATATCTAACTTTGTGAAGTAATCCACTCTGTGAGGCTCATCTAATAACCCGTCAATATTTGGAATGGGAAAATTATCCTTGATGGTTCTTTTGTTTAGATATTTGTAATCAGGGCACATTCTCCAAGCATTATCTTTTGTTCTGACATTACTATTGGTGCTGAAAAATAAATCCTGATGGGTTGAATAATACATGCATCCAACATGTCTTGTACTATTTTCTCAATCTCTCATTTTTGTTGATGCAGATATCTATAAGGCCTTTTATTAGGAGGAGTCCTTATAGGAATGAATTTAATGTAGTTTTCATGATCTCTAGATGATCGTAGTCCTTTAGGAATATCTTGGAAGACTCTATGGTGTTTTTCCAAGGTGCATTTTAAATCATTCGAAATATTTTCACTTCATGCTTCACTTCCATAAAGTAAATTCTAGCAATAACTCCACTATATACTTTTTTAGGATGTTCTCTATTCTATGAGAGTTGATGACCTGATAGGGTGGAGAATTTAACCCTTCGAGTTCATATTGAATTGCTTCCAATTCAAATCTTATAAATAATTCATTATAATTTGTAGAAACTATACCCAAGGTTCTCAACCATTGAATCCCTAGAAAAACATCTACTCCTCCAATGGGAATATCATACATGGGGATTGATATATTATAGTCTCCCAAACTAAGTTTAATATTATTTCATTTCCCTCCACAATCAATACTTCCCCCATTAGTAACCAATACTTGAAATTTTTTCACTATATACATAAAAACAATTGAGGCACTATGTTAATTTTTATCAATCAAATTTCATGTACTTCCCGAATCAATTAGTATGATGACCTTTTTCTTCTTAATGTAACATGCAATCTTGAGTTTTTGGGGTGCTTAAACACCTACCAAGGCATGAACTAATATTTCACATTGTTATGGATCTATTTTGTGCATAATTTCTACATATGTTCCTTGCTTTTGTTTGTTCGAAATTTCTTCCTCATTGATTCCTGCTTGTGTATCTATTTACTCCACATCATTATTCTCCAAAGCGAACAATTTTGTTTCTTGATATTTATGCCCTTCAAATTATTTTCTATTACAACAAAACATGGTCCTTTTATCCATTTTTTATCCATTTCCTTTTATGATATTCAAGTATGTTGAGGTAGCATTGTACTATGAGGAAAACCTCTGCCTCTTCTTCCTGCATATGTTCCAATTGTAGACTTTTGTGTAGCCTTATTTTTTGCTTGAATATGGTGAGAATATTGCATAGCTTTCATAACATATTCAGGTTGTTTTAATAAAATCTCATGTTTAATGTCTTCTTTTAATCCACCCATGTAAGATTCTAACAAATTTTGGTCACCTATGTTATTTACCCTTGTGGATAATACTTGAAATTCTAAATTCTAATCTTCCACATCACCTAGGTGCTTGAACCATGTCAGTTAACTAAAGTAATAGTTCTCCCAAACTTTACCATATTCAACTTCTAGGTCTCTTCTAAATAGACTCCAAGTATAATGATAAGAAGGAAGATTATGTTTTCATATTTTTTGGCAAATGATCTCTTAATTTATTATTTCTTCAGTAGTATCTGACCATCGTCCCTACTTCTAGCCCTTGAATCCCTTGTTAATTATGGCCCTCTCCCATTTAGGTTTAATCCCATGTGGATCAAAGAAGAAGAAGCTCAAAAAATAATAGAGAAGGATTTACCTTGAGAAATCCTCTATAAATGAAACATAATATAAAGATCTACCTAATGATGGAATTGGTATACCTCAAATTGCCACACCATGTGTAAGTGAGACTCTGCATGTTTCACCACCATGGAAAACATAATGTTTATGCCTCCTAAAGGGTATTAGGACCCTTCATGAACATATTGGTCCTTTCCCTAATTTACTTGGAAGCAAATCCAATCGTGAAGGAGTCAAAACCTAACCTAATCAACCCCTAAATTCACCTCCTTATGATATTTGTGCACCCTTCCAGTTCATCAAGGAGCGAAAATATCATATTTTCACGCTCTGCTCAGTTATGAAGGCATGAAAATTACAACATTTTTTGCGTTTTGCTCAGTCATAGTGGCGCAAAAATCTTAGTTTAGGCTTATCCCTTTGATTTTGTATCTTGGATCTCATGGATATTTTCTTGGATGAAGTACCCCTTCGAATCCCATCTCACATTCCCTCCTTGGTATGGTTTAGATCCTTGATTCACATCTCCCTCACTTAGATCCATCATATTCTCTAAGTGGTTGGCCTCCCAAGTCCTACCTAAGGAGGGCCATCCTTGAGCTAAGGGGGGGTGATCTTGGAAACACCAAACCTATGGTCCTATAATCCTTCGAGAACACTCATGAGGAGGTCATATTGATCCCAAGATTCTTTCAAGGATGGTGAAGGAGAGATTGGAGAAGGTGTGATCAAACATAACATCAAGTATATCATTTCTAATTAACTTCTTTTAGCTCTCTTAATGATAACTTGGCCTATTCTCCCATATTATCCTTCTTGTTCATTTTATGTATGATATGTTGTATTTGGAGCTAGCTTAAGTACATTCGTATGCTTGGAAGGATTGATTCCTATGTTGTTTGCAAATCTACAAGTTTGGTCATCGATCTTAGAGCTAGAGCTAGCACAACCTACAGGTTGGAGGTCAGGCATCTACTTCTTTCTTTTTTATGCTTATATGATTGTGTATTGTGCTAGATCTAAGAGAATAGATCACCATTTGTTTTTTTTGTCATGGATTAATTATCTATGGGCTTATTGACGTCCATGATATATTTTAACTATCCGCAGGACAAATTCTCTAGAACAAGAATAGGAACAGGTTCAAACACATCACTATGTATTAAATCTAAAATTCCCTTTGCTCCTGTAGCACCATATGCAAATCTTACTTGATTATGTTTTCCATATATCCAATGTTCATATAAATCAAAATCTAGTGTGAAATAAAACATACCGTCAACCATACCTTTACCTCGTAATGCTCAAAGGCCATTTTCTCTAATATACCCCAATATTTGGTTCCATAGCATTGTCTTTCCTCTAGACATAGTTGAGGTTCTATATTCTCTATCTCCTCCCTTAGGCACAATAGAACTATTACATTCATTGATTATGGTGCTTCCCAATAGTTTGTACATATCTCCATTCCAAAATCCCCTCATCAATACCATTGATCCTAGAACCATTTTGCATGTGTCTTTTCCAAACACAGTCTGTACGCATGCATCATCCATCTTTATGAAAAATATTAAGTTCTAATCATTCCATTATTGAGGTGCAACTTAACTCTTCCACATCCAATGATATTGGTCGTCGAATTATCTCCCAGTAAGACATATCCTCCATTATACTTTTCATATTCACAACAATTCCCTATAAGGAGTCATATGAAATGACGCACCAAAGTTAATTATCCATACATCATGATCTAAATGAGTACCTGTGGAATCTAGGTACAAATCCACTCCTTATGAGGAGGTCTTCGCCTCTATGGAATGGGCACAATCAAATCTCTTCACTTTTTCAACAGTCTTATATCTACAATCCTTTTTATAGTTCCCATCTTTACTGCATTTCCAACACTTCCTCAAATATTTTCCTGGGGATTTAGATCTACCCTTAGATTTAGATCTGACCCCAGATTCCTTATGTTTACTTCTCTCCTGGGGATGACCTCTCACAAAAAGGCATCCATGGTATGATTATCCATGTATTTCCACCTCATCTCTTATGATAGTGGGTATGCTATTATTTCATCAAATTTGAAGGTTGTTTTAGTAGCACTACCTATTTCTAGAATCAAGTTATCCCACGAATCTAGAAAAGAACACAATAATGCAATACATTTATCTCCTTTTTTCATTGCAATACCAAAAGAGGTTATTTGAATTACCAGAGTATTGTAGACATTCAGATGCTCTCTCACTCTGTTGTTATCACCCATCCTGAGGTGGTATACTTTCTTTTGTACGGAAAACTTGTTTACTAGATATTTTGATTTATACATCCCTAGCTTGTTCCAAATATTTAACTCACTATCTTCTCCAAACACGTTAAACAATAGATATTCTAATAAGCACAGTCGGATTGTTCTCTTCTCCCTTATTTCTAATTTATCCCAATCTTATTTCATCAATTCAGTGGATTGTGTACCTAGATCCACAACAATCCATTGTTCTTGATCTACAAGAAGATCCTCCTTTTTGAGCTTCCATAGCTCCAAGTTATGGCTGTTAAATTTCTCGATCTTGACCCTTGAGCTTCTTGACATTCTATTTCAATGTACAAATCATTGTTGCGAAGCTCCCAATAAACCCAGGTTTATCACAGACCCAAGATATATCAACTACGTCAAACCCTCATCAACAAAGGTGTCCCCCTGAATCCAATAATTGAGTTGTGATACCACATGTAAGTTTTAAATACATGCATTAAAGCAAATAATACATATACTTTTAATCAAAATAGAGATTACACCACAACATTCACACATAATACACATATATTTACCCTAAAAACCCTTAACTGGGAAAACCAACAAAACTTAGAGCCGCACCTCTCACTTTCTCATTATGATTATTGACCACTCACAATAAAATATGTAGCTATTCTGTATGATCCAAAACACTAATTCATTAACCCATATTAGAAATAGATCCCAATCCCTTAACTAGGATTAAATTACATATTTAAAAATAATGAAAATAGCTCGAAAATAGCCCCAAACATTTCGGTGTTATCGTCAAATGCAGATGTTAAAATGACAACCCCCCCCACACACATGCAAATAATATAGCACATACCCAACAATCATCGCCCCCTACTTCTAGAACTTGACTCCCCTATTAATTATGGCCCTTTCCCATTTAGGTTTAATCCCTTATGGCTTAAAGAAGAAGCAACTTATAAAATAATAGAGAAAGAATGGGGTACCTATATAGATGAGTCTCCATCCTTCATCTAGGAATCCAAGCTCATACTTGGTAAAAGGGCACTGAAGGAGTGGGAAATTCTAATTTCCAATCATTGGATCATAAGAGCAATTAGATACAAGAATATTTAGAACAACATCAATTGGCTACAGAATCAAAGGAGATTGAATTACAAGATCTGAAGAGGTAAAAGGAATTAGATCAATATTTGATTATTGCTCATAGACATGAAGAGGAATTATGGAATTTAAATCCTGCAGTCTATAGTTTGAGTCTGGTGACAACAATACTTCTTTCTTTCATAATCAAGCTAAAGGTCATATTGTAAAAAATAATATCAAAGAAATCTAGAAGCCCAATGGGGAGATGAAGAAAGAGGCAAGGTAATTTTTTCAGGATATCTATTTGGAACCTCTTATTCCCTCTCTTAATAAGAGGTTCCAATTGTTACACTAACTGCCATGCTCAAATCTTGTGGACACAAGACCTCCAAGTGGCCTCAATTGTACAGTAGTGACCCTGAATTTGTGTTACCTATCATACATTGCACGTAGGAATATTGGTCTCAAACTTTCATCTCCGAGATGAACTTATATGCCATCTTGACCACCCTTATGTTACTTCAGAAGAATGTGAGAATATGATTTCAGAGGCACATTATAGTCGAGTAGTAAGGTACTTCGACCTAGAGAATAAAATGGTAGTATTGCAAAAGTAATTCTACTAGCCAAATCTCTTACAAGATGTTGGCAAGTACATTAGATCATGCATTGGCTATGTCATTTCCAAACCTACCATCAAGAAGTAGGGGTTTTGCACTCCATTTCCTACCCCGAATAAACCTTGGGAATATATCTCCATGGACTACATGTATGGATTTCCTTCAACCAAGCATGGAAATAACTGTTGTGGTTGTCGACTGGTTCCCTATGATGGTGTTTTTAACTCCCTATAATGAGATAATCATAGCAGAGGCCACTACTAATATCTTCTTTGAGCCTGTTTGGGTTCACTTTGGCCTCCCACAGACCATTATTTCAAATTGGGACAGTATATTCATGATTACTTTCTAGTCCATCCTATCGTCAATGATGGACACCAAGCTGACCAAATTGACTGCCTTCCACCCCCAAACTGATGGATAGACAAAGGTGATCAATAGGATGATTGTGCATATCATGATATTGTACAACTACAAAGATCCATGCACTTAGATGAGAACCATGCTTATGTTCAAATTAGTTACAACAAATCCCTTCATGGATCTATTGGCCACAACCCCTTTCAGATGTTGTAACACCTCGTTTTTTACCCTAAGATGTAAATATGATGTAATTATATAGAGGTTAGAAGACAAATATGAATGGTCTAGGATGACCAAATATAATGTAAATATGTACATTTTCTTTTTAATATAAAAATACCCAACAAGTGCAAATGAATAAAGACAAAGAAGAGATGGGGGGCTATGATTCCACAAGTGGGGGAAGTGAGAAGGGATAAGGGTGATGAACCTAGTGTATTTTAACTATGCCTTAGCCTTCATTAACATTTATAATCCAAATTCCCTTAACCATGGTTATAAGGATCACTTAAATTAATTAAGGTTTAATTATCTTAATTGAGTATTAAGAGGGGAAAAGTAGCCTTTTTGGGGGGAGCCACAAGTCAAGACAAAACCATGGATATATAATGTTAGAAACCCATGCTTCAGTCATTCATTCCAACATCTAGAGAGGAAGAGCATCCATGCCACGGTAGTTTAAGTTGGTAAACCAAAGGAAGTTTAATTTTCCAGAAGCTACACTCAATCCCTCATTGATCAACAATATCTTAGCTAACCTGATAAATTGGTGCCCGACATTTGGGAACCTGGCCTACAGTGTGGCATCCCTAGAACCTTGTCATGAAAACTTCTTGGTTAGCCTGTACTAGAGCACTAGTGAGGGGAAGGGGATATCCCAATGGAATATGGTAAAAAGAAGGAGGTACCTTCCTTGGCATTGTGCAAGTTGATGGGGAATTAGTGTGGGGTTGGGGTCATTTGTGGATGGGGTTACCCACACCACTTGGGTAGACGATAGGTTCCCTTGGGTGAGGAGTGTGAATGTAAATTGAAGAGGAAGAAGTTGAAATTTTCCCCTTATGGATTGATAAGCATATCTCGAGGGCGACATCTATCAAAGAAAGAGAAGCCTTGATCGAGTGCCTACAGATGGGAGGAATGTTCTTAGCTTATAGCTGGTTGGAAAACATTCCTAAGATAAGTGCCAAATTGTGTATGAGTTTCATGGTTTATAATTTTTGATATATGTGTATGCTTAAAATATTGTTGTTGAATTGTTTATATGCATGAATTATTGGAACATGGTTTGAATGCATATATGGTAGGAATAATCCAATAAAATTGAATGGGTATTTATTTTGAATAATCCACACATATAAATATAAGTATGTTTTCATTGTAAAATTCATAAATTAGATGTGAATGGAAGGGAAATTCAAATTTTGTATCAAAGAGAAAAATGTATGCATAGATTTGAGTACTCTATGTCTCAATAGTGTAAAGATGCTACTTGGTACGTGACAAGTGTACTTGGGTTCCAACCATTGGCCTTAATTAACGTAGCACTACCCATTGCTTCTACACATGATGAATCCTCCCATGCTCAAACTGAGGTTGATTAGGAAGCCAAATTTGTTGAACATATCCATCACATCCAACAACAAGTTCATAATATTTTGTAGAAAGCCAATAATAAGTATAAGCAGTGCCATGATCAACTTTGGGTTCCACACAAGTTCTAGGTTGGAGATAAGGTATGGTTTCAATTATAGAAAGAGCACCTCACAGGACCCCATGAAAAAAATTTATCACTCCAATATGGGCCTTAAATTATCACCAAGCCTATGGGTGAGAATGATTTTAAGTTAAGTATTCCCCTTTCCTCAACTTGCACTGTGTATTTCATGTGGAGTTACTTCAACCATATTTTCCACCTCTCTTAGACACCTCAGCGGTAGTTGACCACATGGTCCTACAAAAATCAATCTTGACTACATTGACCAAGAGACGGTCAACTAGATCATGGCCATTGAGATGAACATTAGTTGTCAACAGAACATCCAACTATATCAGGTCGTCAAAGAAAGGCAGCTTCTTCACTAGGGAAAGTGGCTCACTAGGAGTCAAATTCAATACAAGTTTCCCAATTTTATGGAGGAACTTGATGCAATGGGGATCGTTTCTCCCTAAGGGGGAAGAATATTCCAAGTGGATACTGATGGCCACCCACATATTCCACTGAGTTACCACATTTCTCGATCTTCTTGGAAATTTTGTACAGTTTTTTGGGTCCCAAACTTTCAGGTACATTTTGAGGCCCTAAGAGGTGTTTTTTTGGCATTCGGGGGGGAGGTTGCCATGTCAGGCCATATATCCATCCAAAATTTGTACTTCTTAGTTAATTCTTTTGAATGAGCCATCGTGCACCCTAAATGAATATCGTATGAAAAAATTGTGCCCCCGGGAAATTAGTTGTCCACCTCAAGGCCCGCAAATCCTTTTGGTGCTTCATCTCCCAGGGTTAGGTTTTTAGATGTTTATGACTTTTTCCTCTATTCTTATGATGAAAAATCCATTTGCAGTCTCTTTGTAATTAGCTCTTGCAAATAAGCATAAATGACACATCTTTCTTCAGATATAAGCTACCACCATTCGAGCTAGTTTGTATCGCTTGTAATTTGCAATGTTTTTCCATTCCATTCATTAATATAATTTGGGTTTTACTATACTATTGTGTGCTTTGCAAAATATTTGTGTGTGTGTTTCCATTTTTATATTGTTGCATTCATTTTTTTCTCTAAATAATCCAAATCGGAACATCTTTATCATTGATTGTAGCCAACATATTTATGGAACACTTTGAATCCTTAGCCCTCGACAACTTCCATCCCTCAAGCCTAAATGTTGGTTTCGGTTTTTTTATGACACCTTTGTCATATGGCCACATGGCCACAATTTCCTTAATGATTTTCTTAACCACCTTAATAGTATTTCTCCCCACATTCAATTTAGTATCGAAATCCAAAAGGATAATTCTCTTCATTTTACTTATGTCCTTTTCACTTATCAACCAGATGACTCCCTTTCTCATCAATTGTACCACAAAAAGACTCACATGGATAGATATATTCATGCCTCATCCCACCACCACCCTGGTAAAAAATATGTTGTTCTCAAAACTCTCATCACTCATTCCATTCACATTTCTACCCCCAAAATTATAAATAAAGAGAAATCCCACATAACCAATGCTCTCTTGGCCAATGGCTATTACTTATCCCAAATCAAAAGAACCTTTTTGTGATGTTCTCCATCCGAAATCTAAGCATACTCGCCCCAATCCCCCAACTCAAGCCTCAATATCTCTCCCTTACATATACAAAATCGCCAATTGCATCTCCAAGTTATTAAGTTAAAAGAAGATAAAAATGCTCTTTAAACCTGACAAAACCCTCAAACAATTATTCAAAAGCATCAAAGAGAAATACAACCCATTTCTCTCATAAGGAGTCTACCAAATACCGTGTTCTTGTGAAAATTCTACATTGGATAGATTGGTAGATCTATCCAAACCCATCTTAAAGAACATATTGCTAAAACCAATCTTAACTACCTTAACAAATCTACTATCGCCAAGCATTCCCATAACTCCAAACACCTCATTTGTTTTGACCAGACCAAGGCTCTTGCATCTACCCCCCATTACTCTTCACGCCTCATTCGAGAAGCCCTTGAAATAGAAAAATACCCTAATAATTTCAATCATGAGGATGGCTATAAGCTCAATTATTCCTAGAAACCCTTGATCCATAATCTTAGTCCCTCCCCCCCTCCATAACCCTTGATCCTAACCCCCCCCCCCCCCTTCTTGTATATATTTTTTACTACTATAGTTATCCATCTTCTTTCACAATCGGCCCGTTGTTGTAATTTTTATTTTTATTTTTTTAATTATTTCTGGTTTTATTCCTTCCATCTAATATTTTTTTTATAAATATTTAAAATTTTATTTTCTCCACACTCATCTCCCAAGCCCTTCCCTTATCTATCAATTTTACTTCAACTCAAACTTCATTTAACCTCTTTCGTCTCGTATTCTTATTTTCATTTTAAACCTCCCTTACGAGTCTTCTATTTACTTGTTTAATCAATTTTCCTTTTCTATCTTCTACCTAACATATCTTTTAATTTTATAGTAATTATTCTTAATATATTTATCGGTTTTTTTATAATTACTCATACCATAAATCAATGGTTCAAAAAAATTTCCCCTTTTATATCTAATCTTTCGGTCTTACTTTTTTTAACATCTTTCAACTTTATTTTAATTTTCTAATGATTAATGAAGTGTAGACTCAAAACATTCTTACTTTTTCCTTATACCTTTCAACTTTATTTTGATATTCTAATGATGGTTCAAACATCCACTCAAAACACTGAAACGTTTCTAAAAATCTAACATAATGCAATCCAAATATCCTATACAATAATAACTAAATATATGTTAAACGTCTATCACTATGGGCCTACAAGCCAACTGAAGGAATATATTGAGCATATATTTTTAACTCAAGCATTTTTAGGCATATGATGTATGAGAATCTCATGTGTAAGTAAAACCACCATATTCGAGTCGTTTTAAATAATACTTAAATATAATTAAGTTGCGAGTGTGAGACAAGGATAATAGTTTCCTCTACATCTTCTATAATTATTTAATGGAAGGTCGTCATATTTTTTGTTTTAAGCATCGTCTCGGATAATTATGACATGGTTCACTATTTACTGAAAGTCAAACATGTGTGACCATTTTGAGGTGGTCTATATTTCAAATGTTGAAAAAAATGATGACTCGGCAGAATAAAATGAAGTGGGCCCACCAAGGTGTGATTCACAAGCAATCTCTCTAGTTTATTTTTCGTTCATGGGATTTTAGTAACAATCTTCTCCACAAAGTGTATGACATGGTAAGGATTATTGTTAATTTTGTGTGAAAAAGAAGGATTATTGTTAATTGAATATATCTATGCTAAGAAATAATAATTTGGTGTAAGATTTTTTCAATATTTTTGGGAGATAAATCTAAAGTCCAACTTATGATTATTGGAGTTAACCTGTAAGGTTTTTAATTGAAAATATATTAATTATTTTAATGAGATAAATTTGGATTTATAAAAGGTTTAAATTTTTAATAATTTTTTAGGGAAGTTAATAGTTTTATATTTTAAACTTTTTTAGTTACATTTGTCAAAATTGGAGGATGAAAGCTTTGTTGAAATTATGATTTTCATTATTCAATTTGCATTTATTATTTAAAAAATAGATTCAATGTCCTCAAAAAATTCATGGACACCTTGTTTTCAACGGGATTCTAACTAAAAAATTGTCGGGAAAAAAATTCAAAACATAAAACATTTAGCTTACACTTTTTTTTATTTTATAAATTAACAAATTATAAAAATATATTATAAATTTAATATGACTAGTTGAGGTGGATAGATATCAAACATATTCTCTACAAAATTTAGAGCATATTAATCATGATGAATATATTGTTAATTCACAACATTTAATGATGATCATTATTGCTTATTGAAATTGATTCTTGGATTTTAAGAAAAATTATAATAAATTAATTCATGATCATTATTGTTTATTAAAATTGATTTTTTTTGGCTCAGATGCCAGTGCCAACCACTGAGACTACCCCCTCCCTCAACACATATGACCTCCTTCAACATAATAGGTGACCAGGGGGGAGGAACATATGTCATGTTAGAGTTTAAGAGGATGCAGGGCAATGATGATAGGCATATCAATTCAAAGCAGATGAGCTTAATTCAGGAGCAAGTGTCGGACAAAAGAATTAATAGAGAAGTGATAATGAGGATTAAGGCAATCCCAAACATGTGGGACCGGAATTAAATTGTAATGGCAACCAACTCCAGGTTAATGCAAGGCCTTCAACCCATTCTAGCCATTGAGTTGAAGCTCTGATATCTGGTTACGGATAGAAGCACCAAGGTAGAGAGGCGGGTGGAACTAGCAAGCAATGATAGTAAAGGAGGTTCCCTCACAGTGTCTGACACCCTTCTGTGGACAACTATGACACCCCATCAGAAATCCAGATGTTGACTTGGTAGTAGAAGGAGAACCCATCCAAGCACAGAACCCCAACAAAATTTCAAGGAGGAGGTTATGTATCATATCGAACAAGTGATTGAGGCCATGGAAGCTTGTTCTCTTGACAAACATAACATGGAGCAACCAAGCCATGCTGTAAGCAATCCCTATTGGAATTTCAGGAACAATCTCATGTGCATATTGATGGAGAGGGAATTCATGGAAGAAAAGACCCCGAAAACAAATGGGTGATTCAGAGAAAGTGGACAATGTATATCGACATTTGGATGATCTGGAAAAAGATGTGAGCATTGTGAAATTCTATATCACAATAGATCTAAAGAGCTGAGGATACCTCACAAAGAAAGAATGAGCAGAAAATTTGAAGAAGAGTGAAAACTGCAGTAAAAAAGAGCAGAAGAATAAGAAGGCAGGAGAACTCAGATAGGAGCAGAATAATGTCACATGTTCCAATTATCAATATAATAAACAATGATGTTACAATGGAGATAATTCGAATCATGCAGGATAATTTGAACCCTCTGTTGGTCTAGCATAGGAACTATCACCACTGGAGTGCTCCGGAAGACTCAAAGTCAATTGAACTGAACCTAAACTCCGCTAAATGAATTCACAATCAGTTAATTGACTAAGGAGGGCGCAATAGTGAGTTTGTCATGCATGCCAGTCAGAAAAGGGCGCATGAGGCCACAATCGGTGGCATTTGGAGCTCTAAGCCCCCACAAGAGTCAGATAACTCAGGTTGACTGCACTGGAACACTCAGTAGGTTCCTATAAAATAGGGAACTGACTGAAGTGGTCCTAAAATGATGCATATAGGTCTCAGAAGGTGGTAGATGGATCCTAGATGACATCTGCACACCACTAGGGGGAAAATGACATCATCAACAATTAGGAAAAATAAATAATGCTAGGTAGGAGAAGGATGGAGTATTGAAGTATCCTAACACCCCCCCTTAATCCATACTTTGCATCATGGGCTGTGGTTACTAAGACCAAAGTTCATCCATACAATCAAATAAATGATCAAAAATAAAGAATTGTCCATGAACCAAGGAAATGGTGAAAAACCTCATGGGAAAAATACCCCCCCTCAAAAAGAACAGCAGTAGAGAACTCAAAGAACCTCCATGCTAAGAAGAGAAGGAAAAAACTTTCCTCAGTGAAATCCTTTGCAAAAATATTGACAAGCTACTCCTCTGTAGGATAGCAATGTAGGTGCTAGATTTGGATCTACTCCTTTGATGTGCCTCCCACTATGTAGAAGTTGTTGTTAAGTCTTTCAAGAAACCTTCTTTCTACTAGAGTGATGGATCATGGTGATCCAAATCATGAACCTTTGAGTACATTTTGTCAAACAACCGAGATTGTTTCCTGGTTGTAGATCCCCCATGGAAAGTCTCTCCAAGAGATTGTGGATCAAACCCCACCATCATGCACCACCTCTCTGAGAGAAGTCGATCTGCATGACAAAGTGCAAGTTTTGCATGATACTGAGATTTGGTGGTTCTATGGTTAGATGGATCCCCAACTGTGTTCCCAGCAGCTACAAGGACTTTGTGAGCCCATATTGGCCTTGGACATGGATTGGGAGCATGTGTTGGATATGGATCTGAATCTGAATCTCCTTGAACTTTATTCTCAACATCAAGATCTCGATCCTCATCTTCATTAGAAGAGGTATCACTCCGATCTTCATCAGATTCTGATGGGGTAGGCAGAGAGTATGGAAAAAAATGTGAGAATTCATATGCCTTGGAGGCATGGTTTGCAAACCCTTTCGCTATAATCTTCCTAGTGGAGATCTCTGCAATCTCAACTGTGTCAGGACCAAAGACCACTTTCTTCGGTGAACCTGTGTGAGTCATATGATATACAAACAAAAAAAATTCTGACAAAGAAGGCACAAATAGAACATTCTTGAACTTTCCATGATCCATATGTACTTTTCCCTTACCTTCAGCAGAGATCTGAGAGTTGTCTCCCATGTGAATTATCGGACCATCTTTGATATCTAGAGAAGAAAATGATTCTCTAGAGGAAACCATGTGGTTGGAGGATCCTGAATCTATGAGGAGGGCATGTGATAGATTCAGAGGGCTTGTGATTTTGAAAATCCATCCTTCAGTGCATGGAAACTCTCATGACCATCAGAATCACTTCCAGAATTAGTCTCTCTTGCACCTTTCAGGAGGGCAGTGTTGTGTTGTTCAAGAAGCTTGGTCATTTGATATATCTTCTTCTGCATGCAAGATCTCTCTGGGAGGTTTCCTTTCTTGCAATAGGAACACTTGGATTTCTCAAATCCATTATGTTTGTCCTTCTTAGATCTGGAAGATCCTTCTGATGGACTTGACTTGGCATTTTGCTTGGGTTCAGATTGCCTCTTATCCTTGCTTTTGTGCTTCCCCTTCCCATTCTCACTTTTTGCTTCTCCAACCATAAGAGATTGATCTTTGGAGGCCTGCAAGGGACCCATCTGTATCAACTTATCTTGTTCTTGGATGAGAGATTCAATGAAACAATCTAAGGAGGGAATCTTCCAACCATGGATTGACATTCACTTAGAATGGAAGGTAGATACAAATATAGAGAACTTGGGACCTAGCTTGCTTAGAATGGATATTACCAGTTTCTCATCCTTCTTCTCAATGCCACAGTGCTTGCATTGCATAACCAGATATTTGAATTTTGAAAAGAACTGATGAATGGTCTCAAAACTGCTCGATTGTAGATCAATCAACTCATTTTCCAAAATATGGCCTCATAGCTCATCTTGTTTGTTGAAGAGAGTCTCTAAATTCAACCATAGCTCTCCTGGAGTCTTCAGTCATTTGATGTGGAAGAGTAGATCTCTGGAAATATGAATGCACATGAAACCAAATGCTTCATCCAATCTATTCAGATACTAGGTTTTCTCCACAGCTGATTTTGGTTCAGGATCCTTCCCCATTGTCACCTTGTACAGTGATTCGTTTCGCAATACCATCTGCATATCAGCCCTCCAATAAAGATAATTGAACGCTTTAAATATTTTGGGAGAGAGAGGAGAGTTTGAATTGTCCGTTACAATTACTGGGGCGAATACAAGTCGAAACTGTTGCTACTACAAAAAAACTATTGCAACTACAGAAAACTACTATAACTGCTGCAATCAGAAAACTACTGTAACTGCTACAACTGCATAAAACTACTATAACTAGAAAAAAATGTTGTAACTGTTGTTGAACTCAAAAACTTTGAATAAAATGCAAAAAACTCTCAATAAGGAGGTAGACTACTACTAAGCACTGCTTTAGTATAGTAGGCACTTTTATGCGGATCCTTCACACCTGGCTATACCTCATTGGATTTCTCCAATGAATTTAATGCAATCACACCAGGATTTGCTGTGAAAATCCAGAGGCTTCTGGTGCATAGCTGGAAGCAGTTTCTCAACCTATTCACCCAAATGGATTTGATACCATGTGAAATTATATGTCATAGCAGATCTAAAGAGGTGAGGATACCTCACAAAGAAAGAATGAGCAGAAAATTTGAAGAAGAGTTAAAACTACAGTAAAAAGGAGCAGAAGAATAATAATGTAGCAGAACTTAGATAGGAGCAGAATAATGTCACATGTTCCAATTATCAGTATAATAAATAATGATGTTACAATGGAGAGGATTCGAATCATGCAGGATAATTCGAACCTCAGCTGGTCTAGCATAGGGATTATCACCACTGGAGTGCTCCGGAAGACTCAAATTCAACTGAACTGAACCTAAACTCAGCTAACTGAAGTCACAATTAGTTAACTGACTAAGGAGGGTGCAATAGTGATTATGCCATGCATGCCAGTCAGAAAAGGGTGCATGAAGCCACAATCAGTGGCATCTAGAGCTCTAACCCCCCACAAGAGTTAGATAACTCAGGTGGACTGCACTGGAACACTCAGTAGGTTCCTATAAAATAGGGAACTAACTGAAGTGGTCCTAATGATGCATGCAGGGCTCAAGAGGTGTTAGATGGATCCTGGATGACATCTGCACACCACTAGGGGGAACATGACATCATCAAAAACTAGGAAAAATAAATAGTGGTAGGTAGGACAAGGATGGAGTATTGAAATATCCTAACAAGAATCATGTTTCATGGATGATCTAGCAAAAGATGTGAGCATCTCATGTCATGTAGCAAATGGATGAGGGAATTCCAATGACACTCATATCCATACTTCTCCAAATGAGAAGCACTCAGAATGATGAAAGTAGGTTCATAACTATCTAGGTTTTGAAAATGCAGCCAGGAAGTAGAAAGTATTTTTTCTTTATGCTAAGCACTAGACATTCTCATCCTTTTTTGGCCTGGCAAACCCAAAAAAAAAAAAAAAATTTCCACTTATTGGCGAGTCTAAATCTGTTTTAAAACTGACTAAGTTTGATTTGTTGGTTGGTCTAGTTTCCCTAGTAGCAGGCCAACCACAAATGTTTTGCAACATATGTAAATTATGGTAATGAAAGGTCTTGTCTAACTTATAAAAAAAATGATTTTTTGGATTTTAATAAAATTTATAATAAATTAATTATTTATGTCAATTTTTTGTTTTTATAAAAAATTGAGAAAAAAAAATTGGATGAGTTTCTGGATTTCACAATGAATATCCACTGTGAAAATCTCCATGCTCAATTTGTTTCTTATTATTTTATTCTATAAATTAACAAATTATAAAAATTAATATTGTAAAATACTCAATATATTGTAAAATAGTCTAGCAATATTACACAATATAATATAAATACTCACATTATTACATGTTGAAAAAATATTTTAAAAAAATAATATTCTTAATGTTATAAATATTGCAAACTTATGTAAAATGATGATAATGGTGATCGTTATTACATCCACTAAGACCAACTTTGTTTGATCGCACCTTAAAAAAAGTTACAGAATCATTTGTTTTTTAAGAAAATTAATTATGTGCTCGAAAAACTTTTAGAGACGCAATCTTAAATCACCATAGTTGTGATGAGTTAAAAGGTTAGAAATTTGATTTTCATATTCAATGCTCTTAGTATCACAAAGATGACAAATTCTTTCATCCCACCGCATTTTAGGAATTGCTCGGTGTTACAATATGGTGTCATGAGAATTCGTTCTTATTTTAGCAATGTTGATTTGTTTCTTTATGCTAGTTAAAACAAAGAGATACTTTTGATCTTCTAGATTATGGTTGATCACCTCCTTATAATATCATAATTTTCTCTTACCTGCTAATTCTTTATCACACTGCAACTTCTCCTTAAATTTAGATGTAATAATACTTTTATTTCTTCGGTATGTGTTATGTTATTTGCATGTGTGGGGGGGGCAGTCTTTGACCATACACTTGATGATCCCCACCATCTAGTGCTCTACCGTATGTGTTGGGTACTACATGTAGCATTGGATCAAGGGGTATTATCATGGGGGGAATTCTGACACCCTACCCCTACTGTGAAGCAGACATTGGAAATGGGTGTTATCCCATTTCCGATGCAAGCGAAGTGAGTTCGGAATTTTTTGGGCTATTTTTGGGTTCTTTCTAAAAATATGTAATTTAATCATGGTTAAGGGATTGGAATCTATTTTGTAATCCGGGTTAATGGATTAGGGTTTTGGATGTTGTGGAATACATATATTTGTATTGTGAATGATTAATAATCAATATGAGAAAATAAGAGGTGCGGATCAAATTTTTGTTGGTTTTCCTAGTTAAGGGTTTCTAGGGAAAATCTCTATGTATTATGTGTGAATGTTGTGGTGTAATCTCTGTTTTTCTTAAAATAATATGTATGCTTTGCTTCTCTTCACATGTTTAAAACTTACATTTGGTATCAAAGCTCGATTATTGGCTTCAGGGGGATGCCTTTGTTGCTGAGGGTTCAACACAGCTGATAGATATTGGGTCTATGATAAACCTAGGTTCAATGAGAGATTTGGTGCGTTGGTTTGTGCATTGAAAGAGAATGGTGAGCGGTTCAAGAATTGAGATCGAGAAATTTAATGGCTAGAACTTTGAGCTATGGAAGCTCAAAATGGAGGATCTTCTTGTAGATTGGGAACAGTGGATTACTGTGGATCCGGGTACACAACCCACTAGAATGTCGAAAGAAGATTGGGAGAAATTAGAAAGAAGGGTGAGGAGTACAATCTGATTATGCTTATCAGACTCTGTGTTTTTGAACGTGTCTGGCGAAGATAGCACGTTAAAGCTATGGACAAAACTAGGGTGTTTGTATCAATCAAAATCCCTAGTAAACAAGTTGTTTCTACAAAAGAAACTCTATCACCTCATAATCAATGATAACAACACAGTGACAGAGCACCCAAATATCTACAATACTATGTTAAGTCAAATGACCTATTTTTGCAGTAAAATGGATGAAGAAGATAAATGTATTACATTATTTCGTTCTTTGCCAGATTCATGGGATAACCTAATTGTAGCAATATGTAGTTCTAGTCAAGTAACCTTAAAATTTGATGAAATTGTAGCATCCTTGTTTTCATAAGATATCAGGCATAAATCCATGGATAATAATAACATGGATGCCTTATCTGTGAGAGGTCGAGGTCACCCCTAGGAGAGAAACAAGAATAAGGGATCTAGGGGGAGATCTAAGTCTAAGGGTAGATCTAAATCCCTAGGAAAATTTATAAGGAAGTGTTGGAAATGCAATAAAGTAGGGTACTATAAAAAGGATCATAGATCTAAGAATGTGTAGAAAGCAAAGGGATCTGAGAATACCCCTTCCATAGAGGTGAAGACCTCCTTAGAAGAAGGAGGGGATGTGTACCTAGCTTCCACAGGTAATCATTCAGAACATGATATATGGCTAATTGAATCAGGTGCTTGGAGTCCTATGACCACCCTTCATAAGGAGTGGTTCTATGAATATGAAAATTACAATGGAGGATATGTGTTCTTGGGAGATGATTCACAAGCCAATATAATTGGACATGGAAAAGTCGAGTTGAAACTCAAGAATGGAAGGATCATAACTCTCCCTGGAGTACTACACATTCCAAATCTAGTGAGAAACTTGATATATGTCGGAAAGATGGATGTTGTAGGTGTACAAACTGTGTGTGGAAATGAAAAATGTAAAATGGTTTGAGAATCAATGGTATTGATGAGGGGATTTCAGTTTGGAACTCTTTAAAAACTATTGGGAAGAACCATCATCAATGAATGTAATAGTTCTTTTGTGCTCGAGGGAGGATATAAAGAAGACAGAACCCTAACTGCATTAGGAGGAAAGAAAATTCTATGGCATCAAATATAGGGGCATATCAGAGAAAAGGGTCTTCAAGCATTACAAGGTAAAGGTATGGTTGAAGGTATGTCTGATTGCACACTGGATTTTTATTTATGTGAACATTGCATATATGGAAAACAAAATCGAGTAAGATTTACATCTGGTGCTACAAGAGTAAAGGGAGTTTTAAAGTTAATACACAATGATTTGTTTGGACCTATTCTTGTTCCATCATTAGGTTGAGTTGTGTATTATGTTTCATTTATAGATGATTTCTCAAGGAATGCATGGATTTATTTACTTCAAAATAAATCTGAAGTGTTTGCTAAATTTAAATAATTTAATTCTCTTATAGATAATCAGACATAAAAGAAAATAAAGGTGTTGAGGATAGATAATGGTGGGGAGTTCTATGGGAATGAATTCGAGGAATTATGTAAGAAGTGTGGTATAGCAAGGCAGAAGACTACTCCATATACACCTCAACAGAATGAAGTTGCAGAAAGTATGAATAGGATGTTGTTGGAGGATCCTAGTCGGCTAGCCAATTAGGTCCTTCAACCAACTACTTTCCCTACATGTCGGCCTGAACTTGTCGGTCGGTTGATCCGACAAGACCGTTATGTAACTGATTGTAATATATATCAATATAGACTGGAGAGTGAGAAAAAATGTATTTGTAATTAATCTCTTGTATATACTTTGTACAGCCTCTGTTGATTCATATAATACTTGTTGCTTCTATCTCCATTACTTTGTCTTGTATGTATACTATATTGTAAATACTTGTTTGATCTTTCATGATGTATTACTAGTAACTATACAACTTGATTGACTACAACATTGGTTTTGTTTCCGGTAGTAATTCATGAGATGACAATAAGTATGAACTACTAATAACCGAGCAAGAAATCAGAGAATGGTGGGATAGAAAGATAGTGAATTACTTACAAAATTATGCTAGAAGAAACAAGATAACTATTGCTCAAGCGAGAGAGAAGTTCTTATCTGAAACACATGAGAAGTTTGTCAAGGATGTTCCATGCGCACTGAAAAATATCCTTGATGAGAAGGCCAGAGAATGAAAGAGATCAGAAATTGCTCACAAAATTAATCAATGGAGGACGAACAAATCTCTGTGAATGGTGCGAAAAGCTTGCTGATGATTTTTTCCAAGAATGTGCAATTGAAGAGCGATTCTTTATAGCCAACTTGATGAAGAGATTTTACAATGATCGAACTGACCAATTTTTGTTCGCGTTACCGACACTTTTGTTCAAATTCCTGATCGACAAAGCTATAGGACACATTGTCAAGCCACGATCACTTTTGATACCACCTCTTCCAAATTCAAATTGGGCGGAAAAACAAAAAGAGTGAGAGAAGTTCGTGCAAGAACAAGAGTGGAAGCACTTATTGAGAAAATGAATTTTCATGCCACCTTAGTCGCTTAAAATATTTTGGTTCGGCAATGGGGGAGTACCCAAACAGGTGTCGGGTAGAATAGATGTCTAACAGCTGATGGATAAAGTAAAATATGACAAGCACCGAAAATTCACAAAAATTTGAAAAAGAAATAATGGCAAGCCATAAGAGCACTCCAGATATTCAGAAAATTGAACAAGAAAAGTGAAGAAAAATATGAGAGGAGATAAGGGAGCTGACCATTGTGTTCCAGAAAAAATGAAAGTCGGGTATGGTTACAGACGAGGCAGGAAATCCTCCTGAGTTGATACAGGATCAACAAGTTGTGGGAATTGATGAGCCACTATCACCTATGGACGAAGATAAGTGGGTTGAGCATGGTAGAGCTCTTCAAGTGAGTATACTTGAGGTCAGAACTCTGAATTAACTGTTGCAGTTAGCTCACGGTGTTAGAGTGAAAGAAATTATTGAACAAGACTTGGGACTTTGTGTTGGTTAGTATGGCATATGGATTCAACGAGACCGAGAAGGAAATGAATCATACCAACTGTTGATCCAGTGTCCAACAAAAGGGAATTGGATCACCTTTCAGCTTGAGTTCTCTAATAGAAGCTTCTATCTATTATATTCAGATCGTGAGGGACCACCCCGCCAGCCACTTCCAACATTGAGTCAATCGTCGATTCAGTCGAAGAATCCGACAAGAAACGTAACACCAGTAGAATAAGCAAACTTTGCTTGGTTGTGCATGGAATTTGTAGTTGAACACAAACATACAACTGATGACGAAAGTCCCAATGATTTAGTCTACACAAAACAAGAAAACCTAGAGAATGCATTAGTACCTGTCAACACACATCAGGATATAGTACTTGTACCTATTGAAGACCAAATAGTTTTCATTTCCAATGGAGGAAATAGAACACCATCACCACCAATTATCTTGGAAATCACTCCAGATACGGCACACCTAACGGCACACATCCCCTTTTATGAAGGAGATGAATATCCTCAAAGACATTGGTTTGTATGCGAATCGATATGGGAAGCAAATGTTGTGGTCAATGAGGATCATCAAATGGAACGGTTTGCAAGATCTCTGCGTAAAAGAACCCTCACTTGGTACATGAAATACAACGAAAGAACATTGAATTCAAATAAGTCTCAGATTAAGCAGCATTTTTTGTCGTTCTTTAAAACCCCCGACATCAAATATCTAGCAGTGAAAAAATTGAAAGGCATCACCCAGAAACCAACCGAAACTGTTCGCAAGTACGACAAGAAATTCAAATATTTGTTGAGTCATATCAAGTACCAAATTGAGGAGCCTCTGCTAATACAATGGTTCGTAGTAGTATTTCTACAAAGAATCAAAATGCATATTCAGCTGCATGACTTTAATACATATGAAGAAGCATTAAAGAAGGAACTACAAATAGAGATGGATGACAACTACCCGACCAACTCTGTCGACCAATGCATAGACGAACAATTAGAAATCATGAAAATATCCATTCGTGAAATCGTCCTACGAATATTGGAGTTGTGGTGTTCAAAATGTTCAACAGGAAAACACACAAAAGACAACTGTCAGTACGAGATCCGTCGACAAGATGTGCACATTGTACATACAAAATAATTTTGTGATATCTGTCAGGAGTATGATTTTCACACAAAAAAATAATTTCCATACAACATGAAGAATGTGTGAGCTAAATGGTGTGCCAATTGCGAAACAAAGTCTCACAGCATAGCAGAATGCGCTTTGAATTTGAAAAGCATGAAAAATTACCATGTTGTCTATTAGACAAATACTGTCGACCAGAAAGACCGCAATGAAAAAAACGATTGGCACCAAAGAAATGACAGCTGACAGA
This sequence comes from Larix kaempferi, assembly GCA_027924585.1. Lineage (NCBI taxonomy): Eukaryota > Viridiplantae > Streptophyta > Pinopsida > Pinales > Pinaceae > Larix > Larix kaempferi. The sequence goes on along the minus strand of BSBM01000871.1, from coordinate 6,619,304 downwards.
ATGATTGGAGAGGTGAAAAATACAACCAACCAGTAGGATTCAATGGTCGAGGGCGGAACAATGGAATTCGTGGACCTCAACCCCGTTGAAGACTTAAGTGCTTTACATGTTTTAGTGAAGAACATTTGTTTGCAGACTATCCATGGAAAGACAAGACAGATTTGAAACTTTGTACAAAGTGTGGGGTTGGTGATCACTTCTTGGAGGATTTCCCAACCATGCTTGAGAAAATTATAAATAAAAAGAATTTTAATGTCTTCTATAGTGTTCCCAAATGTGATTTTGTTAAAACCAAGAACTTGCAAGTTGTAACCCGACAAGGCACTAAAATTGGCATTGACAATCCAAAAATCACAAAATTGAAAAGCAAAGATGATTATCCCAATCCGATTGAACAAAAGCAATTGTATAATAATGCTGCAAGAATATTCCAAGAACTTGCCTCACAAGAAGATAATGATGAAGCTCAACAGAAACACATTAATGAATTGCTCCAATTAATAACTAAATAAGTAGTCGCAAAGCTAATAGACATAATGTATGAACTTAAAAGAAAAAATGATAAAGAAAAGCAGACCAAAAACCTTTGTCAACTGAACCAAAGGGATAAAAATGATGTTGACCCATTGGTTGATATGGAAATTAAAGGATACTATGTCCGACAAGTCGTCCTTGATTTTGGATCACAAGCCAACATCATGACTCAAACAACTTGGGAGCGTTTGGGCCGACCAAAATTTTATGAATCAGACATATATTTAAAACTCATCGACCAAAGTCTGATTGAGCCAATTGGAGTATGGATAAATGTCGAGTCATCCATCATGGGAATATCAACAAAATTTTATTTCGAAATCATCGACTCCAAGGAAGGATCCAATTCCTTCCCTGCATTAGTCAGTCATCCTTGGGGAAGAAAGAAGAAAGCGTCGATATCCCTCGAAAAATACAAGATAAAACTTAAAGGCTACGAAAATAAAGAAATTATACCCATCCATCTCAAGGAAAACCTTGGGAATAACCTATCAATGACGACGCCAACATCCAACGACTATACCAAGTGATGCAAACTGATGAGGATTATGTCGAGCCTAATAGTCAAGGGGAGATCCACCTTGGTAACCCCTCATCTTTCAGATACAATTCAAACACTGAACTCTATGACTGGAAGATGGAAAAATATGAATATCAAGTATGATACTACTTGACAATAGAAGTTGTTCCAAAGAAAAAAGTACAACAATGTTACACTATTTCCATAATCCTAAATATTTTTGAAAGGAAAATCAGATAATATCCAACACTCGCACCTGTGAAGAACGAATCGTAGGGTATCCCACCACTGAGATATAAATAACGAGAGTCTCTCGCATCTCATGTCGATGAAGTATCAAAAAGTGTAGGAGAGCAAGGTCGACTTCAAATTTTATTCAAAACCATCACCGGACAAGCTGCACGTTGGTCGGATACACACCAGTCGCGACTTCATACATGGTCCACAGCGTCGACATATTTTGTCGAAAGGTTTGGCGGAAGAAAACTCGCCTCCCAAGCGAAAATATCGACATTCACCCAGGGAAAAGATCCCCAGAAGCACATCGACATCTATGAAAAGGAATGGAAAAGACTGGGGATAGAGATGAAATAATCTAGATGCACTTATTCCCCAGCACACTTGATGATTTTCCTAACAAATGGTATAAATGGAAGAAGCCATAGGAGAAACTTTCATTTGTAAGGAACTTAGAGAGAATTTTATTAAAGATTTTTCTTTCACTCCAGAGGACGACATGTTGAAAGATGCAAGTAATTAGATTAGAAGTTTCCTACAACCAACAAGCATCAAAACCCCGACAGATAGATACCGACAGATCTCCACATGTGATAGCATCAAATCAACAGAAATTCAACATTCGAAAAGACTGAAGATGAAAAATGACAATACCAAAGGGAAAAGTTTCAGATGGAAGAAGGAACATCCAGCTTCTTCAAAACCTATCAGAACAATTTTTAAGGTAGAATCAAGAAAGAAGGACGAGCCAGAAAGATTGATTGTAGAAGACTTTCCACTGGCATTCACAAATTTAAAGAAGGCGAATGTCAGATTAATGAAACAAGAGCACCAGAGTGGAGGGACACACAACTAAAATTGAAATAATTCGACATATCTAATGACAATTGACTACAAATGGAAAATATTGGGGATTATTGGACTGAGGAACAGATAGCAAAAATTACAAACTTGTTGAAAGAATTTCAAGATGTTTTCGCTTGGGATTATAAATATTTGAAGGGATTAGTACAGGAGATGGGACTGAAATGAAAATTGACATCAAACATAATTCCAATCCTGTCAAGAAAATACCTTATAAGCTGGCACATAAATCTAAAGACATTGTCAAGAAATAAATAGACAACATGCTCGTCGCCGCAATTATCTATCCCGTTGACCAGGCCGAGTGGGCGAGCCCAATGGTCGTATAGAAAAAGAAATACGATCCGACATGGCTTCGGATCTGTGTTGACTTTAGGGAGCTTAATAAAGTAACGCTGATATATCCATTCCCATTTCCTTTCACCAACGAAATGATCAATGAAGTTGCAGGGCACAAAAGCTATTCATTCACTGACGGATTCTCTGGTTATAACCAATTCCCTATTGCAAAAGAAGACCACTAGAAGATGACGTTTGTCTTTGAGTTCTGATCATTTGCATACAGAGTAATGATATTCGGATTGAAACATGCACCAGCCATCTTCTCGAGAATTGTCACTAAAGCATTCCAAGAATACATATACAAAACAATAGTTGTCTACTTCGACGACTAGACAATCTATTCTATGTTGAGAGACCATTGTAAGTGTCTGATATTAATGTTAGAGAGATGTCGTCAAATACAAATATCTTTGAACATCAAGAATTCTATATTCATGACGCCAATAAGAGTTCTTGTTGGACATGTTATTTGCAAAGAAGGCATAAAAGTTGATTTCACAAAAAATTAAAGTTATTCTTGTCTTGAAACCACCAGTCAATTCAAAACATCTTAGAATCTTATTGGTACATATGGGTTATTATCGAAATTTTATTCACCATTATTTCGACATGATGTATCCACTTGAAGAATTACTGAAAGAAAATAAGGAATTCAGATGGACAAATGAATGTGGCTGTAATACCCTCTGATTTATTCCTTGGACATATGTTGTGGTTATTATTTTTGTTTTGATGTGGCACGAGGTGTCAGGAATATGGTTTGCACATTATTACTATTATGTTGGACATTATTATTTTATTAATAAAATAAAACAACTGGATCGACCGATACTACATAAAAAAAGTATGAGGAACCATGATGTTACGGGCAAGGGGTTGTGGGAAAAGTGTTACCTTGTGTTTTGACCTATGTGGATGTGATACACCCTTCTTGTGGACTTGGTGGACCCTCTTGATTTATGCACCCTCATCTGTTATGCTACCCCTTGTTTTCTATTTTATTCCGAGATTAATTTTATTTGGAGTTAGAGTTTTTTTTCCTCACCTAGTGCACCCCTCATGAAATTTTGTAACTCCCACCTTGATGAGGACTCTTCCTCTCCCATATAATGTTCCCTCTTTAGAATTTTAACTCCCATTTTGATAATTTGGGAATGTAAATCCTCCCTTGTTGTCTCTCTCTCTCTCTCTCCCCAATTCGAATTGCGCTTGGGAAATGGGATTTGGGTGGGTGTGAGCTAGTATATCTTGTTGGTTATGCATGCTCTTGGATCTTGTTTTTGCTATGGTAACGGTGAGATTGGTTTTGATTTCTATTGACATGAGTTTTTTTATGGTCGGTGCACCCTTTCTGAGCATGTGCCCAATTTGAGTTACTCTTGAATTGCCACTGTTTTGTCCCGAAATTGCCTCTGGAGATCCTGGATTGGAAGTGATGTGGGATCCACTTGCCATTGGATTTGAGGTTCGACTAATATATTTCTAAATATTTTTTCCTGGAGCCACTAGAATTTACCTAGAGTGGAATTCGGGGGATACTTTCCATTGGGTTGTGGTTGGACTGATTTCTCTTGAAAACTTTGTCCTGGAATTACCACTGAAGATCCTAGATTGGAAGTGATGTGGAATCCACTTGCCATTGGATTGATTTTGGACCAATGTTAGATGGGTTTCGCGGTTGATTTCACTCTTTCTTGTGGCATCATGGTTCTGGATCGTGGGTGACCATTACAAAGTTAGTTTTGGCTTGCATTGTGTCTATGGATGGGTGGAACATGACACGGTCGATTTCAGTTGCGTATTTTGCAAGATAAGTACTTTATTTCATGTTTATTTGAATTAATTGGATCTGATATTAGTCTTATATGGTTTCACATGAAATGTATGAGAAAATATATGAGTTAATTATGGAGTAAATCTCTCATAGATTTTAGTTACATTATGCTACTAGTTTTTGGGAAAAATAGCTAACTAGTTTTTGGTATTTTGTGAGAAAGTGCTTGAGAAAAATGTTTATTTGGAACCTCTACTACAGATATGATAATTGTGCATATGTTATTTATATTGTGTGTACTTTTATTGTGCAATAGCATAGGAATGATTGAAAACACCTCTCTATAGTGTTTCTAGTCTCTATTCGAAAACTAGTTCACTAGTTGGGTTGTTCTAGGTAGTTTCGAGACTTGGCATGTGAAATGTTTGAGAAAATGCCTAAGTGAGATAACCGATATTAGATATGATAATTACACTTGAAATGTATGAATAAATGTGTGGAATATTTCCTATATAGTTCTAGATTTTCTTATCGAAATCCTAGTTTTGTTTCCATTCACTAGCTCCTTCGAAAGAATTGTTTTAAATGGATTTATGACTTTGCATGAGAAGTGTTTGAAGAAATGTTTACATGAGTTATACCTCTAATAAGACTGATAATACATGGTATTTAGAGTTGGAACATGTAATATCCTGATTTTGACCCCATCACATTAAAATGTAAATGATGTAATATCATTATAAAATCATGGTGAGGAGCTCAAGACCAAGGCCCCACCATCAATTTAGTGTTGAAATTGATGCATATGGTTTGTGTGCTAACCAGGAACAATATAAACCGTAAATATCATGTAAATATGCATTTTAATAAAAATACCCACAACTAGCTATGCAATGCAACAAGAGTATGGAGGCATTATTTTTTCAAGGAATTGGGAGGGAAATATTCAAACCATTGAACCAATCAAGTCAAGCCAAATGTCAATGAGAGAACCCATGAACCTTCAACTACACATGTTGAATTTTGTACCCAATCATTTATTTCTCCCAAGAGTTGGTTGAAATAGTTATTATTTGGGAAATGGTGAGGTATGGATGTCTCATTTTTCATGTATGGGAAAGCCACCATTTTGGAAATTCATGTTTGGCTTCTTGGGAAAGAAAAGAGCCACGAATTTTCTCCCCAAGCCATTCTTCAACCATGATTTTGGCTCTCTCATGATTTTTGAGCTTGCCGGGAATTTTTCTCCACGTTTTTCCCTGTGTTTCCTTCATTCTCAGCTAGGAGAAGGGAATTTTTGTAATATAGAACAGTGGGGAAGAAGATGAATCTGATTTGGGGGTCCTGGGAGGTCGTTTTTGCCATTTAAATGCGTATATACCTATGGGAGAAATCGGTTTTTCTCCCTGTGGTCGATTTTCCTTCCCACAACTCGATTTGGGTGCTATGATTTGGAGAAAATCCATGGACATTTTGTTTTGTACAACCCATAGTTGAAAACGTTTTTCTATGCCAACAATTGTGCTCACTATGTGTAGAAAGAGTATGGGGCATGAATTATGGGTATCCATTGATTTGGCTTGAGCTTGAGTGCAAGCATCCAAAAATAGAAGAGGGTTCACATTTGGCTTGATAAACCCAGCTATGGACTCGCTTGGCTTAGATGTTATATTCATTTTTGTTGTGCATGAGCTTGAGTGTTCCCATTCCTTGTGGAAATCATGCCCAACTTCGGGGTGGCAATTGTATTGAGAGATTGATGAACACAATTGGACTATGGCTAGGTGGAATGTTGCAGTTGTATAGCTAGTTGCTTGGGAAAAATTCACCATCAAGATAAGTATTCTCTATGTGTATTAAACTCTGTAGCTTTTATAATTATTGTTTGTTCTGATTATGTTGATGAATGCAAGTGAAATGTATGTCGATATATATTTTACTTCCGCTGTGTTTATTTGATTATGCATTTTACTAGTTTTATGAATTTTCAATAATGAATGGGGATGAATTTTTGTAAAAGCCCAAAATTGTAGTCATGTTCCTTTCCTTGCATTGGATCGATGGGAGGGGACGTGATAGTGTGGTATCGGAGCGTAGGTTACAATATTCGGCTTGCATGGGCCAAATCTGACCACTTACAGAGGTAAGACACCTTCCTGATCACCACTAATCATCAAGAAAAATTTCAAAATTTTCAAAAAAAAATCTAATTTTTTGGAGTTTTCTGCCTAAGTATGTGTCAGTGCAAAACTAAAAGGAGCGCTGAAATTATCGGCGATAAATCGGAAAAGTAGCTGATACGTTTTGGTGAGAAATCAAAAAGTTGTCGAAAAAGGCATTTAGGTGTAAAAATGGAAGATGTGTCGATCGATGACAAATTCAAAAGGTTGTTGAAACAGGTCGGCGAAAAATTGGAAATCCCATCAAACGACAAGAAAGTGAAAAGTGTGCCGAAATGGATCAGCGAGAAATGGGAATTGCATCGATCGGTGACAAAGTGGAAAGTGTGCCAAAACAGGTTGGAATAAAAATGGAAAATGAGTCGATCGGAGACAAAATGAAATCACGCCAAAATGGGTTTGTGACAGAGTGATAAGTGTGTCAATCGACAACAAATTCAAAAGCCCGCCGAAACAAAGAATTTGAATAGTTTTTCCAAGGATATTTTCAGGTGTCGGAAGATGAAAAATGGCTTTGAACTTATGCGCGAAATCGAAAGATTTACAATATAAAAAAAAATGAGGGCGCTACCCTCGACCTTCCCTGCAGTGGAAAGCCACAAGGGGGAAAGCCTCCTTGACCCCCGTCGTCCCCCTGAGACAGTCATTGAATTTGAGAGAATTATGTGGCTGACAGAAATTATCAATATGGATTGTCTCCATAATGCATGGAAATTATTTTGGTATTTTTAAGAGTGTAATGAGGCTAGAATGCAGGAGAATCAACATAAGGTTCTTATTTTGAAACGAGTTTCCAATTGTTTCAAATAGCAGGTAGAGGAAATCCTCTAGCCTTGATTGAGCAAGAAATTCTCATTGTGGGTGACCTCCAAAGAAAACAATTTTTTTGGAAATGCCTTACATGATCATGCAAGAATACTAGATATGGAAGTAACTCAAAGTGAGTAAATTTTATGGTATCAACATCATGGTAATTTTGTTATCAAAATAAAAGTGGAGGCACATTTGGGATCATGATCATGGTTAAATTGTTGGTTAGATATAAATGTGAAGAATTGAAGCAAGCCTGGTTGGATGCTTAGTGACAAGGTAGTTCCACTAATGAGCAAGGATACTCAATTGAAAATATTATGGTAATTCACATTAACATGTGGAAAAACATGTTGAATGGATAAGAATACACTCTTTCATATTGTATTTTATAAGCATGGGATGGAATAAGGGAACTAAAAGGAAGTGATTTCCTTAGCCAAAATGTATGAAATGCATTCTCTATGCTCGGAATGTGCAATATGAATTGCATAGAGAGGTTCTGGAAGACTTAGTAAGAGTAATTGGTTGTAATATCCATTATGGAGGAATGATAGTTGTGTCTAATCATTAGAGTATGAAAGGGGCCAATAATGGACATTGGTGCCTTGGATAAGAATGCATCCAATGTACTATTGTTAGCAATGTATGCAATTTGAATTGCAAGGAAGAGCCATGGGAGCTCTTGATTATAAAATACGGATATTGTATTCCATGAAATAATGCTCAAAAAGTAATGGAATAGGATAGCAGGTAAGGGACATGTAACTTGTAAAGATGATGAGTCAATCATCCTTGTGGGAAAGTGCATGCATGATAAGAGAAGTTACAATATGTGAGTCAGTAACGTATGAGTAAGTAACGAGAATGGGTAAGGCAATTCCATTCTCCCAAAAGTTGTCACTCATAGGAATAAGACATCCCAGTATGTGTAATTGGCATGCAGATCATGATAGTGACATGGTGGCCATGCAAAGGTTGCTAATTGGGGAATGAGGCATTCCCATGTGTGAATCAATCAAGTGTGGTTTGGAATTGTGGCAAATATTTCCATGAGAAAGGAAAGAAAGTATCATATGAATAAGGTGCAAGGGCATATAATGGACCTTAAAAAGACTCCTTATGGATTTGGAATTGAATCAATTGTAACACTAATAAGTGCTAGGAATTCCAAGAAAGGTCAAGTTGAACTTGGCCATAATTTCTGAAAGCAATTGAAGCAGTAAGACAATATCGATAAAGAGGGGAATCTCTCACCTTGAACTATTTATGTTTATAACATAAGAATCGCAAGCGGGGAAAGTAGCAAGTGGGAATGTTCTACATGAGTACATGTATTGAATTGTTGCTTGGTGAGAAAATCATAACTAATGATTCTATGTGTGCTTGCTAGAGAGGCCATGAAATTGGATCATCTATGATGTGGAAGAGGAATTCCATGCTATGATGAGGGATTGGAAAGGTAGAATTACTTAACTCCTCTCTTACTATTGAAATTGTATTTTACAGAAATTATGGCATAGGAATGTTGAAAATGAAAGAGATTAGATAGATGAAATGGATATGCACTAGTGGGAATATTGCTAGATATTGCATCGTGCATGTGAATATGTTTGTGCATGTATATGATGTTTCATGTTGGTAAAGTTATACCAATCACATGAGCAAAACAATATGAGGATGGCCTCATGGTTAAATAAATCTAATTTATGTAGGAGACAAAATTGTAAATTCATATTTGAATCTGATTATTGTCATTGATTGGTTGACTGTTTGTGAATTGTGTCGGGAAGACACAATGCAGGAAGACCATGTGTTATGTCCTGCAAGAGCTAAACACATCATGAGAAGGACCTAATGTTTTGGAAATCTAGTTTCTGTATGAAACATATTTGAGAAATTCTAATTGAAATTATTATGATGACATCTCATGTGAACTACATGATTGTATGTAATGCAGATGAGATGGTGGAAATATTCCATTGGGGTAGATGTCGGTTGTTAAGGACAAGAATGTAAAATAATGCCAAGTGTGGCTTGGGTTTGAGAAATCCTAAAAAAAAAATTCGTTAAATGTGCTTGTCTCTCCACAGTGTTATTAAACCCAGTAAGAGCATGGGTACTCAGGAGGATTGCATGGGAATTGGTATCCTTTCTATGCTCACATTGGAGAGCACTGGAGAGATGGGTACACCCGAGGGACTGTGTATTAAAGAAGGGGTACCATCATTGTATTGTGTGAGTGGGTATTGTGGGGCCATGCTAGCCTGCAGTCAAGTGAGTTACCTATGGATTTCCTGGAGGGGACCATTGATTTGCATAGGAGAAGGAGCCACGCAATATTATTATTATTTTTTATTTCCTGATAAACCCAGTAGAGATGTTGGATTGGAAATGGTTGTTGTATGCTTGATAAACCAAGTCATAGAACTAGGTTAGCATATTGGTTAATGTAATGCTTGATAAACCCAGTCGACGTCCTGGCTTGGCATTGGTTATTTGAATGATGTGGTGTAGTTGGTGTGTTGGCATAACATTTTTTTTATACATATGCACAGGTGATCCGAGGCATGCATAAAATTGGTTACCTTTCGATGCACACCCTGAAGAGCACTGGAAGGGGTGGGTACACTTGAGGGACTGTGTAGCAGAGAAGAGGTACCATCCTTGTGTTGGGTGGGGCAGGTCTTGTGGGTGCCATAGTTGTCTAAAGTCAATGCGGCATACCTATGTATATAAAGGGAGATGCTCATGCAGATAAGTATTTGGTTTATCTTGCATCTTCTTTCTTATTTAATGTGAATATATGTGTGTATACGATTTGTATATGGTTTTGAAACTCTTGTTAAGAGATGAATCCTATGAGAATGAATTTGACATGTGAATTGACTCATTGTTTGAGTATAGGTATTGCTAGATGCAACAACATTGAAGGAATTTTAAGGATGCAATGGACATGTGGTTTCCCTAAAAGGATTAGTATGAATATCTAAGGATTGTAAAGAGTTCCAATGGACGTTGATGAAGAGAGAAAAAGAAATTAGAGTTGCAGCTGAAAAGGAAGACATGGAACCTTGCTAAAAAAACATAAAGAGAACATTGAGGACAGTGTTTTTCCAAGGGGGAGGGGATTGTAATATCCCGATTTTGACCCCATAACATTAAAAAGTAAATGATGTAATATCATTATAAAATCGTGGTGAGAAGCTCAAGGCCAAGGACCCACCATCGATTTAGTGTTAAAATTGATGAATATGGTTTGCGTGATAACCAGACAAAATAGAAACCGTAAATATCATGTAAATATGCATTTTAATAAAAATACCCACAACTATCTATGCAATGCAACAAGAGTATGGGGGCATGATTTTTAGAAGGAATTGGGAGGGAAATATTCAAACCCTTGAACCAATCAATTCAAGCCAAGTGTCAATGAGAGAACCCATGAACCTTCAACTACCCATGTTGACTTTTGTACCCAATCATTTATTTCTCCCAAGAGTTGGTTGAAATAGTTATTATTTAGGAAATGGTGAGATATGGCTGTCCCATTTTTCATGTATGGGAAAGCCACCATTTTAGAAATTCGTGTTAAGATTCTTGGGAAAGAAAATAGCCACGAATTTTATCCCCGATCCATTCTTCACCCATGATTTTGGATCTCTCATGAGTTATGATCTTGCTGGGTGTTTTTCTCCATGTTTTTCCCTGTGTTTCCTTCATTCTCAGTTGGGAGAAGGGCGTTTTTGTGATATAGAACAGTGGGGAGGAAGAGGAATCTGATTTGGGGGTCCTAGGAGGTCATTTTTTCCATTTAAATGCATATATAGCTATGGGAGAAATCAGTTTTTCTCTCTATGGTTGATTTCCCTTCCCAAAACTCGATTTGGGTGCTATGATTTGGAGAAAATCCATGAACATTTTGTTTTGTACAACCCATAGTTGAAACGTTTTTCTATGCCAAAAATTGTGCTCACTGTGTGTAGAAAGAGTATGTTGGGGCATGAGTTATGGGTATCCATTTCTTTGGCTTGAGCTTGAGTGCAAGTGTCCAAAAATAGAAGAGGGTTCACATTGGGCTTGATAAACCCAGCTATGGAATAGCTTGGCTTAGATGTGATGTTCATTTTTTGTGTGCATGAGATTGAGTGTTCCCATTCCTTGTGGAAATCGTTCCCACCTTGGGGGTGGCAATTGTGTTGAGAGATTGATGAACACAATTGGCCTATGGTTGGGTGGAACATTGCAGTTGCATAGTCACTTGCTTGGGACAACTTCACCATTAAGATAATATTCTCTATGTGTATTAATCTCTGCAATGTTTTCAATTATTGGTTGTTCTGATTATTTTGATGAATGCATGTGAAATGTGTGTGGATATAGATTTTACTTCCGTTGTGTTTATTTGATTATGCATTTGCACACATATGCATTTTACTTGTTTTATGAATTGTCAATGATGTATGGGGATGATTTTTTGTAAAATCCCAAAATTGTATTCATTTTCCCTTCCTTGCATTGTATCGATGGTAGGGGACGTGATAGAATGGCTTCCGAATGACTCTGCAAATTGTTTATGCATTTATCTTACTTGATTCCTCAATTTCTAGCCAATTTGGAGAAGTAGATCTAGTTAGTTTGATTAATTAATAAGGGGATTGTTTGTGAGAGTAAATATATAGCCATTTGGATGTAGTGGACCTATGATATGATTTCCATGAGCTAAATTAGTCAATACTTTCTTATTGTTTTTCACTTGGAAACTAGAAACAGAAACTAGCTTCAAATCGGTGGAAATCCGTAACTAGTTTGTAGATTGAATCTATGTTTTCATAATTTTTGGAATGTACAACCATATGATCTATTTTTGGTAATTTAATTTTGCTGTAGAATTCTATTTTCCATATATTTACCCTCGCCTCTGTGTTCTCTGGAAATCAGTACATTTGATTGGGTTAAATCCCTAGCAGTGTTTATTAACTAGTTGCATTGATTTAGCTTGAAAGAATCATCGTTTATGTGAAAGGATCTGACCTGAAAATGAAAATTTATTTGGTTGTGTGTGCATTATTAAATATATGTATAATGTATGTAGGTTCAATTTTTGGTTCATTGGCATGGTTGTGTGTTGAATTCGTGCAAGACTAGTTGTTTGCGTTAAATACTAGTTAACTAGTCTTGTGGAGTCATTTTCATAATTGTTTTGTTTAATTAATTGGAAAATGGTAATTAGGACTTATTTACATGATATTAGGTGTTAATTAGGAATTGGGATTCATAAATGGTGATTAGGTGATAAAAAAAATGAAGTTATGTTAAGTGTCGTCAATTAGTGTCACTAAGTGTCGCAATTAGTACATTAATTACTAGTTAATCATTAAGTGAACATGACCTTTTTAGGTGCAAGTAATATGTGTTATGTATTGGGATGGATGCACAATGATGTTAGATAGTGTTGGATAATATTTACAAACCTTGGTTCAATTTTTTTGATCAGTTATGAATTTTATTTTAATTTATTTGGAATTATCGATATTTTGTCATATTTAAAATGTAGAAATATGAGGTCACGCGAGTACCAGCCCAGTCCCCTATTGCTGATTCCCCTGGTTAAAAAAAAAATGTAGAAAATTAAATTAAATATTTATAAAATTATTTTGTTGTGCTAAAATATTCTAACTAGCCCTATATAGCTAATTATATGTCCCTAAGACCCTTTGATAGCCCCGGGGAACATTACAGTGGCACATCCTTTGACATGTTGAAAATAAAACTAGTCGAAGCTCCTATACTCAAGTTTCCTAACTGGTCTATAAAGTTTCATGTCCACATCGACACATCAGGAATAGAAATCGAGGCTATTTTGACACAAACTTTGGAGGACAACATGGATTACCCGAATGCGTATAGCTATAGAAAATTGGACAAGGAATAAAGTAATTATTCAACAACAGAAAGAGAGGCACTATGCATGATATTTTCTCTTTATAAATACTGTCATTATCTGTTATCCAACCCATTTTTATTCTATACTGATCACTAGGCACTAAAATACTTAGTCAATAAAACCTTACACCATGGTCGAATCTGTCGATGGCTATTACTATTTCAAAAATTTGAATTTGAAGTGATTGTTCGACCATGGAAGACAAATGTCAGTCCCAACCACTTGTCGAGAATAGAAACTGAAGAAGAACTAACATGGATTGATGATGATTTACCATAGGCAAATTTATTCAGAGTTGAAGCAATACCGGCAAAATTGGAGGAAATTGCATAATTTCTAGAAGACGGACAAGCACCAAAAGGAACTTCAGAGAATAAAAATAAAATATTGGCCATGAAAGTCGCACCATATACATTGATGAATGGATTTTTGTATAATATTGGACCAGATGAAGTGTTGTGTCAATGAGTCTTGGAGCATGAGAGACAAATCATCATGGATGAAGCACACAATGGACCTGTAGGAGGACACTATCAATCCGATACAACTGCGAGAAAAATTCAACAGTCTAGACTATGGTGGCCAACAATCCACAAATATTGTTGAAATTTTGTAAACAAATGCAACAAGTGTCAAATACTGGGTCGACCTCTTCCATGTACTGAAATTCCCTTGATATCTATAAATCCCAGTCTAACTTTTGAAATTTGGGCGATCGACTTTGTCGATCCATTTCCGATTCCTGGTTGATGAACGAGAGCTAGATACATTATCACAATAGTCGAATATGTCACAAAATGGGCAGAAGCCAAACATGCTGAAACTTGCACAAGAGAAGTAGCAGTGAAATTTATTTATGAAAATATTATTACATGATTTGGTTGTCCATTAACTTTAATAAGTTATTAAGGTTCCCACTTCAATAATAAGACAATATCAATATTGATGAGAGAGTTTCGGATTGATCATTGAAAAAGTACAACATATCACCCACCGTCCAACAGTGAGATAGAAGTCTTCAACAAAACCATAACTAAAGGCTTGACAAAAATATACAATATCGACAAAGATGATTGGGACGACAAAATATCAACAGTAATTTAGGCATATCGGACAAGATACAAAATATCGATAGGACAGATCCCATTTAAACTCGTCTATGAACAAGAAGTTTTTGTCCCCGTGCACTTCCGATAATAGGCTCTGGTAATAGCCAAAGTACTACATCTTGACATCGAGCAAGCCAAGAAAGACAGATTATTCCAATTGTCGAAATTGGAAGGACATCAAATAGCAATTCATCGTCAAGAAGTACACAAGCAGCAGTAGAAATCATGGCATGATATAAACATAAAAAAATAAGGATATATCAGTTGGGGATCTCATCCTTCTCTACAATCGTAGGATTAAATACAAGTCAAAGAAGCTTCACACTGCATGGTTAGTCCCATACATAGAAGAATAAATCAACGCCAATGGATTAGTTCGACTAAAAACACTCCAAGGAAGCGTGTTCATAAAACTTGTCAACGGTGCACGGTTAAAACACTACATAGTATAACAAAAGGTATGTTGTCGATCAATGAACGTATCACCATTGGCCAACTGATGTACCCAGGTTTGAAACGTTTCTTTAAGTATAATTATTTTAATTACCATGTAATTAAGTATGATTTTGAAATTTTAACAAAAAGGAGTTATAACCAACTCAAATGGAAAAAATAGTATAAAAAGGAAACTAAGACATGGGTAGTGGCAGGCTCAACATAGCGGTAGACTAGGGAGACAACACATCCCACTATGATGCAGGAAGGAAGAAAAATGAAAATATGAATATCCGATAAGGACCGCATCAAGGCATTAGAAGATGAACAGACCAAAATTTTGACTAAGTGAGAAGAACTAGTCCAGCGGGTCTTGCCACACCAACCATCGAATCAAGAATAGAGTCCCTCGACAAGGCCTCTGAAATTTTTGAAATCGTCATGTCAGCGTTTTAAGAAACATTTACCAAATACCAACAAGCCCAAGAAAAAAACACAACAATCTTGATGATAAATCAATACACAACTTTTGTCGAGAACTGTAGTCATCTATCCTGATACGTCCAAGAGGATGAAAAAACTACAAAATTCTTACGAAATTGGTACACATATTATGGCAAAGTATTTTTCGAAATGAAAAAATCAAAGGAACAAATTAACAACATCCAACGGCAAAGCGAGGGAGCATATGAAGCTTTAGTATAAATATTGGAAAATCAACTTACCATGGAAACTAAGAGGCTATCAAACTTAGAGAAGAAAGAAGAGCAGTGGATATCTAAAGCAAGATCTTCCTTAATCAAAGTCGACCAAAGTTTCCCACAGCTCCATCGTTTGCTTTTAGCTGTCGGAAACCAACTCGTCTTTCTCGGTGAATATATGTACTGCAACATCCAAGATCGACCCATTGCAGAAAAGATGGAAATACTCTCGTCAATCACCACTCTGAACATTGACATCCAAAATGCCTTGCACTGCTAGGAATAATTTCAGCACCAATTGACAGTATCTGTCGAAGCATTCGTCGAAGTTTTTGCTAGCCATCAGTCGCCTTCTAGCACCTCTTCTTCTCAGCAACCATAAGAAGTACATGAAGCCTTACTTAGTAGAAAAATTTTCCATCTCCAGCATATTATCCATATCCATGCTCTCTTCGGGACAAAGAAGTGTTTTGTTGGTGGGGGAGATGTTAGAGGAGCCTATTTTTCTATCGACTAGGGCCTCCGACCGACTACTTTCCCAACTTGTCGGCCTGAAATTGTCAGTCGATTGAGTCTACAAGACCATTATGTAACTAATTGTAATCTATATAAATATAGGTTGTAGTTCCAAACAAAATGTAATTGATCTCTTGTATATACTTTGTACACTCTATGATGAGTAATATAATACTGGTTGCTTCTATATCCATTACTTTGTCTTGTATGTATACTATCTTGTAAATACGTGTTTGATATTACATGATGTATTACTGGTAACTATACAACTTGATTGACTAAAACAAATGTTGATGGAAAAGGAAAGAAGCATTCTCAGCAGTGCCGAGATAGGACAAGAATTTCGAGCAAAGGTAGTGGATATTGCATGTTACTTGGTAAATCGATCACCCACATTAGCATTGGTTGAAAAAACTCCAAATGAGGTATGGACTGGTAACACACCATCTATTAAACATTTGAAAGTTTTTGGTTGTGATGCTTATGTACATGTTCCAAAGGAGAAAAGGAGTAAGTTTGATAATCAATTTCAAAAATGTATCTTTATCTGTTATAAATATGGTATGAAAGGTTATAAGCTTTGGAATCCTGTAACTAAGAAGATTGTTTATAGTCAAGATGTTATGTTTAGAGAGATCAAAGAAGTTCCCAGACAATAAGTGAATCCAATGGAAAAGGAACGAGAGAAAATTGAGTTTGAGTTAGAAGATGAAGAATATGACTCAACAGAAGAAGTTGAATCAGAAGAAGAAAAACCTCAAACCCCAATATTGATGATATCATCTCGAGAAAGAAGGAAACTATAAAGGTATCCCCCTTGATTTTCGGTCTAATTTTTCCTTATTTGTTACTAATGATGATCCTAGAAATGTGAAGTAATTTTTTGATTCAGAGAATAGATATCTTTGGAAGAATTCCATGGTTGAAGAAATGGATTCCTTGGACAAAAATTAAGCGTGGGATCTAGTTCAGTTACCATCTGGAAGAAAATTCATTGGTAACAAATGGATGTTTACAAAGAAGTTGAATGCAGAAGGTAAAGTGGAGAAGTACAAATCCCACTTGGTAGCAAAGGGATAGTCTCATGTAGAGGGAATTGATTTTGGTGAAATATGTTCTCCAGTTGAAAAATTAACTTCTATTAGATTCCTTCTTGCTATTAATGTTTCTTTTGATCTTGAAGTAGAGCAGATGGATTGAAGACAATGTTCCTACATGGGGACCTGGAAGAAGAAATCTACATGAAGCAACCTGAAGGATTTACAGTAAAGGGCAATAAGGAGTTGGTTTGCAAGCTGAAGAAGTCCCTTTATGGTCTAAAACATTCTCCAAGGATGTGGTACTATAAGTTCGACACATACATATTGGGACTGGGATTTGTGAGAAGCAAAGATGACCACTTTGTCTATTGCAAACAGTTTGGAGAATATTTTTTTTATATAGTGTTGTATGTTGATGACATGTTGTTGGTTGGAAACAACATGAAGGTTATCAAGGAGGTGAAAACAAAACTATCCTCAATTCCGACATGAAGGATTTTGATGCCGCCAATTTCATCATGGGGATGGAGATCAAGAGAAAACGTGCAGAAAGGAAACACTAGTTGAAACAGAGAAATTATGTTGAAACAATACTGCATAGGTTTAGTATGCAGGAATCTAAACTAGTAAAAGTTCCTATTCCTATAATTCCTATAAGTGTAATATTATCTGCAGAGAAGTGTCCTGATCCTAGAGAAGAAAAAGAAGACATGTCCCATATTCCTTATGCTAGTGCAGTTGGAATTTTGATGTATTCCATGGTATGCACTAGACCATACATTGCCCATGCAATGGGAGTTTTGAGTAGGTATATGCCAAAACTGAGAAAGGAGCATTGGACATATGTGACGAGAGTGTTCAGGTATTTTCGTGGAACAACAGATAGTGCAATTTGTTATCAAGGAAGAAATGGACAAGACAAAGTGTTGAATGTACATGGCTTTGTTAATTCTCATATTTTTTCAAAACTGAAAAATTGTAACTTGATATTCATAGATGGAATCGAATTTACATAATGTAGATCAACATATCATCATGCCAAAAATCTAACAAAAAGATGAAAGGTCTTCAAATGCAGTCTTACAATCAAATATAAAGCATGGAATTGTATCAGTAAACTGGAGATAGAGCAACCTCCATCAGCTAGGGTATCCATAAATTACATAATTTCAATGAGGATACTACAAAACTATAAAATATAAAAAGACACGGAATCCATAATCATATTTTCCAAAATTTCTTCAAAATATAGGAAGCCATTCATAGCCCTAATGGATTTTTTGGATAGAGAGTCATCTCTGCAATTAAGCTCCTTGTAGATATGATCAAAGGAAATTAAGGAGAAATAGTTGATCAGCACTCAAATTTTAGCATCCCATTGTTCAATATTGAAAGCATGTAAACAAGACAATCTACTAGCCCAATCAATCACCACCCTCGAGTATCCAAAGATCGTGATGTTGATAATGCCTCGTTTCTAAGAGAACCTTAATAATTTCAAAAGGGCAAGTAGTTCTACCCTAATATTGGTTCCATTTCCATCACCCATCCATGTATTAACTTGATGATCCTTTTTAATCATTAGTACCATTCTAGCACCACAAGTGCCCTCCTTCTCAACGCCATCAAAATAACTGTGGACATATCATCCTCCACAAATGGCATATTAAGAATATGAATCTTAATCTTGGATTTCTCTTTAAAATAGACAAAGAGAGAGCTTATAAAATTAGAGAAAACAAAAGGAACATAAGGCTTGAAATCTTCAAATATATGCCTATTTCTTGCTCTCCAAACCTCCCATATCATGACGAGAGGGAGCTCCTTGAAATTTACAATTGAGTGAAACCACTGGAATACACAGTCCTGAAAATATGAAAATATCCAGTCATCCCGAAAATGAAGGATACCCCGAAGGTCTGACGATACATATCTAAAGAAACGACATAGTGAAAAAATATGAGAGTTAGATTTAGCATTCTTCTTGCATAAAGGACAAATCCCAAATCCAATAAATCCTCTTTTAAGGATATTATCCCAAGTGAGAATTTTATTCTCAAGACAAATCCATAGGAAACATCTAATTTTAAGTGGAATTCTCCATTTCCATATCGATTTATCCCACCACTTTAGATTGTAATTGGCCTGGTTAATAGTAATTTCCTCATTTCCTTTTTAGCAGCGAGGACACCATTAGCACCTTCCCATTCCCATACCATCTCATCCTCATGATCTGACAATTGAATCCCAACACCATTTAAAATCATAAAATAGTTATTCCATTCATTTGTGACTTCCATTAATAAACCTAAATCATTTTCCAAGTACCAATATGAGGATGAAACTTCAGAGACTCCACAACGTTGCACCTAAGCCAGAACTTGGATATTAACCTTATGAATTTGAATCAGTAAAGAGCTATATAGTTTGTATTTTATTTTAGAACCAATTAAGGAGTCAATTCCAATGAAAATCTGAGTGCCTCTGCCAACTTTCCAGCTCAACCAACCTTCCACAATATGATACGAAGGAAATAAACCTCTCCAGATGATAGAAGCACTAGAAGGATTCTTTTGATAGCTATGAAGCCACTGAGTTATAGAGAAATATTTTAAGTATTTGGTTTTAATAACTCTTCTCCAGATACTATGCCCAGACAAACCTCGCCACAATTTTTTTGCACTCATCTCCTGAATAAATCACTCCAGATTTTTAAGGCCCCAACCACCCAAATATTTTGGTAAAGAGAGACTCTCCCATGAAGTTATATGAACTTTGGAAACATCCATCTTACCATCCCATAAGAAGTGAAATATCAACTTTCTAATAGAATTAATAACAGAAGAAGGAACCATACCAAGAGATAACCAATAAATTGGGATTTTTTTCCAACGTTAATTTTTCTAAAGTAAGTCTACCTCCAATTGATAACCATCTAAAAGACCAGTTGTTAATCCTCTTGTCAACCCTCTAAATAATCCAATTCCAATCTTTAATCCTGTAACAGTTAGGATTCAGGTAGTATCCAAGATATTTGATGCCATAATCCATTTTTTCCATTTGAAATGGAAAGAGACTTGATATATGGTCATAGATCCCTTCATCAGAACAATTATATAGAAACATAGATTTCTGACGGATAATAGCCTTCCATGAAGCAGCACAAAAGGTATTAATTAAGGATTTGTACTCCTCCCAATCATCCTTAGATCCACATCCAAAAATTAGCACATCATCAACAAACAAAATATGTGTGATAAAAAGAGAGTTGGAAACTCGAATACCTTTGATCTTTTGTCCATATTTGGCATCAATAATAAGCTTGCTAAGCCCTTCAATAACTATAAGGAACAACAGTGGAGATAAAGGGAAACCCTGCTTGATCCCTCTACTGCAGGAGAAGAAAGAGGTAGGTGAACCATTAACCAAAACAACAAAGGAAGTTGTGGAGACACAAGCCACAATCCAATAAGTTACCTCAATCGAAAGACCGATCTGAATGAGAACAAACCTAAGAAAATTCCAATCCACCCGATCATAAGCTTTAATCAAATCCATCTTGAGAATGAAATATGGCGCATCCTTTCCTTTGATATAATGAAGACATTCTTGGGGCACCCCCACATCATCCGGAATTTGTCTGTTGAATAAGAAGCCAAATTGTTCTTTAGAAATGAAATTAGCCACTATAGGCTTCATTCTATATGAGATAATCTTCGTGATCACTTTATAAATCAAACTAAAAAGTGAAATGGGTCTATAATCATTGAAAGACTCAGGTTTATCCTCTTTAGAAATCAAATCAATATAGCATTCATGTCTGCATGAATATACACCCTTCTCCTAGACTCTTCTACTGCTTCCAGCAGTTCATAGAAAACCAAATAAAAAAAATGGATAAAAAATTCCATTGTCCATCCATCTGGACCAGGAATTTTGTCCTTTGCAAAATTTTGCAACATAGAATTAATCTCCTCCAAGCTAATTGCCCTTCCAATATTTTTACCTTCCTCGATACTAAAGAACCTGGGAAAATGTTTTACGACTGTCAATTGATATTCTAAGTTAGAAGAATTTCCTTGCTTATAGATATCTCTGAAATGTGAGACAACAACTTCTTGTAAATATTTATGGTTATTCCTTAGGTTCTAGCATAATCTTTAAGTTCCCATATTGAATTCAAAATTCTTCTATGGTTGGCGTAACACTGAAAAAATTTAGTGTTATTGTCTCCTTGTGCAACCCAAATTACTCGACTTTTAAACCTCCAAGTATCTTCTTCCTGTTTCAAAATTTTATACTTTTGCATTTACAAACTAATCAATTTTTCTTTCCTTTGGGGAGAAAAGAAATGATCATCCATAGTTCCAACCAGAGCAGCAGTTCCAACGTCAATTTGAACTAGCTTTAAAGAGTTATCCTTATTTTTTGTCTATCCCATTTGGATACTTTTGATTGAAGAAACTTAAGCTTTTTCACCAGCCTGTGCATTGGAAATAAAGAGTCTTCCTAATGAAAAGAATTCCATTTGTGTCTAACAAGATCACAAAAAATAGGTTCCTCAAGCCACATTCGATTAAATTTGGAAGGATAATATGAGAAACAATTCTCAAATTCCAAATGAAGAACTATATCCCTATGGTATGAAACACTTGTAGCAATGGCCCAAGTATGAAATCTACCGATAACATTCCCAAGTCCTTCTTCCATTAAAAGTCTGTCAAGCCTCTTAGCCACTCCAGCTCTTCCAGTACGACCATTGGACTAGGTAGGAACCGAGACACTAGGAATCACATCTATCAACCCAACATTCTCATAGATCTCCATAAAATAGGATGCTAGATGATCAATAACATTACTAGATCCCCATATCTCATTTGAAATTGTTAAATTAAGGTCACCAACAACAATTAAAGAGGAGCCATAAAGAATCCTGGAGCGAAAGACATTATCCCAAAAATCATGTAGTTGATGGTATGGACCATAAATATTTAAATTTATGAGAATTTTGTCCAAGCCCCTAACCCGACCTTCCACAAGAATACCTGCAACAATTTTGTAAGGTCTCAATCAACTATTGAGGGGTTCCAAGCCACCATTAGCCCCCCAGAGAAACCACAAGCATCAATTCCATGGCACTCCTAGGAAGGTATAATATTCAGAAATAAATCACAAGATTTGACAGAGGAAATCATATTTTATTGCAACATCACCAACACCGGACCAACAATATCTAACAATCGCTTAAGGGAATTTATTTTGGGAGAACTGCCAATCCCTCTTATATTGAAAGACAAAAAATTCATTAAGAACCCTAATTGAGGGGCATGTCTGGTCTAAGAGCACCAATAATAGAGGTAGGAGGAGAGTCAAAAGATAGTGTTATTGAAATTGAGTATAAAGAGGATATTTTGGGATTAATAAATTTGTGTTGCTCCCCCAAAGTGCCATCTTTGTTTTTACCAGATTTAACCATGGTCTTGTTTCGAGAGGTTATGTTAGGATGTCTAATAGAAGCAATTGGAATGGAGTCACAATTATCCCCTGCTAAACCTGCATAAGTCGGGAGCTGTTGTTTAATTGTGTCATCTAGAGAGACCCGAGTATTGCTATTCAATAACGAGGGTGAAGAAATGGGGTCAATCTGGTCATCAATAGGAGAGGAGAACAAATCTATATGCAAGATTAAATGATTAGTAGGAGGAAAATCCCCAGAAGGTCTAAGACCATAAACATCCTTGTAAACAATCGACTGAGGTTAGACAACTTTGCCAAGGTCCTACATAATAAGGTCCTAAGGACTAGCCTCAATCGACTGAGAAATGAAAGGCAAGGCCTCCACCAACGTCTTGCTACTCCTAGGCATTTGAAATAGGTCCTCAACTACATCATGGGGTATAATTCCCATCTCCCTGGAGGTCGAAGGAAAGGTCCCCAAAGGAGAACAACCATCTCCTTCCCTCCCTAACATAGGATATGATGATTTCATGTCCCCCATAATTTCGTCCACAAAGAAATTTTTTAAGAGAAGTGGGATAGAATTATGAAACTTACTCATAAAATAAGAGCATGAGTCCACATCCAGTGGAAGAGGAAGGGATAGATGAGGTTCTGAACCATCAGATTCCTCTTGTGAAGAGGACGTGTCTGAGGAATCCTCCTAATCCACCTGAAAATATTTTGTACAATCTTGATGAAGGTGGCCAGTTTTATGACAACGAAAACAACGAAAAGGAATCCACCAGTAATACAGTCATTATGTGAAAGAACTCTCATACCATTGGATCTCAACTTCCTCTGGAAAACCTTCTAAGACATCCAATTCCACCAAAACCTGCAGCAATATCCAATCAAAAGTCAAGAGGGTTTCTTCTTCAACCAAGATAAAATGACCGATTGCATTAGAAAACTCCATAAAGGATCGAAAGTTCCAGTATTGAAGGGGAAAGCCCGACAACAATACCCACAAGTGTCGTTTCTTCAACTTCTCCTTCCATGGGTCGAAAGCCACATGCCATTTACAAATAACTGATGAACCATATCAAATAACCCAGAACTATGAAGAGAAAATATGGAGACTCTCCTTCAAGAGAAAATGGAAATAAACCCATCCATTCACGAGCATGGTAACCCTCAAGATGTAATTAATAAGCGGCTTCCAAACCCACAAATTCCATTCTACTATCTCCGAACGATTAAGTTTAATGTACTCAAACTTACCAAACAAAGCACGGGAAGATAAACCTTGAACCATTTTGAAAGTCACGTCCTTCCCCAGAACACAAAGAGATCTCCCTTTTTTTACCTTCTCAATCTTGATCCTTCATCAACTCCTAGCCTTCTCGCCACTCAAAACCCTCTTGGATGGAATAAACCTTGAGGCCTTGATAGATTTTCTATTGCACTGGAGACTAACTTGGACAAAATCGACATGTTAGCTTCTCATGCAGTAGTGGGGCGATTTGAATTCACTTCAGGTCATAAAGGAGAAATCGTTGAGTGGATGAAGAAAGCATGGATTCCAGTTATTGAATCTTTTCCAAGGGTTAATATGCTTATCAATGGCTGGTTGATGTTCATATTTGCAGATATGAGACAAATGGAGATAATTTTGAAAGATTTCTGGATTTTCAAAGAGGGATCGTTTTGTTTGAAGCGTTGGCACCTTGGGTTCAATCCACTTTTTGAAATACAAAACCGTAGACACCTTTGGATGTTAATTCCTAGTTTACCTATAGGGCTTTGGACGGAGAATGTGCTAATTGGAATCGCTAACTCTGTAGGTAAATTTGTCAAGGAGGACAACAATTACCTTCATGTTTGTGACAGGCGGTTTGCAAAAGTCATGGTGGAGTTTGAAATGCACAAGGGGTTACTGGCTGAACTGGAAATTTCTTGGGGCAATAGGGTTTGGATGCAAAGACTGGATTTTTTTAAAATCCCCTTTCATTGTTTTGACTGTCATCAAAATGGGCATGTATGGGCAGATTGTCCAAGATTTAGGGCTCAGAAGAAGGTTCAGAGTCTGGCCGTAGCCCAGAAAAACCCTAATTTGTTCTCAGAACCGGAGCCGGTGGATACGAGTAAGTTAAACAATAGCCCAATTTCTCCTAGAAATGTTTTAACTGATGAAGAGTTAAATTTTATTGAAGCAATGGAAAATTCTCTGAACCACCGAATCATGATTGGGGAGGTTAAGCTTAATTTGGCTAATATAGAACCCTCAGTTTCCTGTGTGTCTAAACCTATTGATAATGAGACTGCCATTGATTTAGGGGGTAAGAAACCTATTAAAAGAGATTTATTTGGATTGTTCATCCCATGTTCTCTTGGATTCTATTTCTCCTTGTCAGACACTCGGTCAGGCAGGGTCGTTATGTTCTGAGGGCCAGCCTATGAATGGGCATGTGATAAATTTAGAGGAATCAGATAAGGGGGGTATTTTTTTGCGGTCTGAAACAAATATTTTAAAGGATTCAGGTTATGAGGAGGTGGAGGGCAAGTCATTTTTATCACCATTACCAGTGCACTCTAAAAATCCTACAAATAATTCGGAAGTGTTGGCATCAAATTCTTTAAAATTCCAGAATGTTACTATCAAAAGAAAGAAGGGTAAAGCTAAGGTTGCAGATGATCAGTCTTTAGAAGGGGATTTCAAGTCATTATCGAACATAATTTTGGAAGGGGTTTCCAGGAATTCTCCACTCATTAGTAATGAGGATCTTAGAGCAGGATATCCTCGGGGTTATGGTTCTTAATGTCTTTTTGTTCATTAAATATTCGAGGGGTGGTTAAGGATGCTCGTCTCAGGGCCTTATCACATCCTATTAATTCTACTGGGTCGAATATTTTGATGCTACAAGAGACTATGTGTGATGCTTTGGTAGTTGTGTTGAAGATCTCTGGTTTGGTTCCAAATTGGGAAATGTCTGCTATCAGTTCGACTGGTTTATCTGGGAGTTATTATCTGATTGGGACCCTTGTATATTCTCCTTTTGTGCTTATAAAACTAGATGGGGCATTTTACTTGATGGGTGTTGTAAAATTAACAATTTGAAGATCATTGTATTAAATTGTTATGGGCCCTATCATGAGAGATATACTTTCTGGAATTCACTTTTGAAGTCTGGTATTCTGAATATCAACAATCTTTTGATTGCAAGTGATTTGAATTTTACTAGATGGGCTACAGAAATATGGGGTAGTCATGCCCATTTGGATGATATGGGACATTATTTCTCTGATTTATTGGAGAATTTTAATCTTGTTGATGTTTGTCTGGCGGTTTTGGTGCCCACTTGGACAAATGGCCGTAAGGGTGAGGATGGTATTCATAAGCATTTGGATAAGTTTTTGGCTAATTCAACTCTTCTTGAAACTGGAGGAAACTATAAGTCTTGGGTTGGTAAGCAGAAAATTTATGATCATTGGCCAGTGCATTTTCAATTCTATGATTTAGTCCAGAAAGTTCATTATCCATTTAAGTTTAACAGTTCTTGGTTGAGTAAGGATGATTTTTGTGTGATGGTTCGATATTTTTGGTTAAAATTGGATTTGGATCCAGCTTTCAATCTTATGGATGCTTTTTGTTATAAGTTAAGAATATTGAAAGTTAAAGTGTCTGATTGGATTCATCAACAGAAGAAAAGGGACCTGTTAGAATTTAATAACATTGAAGAAGAGATCCATAAACTTCTTTCTCGAAATTGTGAGGTGCCACTTAATGATGATGATTTTATAGTGCTGAAAAGTCTGGAGGTGAAAAATAATGATTTTTTGGAGATGGAGGAACAAGAGTGGCAACTCAAAAGTTGTGCTATTTGGATAGAACAAGGAGATAAGAATTCCAAGTTTTTTCATGCATATGCCTTTCACAGGAAAAATATAAATTCTATTTGGAGCATTGAGGATGGATCATGTTCTGTGATTTCAGGGAAAAAAAGAATTACATGAGGCTGCTAAAAATCACTTCTCCAATATTTATACTGATCAGAAAGAATGTGATCTTTTAGATCAGCTCAAGGTGGTGAGACTTTTTCCTAGATATTGTGATGTTGAATATTCCAAGGATTTGGTGAAGGAGGTTACAATAGAAGAGGTGGAGGAGACTTTAAAACTTTAGTTCCAAAGAGAAGAGTCCA
This sequence comes from Larix kaempferi, assembly GCA_027924585.1. Taxonomy (NCBI): domain Eukaryota; kingdom Viridiplantae; phylum Streptophyta; class Pinopsida; order Pinales; family Pinaceae; genus Larix; species Larix kaempferi. Next base: position 6,592,654 of record BSBM01000871.1, on the reverse strand, counting down.
GGCCCCAATGGGTGGACTGTGGAGTTGTTTCTTCACTTTTTTTTATCTTATGGGAGTTGAAATTCTGAATATGGTGGAATTTTCAAGGGAAGTTGGTTATATTTCAGTTGCCCTGGATGCAACCTTCTTGACATTAATCCCTAAAAGCAATGATCCTAAATTATGTGGGGATTATAGACCCATTGCATTATGTAATCTTGCCTATAAAATTGTTTCTAAAATTATTGCAATGAGGTTGAAGCCTATATTGTCCAGGTTTATAACAAAGGAGCAGTTCAGTTTTTTGGAGAATAGGCAGATATTGGATGCTGTAGGAATTACTCATGAGCTTTTGCATACCATAAAGGTAAGAAAAAGAAAGGCTATTATTCTTAAGATGGACTTGGAGAAAGCGTATGATTGGGTAAATTGGGATTTTCTCCGGATTATCCTTATTCAAATTGGGATTCCACCGATGGTAATCAAGTGGATTATGGCTTGTGTGATTTCTATGAATATAGCAGTTTTGGTGAATGGAGATCCAACATATTTTTTCAAGTGTTCCAGAGGTATTCGACAAGGGTGCTCACTATTCCCTTTATTGTTTCTTTTGGTTATAGATGGTCTAAGCCATTTAATTTCACAAGCTAAGAGGGATGGATTAATTAAGGGTTTGAAAGTGGATAAAAATCTTTCACTGTCACATATTCAGTTTGTGGATGATGTTCTACTGGCTGGTTCGAATTCTATCGAAGAATGGAAGATATTTCAGAGCATTATTAAGCAATTCTGTAGTGCATCGGGTATGAAGGTGAGCTTTACAAAATCCTATTTTTATCATAATCTCTTGGATGATCTAGAATTGTTGAACATTCAGAATGTGTTTCCCTACAAAGCCTGTAGCATTTAGGAAGGATTCAAGTATCTTGGTTACTTCTTAAAGCCGAATAGATATTTAATCAAAGATTGGCAGTGGTTAATTAGGAAAGTGGAAGCCCGTATTTCTCACTGGTCATATATATTCCTTTAAATTGGTGGGAAATTGATTTTGGTAAAGGATGTTTTGACTGGAATACCAGTTTACTGGTTTTCTTTACTTCCGGTTCCTAGGGCCATCATAAAAGCTTTGCAAAAAATGATTTCAAATTTTCTCTGGTCTGGTGGATTGAAGAAGGAAACTATCGTGATGATCGGGTGGGATAACTTATCCATTCCAGAAAGTTCTGGTGGCTGGGGAATAAAAGATCTTTCTTCCTTTAGTGAGGCTCTGAGGCTCAAATCTTTCTGGAGAGGGATTTTCAGCAAGACACTCTGGTCTGATGTTTTACATTCAAAGTACATTAAGATGAAAATTAGTCATTGGTTCAAAAGTGTTGATAAGATGACCAAAGGGGTTTCGCCTGTTTGGAATGGTTTTTTAAAAGTTTATAAGTGGTTAGCATTGGAGCTATGTTGGAGAATGGGAGATGGTAAAGATATATCCATAGGAGTGGATACCATTGAGGGGATGGAGGAATCTTATAGATTTCCTTCAGAGGTATTATTGCATATCAGAAGATTGGGCTGCTATACTTTGGACAGTGTCATTAAAAATAACATTTTTGGTTATTGGTAAATGCAAGAGATTAGGGTATGGAAGGGAATATGGCATATAATTGGGATAATTATATTAACTCTTTAAATAAGGCAGGTTGCAGAGCTACAGGAGATAAGGATAAAATTTTATGGTTGGGGGATGATAGGACAAGAATGGTGACAGCTAAGGCGGCTTACAGGACTATCATAAGACATAAGTGTATTTTCCCTTGCCATTGGTGGTATAAGAAATTGTGGCAATGGAAGATTCCTATTAAAATGAAATGTTTTATGTGGTTTGTATTTATGAATAGGCTGAAAACTTGGGATAATATGACTATGAAGGGTTGGATTGGTCCCAACATATGTATACTATGCAAAGAAGAAGCTGAGAGTATTACACATTTGTTTCTAGATTGTGAGTTTTCTAGGAAGATATGGGACAGAATTTGTATTACTCTAAGGATTGATAATGTTTGGGCCAAAGCTGATTTCATTTCAAGTCTGTTTAATTGGATCAAATACTATAGATCTCATGATATCCTCCCGGTGTTTATATGCTGGAGTATTTGGCATATGAGGAATTGTGTTTTGTTTGATAATCTCCCACCAAACATTTTGATGGTATGCAACTCTAGTTTGAAACACTTTGTTGTTTATCAAGGCAAACAGGTTGTTTGCAAGTCAAGGAAGGTGGATTCTATCCATCTTCAGGTGGAAAAACCAGTTCTATTTTTTTATGGAGCAACAGCATTGGGTCATTGTGCTATTGGCGGTGTGGTTTATCTCAATCAGGATCATTATTATACTTTTAAGCTGAAATGTGGCAGGGGGACTAATATGAAGGCAGAATTGATGGCTTTATGGATGATTATCAGAGTGCCAAACATATTTGGATTGGTGGAAGTTAAAATATTTGGCGATTCCCGTGTCACTATCAAATGGGCTTTGGGGGAGTATAAATTACAGGTGACTTATTTACATCACTGGTGTTCGCGGATCAGGAATGAATTCAAACATTTTCAAGCCTTGTCATTGCATCGTATCTTCAGGGAGAACAATTCATTGGCGGACAAACTTTCTAAACAAGCTTTGGATACAGAAGAAGGTTTATTAATATGGGAGGAATTCTATAATACTCAGCTGGTATCCAATGGAACTGTTCATTTTATGGAATGATGCATATATTTGGGATAAGCTATTGAGGAAGATAAAACATGATGGACAATATGTTTTTTTTAGTATTTTGTATATTTTGATCAGACGGAAATGGTTTTGGATTTAAGCCAGAACTGTGCTGTAATGGCATATTGTTGTACTATTTGATTTATTTATATAAATAACAATAGTACGCTTTTTTTTCGCTGAAAAAAAATAATTTATTTTTAGTTTTAATATTAGCTACATTTTTTAATAGATTTATATTTATTAATATTTTTATAAAAAAAATAAAATAATTGAAATTTTCTATGCTATATGGTTTTAAAGCATTTATCACTGTTATTTATTATTATATTCAAATAAATATTAAGAAATTAAATATCCCATATACACTTACATAATATTTGATGTGTTTCAAAATCAATATTAAAAAATAAATATCTCACATATATTCACATAATATTGATGGATTTCACTCAAATCTCGATAGTACGGTTGGTTTCCACAGACCTCGTTATGCATGGTGACTTGAGTTTGAACTCCACAAGGTAGCTAGGAGGAGAAACTTAAAATCCAACCATGTTAAAGGTTGGTGTGGCCTAGGCGAGGTGCGATCCTCAAATGATTTTGACGGTTTACATGCCCATGGGTCGTGATTTCTTAGACCATGGACTAGTCCCACAAGTCACGAACAAACTAGTAAACAAAAAAAAACTAATGGGAATAGGGCTTTGACCAAGTGAGATGTGTTTGCCTCATTAGCCACTACTTGTATCATATAATTAATAGTAATGGGAAAAGGGCTTCATTTCTAAGTCGAGTCAATAGTCAAATTGTACCAAGCCATAAATATTGAATAATGCAAGATGTTGGGTATTATTGTCCACTAGATTAAAACCCAACAAATAAACAAATAGTGGATTTGCCAATAGATTTGTCATTATGTCCTGAGGAGAACTTTGAATTATCCCCAACAATGGTCTAAGTTCCCAAGTTGTCCCATGTGTTGTGCCCTCTCTCAAAAAGGGACCAAATACTAGGGCATAATGTGCAAAAGCACGATCCTCCACCACTCCATGCCTTCAAGACAACACTTGGGCTAGAGAGGGGTACCCTCAATATTTATTAAGGCAATAGTTCTTTCCTATCACCTAAGAACAACCTAAGCAATCTACAAATCTTATATTGGATTTACAACAAAGATAAGTGGTGGATGGAGTAAATCTTTGTTATTTATTTAAAAATAAATAAAAGGATTAAGAGTTATATTTTGGGGGTGATCAAGAGGTCAAATAATAATGGGGTCCTAACAAGTTTAATCCATAGAAATGATATTTTGAACCATGGGCACCATAATCTATTTCTACTTAGCAAATAACTCAGAGAAAATGAATAAATATGGGATGAGGAGGAGATTGAAACTACTTTCCTATTGCATATTCATTAGATGGAAAATCAAATGCCAAGGAAAGGTAACATAGATCCATTCCTTTATATAGTACCATGTGATATAGGAAATGAAAGGGAAAACTGGCATAACACATTAAAGACATGATTTAGAAATTGAAGAAGGTGGGTTGTGGGTTGACTCCAAAGGTGGGTCGTGGGTCATTTGCATTTACCTTCACAATAACTAAGAGCATGCGGAAACTATGGCATGACTGCCCACCATTTTTTGTACCTTTCAAGAATTCCACCCAAGCACATTAACCACATGATGTGGAGATGGACTCGAGGAGGATGCTTCCCCTCTACATAGAATTTTGATTTTAGTTACAACCATTGGATTAAATCAACCCACATTCATTGGTGATATTTGTTTGGATTTTGGTAATCTTTCTCTGGTCAAATTTGATGAAATTGACATCCTTCTAATTGACAAAAGCTAGCTCTCATTGCATGGGGTGTTCTTATTGAGGCCGCACCAATTGTGTTGTTCACGCAATGCAATGCATTTTGCAGTTTGTGGAGGAAAAAAGGGTTAGCCCCAAACTTCATTTGAACAACATGGGAGTTCTGGTTCATTTTGAACTATGAAAATTGAGGCATATGTTAGTCTTAGGCATATCCAAAATTTCCCTATAGGATTTCTCGAATAAGATAGTGGATTGGGAGAATTTCTTAGTTCAATTTCATAGGCAAAGTGTTTATGTGGAAATTTCAGCTACAACTTTTACCCTTTCTTGTCCATTCAAGCTCCTGAAAATGGAGACAAATGTTTCTTATGCCTAAACTTAGAAAAACATGTTTTAGTCCCAGATTTGAAGCACCCAAAACATGGTTTCTAAGTACCCAAACATGTCCCATGTTTATAAAAAAATTACCCTTTGTGTGCTCCACATGGGGTTGAACAAAACGTAACACCCATCCTTATCAACAATCTCCTAACATGGTTTATCAATTGGTGGACTAAAGAGAGAGTAATGTCCAATTGAAATATGCATAGACAACAAGCCAAAATACCACTAAAAATCCATTCCTTGTTAGTTTTTGTGATTCTAACTACTCTATCTCCCACATATGAAGCCTAAATGACGTGTCATCAAAAGCAATGTGTAGCAGACAGAGAGGGATTTCCAATTACTGGTTTCATGATGGTTTTGTATGCCTTTCTGATATATTTCATAAATAAAGACTAAAAACTTGGCATCCTAGCAATACTTTTTAATGTTGTGTTTTTTGTATTTTCAAAGGTTGAAATTGAGTTTTGTCAACTCCATGATGCTAAGTGACCCTAATAAACATATTTGAGTCAATCTCTCCACTTAGATGGGTCATTATGCATGTATACTTAATTCGATCTAAAGTAGGTCCCACCACATTTTCATACTTTTGCAGCTAAGAATCTAATTATGTCAATACTAGCATGAATAATGATCTCAAAATCCTCTATAAGTCATTCTTTGTAAATGAATTCCTCATTTGACCTGAAAACACAATTTCACCCAAGTTAGAGCCCATGGCCAAAAAACCACTATTCGTGATTTTGAAGGTCAAAACTAGATTATGTCAGCTCCTTGATTATCAATGAGCCTCATAAACCCGCTTAATCTATTTCCTACACTCAAACATGTCATTTGGTTGATTTGCAAAATTTGGCCTGAGGTGGGCTCCCCAGGAAAAAGGGCTAGTTTTGGGTAATGGGCCATTTAAGTGGAAACATACGTAAAAGGTGTAAAGGAAGCCTAATTAATTGTCTTTGGATCTTGGGAAACTTGATGATTAATATGGCATATCAAGATTCTTTGCAAGTAGTTTGAAATGCTTACACATGAACTTGATCACTATTTGATGTTGCAAGATCAAAGGTCCACGATGCACAAAGTTTACAACATAACTTATAACATCGGAGGACATTTGGCCTTCGACCACATCAACAAATGGTCACAAGAGTTGACAATGTAAATAACATAGCCACTAGATGTTTACCAAATGGACTAATCAAAACATAGTGATTCTAAGCATTGAAGAAGGAGATCAAACACATGATAGAGAAAACAGAAGGTGAGCTTTAAGAATCAATGATAGTATTTACAAGACAATGAGAATAAATAGATGGAAGACCTAGCAATAAGGGGTTTAAGAGTTCAATCCTAAGAGTCCTAGAAAAGAAACGTGTTACCGAGTAAGAGTCAAGACATAAGAGTTGTGTCTTTCAATTTTGTAATGAAATTGTCTAATTATTTTACAAAATAAACCCATTTTAATAATAAATTAACTTTTTTAAATCATAGTTTTACCAATTTTAATCATATTTAAGTCCAATAGCAATACTCTAATAAAATGACTAGTTGCCCTATTTGCAAATACCTATATCCCATAATTGAATATTGTGTGTTGTGGATACAATCATTACACGTTCGATTGGACCCTAAGAAGCCTGTGTAATTCCCTATTAAAGGCCCATCATTGGTTGGCTACACCAACTGAAGAAATATATTCTTACATTGGCATATCTTTGAACTCAAGCATATTTTGTTCAAGGAATCTCATGTGGAAGTAGAAACACCATAATCCAGACCAAACTACCGTAGAATATGGTTATTGGTCGGAATAAAATGAAGTGGGCACTCCAAGGTGTGATTCACAAGTAAACAATTTAATAATGGTCTCTCTATTTTCTTTTTCATTCACGTGATTTTATTAAGCATATTCTCTACAAAAAGGATGGCATATCAATGATTACGATTCTTGTTAAATGAAAATATAATAATGATCACAATTTTGATTTATGGGATTTAAATATATATATATATATATATATATATATATATATAATTAAGTGTTTTATTTTTTTAATAAATTTTATTTTATTTTATAAATTAAAATTTAGTGTAACTATTTGAAGTGGGTAGACATTGAAAATATTCAACATATTAACAATAACGACTATATTGTTGATTCACAACATATTAATGATGATCATTGATGATGATGGTTAAGTTATGTCTACTGAGACCAATTTTGATCTATCGTGCCCTACTACTGAATTATTTAGTTTGTTTTATAATTTTATTCCTATGCTCAAAAAGCTTGGAGAGAAGCATTCCTAACTTATTGTAGTTTTGATAGGTTAGAAGGTTAAGAAGGTTTGCATTGGAACACATATTTTGAAATTGAGATCTAATATGGATGTATGTAGGGGACTCTAAGAGAAAGTGATTTTCATCCTCGACACTCATAGCTTCACAAAGATGACAAATCCTTTCAGCCCGCGGTGTTTTAGGAATTGTCCAATGCCCTATTTCACTATGGAGTTCATGAGAGTTCGTTCTTATCTTGGCTAAATTAATTTTCTTCTTTATACTACTTAAAACAAAGAGATACTTTTGATCTTCTAGATTAGGGTTAATGACATCCTTAGAATATCTTAATTTTCTTTTAACCTCTTATTTTTTATCAGGCTGCAAATTCTCTTTAAACTTAGATGTAGTAATATTTTAAATACTATTAACATTTTGCAGAGTGACTTTTTTCGTCGATTCCCCAATGGTTTAACCAATCGAGGGCATCGTTATGCCAACCCCGCTTGAGCCATAGGTGGTTTTGAAAGGATTTTAAAGAAATTTTAGGAAGCCTTTGGTCTCCCATATTATTTATCTTGTGATTGTATATTAAGTACTCGGTCATAGCCATGCTCTCGATGGGGGAAAGCCCCACTTCTATGAGGAGAATAGGATAGGGCATATTGCTTTTAATTTTGAGGTTATAAGTTATATAACGCTTCTGGATTTGCCTAATTTTTCTCCAAGACTCTCTAGAGATGTCACAACCCAAAACTTCACACTCATACAAGATAATGAGGGTGACAAGAGTTTCAAAGAGGAACTTCTTTTTATCCCACATCATCAGGTTTGTTGATTTACAATTGTTTTCAAGACCAAAATAAGCTCTCCACCCTCCATTAATCCTTTTCGCAATGCTATAATTCCAGTTGAGTTTGAGATGGATATCAATTCTGAGATATTTGTATGAAGTCACTTCCTCCAAGTTGATATTGTCATATATAAAATTAGCGTTACTGGCCCTCTTAAATTTGATAATCATAACTTTTGTTTTGTTGATGTTAACATTTATACCCATATTAGAGTAGAAAGCCTTGAGAATTCTTAATTGCTTAATAAGATCAAAGGGACCTTGCCTTAAGAACAATACCATCAATATAGAGAAGAAGGATGATGTCAATTCTTGCTAATGTTGTGTTAGTGCAACTTGCTTTTTCTAACCAACCTTATAGCTTATCGATGTATACACCGAAAAGGGTGGGGGAGAGAGGGAAATCTTGCTTAACTCCATTATTACAATTACTATCTTTCGACCAACCCTCAGTGTTCTTAAACTTTCCAATGGTGCTTCCATATAACTTCATCACAACATATCCCAATTCAAAAGGAACCTTTAGCTCTTCTAATCTATTCCACAAATTAATTCTAGGCACTGTATCAAAAGCTTTTCTAAAGTCCACAAAGCACCGCAATGATCTTGATAGTAATGAAGTGGTCCATGGTTGAGTGATGTCTTCTAAAACCCGCCTAGCCTTTAGCTCACTTACCTTCCCTTTCTAGCCATATGTTGATCTTCTTTTCCAAAATAATACTATATAATTTGGCTAAGTCGATGGGACTAATCATAATGGTTTGCTAATTAGAGGGGTTATTTTTATCACCACTTTTAAAAATACGAACAATGAGGCTCTAAGTCCATAGTTTAGAGAAACATTGCTTGACTGCTAGATTGAAAAGCTTATGGATGTGAGGGATGAGGAGAGACCCTCTAATTTTTAGAATTTTTGCTTGGTAATCCTCAATGTCCTTAACTTTTCCATTTGCTAAACAATTTTCTATTATTATTTATTAAAATTGATTAATTAGATTTAAAAAAAATATATAATAAATCAGTTAATTTATTTTAATTTTTTATTTTATATTTCAAATAAAATTTTCCTAATTATTTTTGTTTTATAAACTAAAAATTTACAAAAACTAATATTATAACAAATATTGTAAAATACCCCATTGAGAAATTCTTTTAAAAATTAACTCTCTTGAGTCTTAATGTTATAAATATTGTGAAATATTCTAATATCATTATAAATATTTTGAATTAATAAAATTAAAACAATTTTTCTTAATTTTTTGAAATAACATAAAATTAAAAATTAAAAGAATTTGTCTTGATTTTTTTATTATAAAAATAAAATGTTAAAATAAATCACTTTATTTTCATTCCAAGGAAAAAAAATCACTTTATTTTCATAATTTGAAGTAAGTTTGATGTGAGTTAATAGTAGTCATCATTATATTATCTATTTTAATTTTTCTAGTTATTATTAGTGATGGAATTGTCAATCTATTCTTTAGTTAGATTTATAATTTGTCATTGTTTAAAATCCATTTTTATTGAAAAATGGATTTCGCATCTTAAAAATAACAGATTATGTAATATATTATTTCAATAATTTTAACCAAATTTTAAAGAAAAAATTATTCAAAACATTAAATTAAAATTAAATTTATCTAATATTAAAATTATTTAATTTTAATAATATTTGAGGAGAATTCAAAAAATATAAAAACATTTTGAAATTTTTTGATAAATTTATGAAGATTAATAGTTTATAACATATTTTATGGGGCATCCTCCTAGACATATAAATAAAAACAAAAATTACAATTTTTTTTTATGGAGGCTTATAACATATTTTATGGGGCATCCTCTTTAGACATATAAAAAAACAAAAATTACAATATTTTTTTATAAAGGGTATCTTTATAGAAACATGTGAGTACATTTTAAAAGGTATTGCTTAAACATTGGATGATTTTGATTTACTAAAGGAATTGGTTTTAAACTCATTTTTTATTATAAAAATAAATTTAGCACCATAAAAAACTTAATTTCATCTTCATTATTATATAATTTCAACAATTTATATATATAATTTCAATCTTTCGAAATAAATTTTAATAAAAAATTATTAAAAAACAAAATCCAAAAAGTTAAAAAACATTAAAAAAATTTAGAATACTCCAAAAAAACAAAAAATCCATTTGTTTAAAAAAAATTCTAACTTTTATTTTATTTAATTAAATAATAAAAAATACAATCACTCAACAAATCTAACTTATTTCACTTTTATTTAATGTAATTAGATTTTTTTTATTTTAAAGTATATTAATTTTCATATATTAAAACACGTTTTTTCAATTACGTTTTTATTGTTATTGTATATTAGTTTTTGTGCATAGAAAACAACATGGGTGATATGAATTCATCTAGTAAAAGATTTGAAGTTGAACACATTTAAAATATTAAATTTGAATTAAATATTGTAAAAATCGAAGATGAGAGAAAAAAGAATCTAAACATTAAAAAGTTGAACAATATGCATTTCACTACAGGTATCTTTAACAGATCCAAAACACGGCATGAGCCCACAAATGCCTAGAAATGCTCAAAACAAAGGGTAGCATGGGTATTACAGAGGTTATCCGTGTTATAGTGCAAGTTATCTGAACAATGCCCGTGCTACACTGCGTGGCTTTTCCTTCGATACCCATGCTACTATCAAAATGGTGGGACCACTTCATCCTAGTGGCGCATTAAAGGCTCAATCCTCCCCAAGGATCAGAATTCGGCTCCTCACACACTTGGTGGCATTAATCATCCCCCTTATGTACCTTGGAACTAGTTCATAAAGGAGGAGTGTTCACATTTGGATCTAGTTGTTTGTTGGCCACTTCTTGGCCTATAAAATAAGCCATTGGCATGCATCTTGTAGAGAGAAATTAGAGCAAAGTTATGTTGCTGGATTTGAGTTGGCGCTTCCTCATAGCCAACCATTTCCTTCCATTGCAAGCATTTCCAAGCTTGCTTGCCACCTGCTATCAAGGGGAAAGTGTTTCTCTCCATTGTTCTTTCATTTACTTAGCATTTAGTTTGGACAAGAAAGGCCTCCCTAAGGAAGATTGTTGGCTTCCCTTGAAGCCTTCACCTCCTAGGTGTTGTACAGCTATTTCATTGGTAAATACAAGAGTGGTTTAGCATACCTTTGGTTGTTGTTGGAGTTTGCATCTTTCCCCCATCTCTTTTATTTTATTTTCATCAATATTTTCATGTTTAAATGTGAACTGCACTAACAATCTCTTGTAGGATCACTTGGAGGAATACCAACCACCAAAAATTGGGCTCCAAGGACTGAGTCCTTACAGCAACCTAAAAGGCTTAGCCCCTCACCAAGTGGAAGCGTGCACTTGTGCAATTTTTTCCACAACAAGGCCGCTGGTCTATTCCTAAAAATACATGGGCCGAAAGGGTTTGCCATATTTGTGAGTCTATGAGCATTGAGGATGAAAATCACTTTCTTTTAGAGTGCACTGCTTACACCCACATTAGATCTAAGTTTCATAGTATTTTCTATAATACAAACATTTCTAACCTCCTTACTTTCCAAAACTACAGTGAGCTCGAAAAGCTTCTTGCCAAGCTTTTTGAGCATAGAAATAAAATTTTAAAGCAAACCAAATAATACCCTTCTTAGGGTCCGATAGACCAAAGTTGGTCTTAGTGGATGTGAATCATCATCACCGTCATCATCATCAATTTAGAAATCAAAAAGTTCTACAATATGCCAAGTGAATTTAAAGTTTAACCAATATTGTTAAAGTCTAGAGCTTGGAAAATCAATAATTTTTCATTTCTTTAGTTAAAAAGTGTGTAACACATTTTAGATTTAAAGTATTTTGCAAATGGTTTTTTTTTACCTCGACACATATGAAAAGAGAATTAAATAATAAATATTTACAACGATAGGTGTATATATCTTAGAATTTGGGGTGGATTACTATTTATGTTTTTCCTAGATTGAAAGAGGATGAGACAAGTGTATTATCCAGATTAATTTCATGATCATCATTTAAAATTCGAAATAAACAATTCTAATATATATATTTCTCATAATTAAAGCTTTCAAATTTAAATATTCAAAATAGTGACGGGTTTGTTCTTTAAATCAATGTGATTTTACAAAAAGTCACTTATAAAAGTGATAGATTGTGGTTATTAAGTTGGGCCTAACCTCAAGCTTCTAACTTTGATTCCTAATTCTTGATATATGGTGGATGTTGGAGAGTCACAACTTTTGAAAATGATAGCAAATTGAAAGGTAATTTAAATCAATTGAAAGTTATGGGAAGCAAATTAATGAATAAAATATGGATAACAATTTAGAACGTAACATTGTTTATCTTAATGTTTTATAAAAGGCTTTATGAAAAAAGATGTTTTGTCATTATGCTTTATATCATACATACTCTACGTCAAAATAATTCATTTATAAGAATACAAATTTAGTTGTTGAAGATGGTTTCGTTTTATAACTATCAATCACTCGTTGTTGTCTTAGAGCACCACATGATATTGTTAGTAGTACACACGTATTGGGATTCCATGATAGGACATTCTACAACCAATAATGTTGAGAGGTTTCCACAGAGATTGTTAACTAGACATTAAAGTTTTCTTAGAAAACTATAAATACATTGTTAATTAGGTATAACAATACGTGTTGCATTGCCAGATGTCATTGACCTAAATACAAATGTTTGTTCATTTTCAAGACTAATCTTTTTAAGGAAAAAAATAATGAATAAGACAATGAATAAGACAATTGCTTTATTTTTCCAAAACAAATGTGACAAAATATAGTTAGGTAATGGATTATGAATCCACCATGAGCAAGTTCAATCCTTTCAGTGACCCGTAAAATAAACAAAAATGAATTAGATTTGATTCTAGGTCATTTTTATATTCAAGAAGAGAATTCCAAACTAAAACTAACATCAATGGAGATTCCTGACATCTTCCTAAATACGGAAGTTTTTGCTCATATCCACATATCTAAAAAGCATGGTGGAACATTGCTTAATTGTCACGCACCTAATGATTAAAAATGATGGGATATTTAATCAGCCAAAGGATATTTATAAATAGTTATTTAATCAACCAAAGGATATTTATAAAGAGTTAAATCTTTCATACTAATGATAGGTTTTGTTGTTTGTCGAGATGCACATCAACAGCAGAAATATTTTGAAAGTTGTTCTCTCACTACAAGCGGGAAAAGTGTGGCCTTGGGGGTAAGCAATGGGCCAGGTACTGTCACCTGAATCTCAGCTCCTCCGTTTAGGCTAACTCCTAATGAAGCCAAGGGGGGTAGTCCCTACAAAGAGTTGTCTATGGCTCAATGTTTTTTAAATGTTTTTGGTGTTTGGTGATGTGGATGAGTGTTGTTTAGGAGTTTTGAATGAGAGATCATAGCCTATAATAGACACAAGATAAAGTGCAATCCACGTTCTGAAACAATATAATGAGATCAACAGTATATAAAGACTTGCAAAATAAAAGCATCCACAGATAGATAAATTCAAATAGAAAATCCAATGCACAAATGGCCCAACTTAATTAAAGCATGAAAATGTAAGACCAGTGCCAAAATGGAGTCAAATAAGTGTGTAGTGTTGGGGGATGTTGAAGATACAAGTCTTAGTAAACTGTTTGTGAGAACGTTTTGCAAATTATCTTGGTAAATTAAAAATTTTAATGATCTTGATTATTAAGGCTAAGGATACTTCCAACCGATACGCGAGGTACTGGAAGTCTGTCCGGAAAAGATAGTATCAAGTGCCTCCGTTCAAGGACATGTTGGGCCACCCAGTGCTCTAGCCAGGTCGCGCATTGATAACCAGCAAACTAGAGGCTGAACATGGAACCCCAGCGCCCCCAACTAGGAGATTACCCACCGAACTTATCTTATCGATCAACTCCGGATTGGTTGGTTGTGGGGTGAAAATTTTATTATGTTATCAAAAATTAACAAATCCAACACCTTTTTGAGTACTAGCCCAACCTTTTAGGGTTGGAAGAGCATACAGAATGATGGATAGCAATGAAGATAAATTATTAAAGGGGGAATGTGAGTTGGAAGATTTTATTATTAGAGCACGCAATTCAACTCTCCGACAAAGAGTGCTCTTGACCTCATCTTAAAACAGAAGTTCAAGAGACTTAGCTAATCTATATGCTTGATGCAAGGATATGCAGTGGGAATGCTCTCCGACAGACTCTCCGATAGGGAGTGCTCTTGACTTGGGTTATAGCAAGTTCAAGAGACTTTGGTTTATTTTATAAGACAAGCAGATAAGTAAGCATAAACCAAGTGGTAGCTCAAAATGATTGTAAAATGATGAAAGACAATGATATAGCAGATAAAGGAAATACTTGCAAATGAAAATAGTGTTCTACCACAACAGAGACTAATCTAATAAGTGAAGTCAAAGTGACTTCTGCACACCGCTCATGAAACTTCCAGCTTAGCTGGTCCTACGTAGTACATGGTGGGGAAAGAGAAGCAGCACGCAATGTTAATGCGGCACTTGGGATCAAATCTCAAGAGGCTTCTCAGGTCAAAACTTGAAATAAAATCTACTCTAAGTACAAAAATGAAAATTATTCTATAAACTTGAAGCAAATCTAACTAAGCATGCAGAAGACACTCTTCCCCAAATGGGGAAGAAGAACCAAAATGTGGGAGGCCTTATCCCACTTAGCATTTTTATTAAACGGTTACAAGTGCCTTTGGGAATGAGACCCTTGAAAGGACTTTTAGGAAACTGAAATGAAAAAATCAAACTTAGAAGCCCTTAAGGTCTTTTACAAAGAAGAGTGTGTATAATTTGTCTTCTTGGTTCAAGTCTTCTCTTTGGGTTCTAGTTTTGATCTTCTTTGAAAATTGTTCTTTGAGTCTTTTCCTTAGTTCCTCCTTGGGCTTGTTTCCCTTCTCTTCAAAACCTACAACAACAAAATCCAGACCACTCAAGCACCCATTAGTTATTAGCAAATAAGAGATCTAAACTGATAAATGGAAAAAAAACTAAATGGAAAAAAAACTAAATGACCAATCTACTCTTGAATGCAAGCCTTTAATTTTTTAAAAGAGATCTAAAAATGTAAATGCCTAGAATGATAAGAGATCTAGATGCAAAAGCAAACTAAATCCTAAATATGCAAGATGTAAAAGTATAGATCTAGACACTAACTAATGCAAAGCATAAGATAGAATGCCTAAATAATGACTTTTAACAAGCTTATGAAAACTAAACAATACTAACACTTAACAATATTATAATTAGTTTTTTTTTGTTGTTTTATGTGATTTTAGGGCTCCTTTAGGATGGATGAAAGGAAGACTTTGGAGAAACTTCAAAGGGAAAACGAAAGGTAATGGAGGGGGCCCAAAGGATTTGGACGAGAGGGAAGATGAGGGTTTGAAACAGGTCCAAAGGCAAAGAAAACGAGAGAGATGAGGAAGCTTGGGAGGAAGGAGACGAGAAGAGGGCAAAGAAGGTCTTGTAGGGAAGAAAAGGTAGAAGATGAGAGAACAAACCAAAAGGGACGAGAGGAGAAAGATGGCAAAGAGGAGAATGAAAGGGATGAGGGAATACTACCTAGGGCAAAAACGAGAGGAGTGAGGAGGATCTAAAGGAGGGAAGACGAGAGCAAAGAAGGTTTGGAGCTAGGGGAGACGAAAGCAAAGAGAAGGGGGAAGAACTAGGAGAGGGAGGTGGACGAAAGGAAGGAGTGGAGAACTAAAGGATGGGAAGGAGGCTTAGACAAGGATAAGAGGAAGTGGGACGAGAGCAAAAAGGAGGGAAAAGACCAATGTAAGCCCAAAAACGAAAGGCAAACGTTGGCAAAAGTCTAGGCTTGGAGAATGGTAGATCTAAGGCTTTCCACAGCTTAGAGATGGGTAGGACTAGTAACCAGTAACCGAAAGTGTTTTTTAGAACTTTGTTGGAGAAGGCAAGAAACACTTGGAGAAGCTCGCAACCCTGCAAACAAAATATTTAGAAAAATGGAACACTTGAATGGTGAAGGTATTAGATGCCAATAGCTCTCAATGGATGAACTCCCTGAAGACACAAACACTCAAAGCAAGAGATTAGAAGCCTAAGTACTAGATTGTTAGTCCTCAATAAGCATAATAATCAAATTTGCAAATAAGAGTAGTGTGAAAGAGATATTACTTCATATGAGATGAAGACACAATGCCAAAAGCCTAATCGAATGACCTCCAAAGTCTCAAAATATTTTATTAATTAAAGAGCTTACAATTTTCACCAGAGTTTCTTTGCACAAAAATCCATGTGAAATAAGGAGGCAATGCCATCCTTTTATAACAAAACTAGACTAACCTAGCACCCTAAGTCGAATTGGCATCCATGAAAGCCAATGGAACTTGACATAATCGAATTCCTATCAATCCTCAATCAAATCCAAGCTTGGAGCTTGGGATCTAGTTGACAACTCGCACTTGTAATAAAGTAGATGGGGAGGTGGCCTCCACCTTGGCAAGGTGCCCCCCATCCCACTCTTGGAAGCTTCTCCCTCCAACAATTATTTGCCACATGTAACACTCGAGCTCCAAAAGGATAATGACATGAGCTAAAGTATATTCATGATTGCTAGCATGGGAGACAAAGCTTTGAGTTAATCATCAATGTAACTTTTGTATAAAGGGAGCCAAGCCTATGAGGTGGATAGGGCACCCACCATAATCTTTATTATATTCCCAACAACCCATTAAAAGGAAGACACAAAACCAATTCGAGCTCCAAAAGATATTGCATGCAGATATATACGTGAGGCTCATGGAGTTAACTCGAGATATGTTGAGATCCTTGGTGGTTGAGAGTGGGAGGTGGCCTCCACCTAGGAAATGTGCCCCCACTCCCATTCAATGCACAAAACTTAACTCAAAGACCATTTAATACTCATGCCACATAACCAAATCAAGTTCTGCATGCAAGGTGGGCGAATTAGCTTGGAGTTAATCACTGATTGCTGACTGGATGATGACTGAGATGATTGGAATCTTTATTAATGCCAGGTGCCATGTCATTTAGCCACTGAAATATTCCAATTTAGATTATTTTGGAGAGAATTGGATTATCTCCAATTATTAATTTTTTATTTTAATTAATTAATAATCCTTTTTTATTGAATTTTGAGGAATTATTAATTAAGTGGCTAAATAAAGATCTGAAACTTAGGATAAAGGTGTCCGGGGTCTAAGTATGATTTTTTGGCTTAGGAATCAAGCCTCCAATCACTGAAAAACACCCCCGGACGACTAACATATTACAATTTGAATTTTTCCCTTTAAACTATGGAAAAATTAATTATTAAAATTTAAAATAATTGACTGTCCCTAACCGGTAAAAAATTTTTAGACAACATTTAAAAACCTCTACAGACCTAGGAAATGACCACTGAATCGACTCATGGTGTCTAGTAGGTTCATATTTATTAGTTGGACTCTAATAACCCCCCATGGCCAGAATTTCAAAATCAGGCATTCCAGCTTTGGAGGAAGCGGGAGTAAACCTTGTCAATTATACCTTGCCCGTAGGCAAAGTATAATTAGTCAGGGTAAAAAACTCCCTAGAATACCTTAGTTGACAAACCAGTAGTGGGTGACTAAGCCACTCAAACCCTACTAGTACACTTTTTACAAAAAACCCCGTGGGGCATGGTCATTTCAAGACAAAAAACAAACTGACTAGCCAACACTAGCTAGGCACAAAGGATGGATCATCTGATACACTAGAACACAAACACTTATCATGTTTTCCAAATGGCGGCTCTTCAGATAATCCAACTATGGTACAAAAATGTTGCTAACATGTTCATCAAAGTGCAATTCATCTTTGATAATATTATTTTGGTGTTTGAAAGAATGGAGGGATCTCTTCATTAAAATTGACTTGATAAGACCTAAGATAACGTTGAATGGTCATTCATTATCATGATGGTTAAGTCACTTGAGTTTATTGCATTTTTTTTTAGAGATGTCAAGGTGTTATTCTTTGAAACCTTGAATCATCTTTATGAGGGTATCAATCACAAGAGACTTGCTTATGGGATACCCAAAAGAAGAGGGATTATTTAGATTGATTCATTAGGTTTTTATACAAAATAGATTTAGGGATTGGGATCTTATATGCTTATTTATCAAAATTGGTCTTGAAAGACAAATATATATTCATCCATCAAAACTTGATTTTTGAAGACCATTTTATAGTGAGACAAATTCTTCTTCAATGTCCTATCTAATCCTTCCCCATTTTAATGGTAGATATCTTCTCAAAGGATTCTTGGGAGGATGGAGCTTTGAATAAATCCTTCATTGACCTCTCCCCCATTTTAATCCATTCCATTGGAGCCATTCTCTTAGTTTGGCTTGCTCTTAGTTTGGAATGCTTAGCACTTTGAACTTTTATTTTCAAATGATATACATTTGTGAGATATTGTACCTTTGATATGTCCAATTTTGTATCTCCTTAGGAGATAGAGAAATACATTTGTTGATGATCTAAGACTATTTATTTTTCTAATGCCTTCACTACTCAAGGTCCCCCATAGTAAAAAAATGTGTTTTTCTTAATCAAGATGTTTGAGGACCCTTTCATTGCCCGTATCACCAATTTTACCAAGAAAACCACAACTTAGATTAATATTGTTGTTTGAACTTCTTAGGGTCATAGAGACCAAGATGAGATTTTAAAAAGATGTTCAATTTTTTTCTCTAGTGAGGGGATTTATATGAAGTAACCCTTCTTTGTCTTCTTGTGGGTTTCCATGTTAAAATCAACATAGATAATCGAAGGGGCTCATTGGCTTAGATGCAATTTCAATTGCTAGATCAATAATGCAACTTGTTTCGTAGAAGCATTATAGAAACCAGTTGTGAAAAGCCCTGAGGCATGTACAAACAATCACGGTATCTGGCAAGTTTTTTTATCCTTGGGTTAATAAATTAAATCATCTAATAATTTAACCATTCCTACTTTAAATATTAGGGCAATTAAATTACTTGACACCTTGTACATGCCCTTTGTGAACATTTAGAACTCAAAAAATAATGTATGGTCATCCACAATGCAGGAAATAAGAAGTAGTTCTCATATACAACCCCAACATGATGTCATGGAAGCCAACTTGAGGGACAATGTCCACACTATTGAGGATCGCTATGTTGGACCTCTATGTAACAAGCCTAGAGATGAATTCTCTCTAAGGGAAGATGTTCTTGTAGGATAAATTATTATAATATGACCATCAGACCCGCATTGTGCAATATGGTTCGGTAGGGAAGAGGGAAATACCTATAGAGATTCAAATGTTACTACTAATACATATAAGGTAGTTTTTCATTGGTAGTAGCCCATGGAAACATCAAAAGAAAATAGATGAGTATAAAAATTGTTTAAAAATAAATCAACAGTGGGTTGTTGGAACAAAAGGATCAACGTCCATCAATGTGAACAATATCATATGGGCATGGTCACCAAATGTAGGATGGAATGGAGAGACGATAAAAATAAATGGAATTGCAATAAAACAATTGTGGCATAGTGTGAATGGGTTGAATAGAATGGAGAGAGTGAGGGTGATGTTGATGAATGAGATTTTATTTGAATAATGAAATTCCATGCTTGTCATTTCTTAATGACTTCTATCAATGAATAACTCAGAAGTTAGTATTCATTTTAGTTAATAACTTTTTCATCAAGGAAAACTATTCAAGGTCAATTGCTATCCTCTCTCCCGGGCTAAGATGTGGGTTTTGTGAATATTTCCATGATAAACAAGTTATAGTGTTTGCTTTTAATGTGAGGGAGTTGTTAAAAATCATTGACTCATTAACATCATTTTATTTCCATAGAACCTTATTGTATGTTGCCTAAATTTGCTTTGAAAAAATACAATTCTACAATACAATGATTGTTATCACATGTTTTAAATTATTTTGTCGTGTCTCTTCACTATTGATATATTTTGAAATGCCTGCCATAGTGATATTGTGAATGCACATACAAAAATAAAATGTTGTGAAGATTTAATATTGGATTTAGATATTTACCCATTAGAAAATAATTTAATTCAGAATATTGAAATCCGAGTACACATTATAGCATTTCAATATTGATGCATTAGAATCAAAATTCACACTTTTTGAATCTAAATTATTCGAGATTCACACTTTCAAAATAAAAATTCACACTTGGAATCTAAGTTATTCGAGATCCACACTTTCATAATCAAAATTCACACTTTCAAAAACCAATATTTACACTTTCGGAATCCAAATTTTCAATTTAGAAACATTGATATTGAAACTTTCAAAATCAAAATTTAGAGTTTCTTAGTCTAGCTCCTTACCTATTAGTCCAAGTATAATGAAATTTGTGTTTACAATTCAACATTTTGGATAAAAATAGATGGATAAAACACATTTAGTTAATAGATCTATTGGTAGATTATTAAGGTATCTAGAAGGAAAGAGACTAAAGTAGTGAGATCAAATCCTAACATAGACTAAGTCATTTGCATATAATAGTGTAGTGAGTATATCTACCAGATTTCCCATTCCATATTATTTATGGGTTGACTATGAGGAGGAGTGATATAGGTGGTTAAGTTTCTAATATATAGGAAGATAAGTTATGATGTAGAGGCACATGTAGAAGAAATGAAGCAAATTCTTGCACGTGTGAGAGAGAAATTTTTCAAGAAGAATCTCAAATATAGGGAAAAAGTTGGCATATGTAGAAGATTTAAATATTTTTAGATTAGAGACCAAGTGATAGTTCATTTGAAAAAATATAGTTTCCTAAGAGGCTACTATAACAAGCTTGATGTGAAGAAAATAGGGCCATTTAGAGTGACCATTAAGTTGGGGATAATTCATATAAGATAGAATTTCCTGAAGAGTTGGATATTTCATTGATATTTATCATATCAATTTTTTATCATGAGTTCAAGGGAAGCAATGTGAGGGATGTGGTTGATAATGAAGATGAAGAATGTGTAATGTACCTGACCCCAAAACCAAGGTCACGGGCACATGCAAACCTAAAGGAAGGCTGGACAAAGGTATAACACAGTGGAATAACGTCAACCAAAGGCTAGGATAACATACCATTGAGCCAATAAAAAATACGTACTTTAAAAATAAATGCAATACTTTAAAGACAATTATAAAATTCTCCAAGAGCTCATGTAGATGCAACACCATGCAAGCATGACAATGCAACCAGATTTACAAACTTTAATAAAATTGGACCCTAGAATTATTAAAACATTAAAAGTGACCATAATCAACCCAATAATGTTAACCAATCATATTTATAGAATTCTTTGCAAACAATTACAAACTAGATCTTTCTGCCATAAAACTATGCAATTTATGGCACTCCCGTTAATCCAATTTATGGCACTTTTATTAACATTTTTGAATTACCTATAAAATCAGGTATGAATTTAACATATAAATCCTTTTAATAATTAATAAAAACAAGTACGGAGAATCCATCTACAACCCCTGACTCATACTGGAAATCAAATCTACAAATAGTTATAGAAGTCATTAATGGATCATTCGGTAAGCATCCAAATCTCTACAAAACCAACTGCAAACTTTAAATAACAAGCATATCATCTATATGGGACATTATACAACCACCAAGGGTGCACTAGATAATTCATATACATCCATAGAACATGATATATTCAAATATCTAGATAAACTATCAATTCAATCTAGTTTCCAAGCAGAAAAATCCATCAACTAGTGACCAAAACTCAATACTTTCAATTGTAGAATCATGGAACAGATCTGATCAGCCATGGAGGGTGCACTTGCAGAGCATAATGCAAAAAATAATACATGGTTAATAATATCTCTATCTGCCATTAAGATCATATCTGAAATAGGAGAGAAAAACACCAATTTACAAGCAAGATTCATCAACTAGAGTTCCAAAAACCAAGCAATTGTAATTACAAATTTATCTACTGATCTAATTAGTCATAGAGGTCACATTTGTAGAGTAATATACAAAAAATAAACACATAAATCACATATTTCAAGCTTCCATCAAGATCATATCTCATAGTCAAGGAAAATGTACAAGTTTCCAATAGTTAAACCATCAAATTTGCATCCAACCATTGATACAAAACCATATACATTTGACTTTGAATAGATCAGCCATCAAGGGCACTATAGAAGCAACCGAAAATTAATATAAACGAATGAATTAGCATAAAATAATCCAATTATCTTAATAGTTTGAAACTAGCATCATTCATACCATGTTCCACCTAGTCATAGGCACTTCCAAGCCAAATCCTCTTGGACAGGACACCCCCAAGCTTAGGCCACTAATCCACAAGCAGAGGTGCACTAAAAAATAGCTCAACTATCTATTTGAAAATCCACAACTCAATTCCTCACCAGCTACTTTATCCTCCACCTCACTACCAGGTGCAATGGTAATCCCTTCACCCCTCAAGTCCCTCATGACATCACCATTGACCATCAGGATTATGTGCAGGTCTAGGATGGAGACAAGCATTTGATAAAGAGGAACTATAATATAGTTTTCCAATCTTACCACAAACACCACACAATATCATAGTTCTTCAAGCACAAAGTTCATTTACATAGCAGAGCATACATGGTTTCCCCAAGCTCACAAGCTTACCAAGCTCTCCCCATCAATGGCATGAACAATCAAGAATAATCAACCATACACAACCATCCAAAGGAACCATCAACAACCCAAACCAAGGATATCAACCATGGATTTATAGACCAAAGAAGATAATTCTAACCCAAGAGGGTAAAATCAAACCAAGGTAAGCCAACTTGATTCAAACCAAGGGGGTTAACTCAACCACAAGAGGCTAACTCTAATCCAACCCAATCACTTCAAATTTCAAGGAGAGTGGCTCCAAGTCATTCTACTAAACTCAAATTCATGTGTGGACACATCATCCATGAAGAGGAATCAAAATTAGTGAGGTGAAGAGTTACACAAACCAAGGCATCTTCCCAAAATAGCAAAGGAGTTATCCAACATTTAAGGTGTCCAAGATAAAAATAGTTAGTGAGGGCATACTTGTGCAAATGGGGGTTACAAAACCAAGTGTAGCCACCAAAAAGGAGTTACAAAACCACCAAAGGGGATCAAATGACAAGTGGGATCCATCCAAACATCAAGGAGTGTGCATTCACCAAGGAAGGCCCACTAAACCATGAATTAGGCTCAATAGTACCAACATAGGCTAAAATAATCAAAAGTTGGGTCCATTGTACAATGTTTGGGTGACAATCAACAATAAAGTCACCAAAGCATAAATATTGACCAAGCTCAACTAAACAAGTTCTAAAGTGCTAGGAATGTCCCCATTCCCCCTCATCCTGTGGATATAGGCTTCCCATACTCTTTTGTGGTCTCCAGTGTGCCAGTTGTTTTCATTAATTAATTATTTACAAAATAATAATGTCTCTAGGTCCTGAAAGACCCTTGTCCCGACACCTATTGCCACAATAATAAACAATTACTACATATTACATATGTCTAGGGGCTTAACAAACAGGGCATTACAAATGTAACTAAGAATAGACTAACAACAAAAAATGCCAGAGAGAACCCCTAAAGAGATCACAAAGGTATTTGAGGAGAAAGTGACGGATTCAATTAATACTAAGATGTAGAAGCACTATTTAGTCATTTGGAAATTAGATACACTTGCTAAAGAAGTGACATGAATTCCAAAATCAATGTTATGTAAGTTCAAATGAAGAGAATAGACTGAGAATGAGATGGGAGGTGTTGATTCATAACGAGAATGTGTGTTTCTTTTTCAACAAGGGGAGATTGATATAGGAGCATTTATGAAGGAAAATTCCAAAATAATTGACAAAGGAAGGATGAACATGGGAAGAGATTCACCCTATGATTCATCTCTCCAATTGATGATGTTCAATTGTTTTTCATGGCATAGAGGAAGTCAATATTATGTCAACGTAATGAAAATGGGAGAAAGGACCATACCATATATAGGAGGCTAATGACATTAGTGTCATACCAAGACTTTTGGGAAGGCTATGACAAGTTCCCATTCCAATCTCGATCATTTTCAAATAGAGTGAGATCAAACAATAATGTTAAGGAAATAAATATGAAAAAGAATCCCTAGTGACCATTAGATCAAGGGGGGTGGGGTTGACGGTTGGATTTGATGGAAGTGTTTTCACTCAGGTTGTTCCCTCTCTCACAAAGGGGCCAAATTCCAAGGAATAGTGTGCAGGAGTACCTTATTGGGTCACTTAGGACTTCAAGCTATCACTCATGTGAGAGGGGGGCGTACCCTCAATATTTGTTAATACAATACTATTTGTTTGTCACCCAAGAACAACCTATTCATTCTATGAAGCTCGGACTAGATTTATAAGAGATATAGGTGGTGTATGATTTTATCTTTGTTATTTATTTAAGACAAAATAAAAGTATTTTGAGCTACATATTTGGTGTGATCAAGAAGCCAAGCAATAAGTGGCTCTCACAAGTTGCATCCATAGAAATGGTCTCCTGCACCATGGGCGACATAGTCTTGTTTTGGTTGGAAAATAACTCAATGAAAATGAACAATATGGGTTGAGGAGGATGAAACTACTTTCCTAACACATATTCATTAGATGGAAAACCAAATACACAAGTCAAGTATAAATCCATTGATTTATTCAACCCCATGTGAGATGGAAAATAAAAGAGAAAATTGGCATACATTGCTTGAATTTATTATTTATTAGTGGCAACAACTTCAGTCTTGATTCCACTATAAACCCAATAGTTCATTTATAAAATAGTATCTCTAGTGTTGGGGACTATAAAGTCTCATGTCTAAAAAAACCATTTCGTTTATACAATAAATGCACTAGGGGATAAGGAAATAGTGATACTCTAGGTAGATCTTGAGTTTTTATTTATTCTTGCCTCTATTTATATTATGCACCAAATTCCATAAAAGAACATAAACTAAGAAAAAGAGAGTATTTCCATGCCTTGAGAATGAGTAGATAAGATGAATAATAAGCCTCTTCGACGGGGAAACCTTCTTATACAATGTAGAACATACATAAGGCGAGATAAGATGATTATGCAAATGAATATCGTTACTTTAATATAAATAGGAGATGAAGTAATCATTATGTGACTTAATACTGAGTCAACCTAAAAATACATAATATAATAATAATGAATTATGGTTAGGGCCTGTTAGCACTAAAAGATATCCAATCACTGCAAAGAGGACATGTTTAGCACATCTTGAGGTTGGGATAGCTTTGTGTGAAATTTGATAAGGTAGGTTCAGTGAAGTAGATCACAATGGCTCTTAGATTCAAGATCAAAAGATGTCTAACACAAGGAACGATATTTCACAGGTCATTGGCATACAACTTGAAAGGCCAACCACAAAATGAACGTAAAGAAATAGTAGAAAAGATAGTAAATGTGAGGGAAGGAAATCATACATTCATAGGAGGATAAGCTAAATTAAAACATTGTTTCAATTTAGTATCATGTATAAGAAGGCATATTATAGGCTATAGGCAATAAACAAATTTTTTTTCTATTAGATCTTAAACTTGAGTGATTATTAATGAACTACAAATAACTAATCTATGCATTCATATAAGAAGAATTGCATTAAAAAAGAGAACACAATCTGACCCACAGGGTGATAGATCATTGAACATGAGAATACCACTGATATATTAGGTGTTGAAAGAAATAACATAGTAAAACTTTGCTCTTTTATGGCCTAATACAAACCCCTTGCTTCCTTCTTAGAGGAAGGGCCCGAACCCCACTTACATTAAAATGACAACATTAATAGCAATTACATGATCGAAGTTGCTACCAACATTTTGGAATCAGATCCTATCTATAGACTAAAAATAGAAATAATCTTTGATTCATTGCCAAAAAATATGGAATTGTTGAGGTCGAAATCTGTCAAAATCATTAAATTTAGATCTAATCCACCTTCTGACTGCCACCTATATCCTTAAAATATTGAACACTGCCCAAAGATGCTCATTGAATCACTAGAAAACTAAGATTGATGTGGATAAGACCAATTGTTCTTCGCCATTAAATTTTCTTTTTGACTGCCACATGTCTACGAAATGCCTTATTCTCTAGCCAACTCTTTGAATGTTAATTAATGCCTTAAAATGTTTTTCCACCGATCTCTATTTCTTAAATTTGGAGCTCATTTCTAGGAACAAATATGTGAGCTATGAAGTTTTTTTAAAGATGAGCTCATCTTTTTTGGAAAATGATCTCTTAATTTATTATTTCATTGGTAGTATCTAGTCATCGGCCCTGCTGCTAACTCTTGAATCCCCTGTTAATTTGGCCCTCTCCCCTTTAGGTTTAATCCTATATGGATCAAATAAGACAAACCTCAATAAATAATAGAGAAATAATGGGGTACCTATATAGATGGGTCTCTATCCTTCATCTGGGAATCCAAGCCCATACTTGTTAAAATGGCATTGAAGGAGTGGGAAAAGTCTAATTTCCAATCACTGGACCATAAGAACGAGGAGATACAAGAATATTTAGAACAACATCAATTAGATACAGAATCAAAGGAGATTGAATTAAAACATTTGAAGAGAGAAAAGAATTAGATAAGGCTTTGATTGCTACTCATAGACATGAAAAGGAATTATGGCATTTAAATCCTATAGCCTATGTTCAAAGTCTGGTGACAAGCATGTAAGTTTTAAACCTGTGTAGAGAAGCAAAGCATACCGATTCTTGTAAGCAAAATAGAGATTACACCATAGCATTCACACATAATACATAGAGATTTACCCTGGAAACACTTAACTGGGAAAACCAACAAAACTTAGAGCCACACCTCTCACTTTCTCATTATGATTACTAACCACTCACAATAAAACATGTAGGTATTTTGTAACATCCAAAACCCTAATCCATAAACCCATATTAGAAATAGAACCCAATCCCTTAACCAAGATTAAATTACACATTTTTATTAAAAAACTCAAAAATAGTCGATGGTGAGATCGTTAGACACAGTCATACAGATGACAACCACCCCACACATGCAAAGAATATAACGCATACCCAATATTCTCCCACTTGTTGTTTTATTTTCATAGCAATGCATCATGTATTGATGGGGTCATAGGTTTAGGGAATTAGTGTCCATAGATTCTCTACACCAAGAGTGTTGGAATCGATTTAGTACTGAGGGGGGGGGTGAATCAATATTAACACAGTTATCGGCAGTTTTCACCTTCTTTAACAGATTAGTCTTAAATTAATCTTGATCTTTAGTTATGCATCCAATATAAATAAAATCATTCATCCATATATGTACCAAGACAAAGAACACAGAACACACAAGATTTTGACGTCGAAACCCAATCGGGAGAAAACCATGAAATTCTCTTTTGTAATGAAAATATTACATTCAAGGAAGCATTGACTTCCTGTGTTTACCAGCACCAACTGGAAGGAGGCACCGACCCCTTGGTTTTGCAGGCACCAACTCCTTGTGTTACATGCGCACACTTCTGATCTTCTGAAATTCGTTATGTTGTGCGCACCTTCTGTATGCAGTCGTATTGTTGTCACTCCCCTGCATACATCACTTGACTTCTCATTCCACTCAATTATTCACTTCTACTGATGACTCACTTCATTTATCATGTGCTACTTCATCTGCTGCAGTCAGCGCTACTGATTAGTTGTGTCATTGTGCTACTATACAACTGCACTAACCAACTGATACTATGCTTCAATTGATAGCTTGATGATATGAGATTGCACACTGGTATCTGATGGAACTGCACAGATACTGGATGTGTTCGTTCAGTTTAAGTGCCACAGTGGTTCAGACAATCTGGGACATACTATGATTATATGATTCATCCTTTGGGTTTAATACACTTGTCTTAGATCATCCTCAGCATGACGAGCATACAAGATTCTATTGTTTTTATGTCGTCGTGCATCTGATGGACCTCTCTTTTTCACACACTTCATGTTAGCCTTCATGCATCAGCCAAAATTCTGTGCATCTTCTTATATGCCTCAATTCTGTCTCTATGCTTCTTCCATTAAAAAATTGGTGACTATCTACGTGCTACTTGTGCTACTGTCATTCAGTCCTCACGCACTTGTGCATCTTAACCTTTCTATCTTTGTGCAATTGTCATAGATCTACAACATCATTCTGCACACCATCAATTCAATAATTCCTCTACTTGTGCACACTTGGATCCTCGCTAGATCGTACTATTATGTACCTTGATCCCATGATGCACTAAATATAAATATGTATTTTGCACTTAGAAGCTCTTCTACTTCGCCATCAAGCTTACTTCAAATCTTCAACTTGCTTCCCTATTTATACATGTCTTGCATGGATTTTATGTCCACAAGTTGGTTGTGGCATTCCTTCTTCTTTGCTTCACAGATTATTCCTATGCCACATGTCATGTTCTGCTTGCTAATGTGTCCTTTATTTGAGTTTTATGTGCATACATGGTCCTCGACTTGGTGGGACTTTCACCCTTGCGGTAGCATTACTTGTGGGTCTTGCACACTTGGTGTATCAATGCTTTGTGGAACGTGCACATACGTGATCTTTGACTTGGTGGGACTTTGACCCTTATGGTACCATAACTTGTGGGACTTGAGTACTTGTTGTGTCTTCGACTGTGGAATTTGTGCATATGCTGACATCAACTGCTACACCCTTCTTGAAACTTGTGCACCCTTTATCAACTGAAAGTGTCTCCTGATTGGTGATGACCTGCACGCTTTCAGGACTTGTAGAGGTGTTTAACCATCTCTTGTTCCATGTTGCTTTCGCACTCCACTTGACTTGCTTGCGCACTCTTGAATATTCTCTTGAATTGTTTGCATAGACTAGACTTTATCGCATGTATTCTTTGGCTTGCTTGTTCACTCTTCATCCTTATGTCCAACCAACCCTTTAGATTGTTCCTTGAAGGACTATGACTGGATGGACTTGTGACCTTCTCAATTACATGTGCCTTATGTACTTCTTCACATTGGATATTCATGATGTACCCTTGGACACACTTCCTCTTATTGGATGCGAATTCTAGATATACTTCTTCACACTGGAATCCATATCCTTCACCATCTTGCTTGTTCATATACTTCTTCAATGTGGCTTTACTATACTTCTTCAATCCAGCATGGGAATGTTGAAACCACTCGACTTTAGTTGACATCAATGACTCAAATTGAATCAGTTGGCATCCTCTTTGACATTAGTTGACATAACTGACAACCAAATTTCAACAAGCTCCCCCTTTGGCATTGATGTCAACACCTTATGAAGCTGTGCATAGTCATCTTCTTGAATAGTTGTATGCTTCATCTATGTTCGTTGCGGTACTTCCCTTGTGTACATGCTCCCCCTAAGTTCTTTGTTAGTTTGAACTCTTGAATTTTGTGCATTTCTACTTCTGGTGCTTCTTCTGCTTTCTGTTACCTCAGCACAAGTCACATGCTTTATGATTATTTGTGTATTTCTACATGCTTCATGGTTAACTTCATATTTCTTCTCTGTATATTATTCATTTAATTACTTCAAAAATATGCTTCACGCTCTTTCATGTCTTCTTCATTACTTCTCGGCTTCATGCTTTTTATTCTTCATGTTGCATCCTCTCAACTGCATTCAGCTTCATGTCATGTGTACAATCAGCTTCATGCTTTTATCCCCATTTGACATCAATGGAAAAGAGGCTCCATGACTTGTGAAATTACTGGTTCCTCTTTCTTTTGTTTTGCGCTGGCCTTTACTTATTTTCTCACAGAGATAACTCCCCATGTCTTCATGCATCACTTCTTTTGCGTTGATATCCTGCAATCTGCATATTGCTTTCATAATTATCTTTGATTGTTTTTTTTGTATAGGAGCTATATTACTTATGTCTCTTGATCTCATGTTCCTGTCATAACACTTCGTCATTCTTTGTACAGTGGTTCATACGTGAATCATCTCATGCCAACTTTGCGGTGCCAAACTCAATCATTTACTGTTTTTGCACCAATTTTTTGACTTCCTTTCCGCACCTGACATTTTCATCTATCACATTTGTTGCACTGTCACTAGACCTTGTCATATTTAATGTCGTCGCATCCCTTGTCATGACAACCAAATATTTTGCACATTTTTATTCATCAGTTAACTTGACATAAAAGTGGACATGACACTCAATTCGTGTGGCAACAATGACGTGTCGCAATCGTACTTGAGATTTTAGGGCAACATCATTCGTCACATGGAGGATTTCCACTTTTTTTTTTACTCCTTTCCAAAACCTATTAACTATTGCATTTAATTTTGACGACTCCACCACCTTCTTCGACTTGCGCAATATTGAATGCACATCTCTTCAATTAACTCTACACACATGAAGATCATTCATTCCATTCTATAAGAGCTCAACGTGAAAATTCCTGGTTCATCACCATTTCCACTTTTGCTTTACTGTGTCGCATTGCCTCCTGCTCTCTTGCCTTACTTGCCAATGGATTCCTTCTACCAGAGAATGAACAACTCCCTTGAGAGTGTGCAACCAATTGTTCATTCAGAACAGTCTGAATTTACACGCCTGAAGGTTGATATGGGAGCTTAGCAATGTCGGATGGAGGACACAGATTTTCAACACCAATACATTCATTCATATGTGAATTACGGACAAGTTGAACAATTTTCTCAACTAACTCGACAGATCGACAATCTGGAGCTCCAGCGACAACAGATCCTGGACGAAATGTCCTTACTCTAGCCTCAGCATACTAAAACACCATCGTCTTCAATTATGCAACTTCTTCCTGTGCGCCCTTCTTCGAAGTGTACTGCGCTGGTGCCAGTGGACCTGGATCTTCATCTTGCTCACCAGCTAAACTCAGAGATTGACCTTGAACTGTGACTGTAGATTACTTTAGCAATTCTCAATTTTGTCATCTTCACTCGTTTTTCGTGTATACGCCCTTTTGTCCTAGGCATGGAGTCACGACTCATGCAATTTTGTAACCACACTGATTTTGAATATAACGAAGAATTATATTTTGCGTAGACTCATGTATATGCAAGAATTTTCCTTTTATAACATTTATTTCAGTAATTAATATGTTCTTCACTTTATCATATGCAAGATAACTTAGTAACAACTGAATGTGTGCATGTATCAGATCTTTCGTTTCTGCGACATTACATAACACATAACCTTTTTCAAATATGATAAATACGGATATAAACACCTTATAACCACACACTTTACTAACATACTCCTTGAATTCTAGAATTCACCGTGTTGAATTCAAGGGTCTCACCTAATATTTTCAATATCAACAGGAGGAGCAACAATTGCTTGCTGCTTTGGACGTACCTGGATTGTCTCCTTCTTCTGCTTCTTCTGCGGAGATTTCCTTACCTATGTTTTCTTGTGCGCACTTCTATCTTGAATTTGTACTTGAGAATTTTCAATATGATTCCTTGCAATGTTATTTCCTTCACGCAATAAGTTTTAAACTGGACAATTTACTACCTTTCGACAGTACATAGCCTTATGTCCAAAACCATCACATGCATAACATCTCATAGTTTGACAATATTTTGCAACATGGCCAAATCGATTGCATCTTGCGCACTTCATCCTATTGATCCTTCTTTGGTTATTAAATTGGAAAGAGTTGTAGCTGTTGAAGGAACTGTCATACCTAAAAGACTTAGCATGATTTGGGAAATGTTCCCTGTCACGGGACTTCCTTGATGCCTTCTCATAACCAAGAACTGTTTTGTCTTCTGGTGATCTTTGATCTTCTAGGATTTTGTTCAAGATTGATGTGCTACCTTTGAACTTGTTCTTTACTTCATCTTCAATACTAGACTTGTTTCTTTCTTGATGTGTGCAATTCACTATCGGATATTGAACTTGTTTATTTCCCTTCATCATCACAATCTTGTCTTCTAAGCAAGATATTTATTTGTCTTTTGACTCAAGCTTACTTGTCAGCATCTTATTTATCTGCGCTAATTTTTCCAAAGAAGCTTTTAATGCAGATTTATCTTCCTCAATCACTTTGACCTTGTCTTGTGCGCAAATCAGTTGTATCTCATAGTTGGTCACTTCTTCACTAACCTTTGAATCAAGAGACTCTTGGAAAAGTTTGCCTCGTTCTTCATACTTCGATCGTTGCTCCTGCAAGAATTGGTTCTTCTTTCCTGACTTCTTTAATTCATCCAAGGCACTAATCAATTCACCTTCCCAGTAAACATATGCAACCTCTTCTTCTTCTTCAGATTGATTATATGTCGTAAATTTTTCTACTGCCTTTGGTGGTGTAACTGGCTTTGGAGGGGTTTTGAATGATCCACTAAAGAAATATTTGTTTAATGACTATGGTTTTCTTTGTGGAACTGGAGTATTCTTTGAACTGTTCTTCTTCTTTTCATCATTGATTTCTTCTTCTACAAAGGCCATGAATAGTACCTCTTTTGGTTCTTCGTCGCAATCACTTTCTTCAGGTACATTGTTGTCTTTATCAGTATACATACTTTTCTTCTATTTTGGAATTCTCCTTTTATTTTCAGGTCTCTACTGAATTTGCGCATTTCTTCATTTTATCTATACGGACACTTAGAGGCATAATGATCTACTCTTCCACATTTGAAACATTTGAAGGGTAACTTGTTCTTGTACTTACCTCATCCTCTTTTCATATTTCTAACAAAGTTTGATTCCTCATCATCTGACTCATTGCAACAGTCCTTTTCATGATCATGCTTATCCTTTCCAGTGGCTTTAAAAGCAGCTTCCTTTCTTATGGGAGTCTCTTTCTCAGTTCGCATCTCATATCCAGTCAAAATTCCTTAAAGCTCGTCCTTTGTCAGATCTTTAATCATTAGCTCTGTCTTTCAATACATACACCTTTGCATCAAACCTTGAGGGTGGATTTCTCAATATATTATGTACCATGAATTCTTCTTCCAAAGTGACCCCAAGACTTTTGATAGCATTAACTATCTCATCAACTCTTAAGAAGTAAGAGGTAATGTTCTCTTCATCTTGTATTCACAGAGATTCAAATAACCTAGATTAGTTCTGCAACTTTCCTTTCTTTAACTTTTCTTCACCTTCATAGACACCTCTAAGTTTGTCCCAAACCTCCTTGGGGGAGGCATAGTGCATAACCTTAACGAACTCATTATAAGTCAAACCACATAGTAGTGTGTTTCTGGCTCTTACATTGCATTCATAGATTCTCCTATGTGTTGGATTAACTGGCACGACTATTGGGACATTGTAACTGTCGACAATGGATTTCCATAAATCTGCTCCTAGTGATTGCAGATAAAATTCCATCCTAAACTTCCATAAGGTATAGTCGCTGACATCAAACCTTGGTGCTTTGTTAGTAGAAAGACCTTCCTGCTTGTCCATGTCTGCGCAAGGATCTATCTTCCAGATGCTAACCTGTTACTGAAGACACTTGCCCTAATACCAATTGTTGGAATAAATTTAGTACTAAGAGGGGGTATGAATCAATATTAACGCAGTTATCAGCAATTTTTACCTTCTTTAATATATTATTCTTAATGTAATCTTGATCTTTAGTTATGGATCCAATATAAATAAAATCATTCATCCATATATGCACCAAGACAAAGAACACAAAACACACATGATTTTGACGTGGAAACCCAATCAGGAGAAAACCATAGAATTCTCTTTTGTAATGAAAATATTACATTCAAGGAAGCATTGACTTCCTATGTTTACTAGCACCAACTGGAAGGATGCACCAACCCCCTAGTTTTACAGGCACTGACTTGAAGGAAGCACCAACTCCCTATGTTCTCTGGCACCAACTGGAAGGAGGCTACAACCTCCTTCTCCTTGCCCCGTCGTGCCACCCAGATATCTAAAATAATATTATGCCTCACTGAAATTCCAACATGCGCACACTTTTTATCTTCTGATATGCATTCTGTTGTGCGCACCTTCTGTATGCATTCGTATTGCTGTCACTCCCCTACATACATCACTTGACTTCTCATTCCACTCAATTCTTCACTTCTGTTGATGACTCACTTCATATATCATGTGCCAAATTCATCTGTTGTAGTCTGCACCACTGATTAGTTGTGTCATTCTCCTACTATGCAACTGCACTAACCAACAGATATTGTGCTTCAATTGATAGATTGTTGATTTGAGATTGCGCACTGGTATCGGATGGAACTATGCACTTACTAGATGTGTTCATTCGGTTTAAGTGCCATATTCGTTTAGAAAATCTGTGACATGTTGTACATTATATGATTCATCATTTTGGTTTAATGCACTTGTCTCATATCATCTTCATCATCATGAGAATACAAGATTATGCTGTTATTTTTTTGTCGCACATCTGATGGTCCTCTCTTCTTTGCACACTTCACATTAACCTTCATGCATCAGCCAAACTTCTGCGCATCTTTTGATATGCCTTATTTTTGTCTCAATGCTTCTTTCTCTAAAACATATGTGACTATCTATGTGCTACTTGTGCTACTGTCATTCGGTCCTCACACACTTGCGACATCTTCTACATTCAGCCTTTCTATCTTTGTGCAACTATCATAGATCTACATCATCATTCTGTGCACCATCAGTTCAATCATTCCTCTGCTTATGTGCACTTGGCTCCTCGCTATATCATATTGTTTTGTACCTTGATCTCGTGATGCCCCAAATATAAATATGTATTTTCCGCTTAGAATCTCTTCGACTTTTCCATCAATATTACTTCAAATATCCAACTTGCTTCCCTATTTATACATCTCTTGCATGGATTGTATGTCCACAAGTTGGTTGTGGCATTCCTTATTCCTTGTTTCACGGATTATGCCTATGCCACA
This sequence comes from Larix kaempferi, assembly GCA_027924585.1. Lineage (NCBI taxonomy): Eukaryota > Viridiplantae > Streptophyta > Pinopsida > Pinales > Pinaceae > Larix > Larix kaempferi. The sequence continues at coordinate 6,557,533 of BSBM01000871.1, read as the reverse complement.
TGTCATGTTATGCGCTGTTGATGCATGCTTTCTTTGAGTGTTCTACGCATACATGGTCCTCGACTTGGTGGGACTTTCACCCTTGAGGTACCATTACTTTTGGGTCTTGCACACTTGGTGTATCAATGATTTGAGGAACTTGCGCATACGTGATCTTCAACTTGGTGAGACTTTGACCCTTGCAGTACCATCACTTGTGGGACTTACACACTTGTTGTGTCTTCGGCTGTGGAATTTGTGCATATGTTGAAATCAACTACTACACCCTTCTTGAAACTTATGTTCCCTTTATCAACTGAAAGTGTCTTCTGATTGGTGATAATCTGCGTGCTTTTAGGACTTGTAGAGGTTTTTAACCATCTCTTGTTCCATTCTACTTGCACACTCCACTTAAATTGCTTGCACACTCTTGTATGTTCTCTTGAGTTTTTTGCGTAGACTAGACTTTGTCCCATGTATTTTTTGGCTTTCTTGCACACTCTTCATCCTTCTGTCCAACCAAACCTTTAGATTGTGCCTTGAAGTACTATGACTGGATGGAATTGTGACCTGCTCAAGTACATGTGACTTATGTAATTCTTCACACTGGATATTCATGATATACCCTTGGAAACACTTCTTCATATTGGATGCAACTTTTAGATATACTTCTTCACACTAACATCCATATCCTTCACCATCTTGCTTGTGCATACACTTCTTCAATGTGGCTTTACTATACTTCTTCAAGATGGCATGGAAATGTTGAAACCACTTGACTTGATTTGAAAACAATGACTCAAATTGAATCATTTGACATCCTCTTTGACATTAGTTGACATCAATGACAACCAAAGTTCAACAAACAGAACTTCTTAGTATTGACATACTTCATTAATGAGTCTACAACATTCATCAAGGTGTCAACCGTTTCCAACAACACTTTCTTATCTTCAACCATATCTCTCACAAAGTGATATTGCACATCAATATGCTTTGTCTTAGCATGATAAGCAGGGTTATTTTCCAGGAATATTTGACTTTGGTTGCATAATTTAACCTTATAGCTTTCTATACAAACCCAATACTTGAAAACAATCTCCACAATCATACAAATTCTTTTCTTGCATGAGTGGTTGACATGTATTCATCTTCTATAGTTGAAAATGCAACTATAGTTTGTCTCTTGCTCATCTAACTGATAGCTCCTCCAAATAGGTTAAACACATACCCACTTGTCGATATCCTACAATCAAGATCTCTATCCTAGTTTGCATCAACAAATCCCTACACATCTATAACTTTTCCTGGTCGAGGTCTTTCTTGGTAGCAGATTGCATAATATGTGGTGCCATGCAAATATTTGAAGACCCTCTTTACAGTTGTCCAATGCTCCCTCCCTAGTTTTGACATATATATTCTCAAGACTCCCAATGCATGAGCAATGTATGATCTGGTACAGACCATTGCACACATCAAACTACCAACTGCACTAGCATATGGAACTCGTGACATATCTTCTTCATCTTCCCATGTCTTGGGACACTGATCTACAAATAACTTCACACCTACATGAATAGGGACCTTGACCAACTTACTTTCCTTCATGCTAAATCTCTATACTAATGTCTCAACATATTTTCTTTGATTCAACCAAAGTTTCCTATTTGCGCGATCTCTTTTAATCTCCATTCCCAATATGAAGTTTACAGCACTAAGATCCTTCATGTCAAATTTAGAGTATAATTGTGACTTCACCTCCTTTATGACATCTTTATTATTTCCAATCACCAATATGTCATCAACATATATTACTATATTGATGAAGTGATCACCAACCTATTTGGAGTATACACAGTGGTCAGACTTGCTTCTCACAAACCCCAATCTAAGGATGTATGTGCTGAAATTTTGGTATGACATCCTTGGAGATTGCTTTAGACCATAAAGGGACTTATTTAGCTTACAAACTAGGTCTTTCCTTCCCTTTATTGTTAACCCATCTGGTTGTTTCATGTAGTTTTCTTCTTCAATATCCCCATGTAAGAATATTATCTTCACATCCATCTACTCTACTTCGACTCTACTTCGAGATCAAAAGTAGTAGCAGTAGCAAGAAGCAATCTAATAGAAGTTAATTTATCAACTAGAAAAAATGTTTCACCAAAATCAATTCCCTCTACCTGGGAATATCCCTTTGCTACTAAGCGATATTTGTACTTCTCCACTTTACCTTCTGCATTCAACTTCTTCTTAAATAGACATTTTCTACCAATGGATTCTTCCATCTAGTAACTCAATTAGATCCCCAACTTCATTTTTGTCCAAGGCGTCCATTCCTTTAACCATTAACCTTCTTCTAGAGATCGATATCCTCTGAATCAACAACTTCCTTAACATTTCTAGGATCATCATCAATAATAGATAAAGCAAAACTAGACCGAAAATTAGGATGGGAATACCTTTCTAGTTTCCTTATTTCTCTAGATGATCTCCTCAAAACTAGGGTATGAGGTTCTTCTTCTTCTAATTCAACTTCTTCTGTTGAGTCAAAATATTCATCTTCTAACTCAAAATCTATTTTATGTGGTTCCTTTTCCATTGGAGTTGCTTCCTATATGGGAACATCTTTGAACTCTATAAAAACAACATCTTGACTGTAAACAAACTTCTTAGTTATAGGATTCCAAAGCTTAAAAACTTTCACACCGTATTTATAACTAGTAAAGATACATTTTTCAGCTTTATTATGCAACTTACTCCTTTTCTCCTCTGGAACATGTACATAAGAATCATAGACAAAAAATCCAAATCTTTAATAGAGGGTTTCTACTAGTCCATACCTCATGTCGAGTTTTGACAACCATTGTTGATGTGGGTGATCGATTTACCAAGTAACATGCAATATCCACTGCCTCTTCCTAGAATTCTTGTCCTATCTCGGCACTACTGAGCATGCTCCTTTCCTTTTCCACCAATGCCCTATTCATCCTTTATGCAACTTCATTCTGTTGAGGTGTGTATGGAGTAGTATTCTTCCTTTCTATACCACACTTCTCACGTAATTCCTCAAATGCATTCCCACATAACTCCCCACCGTTATCTGTCCTCAACACCTTTATTTTCTTTTATGTATGATTCTCTCCAAGAGACTTAAATTCTTTAAACTTATAAAATACTTCATATTTCTTTTGAAGGAAATAAATCCATGTGTTCCTTGATAAATCATCTATAAATGAAACATAATACACATATCTACCTAATGATGGAAAAAAACACAGGTCCAAACACATCACTATGTATCAACTCTAAAATTCCCTTTGATCTTGTAGCACCATATGAAAATCTTACTCAATCCTATTTTCCATATATGAAATGTTCACATGAATCAAAATCTAGTGTGCAATCAAAAATACCTTCAACCATACCTTTACCTTGTAATTCTCGAAGGCCCTATTCTCCGATATACCCCAATATTTGATTCCATAGCATTGTCTTTCCTCCAGACATAGTTGGGGTTCTGTCTTCTTTATCTCCTCCCTTAGGCACAACAGAAATATTACATTCATCGATGATGGTGCTTCCCAATATTTTGTATAGATTTCCATTCCAAACTCCCCTCATCAATACCATTGATCCTCGAACCATTTTGCATGTGTCTTTTCCAAACACAGTTTGTATACCTACATTATCCATCTTTCTGACATATATTAAATTTCTTGCTAGATTTGGAATGTGTAGTGCTCTTGGGAGAGTTCTAATCCTTCCATCCTTGAGGTGCAACTTAACTCTTCCACGTCCAATGATATCGGCCATCGAAACAACTCCTAGGGACACATATCACTCATTGTACTTTTCATATTCACAAAACCACTCCCTATGAGGAGTCATATGAAATGATGCACCTGAGTTAATTAGCCATACATCACGATTTGAATGAGTACATGTGGAAGCTAGGTAAAAATCCACTCCTTCGTCTAAGGAGGTCTTCGCCTCTATGGAGTAACATTAGGTCTCTTTGCTTCCCAACATTCTTAGATCTACAATCCATTTTATAGTGCCCAACTTTACTACATTTCCAGTACTTCCTCAAATATTTTCCTGGGGATTTAGATCTACCCTTAGATTCAGATCTCCCCCCAGATTCCTTATTTGTATTTCTCTCCTAGGGACGACCTCTCATAGATAAGGCATCCATGGTATGATTATCCATGTATTTCTTCCTCATATCTTCTGATAGTAGGGATGCTACTATTTCATCAAATTTTAAGGTCGCTTTACTAGTACTACCTATTGCTACAATCAAATTATACTAGGAATTTGGAAAAGAATAGAATAATGTAATTCATTAATCTTCTTCAACCATTGTAATACCAATAAAGGTTATTTGACTTACCAGAGTATTGTAGACATTCAAATTCTCTCTCACTATGTCGTTATCATCCATTCTAATGTGATACAGTTCCTTTTGCAGAAACAACTTGTTTACTAGGTATTTTGATTGATACAAACTCCCTAGCTTGTTCCAAATATTTAACACACCATATTCTCTAGACACGTTCAACAATAGAGAGTTTAATAAGCACAATCATATTGTAATCTTCTCCATTATTTCTAATTTATCCCAATCTTCTTTCATCAATCTAGTAGGTTGTGTACCTCGATCCATAACAATCCATTGTTCTTGATCTACAAGAAGATCCTCCATTTTGAGCTTCCATAACTCAAATTTTTGTCCATTAAATTACTCAATCTTGACCCTTGAACTGCTCAACATTCTCTTTCAATGCACAAATCATTGTTGTGAAGCTCCCAGTAAACCTAGGTTTATCGCAAACCCAAGATCTATCAACTGTGTCGAACCCTCAACAACAAAGGCATCCCCTTGAAGCCAATAATCAAGCTCGGATACCACATGTAAGTCTTAAACATGTGTAGAGAAGCAAAGCATACAGATACTTTTAAGAAAAATAGAGATTACACCACAACATTCACACATAATACACAGATATTTACCCTAGAAACCCTTAACTGGGAAAACCAACAAAACTTAGAGCCACACCTCTCACTTTCTCATTATGATTATTAAGAACACAATACAATATGTACGTATTCTGTAGCATCCAAATCCCTAATACATTAAACCAGATTAGAAATAGACCCCAATTCCTTAACTGGGATTAAATTACATATTAAAAAAACAAAAATAGCATGAAAATAGCCCAAAACATTTATGTGTTATTGTCAGATGTAGATGTATAGACGACAAACCCCCCCCCCCCCACACACATGCAAAGAATATAACACATACTCAACAATCATAGGCCCTTGCTTCTAGAACTTAACTTCCCTATTAATTATGGCCCTCTCCCCTATAGGTTTAATCCCCTATGGCGTAAAGAAGAAGAATCTCAAAAAATAATAGAGAAAAGAATGGGGTACCTACATATATGGGTCTCCAACCTTCATTTGGGAATCCAATATCATACTTGTTAAAAGGGCACTGAAGGAGTGGGCAAAAGTCTAATTTCCAATCGTTGGATCATAAGAGGAAGGAAATACAAGAAGATTTAGAACAACATCAATTGGATACAGAATCAAAGGAGATTGAATTAGGATATTTGAAGAGAGAAAAAGAATTAGATCAAGATTTGATTGTTTCTTATAGCCATGAAGAGGAATTATGGCATTTAAATCCTACAACCTATGGTTTAAGTCTAGTGACAACAATACTTCTTTCTTTCATAATCAAGCTAAAGGTCATATTGTAAAAAATAATATGAAATAAATCCAGAATCCCAAGGGGAGATGAAGAAATAGGTAAGGTACTTTTTTTAGGATACCTATTCAAAACATCTTAATCCCTCTCTTAATGATGGTTATGCCCTGCTTCGACAAATCCCTTATTTAATCAATGATGAAGATAGTGTTGGGCTTGAAATATCTATCTTGAAAGCAAAGGTCAAATCTATGGTTTGGTGTCTTCACCCAGATAAGGCTATTGGTCCTAATGGTTTCTCCATTGGGTTTTTCAAAGAATGTTGGGATATAATTGAGAGTGGCCTATGCAAGATGTTGAATTAGACCCAAGGAAATGAGAAAATTGAAAGAGCTACTAATTCCTCTTTTATTTCTCTAGTTCCTAAGGAGTGCATGCCCCTTTTGTTAACCAAATTCGTCTCATTTCATTATGCAATGTAGCTTATAAGATGCTGACAAAAGAATTGTCTCCCAGGCTTAAGAGAATTATTCCAAAGATAATCTCAGAAACACAAGGAGGATTTATTCCATGGGTAGAAAAATCATTGATAGCATAGTTCTAATTCAAGAGGCTAGTCATTCGAGTTGTAGAAGGGGAGAAAAAGGCATGGCTATAAATATGGATTTAGACAATGCCTTTGATAGAGTGAGACATCATTTTCCGTTCTCTGTCCTAGAAAAATTTGGGTTCTCATCTATGTTTATTAATTGGATCAAAGCTTGTATAAGCAAGAATTGGATAATGCCTCTTGTTAATGGCAAATCGACAAATTTCTTTCAAACTTCTTATGGGTTAAGGAAAGGATTCCCTCTTTCCCCTTTTCTCTATATTATTATGGTTAAATCTCTTAGTCGATCTCTCACAAAAGAGCATGATAATGGAAACATAACACGAATTCTTATTTCCAGAAGAGTTCAAGCAATTAATCATTACCAATCCGCTAATGATACTATATTTGTTGGTGGCACATCCATGATTAATGAAATTGGGTTTAAAGGGATATTAGATTAATTTCTCACAGCTTCGGGTGGCATGATCAACAATAGAAAGAGAAAGATTTAGAGATGGAATGTTTCCCCATATATCCTACATAAAATCTCTAGTGTCCTTGGTTATCATGTTATATGTAATTGGTCCTTCTTTCAATATTTGGGAACTCCTATCTCTCTCTCCAAGGAAAGGGTGGTTGATTGGGATTGTGTAATTCAAAAATAGAAATCCAAGATGACTTCTTGAGGATCTTAGTGGTTGAACACAACATGTAATATTATTCTTATTCACTTCATTATTTCCTCCTTGGCTATTTTTGTATGCTCATCCCTTTTGGAGCCTATATATATCTTGAAATAAATCAATAATATTATCAGGATATTTTTGTGGCAAGGGGGTAAATATAATGACAAAATTTCCATCTCATCAAATGGGATATTGTTAGAATCCCAATCTCATATGGCGGGCACGAGATTCATAATCCTATGTTGGTCAATATTGCTTCGGGTTCCAAAATTATATGGAGAATGATCTTTGGAAGAATAGAATGGTGGAAGGGAGTTCTCAAGAAAAAGTATTTTAGAGGGGAAAGGGATTGATGTATAGGAAATCAATCTTGGCTAGGAGGTGGATCTAACATCTGGTGCCTTCTCCAAGAATCATGTGATCTTATACAAAATGGTCTATATTGGATTCCAGGTAATGGGAAGTTCATCGATCTCTAGGAAGACAATATCATGGTAATACCTCCTCTTCAAAACAAAATAGGGTTAATTGATCTTCACGATTGGATGAATGCTCAAGGTATTATAACTCGCTTTGATATTTCTGATTGGACTGAAGATGATTTTTTGTCAAAGTAGAAATGCTTGGAAATATCACATGAGCTTGAATATCCTTGGGAATGATGCTACTGATTCTTCATTGGGATGCCCCGTTAAATAAGGGAATAAAGGATCAATATGGATGAGTAAAATCGGAAGTATACACTGACTAAGAACAAAGGAAAGCCTACAAAATTAACCTAACCAACAAGTGGGCCCACTAAGTGACACTACAGTAGTAATGGAACCATGCATCTAGTTTGATGAGGATATGATAGCCATACATGAAATGGGACAATGATATGTTGGATGGTCAATCTATCACCAAAGACCATGAAATGTGACCAAGAGAGGTAAGCACTACTTGAGACACAAATAAGATTAGAGAAACATTGGTTGGCATTGAAAGCAAAATATAAATGAGTGAGAATAGATGAATATAATAAATAAATTACCCATCTCCAACATTTGTTTTGCTACTCGGTTTTATGGAAAGTCCCCTCTATCTATGTTGCAACAAGATCTTCAGAAAAAATCACTTTTTCAATTCATTTGAGCTCAAAAGTAAGTGTAGGAAAAAAGTAAATTTGTCTTTGAATGTCAAGTCTTCACTTGTCATTGACTGCTTAGATGTAATATCAACCCTTATCTTCTCATTGTCTCCATCATAATCAAGGCTACCATCAAATTTCCATATTACTTGTTCTAATGTTTATGGAATTTGTGCCTCATCTCCAACTTTATATTTAGGGAAATATCCTTCTTTGTTGTCATAGATTCCATGGAGTTTTAAGAATTGTCTAGTGTTTCACTATGGAATCGTGAGAGTATATTCTTATTTTAGCAATGTTTATTTTCTTCTTTAAGTTAAAACAAAAAGATACTTTTGATATTCTAGATTAGGGTTGATCATATCCTTATAACATCTTTTTTTAACTGAAACAGGTAGAGATTTATATTAATAAAAAGAGAGGAAAGTCCTCAACATACAGAGATACATAGCATCAAAATAAGGCATATTTCCTGACAGACCAAAAAAATCATGATGTAGTTATGCAAAGATTCAAGCTTCCTAATCTGAAATCTAGCCTCTAATGCTATAATCCTAGGTTTATATTGCCTTACAAGCTGCCCTAAAAAAATTACAAAAAAGCATTTCAAGATGCCAAGCTAAAGATGAAACTGTGGAACTTGGTCCTCCAGCTTGATTTGTGGAGGAGAAGGTGATGATGCTTCAACCTCCTCCTTCTCTTTTAACTTCTTCTTAAGCTCAACAACTTCTGCTTCAAGAGTTTCCACTTTGGCCTTCAATTCCTCAACTTTGTCCGGTTGTTGATCCATTTTGTCTGCTAACAGGTCCATTTGCAACTAAAAATTCATTTTCTCCTCCATTCTCTATTGGTCTTCCTCCTCTTGCCACTCCTCCCAGTGTCTTTCCTTGCTGCTCCTGTCACACTCCAACCAATTTTCCTGCCTGCTCAACCTTTGCATGCTCTGGTTCAGCTTTCGGATTCCACATTCCACGTAAAAAAATTACTCCTGCTCCTCCTCTTCTCTGTCCATTTTCACCTCCTAGCAGCCAACACTCCCTGTGATTTTTCCTTAACATGTCGAAATCCAAAGCACAGCCTAGGCGCATGTAGAACTGAATGAAATATTTCTAAGCGTCGTCACATTAAAATATGGCTCTGGCTCGTTTTATGGGCGTTCTTTCCATAGTAATCTTTGCAACCGAAATCATGTACCTAGAAGCAATTCCCTAGGAGTTATGACGTAGGCCATGAACAGAATGCGCTGGCATGGGAGCGGATGCAAAATTTAGTGAGGGATTGCAAATCTACATTTCCATTAGCAAGAATCATTGTCTTGTACCTGTGCGATGCTATCTTTCAGACACAGTTAAGGAATTGTGTAGGGAATGATATTATGAAGGAGGAGGCTGCCGTCCAAACCTTGGAAGCATACCTGTTTCCCACGTGTCTCACTCCTAGCTTCATAATGTAGACAAGTGGGACAGGGAAATTCCATCCTTTATCCCCCTTATTGGATAATTCAGGAGGGATTTTAGCCCCTCTACTATCCCAAATATTAAAAACCTTAGGGAAATCCCTTATAATATATCTCTCCATTTTGAGATTGAAAGCTTCCTTCGGTTCTTGTTGTTGCTAGATTGGCCAAAGAATCGGCTTGAGTATTTTGACTGTGGAGAAGATGGAAGAATTCCACTGAATGGAATGCCTCCAAACTCCCTGAGATTCTTAGTTGGATTCTTGCTAAGGCATTGTTATGAAGAGGGGAGCGATATATAGTAGCACGAATAGCAATACGATAGTTCCCTACAATTATAGGTTCCATGATATTATTCCTCAAAATCACTTTTGTTCCCATCCATAGTGCTAACATCTTCGCCTGATTATTTGAATCCACTCCAAGACTCCAAGAGAATGTTTCGATAATGCTCCCTCTAGGGTCAAAGAGCACCCCTCCCGCACCTTCCACCTCGAGGTTTCCTTTCGCAACATCATCAAAACACAGAATAAATTTATTTATTTTCCTCTTCCATGTTTCAAATTCCTCGTCTTTCATACACAATTCCCAGGGTTTGTTAACCTTAATTCTGGAGCGGGGGGGGGGCGCAATTTTAATTTTAGAGATCGAATCCAATCTTATTCATACTTGCTAATGGTAGAGGGAATTCCCAATTGAGAAAAACATTCAAAAAGGTATTCTGATAAGAATACTTTCGCTCTCCTAGAAAATTTGGCTGGCAAAGCTGGAGAGTTATCGAAGATCAAATGATTTCTTGCTAGCCAAACTTTCCAACAGACATATTTGGGGAGGGATTTCCAAAGAGATAGAAGCATGGGATTGTTCTAGAATGAAGAGGAGCATGTTGAATTCCAGTGGCTAAAATACTTCACATGCCTCACAATCAAATTAGCCAAGAAAGAGAGGGGTCCCAATACTTCCTTCCATACCTCAATAGTGAAGGGACAATCAAAGAAAAAATGAGAGGCAGATTTCTCTTCCTGTTTACAGAGAACACACCAGAAAGGACCTTGAAGCCCTCTCTTTTTGAGGTTTTCGCCTACCAAAAGCTTCCCATGAACAGCAGCAACAAAAAAAAAAAATGACTTTGGGGGTGTTGTTTTTCCAAATATTTATCCACCAGGTTAACTTTGGTGTGGCGCAAGAAGCCATCAGAAGCACCCCATAACCTTGCTTGGCTGAGTAGCATCATTCCTTGTCACCCCATCCTCTTCTGTCCTTTGTTCTTTTATCCACTGGTGCCTTACCTTTTAGCCAACCCTTTAATAGTTGTAAGTCATTTTGAAGGTTCTCTGGGGGGGAATTAGGAGTGACCATCCGATCCAATGACCTGAAGCGAGATGCCATGAACATAAGTCCGTTGATGAGGAGATCCCAATACTTTCCATCCATTATTTAAGAGTCTGAAACTCTGGGAGCTCTCTCGACGGAGCGGCTATCATAATAGAGTACTCCTAAAGCTTGATCCTTTTCCCACTTCCTAGGTTCCAATGCAATTTCTCTTTGAAGAATTTGCAGGATTTTGCACAAACACTCAAGATTTTGGTTCCATTTTTACCTCTAGGGGCAGAGTCCAAATAGCAAGAGATCCTGCCTCTTATATATTTCTTCATTAATGCCTACGATGCCTAATTATTTGAGTCCACCAACATCCTCCAGAGGTTCTTAGCTCCAAGAGAAAGATTCATAAGTTGAATGTCTCGGATTCCTAGTCCTCCTCTATCCAAAGGACCCTTAACAATGCTCTCGCTGATTAGAGGGAATTTTTGCTCATTATTTTTACCCCCCTTCCATAGGAACTTCCTGGTCATCTTATTTATTTGGTTAAGAACCACCGCGGGAGCCAGCAGAAATGAACAAAGAAAAAGGGGCATCGAAGATAGGACTGACTTAATCAGAATAATTGTACTAGCAAGATTTAGCCAGTTTAGACCCCACAGTTGGATTCTTTTAGAAATCTTATCAATTATTTGTTTCCAATCCCATTTACTTTGCTTACCTTTAGCAATGGGGAATCCTAGGTAAAGGTCTCCCAAGAGGAGGAGATGCTAAAGACAAATACTCTCTGAATTCTAGCAAGGATTTGAGCGGGGACGTTCCACCCGTGAATGTGACTCTTGCTCCTGCTTACCTTACTTCTCGATACAGTGCAAAAGATATCCAAAATTTCTTTGAACCTTTGAGAAACCATGATCGAAGCTCCTCCAATTAGCAATGTATTGTCTTTGAATTGGGAGTGATTTATTTCCTTAACCTTCCTTGCAATTTGAACCCCTTTGATAGCTCCACTCGGTCTAGCTTGTTCAAGAGATATGCTCAGAGAGTCCACCATAATAATATAGAGAAGCGGGGGGATGGGGCATCCTTGTCGGAGGCCTCTAGTTTCCTGAAAGAATTTAGAGACTCTAACATTGACCAATGAGGCAATCCGAGGGTGACCAATACATTCCTTGATCCAGGAGATGATCTTATTTCCAAAACCGAATTCTTCCATGACTTCAAATAAAATTGATGATTGACCCTATCAAAAGCATTTTCCATATCTAGTTTTATGATCATACCTTTTTCCTTCTTTCTTCTATTGGAATGAGTCACCTCTTGAACCAAGATTATGTTATCAAGAATGTTCCTTTTTTTAACAAATCCCCCTTGATTTGAAGCGATGATAACTGAAAGATAGCTCTATAGCTGTTGGGAGATTATTTTGGCAAATATTTTGTAGGAAACATTACATAACGAAATGGGTCTGAATCTGAAAAAGGAGGACAGATTAGAATCCTTCAAGATTAATGCCATAAACGAGGAGTTAATTGCCCCCCTAGGGTCGGATTCCTTTGTGCATACTCCATCATTCTCTTAAGGTATTTTTTAATGATTCCCCAACACGGCCTATAGAAACGTGCCAAAAATCCATTAGGTCCTGGAGCCTTATCCGGATTCATGCCCCAAATGGTACTCTTTATCTCTTCCTCAATTATGGGCTTGATTAGATCCTCGTTGTCCTCCGGGGTGAGGATGGTGGGGATATATTGGATATCCACCTCTTGAACCTCAAATAAATCACCTTCCCCTACAAAGTATAGGGAACTAAAGAACTTATACGCCTCCTCTTTGATCTCCCCGAACCCATTGAATTTCCTCCCATCTAAAGCTTCAATTTCCTTCACAGTTTTTTGATGGTCCAGAATTTTGGCTTGAAAATGGTAAATTTTGTTGTTTTTGTCACCTCCTTGAAGACATAAGCTTCTAGACTTAAGTTGTTAAATATACAACATCAGGAGACACTCTCCAAACCAATCTTGTGTAGCCAAGATTGATCCTCCTGTATAGAGGTGAGCACTTTGATTGCCTTTCATGTAAAGGTTATTCCTCCCGTATAAAGGTAATTGATCAAAGTAATGATGTTGTAAAGTCTTGTTGGACAAGGCTCTGGACTTGTGTGTCAATTCATGATTCTCATGTGAACCTTCTCTATAAAGGTATCCATGAAATGGACCTCCAGTATAGAGGTGAACTTTCTATATAAAGGTATACATGAGATGGACCTCCCGTATAGAGGTGGACCTTGCGTATAAAGGTCATGCTTTACTTGTTAAAATCATTTAATGTTGTGTGATGTATTATTAACCATGATCACCAGTTTCTATTAAGTCTCCTTTAGAGATTGATCACCTCTAAAGTGAATTACTTTAGTATATGATCATTTGGTCTGGAATAATATAATATGATCACAACATCCTATAATTCTTCTTAGTGTAATGTAACGTGATGGATAATTAAAGTTAGCACATATTGAACATGCAGTAAGAGATAAATAAATAAAAGATATAGCATAGAGATGAAGAGAATTTGAAATTTCCCATGTAGACACTTCAACTAATTAAAGAGAACTCGAATTGTTAAAGCTTCAGTTAAGTATCAATGTATGCCTAAATCAATGCTTCAGTTAAAGCATCAGTAAAGATATGTCTCAGTTAACTAAAGAACTCACAGTGGTCACGTCAAGTAAATCAATCAGCATGATTTCAATTAACTAAGTGTTAAATAAGAATGACTAGTTAACTAAAGTGTTTTCACTTTAGTTAAAATAAAAGACGACACTTCAATAAATCAAGGAGAATCGGTTAAAGAGAGTTAACTAAGTGACAACAAAGAATATCTAGTTAACTAAGTGACGACACTTAAGTTAGCCACCTAACTAAGTGGGCAAGCTTTCAGTTAAGAGATGAGTTCATCATAAGTGACAACTCAATGAGATAAAGCACTGCATGAGAAGTGTGGTGCACTTCTGCATGCAAGATTAATACATTCAGTTTGAGGGCGAGTTCATCCTAAAGTTAGAAGATAAAAATAGAACAGAAGAATGTATAAATATGTTATACGGGATTGATGAATTCAATGTGAAGCTAATTCTTTTCTCCTTTGACAGCAAGGCGCTTCTCTTTGTGTGCAGGATATTATTATTGAAGGCAACGCTCTTCTCCAATTGATCTCTCTTCTCTATTGCTTATGTATCTTCACCAAGAGTGTTTTGGTGATCTCTTATCTTCTAAAAGAAATCTGCTATATTTTAAAAGAAAGCATTATCTGCTATCCATTATATTATACTAAGAAGAATTGTTGGGGTTTTTGTTCTCATAGTTTTGAGGATTTTCCCCAGGGTATATCTTGTGTTATGGTTGTAAGAATTTCATGTGATTGAATTGTCTCATTGCTTCAAGTTCTGCATCCAAAAGAATTAAAGATCAAAGCTCAACCAAATATTAACATAAGTCTCCAATACTCCTCCTCTCCATGTTGGGATGAGTGCAAAGAATTTTCGAGTTCATCCTCCCTTTTTATATCCTGGTCCCCCGCCTCCTTGATTTCCATTTCATCCTGGTGTCAAATAAGAGCATCTTGACAAGCTTTTCTTTCCTCGATAAGAAAAGGGAGGGATGACTTCACCCATTGTTTCAGATGCCATTTAACTCTTCTCATTTTCTCCTCCCAAAGAAAGAAGGGAGAGACTCTAATATCAACATCCCAAGATTCTTTAACAATTTTCAAGAAATATGGTTGATCCTTCCAAGTTGGGGAGAACCTAAAAGGGATGGGGCCTAGATCCACTTCAGGTTCCAAAACAAGGGAGATTGGGAAATGATCAGAAACACGGGAATATGGCACCGAGGAGGACAATGAGAGATTTGAGGGCAGGAAGGAGTTAGCCACTAAGAACAGATCTAACCTTGCCACTACATTCCTGATCCTCGATATTTTGTTTTTCCAAGTGTATTTCTTGTTCTAGGGTGGGATGTCCACTAGATCCCAGCATTGGAAAAGGTCTTCAGCCCACTCCCTCCAAGGGTCCCTTACTACTGACCCACCTTTCTTTTCGTTACTAGAAAGAACCAGATTCATATCCCCCCTAAAGACAAGGTTTGGAAAATGGCCCAGCCCATCCCAAGCCAAAAGGGACGACTAGCAAGCTTCCTTATCCAAATAATTAACAGGAACGTAAATATTTAAAACAGATACATGAATATTTGATTGTAGATGAGTTAGCAGAACAATTTTCCAATGTTGTGATTTGAAGGATCCCTCGAAAGAAAATTTGGTTTGGTCACAAAGAGTTTCCAAACTCCCTGACACTCCTCTTGCGCTAATGGCTATTCCTGTACCTTGCTTCCATATTAAGTTCACTTTTTGTTGGTGAACTGCTTCCTCTAATTTGGTCTCTTGGAGAAGGAGGATTTCTAGATGCTCATTCCTCATTAAATCCCTAATCGCTTCTTCCTTTTTCTTAGAGCCCAGTCCTCTACAATTCCAGGAGATTAGCTTCATTACTTACTTTTGGATTGAAGGGATCCCTCTTTGGGACCCGTTTGCCTATTTCGTCCTGTGGTGGGTCCTCTAAGAGCATTCTTTGCCAACATTTTCTCAATGGTGGGCTGAGTACATAAATTATTTTATCTTTCATCCTACTCCTCCCTTTTGTCCTTGTCTTTATTGCATCCCTTTCGGATTTGGACTTCTAGTTATGAATCAGAGGGGTCTGATTCAGATCCCATCGTAGGTGAGGAAATTATTACAGAGGCTTTTTAGGACTCAGATTCGGGCTTGGATCCTGATCTCTATTCTTCAGCTGGTGATTATCCTTACTGATTTCCGGAGGGAGTTCTCCCTCTTCTTGAGTTGACTCTGTCTGACTAAAAACATTCATCATTGCGTGGGGTTGATTATTCTATTATCCCCCTTGGGGAGTTTGATCCTCCTCTTGGTTCACTTGTTGCTCTTCTTATTCCATTTTGATTCCTTCAAATCTATTTGCCTCTAGTTCCTTGTTATTCCTCTAGGGAATTCCTACCCTTTTGTCTCTTCCCTGCTGGCCTATGGCTTTTCGTGTGGATCCTTGCTTTGAGTTATTCCCATGTTCCATCGTAGTTCATTATTCCTCTAGCTCTAGGATCGGCTAGGGGGGGGGGTTTCTTGCAATCTTTATCAAAATGCATGTATTCATGGATGATCTGGCACTTGAACGGGAGCTACTCATAATCCAGTTCTTGAATGTGCTCCCACAAATCCAACTTTAGCTTGATGGCTTCTCGCAAACCAATCTCTAGATCCACCTCTACACAAATCCGAGCGCACAAAAATTGATCCTTAGGTTTAGCCCGATTTATGTATTTCCCAAGTGACCAATGGCTTTTAGGGCCTCGGTGTTCCAGCAATGAATCAGAAGGTGAGGCAGTTGCACCCGGACTGGAACCACATAACGGACATCCTAGGTTGGATCAAAGTTCGGATTCCAGCGATTCAGATAGAGCTCCCTATGACCCATAAAATAAGGTTCACTTCGAAAGATCAAGTCTCGATTTGCTTTCCCTGCAAAGAGAAAAATGAAAAAGCCTTTGCCCACGAAGAAGATTCCCAAATCCCCTTGGATCAACTGCCACAACCCAAAAAAGTGCCCGATCAAACCTTTTTCTACAAGGGAAATGGCCACCTTACATGAGCTCCCACCTGGTAGATGGACTTTCGGCATTTGATCCAGTTTCTTGACAAATCGGCCCATTGAGGACGATGGGGCCTCCTTGCCCTACATTTCCACTAGTCGCCTAAATGCCGTCATCTCCTGAGACAGATGCGGGGGTATCTCCCCCCCCCCGAGTGATGCCATGATCAACCTTGCAAAACCCTAAACAAAGCTACACCTCGATCTAAATCTGCAAAGCGAATTTCTTTCGATTCAAGGAAGACTAGAATTAGGAACCATGAGCAACCTTATAATATCTTAATTTTCTCTTATTAGCTAATTCTTATCACAACACAACTTCTCCTTAAATTTAGATGTAATAATACTTTTATTATTATCACTATTATGGAGAGTGACCTCTTTCTTAGACTCCCCAATGATTTAGCCAAGACATGGTGTCTTATGCCAACCTCGCTTAAGCCACATGTTACTTTGACTACAGTATGAAGCAATCTTAGGAAGCCTCTTGTCTCCCACGTTGTTTATCTTGTTTTTGTACATTGGTTATCTAATCATAACCATGCTCTCAATAGGACAAGATCCATTTCCATGAGAAAGATATGATAGGATGTACTGTCTTTAAAATTAAAATTATATGTTATAAAGGGTTTTGGGATTTGCTCAATGAATCTTCATGATTTTTTATTAATACTTTAATAATATTATAAATATTGTAAACAAATTTAATATTATTACAAATATTTCAAAATATTTTTAAAATTAGTATTTATAACTAATTAATTTATAAAAATATTAAAAATAACTACAACCCTTTTTTATTTTTACTCCATAGAATTGAAAAAAATAAAATGTTAAAATGATTTTAGTTAATTCTTATATATTGAACAAATTTGATAGGATGAATAATAATCAGCATATCATCCATTTTGTCAAACATCCCTAATAAAATTTCTTAATACTAAAAAATAATCAAAATAATTTTAAATATTTAATATTTAAAAAATATGAAAACATTTTTAAAAAATCCCGGAAAAGCGTGCAGTAATATACCCTATAGACATTAAAAACAAAAAAAAAATGATCTTCATAGACAAATTAATTAGAAAACTATTTTTTGAGGCCTCCATTAGACCAATAATTTTTATGGGGAATCCTATGCATTAAAGATGTGGGAGATATGGATTCATCTAGTAAAAAAATTAAAACACGTATATTTGTGAAATATACATTTTTTTGAAATCATGGGGAGTGACCTCAAGGATGTTGTAGATGAATCTCGGTCCTTGGGACTGGTCTCGGGGGCGTTAAATACCACTTATCTGGCACTGATACCTAAATCAACACATCCTGAGAGTTTTAATGATTTCCGTCCGATTGCTTTGTGCAATTTAGTATACAAGATCAGTTCTAAGATAATTGCACAACGTATCAAACCGATCTTGTCCTCATACATTTCTATGGAACAATATGGTTTTTTGGAGGGGCGGCAGATTCACGACGCGGTTGGTGTGGCACAAGAGGTTTTCCACAGTATTAATAAAAAGAAGATGGAGGCACTCATCCTACAACTGGACTTGGTAAAAGCCTACGACCGAGTCAATTGGACTTTTCTCAAATTGATCCTTATACCAATTGGTCTACCTTGGAAGGTTATGAAGTGGATTATGGCCTGTGTTTCGTCTGTCAACTATGCAGTACTTATTAATGGTCAGCCGACTGATTTCTTCAAGGCGTCTAGGGGACTCCGTCAGGGATGCCCTCTTTCTCCCCTTTTGTTTCTGTTGATCATTGAAGGGTTGAGCCTCTCTATTCACAAAGCTAAAAGCGAGGGCTCTATTGTGGGTATCAAAGTCTCGGCTGGTGTATCAGTTACCCATACGCTGTTTGTGGATGATGTGATGCTATTTGGGCTGGGAATTCTGGCTGAATGGTTACAATATAAGAGAATTCTTGACTTCTTCTGCTTGGTAACTGGTATGCTCATTAGTATGGTGAAATCTTTTTTCCTGAAACACTCACTGGAGGTGACTGTGGAACATAGTGTCAGGTGTATTCTTCCTTTGGAATTTAAGGAGTTATCTGAGGGCTCAAAGTATCTCGGCTATTTCCTCAAACCTGCAAAATACAGGACCAATGATTGGTTATGGCTTGTTAAACAATTTGATACACGCATTGGTCACTGGAGCTTGAGATATATTTCATTGGGTGGCCGGATTACTTTAGCTAAGAATGTACTCCAGAACCTGGGAGTATACTGGTTCTCCCTCTGTAAAATTCTGACTTCAATTATACGCATACTTCGGGGGAAATTCTTCCGCTTTATATGGTCTGGCGGGGGAGAGAAGAACAGGTTTCATTTAATTAATTGGAAAAGTATGGCACAACCATATATTCTTGGAGGCTGGAATATAAAGAATCTGGAGTTGTTTGTGATGGCTCTCCATGCAAAGAGCCTGTGGCGTGTATTATTTAATAACTCTATGTGGGGATGTATCATTCGGGCCAAATACCTCAAACATGCTACGGTTGCGTCCTGGTTTCGGATTGGCAGGCATTCTGTTAATGGTACTTCAAATATTTGGTGCGGGCTCATGGGATCGTTTTCTGTTGTGGCAAAGTGGCTCTCTTGGATACCTGGCAATGGCCGGGATATCAGACTTGGATCGGACCCTGTTTTGGGGGCATCCCCCTAGTATCTTTTCTCTCCCGAACTTCTTGCACATCTCCGAGCTAGGGGGCTCTTTAACCTATCACATGTTGTTTCTTTCAATAATGGGGGTTGGATCACTGCTCGTCAACTTGGCATTCATGGGGCTATGGGAAAGGAATGGTCGGAATACACTATGCACCTCTGCCAAGCAAACATCCACCTCTGCAATTCCCCGGATAGGTTGGTTTGGTCATGGGATGTTGCTCGTGGCTTGGTCACTTCAAAACTTGCTTATGATTCATTATTTGCAGACTGTAAACTGAAGACGGTTTGGTGGCACTCTGTGATCTGGAAGCTTGCCCTTCCTCCGAGGATTAGATGTTTTGTTTGGTTGGCAATGGGCAACAATATTCTTACCTGGGATAATCTCTGTCGTCGTGGATTCTATGGTCCTGGATAGTGTCCTTTATGCTACTCACACTTGGAAATGTTTGATCATCTCTTCTCTTCGTGTCCGATCATAAATGAGCTCTGGATGCTTATTGTCAATTCTCTTGGTATAATTGTTGTTTGGTACTCGTCCACATTGAAGGACAACTTTGGCCAGTGGCTCCGCGACTCACGCTCTCTTCGATGGTTAGAACTCCCATGTTATATGTTGTGGGAACTATGGAAGGCCCGCAACCGCTACGTATTTGATGGTATAGCTATAAATCTGCATTGGTTATGCAATCGTATCATTGATTTATATAAGGAGTTAAATTCCGTTTCAGTCCTTATGGGAGGCAAGACTGTTTCTACTGTTAAACGAACTGGTTACCGAATTGCTCCTCCGGTATTGATGTATCCTTGTGGGTTCTTTGATGGGGCTGCGGCTTGGGGGGGGAGGTGTTAGTGGGGTGAGTGTGGCGCTTCATCTAAACAACTCTGTTTCCTATCGGATCCATTTAAATTTGGGTTCTGGAACGAACACTCGCAGTGAATTATGTGCACTCTGGCTTCTTTTACACTTTGCTCGGCGCAAACAAGTTTCTTCACTTGTTGTTATGGGTGATTCTTCTTCCATAATATCATGGGCTTTGGGTTCTTCCCCTCTTAATGTGTTGATCCTCACAAAATGGTTGGCTGCTGTCAAGAAATACATTAGTGACTTTCAGCATATTCACTTTGCCCATGTTTACCGCGAGATAAATGTGGAGGCAGACATCCTTTCCAAGAGGGCTTTGGACGCACCGACTGGTATTATCTTGTGGGAGGAATGTCATGAGGACCTTCTTTTCTCTCGGGGCTCGGTTGATTTGCTTTGGATCTGACTCTTTTGGTCTGGACTTGAGGCTTGATTTGATATATTTTTCTCTCATGTTTATATGCGGCTATATATTGTGCAGGTTCATAGTCACTATCTCCAACTACTTGTTGGATTTTTGATCTAGTTGGTTTATGCGGCTCTATACTTTTTGATATTTGACCCTTATGTCCAGGCCTTTGGTTGTTTTGGACTTATTATTGGACTTATATTACATGTATTTATGTCTTGGCAATTTGATACAATGCCACATGGGGACTGTTTAGTTTTGGTCATGCAGTTGTTGGGATTCTGATGCATTTTTGTGGCATCTTTTCTGGTTTTGTTTGGGATTTGGTATGGATCCTGGATGCTGTGATGTTATCTTGGGGCTCATCCCGTGCCTGTATGTGTTTTGACTCACATGCCTTTATGGTTTGATGACTTGATGTATTGATCCTATTTACTATTTCGCGGTATTAATAGTAAGATATATTTTTATGTGAAAAATATTTGTGAAATTATAAAAGAAATTATTTTTATTTTTAATATTAGTTATATTTTTTATTTATCTTATTTTTAAATTATAAATAAATTTATAATTATTAATATTTTTTATAAATAATATTATTATTAAAAAATACAAATAATTGAAATTTCTATGCTATATGATTTTAACGCTTCTTATCATCATTAATTATTATTATATTAAAATAAATATTAAAAAATTAAATATCTCATACATTTACATAATAATTGATGGATTTCAATGTTTTAAATTTGACCTATTGGTGTGACCGTGTTAAAGAGGAACTTCTGAAGCTGGGACAGGTTACTTTGGAGCACATTTTTCGGGAGCATAACGAGCAGGCAGACATACTTTCCAAATCTGCACTGACTGCTACAGAAGATTACATTTTGTGGGAGAAATACTTAGAAAACCAGTGTGTGGATAAGGGCAGCTATTACTTTTTAGACTGATCCACTGTTTTGTTTATGTTTAAGTTATAGTATTTATTTGAACATGCTATATCCGTAAACAGCTATATGCTGGGCCAAGGACCTTTTGGTCTGTTTTTGGTTTTGATTGTATAAGTTATTTCTGGTATACACTCATATGAGGGTGGTAGATCCTTGACACTGATCATTGAACATTATGTACTATTTGATTCAAAGTTGAATATCAATAGTATGCTTTTTTTCTCGGAAAAAAAAATTGATGGATTTCAATATAAATACTTAAAAAAAATATTTTATATATTTACATAATAATTGATAGTTTATATATTACATAATAATTGATATATGTAGTACGATTGGTTTTGATGGGTATTGGATGCTTCTAGCCAACAATTTTTTTTAATGAATTTCAGGAATGATCTTGTGGTTATGGATAAAATTGAACCCAACCAGCAAAGAAAAAATATTAATGAATTTCAAGAATGATGTTGTGGTTATGAATAAAATTGAACGCAACTAACAAACAAAAAAATTAAAGAATTTCGAGAAGAATCTTGTGGTTATGAATAAAGTTGAATGCATTTAAACATTTTGAATTAAGTTATTGTAAAAACCAAAAGTTGAGACAAAACAATTTAGAAAACACAAAGTTTTACAATATGCCAAGTGTATTTAGGGTTAACAAATATTGTTCGGATAAAAATATGAAAACATTTTAAAAAAATTCTAGTGTATTTAGGTTAACAAATATTGTTCGGATAAAAATATGAAAATATTTTTAAAAAATCCTAGAAAAGCATGAAGTAATATACCTTATAAAAATTGCCCTCGATGTAATCAAAATTAGATTGGTTTTGGAGTGCATTAAATCTATCGTTTTTGAACTTAAACCGATGGAATTAGCCTTAAATGACTCAATTGGATATTTTTGTACGAAACTGACTGGTTTGGTATTAGACACTTTTAAGAGCCCAAAAATCATTAGAATTGAACTTTTAAAAACGGTCATTAAAAAACTATTTCCAAATTTTCATGATTGTGAAGGTTTAAAAAAACTATCCTATTTTTCAAATTTTCTGAAAACTCTCTAAATTTTTTTAAAAATTTTACTTTTTAAAAACTATATTATAAAATTATTTTTAAAACATCATCATATACGTTAAAAAAAACCAAAACAATTACTCTAACCTCCATAAACATATTAATTAAACAAACATATTAATTAGATAAGTGATTTTTTTTATGGTCCGGTAATTTTTATTGAGGTCTCCATTAGACAAGTAATTTTTATGGCCATCCTCATAAACATCTTAGTCTTTATGCATTAAAGACATGTAGATATGGATTCATCTAGTAAAACAGATTACAACATGTATACTTATGAAACTATAAAACAAATCATTTTCATTTTTAATATTAATTTTTTTCTAATTTATGTAATTTTTAAATTATAAATAAATTTATAATTATTAATATTTTTTATAAAAAAATAAAACTAATTGAAATTTTCTATGCTATATAATTTTAAAGTTTTTATTATGATTATTTATTATTATGTAAAAAATAAAAGTTGAGAAAACACAATTTGGACATCACAAACTTCTACAATATGCCAAGTGCATTTAGGGTTAACAAATATTGTTTGGATCAAAAGCTTGGAAAATCAATATTTTTTCATTTCTTTAGATGAAAAGGGTGTAACAAAAGTTATATTTAAACAAATCCAACCATGTTAAAGGTTGGTGTGGCCCAAGCTATGATCCGTGGGTGATTTTGACAACTTGGATATCCTCGAGTGATTGTTTTTTAGACCATATACTAATCCCACAAATCATGAACAAACCAACAAACAAAAAATATTTAATGAATTTCAAAAATAATTTAATAATTACGGATAAAAATGGTCCCTCAATAATTTTGACAACTTGAATATCCTCTAGTGATTATTTCTTAGACCACATACTAGTCCCATAAATCATAAACAAACCAACAAACAAACACAAATATTTAATAAATTTCAAAAATAATTTAATGATTACGGATAAAAATGAGTACATTTAAAAAAAATATTATATAAAAACATAAAATTAAAACCAAACAATTATGACATCACAAAGTTCTACAATATGTCAACTCTTTTTACTCTTTTTAGAGTTAACGAACAATATGCCAACTCTATTTAGAGTTAACAAATATTGTTTGGATCAAAAGCTACGTAAATCAATAACTTTTCATTTCCTTAATTAAAAGTTTCGGCACACATAAAAAGAGAACTAAATGGTGATCATTACGCATGACTAATAACTTGAGCTTTGTTCCTATTTCTTTTCTTAAATTGTTTGTTGTTAATAACTTATATGGTCTTTGTAGCATTTCATTTTTATTTTCACACTTAGGATTTTACGATGAGAAATATATTTTTTTTCTAAATTTTAAATATTATATTTTATAAGTATGAGGCTAGGTTTATGGAAAATGGAAAATGATATTGTTATAATCTTCATTTTCATTAAAAGAAGGTGCGTTTTTTTATCTAGGTTGACATGTTTTTGTAAGGGTTTTTTTTTTTCTTTGACCGTGAGAACCTCTCTAAACCACCTAATGAGCATCATCATATGAATCACCTAGATACCAAACCCACGGGTCGGGGCCAGCCTTAATGTTGGCTAGGACATAATCAACGGGAGTACAACCACCACCACAGTCGCACGAGCTTTTTCTGGGGTGTAGTTTTTGTATGCTACAACTCCTTCACAGTAATCGAAACTAGGCTTCTGTCGGGGCCTTTAAGGGGTTTATTGTAAATTTATAAAATCGTGGTTAGTAAGTCAATGGTAACGCATGCCTTCAATTATGTGTCCTACTTCTTGTTAGGTGTTAAGTGATGGATTCTTGACAATTACAGCTCTTTAGTTTAAACATTTAAAAGGGGGACGAGTTTTCCCTTTAGGTCAATGTGTTTCTAAAAAGGATATGTTGTAATAGTAGTAGGTTGTGGTTGTTAAGTTGGCCTAACCTCACACCTCTAACTCTGTGTCCTAATGCTTGATATATGGTAGATATTGGATAGTCAAAACTTTTGAAAACATCATGAACCAACTTTAAGATGCAAATCGAAAGGCAATATAAATAAATTGGAAGTTGTGGGTGCACCAACATAAATAACGATGCATAAAATATGGACAAAGCAATCTAGAACGTAGCGATGTTTATATTAATGTTTTGTACAATGCTTCATGGAAATTAAAAGATTTTTTGTAGTTATGCTTCATATCATACATATTATACATCAAAATGCATTTCATATATAAAATACGCATTTAGTTGTTGAAGGTGGTTTGGTTCTATAACTATTGGTCATTCTTTGTCATCTTAGTGCACCACATGGTGTTGTTACTAGTGCACACGTGTTGGGATTCCATGATAGGACATTCTTCACTATATGCATGTGCAAGGAAAGTTGAGATGTGTGCCTGCAAGTTTTTGAAGAGGGTGCAAGTTTTTTTAGGAGGATGGACACGTGTAAGCTGTGAAGGTTGTTACACATAAACTATTGAAAATAGATGCATGTAACTGTTAACTCATTTCCAAGACTTATATAGAAATATTATTTAAAAGAAATTATTCTAAATAAAGACAATTTGTTTGCTTTTCTTAAAAGATATGATTGTAAACAAAGACAATTGGTTTGTTTTTCCAAGATGAATGTAGTAAAGTGAAGTAAGGTAATTTTTTTTTTCACAAAGGAAAATTCAGCTTTTATATTAGATAGACAAAAGCTGACCACAAGAAGTGATCTTACAAAAGCCTGCGCAGTTGTCCAATCTATAAAAAAGTCTGAAAAGCTATAGTGCTAGAAGTGCCGCATAGCAGAGCAAATACAAGCAGAAAAAACGAAGGTAATCAGTTCCCCTCCAATGCCAAAGGTGATGATCATTCAGAGACCGTCCATGTAAAAACAACAAGAGCATAAAGATAATATAGATAAAAAAGACAATTTAGATGAGGTTCATCACAAAAGATTTTATAAGATGTCTTCCGTTAAATTCGTCACATAATAGCTGACCATTCATCTTCCGAGGGATCGTCTAGAAAGGCGATCATCAATACCATTAAGTTCTCTGTAAATGTACCTAAACCAAAGAGAAACGAAATAGAGCAGCTTCTCCTAATGTCAATCACCGTGTGCAATCTCAATCCTTATCATTCACCCATAAAATAAAGAAAACAAAAATGAATTGGATTGGATCCGATTCTTGGTCATTTTCATATTCATAAGAGAATTCGAAACTAAAACTAAACACCAACACCCGTGGAACTTGGAAGTCGAAGTTTTTGCTCATGTTCACATATAACCCCCCTATCTAGGAAACATTTATTAGCCACGCACCTAATGGATACAAAGTGATGGGAAACCACAATCAATTAATGAACTAAAGGATCTTTATAAAGAGTTAAATATTTCTTATTGTTGTTAGTGCATATCGTTTCATACACCGTGGAAGTGATTAATGCATGTGACCACATCTACCCATATGATACGTGGAATACTAATTAATACCAAAATGCACTATGTAAAGGAGCTTGATACATCTCACCCTCACTCTGCAAGGGTAGTTGGGAATAACCAAGGTGAGGGCTATGATAAGGCTTTAGCAATCTATCTTTGAAATGTTTTTGCATCTTCAAGGTCATCTTTCCTGATTAGAGATTTAAACTTGGCTTAAAAAGAAAGGATATTTTTTCTTTTCTCACCTATGTAGGAAATGTGATGAAACTACTTCCAAGTGGAGATAGAGTTGGTCATCAAGTGCCTAAACAAAGATCTAGTACCCCCTTTCAAGGAATGCAGAAAGAGGTGTATGAAAAAAATTTCATCCTTAGCAAGGAGATTACAAATGAAATCTTGAAATGTTGTGATATGTCCATTACTACCTTTAGAGTCACTTCCATTGAAGTTTGGAAGGGTTTTGAAATATATGTTAGGAAAGGTCTCAAGGGTTGTAAGCAAGATTAGGGCTTGATATCTTACATCTAGAGAAGGATTGACACAACTAGGTAGATCACTAGCCATGATGACAACTAATGCAAAGGATGAACCATGTTTTCTATGTTAGGGGTTTCTAAGCATAAGTTCTTAGAGCTAAGAAATGGAGAAATAACATCCTATCTCAAGCAAGATTGTCAAAGTAAACATGCAATTATAAGAAGGCCATTTTCCAATATTTTTAACAAAGGGGTGGCAAGGGTTTTTTAGAACGAGATTTGACAAAATATGCAAGATAAGCTTAGAAACCCAACTTGAATGGTTAGTGTCAATAAAGGGCTAGATGTTGAAGAGATGTGCATTGATCTAAGCTTGGTATAGTGTTGTGACATGGATGTGGAGTCATAAGGTGAGATATTTTGCCTCAAGAGTCACTACTTGCAACATATAATTAATAGTAATGGCAATAGGGATTCATTTATAAGTGGAGTCACTAGTCACATTCCACCAAGCTATAAATCTTGAATAATGCAAGATGTTGGGTATAATTTTCCACTAGATCAAAACCCAACAAATAAATGAACAATGGGGTCACTACTAGATTTGTCATTATGTCACGAGGAGAACTTTGAATTCTCTCTAGCAATGGTGCTAGTTCCTAAGTTGTCCCCAAGGTTGTTCCCTATCTTAGAAAGGGGCCAAATGTTAGGGCATAGTGTGCAAAAGCACCATCCTACACCACTATTTGCCTTCAAGCCAACACTTGGGTTGGGGGGAGGGGTAACCTCAAAATTTATTAAGTAAATAGTTCTTTCCTATTACCTAAGAACAACCAATTCAAACTATGAAGCTCATATTGGATTTACAACAAAGATAGGTGGTGCATGGAGAAAATCTCTATTATTATTTAAAAATAAATAAAAGGATTAAGAGTTATATTTTGGTAGTGATCAAGAATTCAAACAATAATGGGGTCCTAATAGGTTTGATCCATAGGAATGGTCTTTTGAACCCTATGCACCATAGTCTATTTCTACTTGGCAATTAACCAAGAGAAAATGAACAAATATGGGATGAGGAGGAGGTTGAAACCACTTTCCTATTACATATTCTTTAGATGGAAAATCAAATGGGTAAGGCAAGCATAGATCCTTTGGTTTATATAGTACTATGTGATATAGAAAATAAGGGAAAACTAGCACAACACATTAAACACATGATTTAGAACTTGGAGAAGGTGGGTCATGGGTCATTTGTACTTACCTTCACAATAACTAAGAGCATGTGAAAACTATGGCATGACCCCCCACCATTTTGTATACCTTTTAGGAATTCCTCCCAAGTACATTGACCACATGATAAAAAGATGGAAAGAGGAGGAGGCTTCCCCTCTACAAAGCATTCCAATTTTATTTACAACCATTTGATTAAATCAACCAACATTCATTGGTGATCTTTGTTGGGATTTTGGTCATCTTTCTGTAGTCAAATTTGATGAAACTGACACCCTTATGATTGATAGAAGTTAGTTGTCATTGCATGGGGTGTCTTTCTCGAGGCCTTGTCGATTGTGTTGTTCACGCAAAACAAAGCATTTTCCAATCTGTGGAGGAAAAAAGGGTTAGCCCCAAACTTCATTTGACTGAAGCGAGAGTTGTGGTTCATTTTGAACTATGAAAATTGAGGCATAGGTTACTCTTAGGCAAATCTAGAATTTCCCTATGGGATTTCTCGGAATAACAGAGTTGACAGAGATAATTTCTTAGTTCAAATTTGTGGGCAAAGTGTTTATGTGGAAATTTCAGCTACAACTTGTACCCATTCTTTTCCATTTGATCGTCTGAAAATGGAGACAAATGATCCCCATGACTAAACTTAGAAAAATATGTTTTGGTTCCAGATTTGAAGCACCCAAAACATGGTTTATAAGTACACAAACATGTCCCATGTTTGTCAAAAATTTACCCTCTATGTGCTCCACATGGGGCCAAACAAATTGTAACACCCATCCTTATCAACAATCTCCTAAACGGGTTTCTCAATTGGTGGACTAAAGAGAGAGTAGTGTCCAATTGAAAGTTGCATAGAAAACAAGCCAAAAAAACACTAAAAATGCATACCTCCTTAGTTTCTGTGATTCTAACTGTTCTATCTCCCACATATGAATCCTAAATGATGTGTGTTCAAAATCAATGTATAGTAGACATGGAAGGATTTCCTTTGATTTGTTTCATGATAGTTTTTTATGCCCTTCTGATATATTCATAAAGAAGAACTAAAAACTTGGCATCCTAGCGAGAATTTTTAATGTTGTGTTTTTGTATTTTCAAAGATTGAAATTGAATTTTTTCAGCTCCATGATGCTCAGTGACATTAATAAACATATTTGAGTAAATATCTCCCCTTAGATGGGTCATTATGCATTTATACTTAGTTCAATCTAAAGCGGATCCCACCAGATTTTCATACTTATGTAACCCTAAATTCAATTATGTCGATGCTAGCATGATTAGTGATCTAAAACATCCTCACTAATTCACTCTTTGCACATGAATTCCTCATTTGACCTAAAAACACAATTTTACCCAAGGTAGGGCCTATGGGAAAAAATCACTTTTCATGCTTTTGAAGGTCATAACTAGATTAGGTTAACTTCTTGATGACCAATGAGCCCCATAAGTTTGCTTAATTTATTTCCTACACTCAAACATGTCATTTGGTTGATTTGCAAAATTTGGCCCGAGGTGGGCTCCATGGCCAAAAGGGTTAGTTTTGGGTAATGATCCTTTTTAGTGGCAACAGGCGCAAAAAGTGTAAAGGAAGCCTAATTAATTGTCACCGGATCTTGGGCAAATTGATGATTAATATGGCATATTGAGATTCTTTGCAAGTAGTTTGAAATGCTTACATGTAAACTTGATCACCATTAATTGATGTTGCAATATCAACAATCGATGATGAACAAAGTTTACAACATAACTAAGAACACCAGAGGCCATTTGGCCTCCGATCACATTAACGAAATGCCACAAGAGATGACAATGTAAAGAACAGGGTCATTAGATGTTTGCCAAGTGTACTAATCAAAACATAGCAATTATAAGCATTGAATGATGAGATCAAAGACACAATGAAGGAAACATAAAGTAAGCTTTAAGAATCAATGACGATACTTATGAGACGATGAGAATCAATAGATGGAAGATCTAGCAATAAGGGGTTTAAGAGTTCAATCCTAAGAGTCCTAGAAAGAAACATGTTACCAAATAAGAGTCAAGACACAAGAGTGGTGTATTTCAATTTTGTAATGGATTTGTCTAATTATTTTACGATTTGATCCTAATTTAATAATAAATTAACATTTTTAATCGTAATTTAACCAATTTTGATTATATATAAATCGAATCATACTACTCTACTACTTACATAATACGGTACTAAAATGACTAGTTGTACTATTTGCAAATATCTTTGTCACATAATTGAATATTGTGTGTTGTGGATTGTAGTAACTACAAGTCGATTGGGGCTAAGAAGCATATGCGTAATTCCCCTTATTAAAGGCCCATCACTATTGGGCTCCACCATAAGCCAACTAAAAGAATATATTCTTACCTTGGCATATCTTTTTAACTAAAGCATATTCTATTTAAGGCATATCATGTATGGGAATCTCATGTGGAAGTAGAAGCACCATATTCAAGACCAAAACTATCATTTTTAATATAAATAAATGTAGAAGGTTTTAACATTTTTTGTTTTTATCGTTGTCTCCTACATGGTATGACATGATTCACAATTTATTTAAATAAGCCACTGAAAGTGGAACACGTGTGACCATTTTTATGTGGTGTAGAAAATGATTGTCGGGCGAATAAAATGAAGTAAGCACACCAAGGTCAAGGTGTGATTGGTTTTTCTATTTTCTTTTTTATTCATGGAATTTTAGTTTACCTATTCTTTACACAAAGTAAGTGTATTAATTATAATGAATATATTTTATAAGTTAAGGATATGGTGGTTCGTTGGTGGGGTTAGATGGATTTCATTCCATTTATCTGGGTTCAATTCTGTTGAGACATTTTTTGGCTTGGATTACTGGTTGACGGTTTGGTTGACCTACCATCCACGATATGTGAGGAAGTTTGTTGAGATTTCCCGTGCGTTGTTAGCTTTCCTTAATTCCTTCGGAATAGTAAGATGAATTTTCTGCTAAAAAAAAACGAATATATTTTACAAAATATAGAGTGTATTAATCATAATATGTCTATGTAACTTGGGTGATTGGGATGAATTGGTATCCTCGCCACTTAGGTTTAATTCTCACAAGTGATATGATTTTCTTGTTTAGGTCTTTATTGTAATGATTGTATTTCTAGTCATACCTTGATTCTCTAGCTGAAATAGTAGACGTTGGCATTCTTCCGGTGAACTAGCCCTCTAACAGACAGTGAACCACCATTTAAAAAAAAAATTCATAATGAATATATTCTCTAAAATGTAAAACATATCTATTTTACAAAATGTACAACCTCCCATATTAATCATAATAAATATATTATTGATTCACAACATTTAATGATGATCATTACTATTTATTAAATTTGATACCATTACTATTTATTAAAATTGATACCATTACTATTTATTAAAATTGATACTTTGGATTTTCACAACATTTTATTCTACAATATGTAGAGCATATCTATTTTACAAAATGTACAACCTCCCATATTAATCATAATGAATATATTGTTGATTTATAAACATTTAATGATGATAATTACTATTTATTAAAATTGTTAGTTTGGATTTTTACAATATTTAATGATGATTATTATTGTTTATTAATAATGATTTATTGGATTGTAAGGAAATTTATAGTAAATTAATTGGTAATTATTATTTATTTATTTTGCGTGGTTCATAGCCGATCGAGGCTCGCTACATCCACAATAATAATTCTAGGGGGCCCACTCAAAGAGGTCCCACCCTATTGGCTCCAATTTTGGGAGCATAACCCCAAAGGACCTAGAGAGTTGGTTCATAGACTATTATTTAGAGTGACATCTCCCTTAGACTCTCCAATGATTTGGCCAAAACATGGGGTTTATGCCAACCTCGTTTAAGCCACATTCTATTTTGATTAGAGTATGAAGCAATCTTAGGAAGCCTCTTATCTCCCATATTGTTTATCTTGTTTTTGTATATTTGTTATCTGATCATAATCATGTTTTCAATATGACAAGTTTTACTTCCATGAAAAGGATAGTATAAGATATATTACTTTTAAATTTAAAATTATATATTATAAAGGAATTTTAGATTTGCGCTATTATTCTTTATGATTCTCTACTGATATATTAATAATATTATAAATATTATGAAATATTCTAATATCCTTATAAATATTTTGAAATACTTTTAAAATTAATATTTATAACTAATTGATTTATAAAAATATTAAAAAAAAACTTTTTAAATCTTTAATTTTTTCGATCATAAAAATTTGAAAAAAAAAAATGTTAAAAATGAATTTAGTTAATTCTTATATATTAAGATATTTGGTGAATAATAATAATCATATCATCTATTTTATGAAAGGTCTCTAATAAAAATGTAGAGGTTAAAAGAAAATTAAGATACTATATAGAGGTCATTAACCATAATTTGGAAGATCAAAAGTACCTCTTTGTTTTGACGAGTTCAAAGAAGAAAATTAATTAGCCAAAATTAGAACAAACTTTATGAAATTCGTAGTGAAATAGGGCATTGGAAAGTTCCTAAGATGTTGTGGGTGGAAAGGATTTTCCATCTCTGTGAGACTATGAGCATTGAGGATGAAAATCACTTACTCTTAGATTTCCTTGTGTACACCCATATTAAATCTTAGTTTCATAATATTTGATATAATACAAACCTTCCAAGCCTTCTAACATGTCAAAATTATGGTAAGCTCGGAACGCTTCTCTTCAAGTTTTTTGAGCATATGAATACAACTTTAAAGAAAACAAAATAATTTCTCTTAAAGTTCAATAGACCAAAGTTGGTCTCAGCGGTTGTTAATCATCCTCATTATATTAAAATAAGTATTAAAAAATTAAATATCTCATATACATTTACCTAATACTTTGATGGAATTCAAAATAAATACTAAAAAATAAATACCCTATATATTCACATAATAATTGATGAATCTAATAGGATTGGTTTTGATGCGCCTTGGATGTCCCTGGAAAACTAGCAAACAAAAAAAATATTATTGAATTTCAAAAATGATCTTGTGATTATGGATCAAATTGAATGCAACTAGCAAACAAAAAAATATTTCACTGATTTCAAAGACGATCTTTTAGTTATGGATAAAATTGAATGCATTTAAAATATTTGAATTAAGTTATTGTAAAAAACAAAAAGTTGAGACAAAACAAGTTATACATCACAAAGTTCTACAATATGCTAAGTGTATTTAGGGTTAACAAATGTTGTTTTGGATAAAAATATGAAAACATTTTTAAAATCTTGGGAAAGCATGAAGTAATATAGCCTATAAAAGTTGTCCTCAATCTTATTAAAATGGGATTGGGTTTTGTCAAAATTGATCAGTCCAACCGATTTAGAAGGGTTTCCGGTCCAAACTGATATCTTAAACCAGAAATGGTCGATTTTGCACTAAACCAATCGGTTTCTATATGGAATGGGCCTTAAATGACTGAACTACCTAATTTGGTACAAGACGGTTTTTAAACCCCCAATAGCCATGCAAATTGAACTTTTAGAGACAGTTGTTAAATGTTAAATTCTCACGATTTTAAAGGGTTTTAGAAAGTCTGCCCCTAGATATATTTTTCCAAGGCAAAATTTTAAAAACCCCTAAAAGTTAAAAATATTTTTGAAGAATCTTCATATACATTTAAAAAAAAATACTCTCTCCTCCATATATTAATTAGGAAAGTAGTTTTTTTATGTCCAATAATAAATTATTGAGACCTCCATTACACAATTAACTTTTATGGGCCATCCTCGTAGACATATTAGTTTTTGAAGTAATCTAAAACAACAACGTTTTGTACATTTTTTGATCGCTTTTCTGGTAGAGTTCCTTTGTGTATCTAACGGAAATTCCAAGTGGGTGCAAAGTTCCAAGGGTGTAGTGGTAGAGTTCCTCTATGGAACTCTGCCCTTGGGTGTTTTTGCCCATTTTAAATCGACCCAGATGCTTGAAAAATCGATTAGAGTTCCAGATCGATAAGAACTCTACCTTCTTCAAGTTGCCAGATTCCGACCACCAAAGTGCGAAACGTTCCATTTTTCGATAATGCCTTACTTTTTATATATTAAAGATATGGTAGATATAGATTCATCTAGTAAAAAAAATTAAAACATGTATATTCATTAAATTATAAAAGAAATTATTTTTATTTTTTATATTAGTTATATTTTTTCCTTATTTATCTAATTTTTAAATTATAAATAAATTTATAATTATTAATATTTTTTATAAAAAATAAAAATAATTGAAAATTTCTATGTTATATGATCTTAAAGCATTTTATTATTATTATTATATTAAAATAAATATTAAAAAATTAAATATCCTATATACATCCAAATAATATTTGATTGATTTCAAAAATAAATACTAAAAATTTAAATATTCCATATATATTCACATAATATTTAATGGATTTTAGTTAAATCTAGTTAGCACGGTTGGTTTTGATGGGCTTCGTTAAGTAGGGCAACCCGAGTTTAAACCCTCCAAGATATATGGGAGGAGACACTTAAAATCCAACCATGTTAAGGGTTGGTGTGGTCTAGGCCAAGTGCGATCCCTCGATGATTTTGACGACCGGATGCCTTTGGGTCATTGTTTCTTAGACCACAAGTTAGTCTCACAAGTCACAGACAAACTAGCAAACAAAAAAAATATTTGATGGATTTTAGGAATGATCTCATGGTTACAGATAGAGTTCAATGCTTTCAAAATATTTGAATTAAGTTATTGTAAAAAACAAAAGTTGAGAAAAAACAATTTGGACATCACAAAGTTCTACAATATGCCAAGTGTATTCGGGGTTAACAAATATTGTTTGGACCAAAAGTTTGGAAAATCAATAATTTTTCATTTCTTTTATTGAAACATTTGTAATAAAAGTTAGATTTAAACAAATCCAATTACATTAAAGGTTGGTGTGGTCCATGTATGATTTGTGAGTGATTTTGATGGCTTAAATGTCATTAAATCATTGTTTCTAAACCACATACTAGTCCCACAAATCACAAACAAACTAACAAAAAAGAATTTTAAAAATAATCTCATACTTATTAAACTTTAAACGATTCGATTTAAATTGTAAAAATAAAAAATTGAAACAAAACCATTTGAACATCACATAGTTCTACACCATGCCAAGTATATTTAAGGTTAACAAATATTGTTGGGATCAAAAGCTTGATAAATCAACAACTTATCATTTCTTTAGTTGAAAAGTTTGTAATACAAGTTATATTTAAACTATTTGCAAATGATCTTCGCACTCACATAAATGATATTAATCATTTCCCGGCACACATAAAAAGAGTATTAAATGATATATTTATGTGTGAAAAAAAAAAAGAGTATTAAATGATGATCATTACGCATCTTTGTTCTTAAATTTTGTTGTTGATAACTTAACTCTTTACTATTTGGATAATGATGGTTGTAATGATATGGTCTTTCTTGTATTTCATACGATTTTACGATGAGAAATACAAATTTTAAAATTTAATATAAATATAAGGGTGAGTTTATGGAAAAGGGATATTGTTATAATCCTCATTCTCATCAAAAGATAGTGTGTTTTTGGTCCAGGTTGACACGATTTTGCAAGGGTTTATTATAAAGGAATAATATTGTGGTTATTAAGTGAATAGGATTACATGTTTTTAAGTATGTGTCCTATTTCTTATTAAGTGGTGGATTTTTGACAATTAAAGCTTTTTAGTTTAAATATTTAAAAGGGAGAAGGGTTTTCCTATCAGATCAATGTGTTTTTAAAAAGGATCTGTTGTAAAAGTAGTAGGCGGTGGTTGTTAAGTTGACCTGACCTCAAACCTTTAATTTGTGTCTTAATTCTTTGATATATGGTGGATGTTGGATAGTCAAAACTTTTGAAAACAATATGAACCAATTTCAAGATGCAAATCGAAGGGCGATCTAAATAAATTAGAAGTTATGGGTGCAATAACATAAATAACAATGCATAAAATATGGATAAAGCAATTTACAACAAAGTAATTTTTATATTAATGTGCTGTACAATGCTCTATGGAAATAAAAAAATGTGTTTTTGCCGGGTGGCAGCCGACCCCACCCAGGATCGACCCCGTGACCCTGTCAGATTTGACGCTCTTGCATATTGAGCTGCCAGTTTCACTACTGTATGAAAAAAAAAAATGTGTTTTTGGTTATGCTTTATATCATACATACTATACATTATAATATATTTCATATATAAAGATATACATTTAGTTATTGATGGTGGTTCGGTTCCATAACGAAAATCAAAAGATGTTTTTTTAGTTATGCTTCATATCATACATATTATACATCAAAATATAATTCATATATAAGAATACACATTTAGTTGTTGAAGGTGGTTCAGTTCCATAACGGAAATCAAAAGATATTTTTTAGTTATGCTTCATATTATACATACTATACATCAAAATATATTTCATATATAAGAATACACATTTAGTTATTGAAGGTGGTTCGGTTCCATAACTATCGATCATTCTTTGTCATCTTAGTGCACCACATGGTGTTGTTACTAGTGCACATATATTGGGATTCCATGATAGGGCATTCTTCACTATATATGTGTAAGGAAAGTTGGGATGTGTGCTTGCAAGTTTTTGAGGAGGGTGCAAGTATTTTTTGGAGGATGGATATGTGTAAGTTGTGAATGTTGTTACACATAAGTTATATTGAAAATAGATGCTTCAAAATGTTAACTCATTGTCAAGATTTATCTAGAATTTTTTTTCTTAAAAAAATTGTAATTAAAGATAATTAGTTTGTTTTTCTGTTAAAAAATGATTGTAAATAAATACATTTAGTTTGTTTTTCCAAAATGAATGTAGCAATGTGAAATAAGGTAATGGATTGTGAATCACCATGTATAATTTCAATCCTTATCATTCATCCATAATAAAATAAAGGAGTAATTTATTTATTCTATGTTTTGGACTTTACTGTAGGTTTTGGAGTCTTCTATTGTTTTTCCTGGTTATGGTTATGGAGCAGCGTTTCTCACTGTGCAGGTTCTTGATCTCCGAGGAGGTGTTTCTTATATATGTTTTTTTGGTTATGGTGGCTTATGAGATTCGATTCCGGTGGTTGTAATGTTCTTATTGCTGTTGTTTTTTTGGACGCAGTTCCTTTGGTATCAGTTTTGCTACATGTTTTGGGTGATGGACACATGTTTCCTTGGGTGGGTTGGCCCGGTGTAATTTGGTCAACCGTTTTGTATCGTCTTTGTTTTCCTATGTTGGTGCTTTTTACTTTTCAGTGGACTATGGTATCCTTTGGGGGGATTGGCCTGGTGTAATTTGGCCAATCATGTGTTTTATCTTTGTTGCCTATGTTGGCGTCTCTTATTTATGTATTTGGGCCAACGTCGGATGGTGGACTATGTTTTGAGCTTGTGCTTGTATATCCTTAGTTACTATCACCAGTATTAATATTAAGTACTTTTTCATGGTGAAAAAAAAAAGGTTTTGGTCGGAATTTTGTAATCTCTTTTTTAGTAAAATCCAAATTTCTACATATTTAAAATGTATATTTAAATTTATAAATATATTAAGCACCTTCAAATACTCTCATAACACTTAAATTATGCAATTTCTATAAATAATATATGTGATTCTAAGATTTTTTAAAGATTTTCAATTAAAATAAGAACAAACTTAGATAGAAAATGGAAAAAATTAAAAACATGACTACACTAAAATAAACAAAAACAAAAATGAATTGGATTTGATTCTGGGTCATTTTCATATTCATAAATAGGAATTCGAAATTAAAACTAACACGTGTAGAAGTCGAAGTGAGCCTGCAGACATCTTCGTAAATGTCGAACTAAGCCTGCTGACATTTTTGTAAATGTGGAAGCTTTTGCACATGTTCACATATAACCCCCCATGTCTAGGGAACATTGCTTAATAGTCACGCACCTAATGAAAACAAAGTGATGAGAAACCACAGTGAGTTAATGAACCAAAGGATCTTGATAAAGAGTTTAAGTATTTATTAATGTTGTCAGTGCATATCGTTTTCATATACCGTGGAAGGAGATTAATGTGTGAGACCACATGTACCCATGTGATACGTGGAACCACTAATTAATACCAAAATGCACCACGTAGAGGAGGTTGATACGTCCCACCCTCACTCTGCAAGGGTAGTTGGGAATAACTAAGGTGGGGGGCACTATAATTCATTTTGTCAATCCCTCCCGTTGTGGGACCAAAGTTTTTTTTTTTGGTGCCGAAAGTTTCATATCTGGTTTTTGTTATGACCGTTATGACTTGTAGTTGCATCTACCATTCCAATGTAACGCTATGCTGGACCTGGGCCACATGCTTGCAAGAGCATGCCGGTTTTCCCAGCCAAATAATTGAGTGAAACATATCATTTTGCTGTTGCGTAGTATATTTGATTACTAGATTTGATTTTATTAGGTCTCATTAGTGTTATATATTTAAGGGCTTCCATAGCAGCAAGCATCTGAGTGAGTGGGAATTTGGCCAGTAAAATCCAGTAGCTGAAACAATGGCTAGTGGCTTGGCCTCATTCAAGCCCCACATAGCCCAGCTTACAGTTCAAGTGTGCTATGCATTCATGAATATCATCACCAGAGTTGCTCTGGATAAAGGAATGAATCACTTCACTTTTGTAGCTTACAGGCAAGCTGTTGCTTCAGTGGTCATCAGCCCTTTTGCTTATTATCTAGAAAGGTACACAATTTCTATATTTTTTTGGAACACCCACAAAATTTAAGATTGGATTATAGATCTGAATGCCTGTTGAAGTCATGTAATCTTTTTATTTTTCTTTCAGAGATCTAAGGCCTGCAATGACCTGTACCATCTTCTGGGAGATTTTTTTGCTTGCTTTTTTTGGGTAAGTAAGGTTATAGTGAAAACTCTATTGCCAACTGCAAACTGATCTACTGATTGCTTTCTAATCATGGGACATTGCCAATTGCAGGATCACCATAAACCAGAATTGTTACTTTGCAGGCCTGCAAGACACTTCCTCTACATTCGCTTCTGCAACCACAAACCTCATTCCTGTTGTCACATTTGTGATGGCCACAGCATTTCGGTACTGACTAATGCTTAGACCCCATTTTTTGAATTCCTTTCATAAATCCTCTGAAGCAAGTTAACCTTGTTGAAGGTTCTTATGATTTTCTGTGTAGACCAATTTCAAATAGTATATATACATGATAGCCACACTATGATTCTTAGGGACTATAATCACTATGAATAGCATGGACTCTTCTTGTTTACATTGGATTGAATCTGCTTATATGGCACCAATGGTTTTGGCAGATTTCTATTATAGGATAAAACTATAGTCATGGGCAGTGTATATAGTCTTTTGAAAACAGTCCAGACTGTCAAACACTAAAATACTTGCACTCCAATGTGATTTTAACATTTTTTTATTTGTTCAGATTGGAGAATGTTAATATCAGGAGTATTTATGGCCAAGCAAAAGTTGTGGGCACCGTTGTCTGTGTGAGTGGTGCAATGGTTATGACCTTATACAAGGGTCCTGTACTCCTGAAAGCTCTTCGTGGGCTTAGCTCATGGGACCTGGGGGCCATACTGCTGTTTGCTAGCTGTTTGGTTTGGTCTGGCTGGATTACTTTTCAGGTACTATTTATCCTGTATCTATATACACAGAGAGATAGAGAGATACAGACACAGCAACCTTCTTTGAATACACTCTGATCACAACATTTCAAATACAGGCTCCAGTTGTGAAGACATATCCAGCTCAACAATCATTGACTGCATTGATGTTGATCCAAGGAACAGTGCAGTCCTTTATTGTGGCTTTGATTTTTGAGCGAAAGGCCTCTGTTTGGAAGTTAAACTGGGACATTCAGCTTCTCAGCATTGTCTACTCTGTTAGCATCTCTTCTCTGTATTGCTAATACGTATTTCTCTTGATTTTTTCTTAATATTCTCTAGTTGTTTTCTTGCTTTAAGTGTAAGGAGGTACAACTAGCATAGATCAATCAAAGGGGGTTAAAAAGTAATCAGGTGCAAATTTCTAGCGGCTGAAACTGAAAGTAGGCTCTTTTCTTTTATACACTAAAACAAACACAGAAGCCTTTGGTGCCTAGTATTTGTTAAATCAGATCAGTGCCTATTATTTGGTTTTGAAGTTATGTATTGATTTTGGTGCAGGGAATAACTTGTTCAGCGTTTGCATTCTTTATACAAACCTATTGCATCCGAGTAAAGGGACCAGTCTTTGCTGCAGTGTTCAATCCAACCTCAACAATACTGGTTGCAATTTTGGAACTTCTCATCCTCCATGTAAAGCTTCATCTAGGAAGGTAAGATCTCTCACAATTCTTAAAAATATATTTTCAAGAAATTTTTGTTTATTTGTCGTCATAAGATAACTCTATCAGGTTCACCCACAACACCTACCCAACATCTCTTATATAAAGAGTATATCTATCTGCATCAACAAGTCATAGCTGAACACCCCATTTGACAGAACTTATTAATATCTTTGCTTGTTTTGCAGTTTGTTGGGAGCAATCATGATCATTTTAGGACTTTATGTTGTATTGTGGGGCAAGGCAAAGGATCAATCCAACTCAGATCCCAGCACAGAAAAGAATGAAGTTGAAAATGGATCCACCAACAACATCACAATCACAACAACAGAAGACTGTAACATTGACATTAATCAACCCTTATTACAAAATGAAGGCAGTGCTGAAAATATAATCCACTCCCACTCACAAATTTCTCACGAGTAAATTTTAAGTAGATCTAAACACAATTCTGTTTTGCTAAGAACAATGTCCTGCCTCCTTCGATTCTGAGAAAGGAAACCAGTGAGATCACAAGAATGTAATGTATTTTCCTTACCTTCCTATCTTTTATTTCTCCAGTTTTTTAAGATAACTATGATATTCTTTGGAGATTACATTTGTCTTTAAATAAAGAAGAGAGCTAGATATTTTAAGTTTTGTTTTTTCCTTTTAAAATTTTCTAGATATATATTTTTTAAATTGTAATTTTAAATTAATTAAATGATTATTTTTAATATAAAAATGATTTCAATACTTTCATACTTTTTATTAAAATTAAATTTTATAATATCAACATTTTATATATACAACTTTATCATTTCAAAACAATATTTATTAAATTTTAGATGAAAATATCAATTTCCTTTCCTATTAATCTAATAATCAAAACAACCCATTCTTAAAATGTTTAAACTAACCTTTTATATTGATTTTAAGTTATATACTAATTGTACTAGATCTCTTAACTGGTTGTATATAATAGCTTAACTAAACTTCAAATATTAGTTCTATATAATAGCTTAACTAAACTTACAAAATATTATATAATAGCTTAACCTAACTTCAAATATTATGTCTGGCGTTGGAAACTTAAATAAAAGAGTAAGGCTAATAACGATTTAAAAAATAAATAAATTATATGTTAATTAATTTGTTTAATGTGTAAACACTCACATTATATTTTATCACAAAGAAATAGAAAAAGTAACTAGCCTCGTTCTAAGAGGTACATGTGTTGATCTATGACTTTGAAAGGGTAGCATTAAGAAATTATTTAAATGTATCCAAGATCACCTTCATTTTGCAAAGCCATTTACATTACATACCATAAATATCTCGAAGCAAATTGATAT
This sequence comes from Larix kaempferi, assembly GCA_027924585.1. Taxonomy (NCBI): domain Eukaryota; kingdom Viridiplantae; phylum Streptophyta; class Pinopsida; order Pinales; family Pinaceae; genus Larix; species Larix kaempferi. The sequence goes on along the minus strand of BSBM01000871.1, from coordinate 6,516,104 downwards.
CCACTGTAAATACAAGATGCTTCTTTATAACTAATTGTGTCGTGTCAATATGTAACATGTATGTTGTTGTTTATATTGTTTAAAGTAAAATTTCTTTTAAGCGGTAGCAATTCTATTATATATAGAAAGCAAAATGTACAAGATTATAGATATTATTATTCACAGCTTTTTAAGGTGGTTTGAGGTAGTGAAACCACCACTCCAGGTGCTTAAAAATATTATCATAATTATTTTTTTCAAAAAGTAAGGCTTGCCTAATAGAGGGAAAACATGCAAAATAGCAGTATGAGACCATCAACTAGCTATCAACGATCTATAGGGCATACTATGTAGTAGACTATTTAAAACTGAAAACCAAAAAGATTGAATAACCATTGGTTGGTCGACCAGTTTTGCTCGTGGTGGTGTTTGAATGACAGTATTGGACTATCGACTTAGCTCCTCGAATATCCCGTCGACTGTAGGGTAGAATTCGAGCTCCTCTGCTGCTCCGGTTGCTCCTTCTAGATACCAAACTAATGTGTGGTTGAGCGCTAGCTAGATGTGCGCAGTCGGTGGCAAACTTCTTCGAACATTTTGTGGAACTCTCCATTTAGTTGTTTTCACTTTTAATGCTTGGACCTAGTTTTCAAACCAATTTTTTTATGTTCTCGCACTGAGTCGACATCCGCCTTGTGAAAATGAACGGAAGTTCCACATCAATGGTTCCTTGATTTCGGTGAACTCTTTATCACCTGTTGGTCGAAGATGAGCCATGGATATCCAAATGATAAGTGAAGGGTATCAGATCTTAGCCCCCTCCTCCTGGTATTTCTGGAAGATGTGTCAGACAATTTCTGCCAGGTGTTCAGCCCATCGGTAAACTTTTCCCTTCGAGGCCACACTCTGCACGGCTTCGAGCATGTCGAGTTTGAGGTCAGACCCTCGACCAATACTTGTTAATGCGGTCGAAACGACCCGCGCTGCTATTTTATGTGTGCCATAGACTATTTGGTTGACAAATAAACCTCAAGAGTTTTTACTTGTGGGGGTACCTGTGAAATCTTTAACCAAAGCAGGGTTTGGTCGGATAGGTACTACATCCCCTTTGTTGGACAGTCCGGTGATCTGATTGATCAGGTTGCCAGTGATTTCAACTGGTTGGTCGAAATAAAATTTTCCATTGTGATACCGACTCACAATGAACTGGGCAACTAATTCTTTGAGGCCGAAAAACTGTCGACCAAAGGTGCGTTGATATAGTTCAATATAGTGCTTGTTCGGATTTTTTGTGCTTCCTTCCACCATCGACCATCGGAACCCTTCCTCCAATCAAGGCTCTCGTTCCAAATTCATTTCCATTGCTGTTCTACAACTTTCGCGTTGCGGATATGTTGGAGACGAACTTTCAATGGCATGTTTGCTTCTTCCAACCATCGGACTTTCGAAGCTGCGGATCTGGTGGTTGGTTGAATTGTAATACCCCCATTTTGGCCCTTAGAGCATATTGGCCTTATATGTAAATATTGTGCATATGTATGATTCCTAGTGTGGAGCTCAAGGTCAAGGCCCCGCCAGTGAATGCTTAGCCTTGAAGAGGATGGTATTTTATATTGTGCTAACCATGTGCTAGTGAGCCATGGAAATTGTAGAAGCATGTAAATAACTATAATGCAAATAAAATACCAAGGGGCTAGCTATGGATGCAACTAAAAAAAGGGGGCCATATGTATCCACTAGGGATAGGTAAGGGGGTTGGGGGATTGAACACTATGTTTCCATGTGTCACTTTGTGAACTCCCTTTGACTTCCCTGCTGTCATTAATTTCTGTTGTAAGAAAAGTACTCCAAAAATCAGTCCACAAACTTGATTGAGTATGGGAAACCCAGTATTCATATGGGTGGGGTGTGGGATCTGTTTACTTGACCCACAAGTCACTCCACCTCATGGTAATTTGTATCCCATCCTCCGCATTCCATTGTAGATCCATCAGACTGTAATTTTGTGTAGAGAATGCATGCCCAACAAGAGAAAAACCAGAAATCGCAACTTGTAATGAAGCTACATTTTGGGGTGCCAAAACGACCTAGAAATTCATGGAGGATGTAAAATCTGTTGGGGAATCCATAGATATGAACCCCCGGACGAGTTTTATACTGTGAAGAGCCCCAAAATCCATGGGAGAATCCTGTTTTAGAAGCCTGAAAATGGAAATCCGTGAATGAGATTCACGTGGGAAGATTTGGGGAAAAATCCAAGAGTGGATTGAAGTGGGAGAGAGATTAGAGAGTTGGATTCCATAGTGGAACTAGTGAAGGATCAAGTAACCATTGGTTTAGAAGTTAGGATCAGCCATACCTACCAAGGTCAGTGCTGAGGGAAGGGGCACCTGATGGATTGTGTAGCAAAGAAGGGGACCTTACTCAGGCTGAGAGTGGAGGTGATGGGGGTGCTTGGGCTATCTAAAGCCAAGGAGATATGCCTGTAGCTCTGTGGTCGAGCTTAATGAGTTAGTGAACTCTTTCCCTGCCTCCCCACTTGCTTGATAGAGTCAACAGTATGTTGGTTTAGCTTGAATGACTGAGCCCATGGTTGTGAGTGAGCCTGTGTAGTCTCCCTAGTGGAGACATTGCCCCAAATCGGGGGTGGTCTCTGAGTGCTGAAAGAATAAAGGCTGGGAAGAGACCTATGGTTGGGTTGGAACGTTACATTCCATAGCCAGTTGTCTGGTGAATTCACTTGGAAAAGATAAGTGCTTATTATGTGGTTAATTGTGCTTCATTCATGTGTTATGAATGGGTGTTTATTATGCCTGATTGTAGGGATTGAACCAATTATGTTATTGAAATGGATGCTTGTGCATTATGTTGTTAATATGCTTATGCATTATTTTGTTATGTCTGTGTTGGAATGTTGTTAATGCATTCTTTGTGTGCAATATTCAGATTTATTTCCGATGTGTATGCTATCACGTATTTGCACATACATTTGACTGTTAAGAATTTTATAATATGGCATTGGGGGAAAAGTTGGTACCCCTGTTGTGCTCATGTCCCCTCTGGGAGTCGGATTGATGGGAGTGGGACGTGACATGGTTGAATTTTTTTGGGAGCCATCTTGCTTGCAGGGTTTTCTGGTTCAAAAGTTTGGTTTGTGTTTTCAGAAGTTTTGGTGCTTTGTTGTTCGATCTTGGTGGAATAACATATAAGTCTCTTCTAGTTCAGTGTTTATGGTGGAATTGTAAGGCGCGGGTGAATGCGTAGTAGTTGGCTATATTAATTGCAAAATTGATGAGGGCAATAAATTCGAATGACAATTGGTCAGGGCTTCGTCTTCCACATACCGACTTTTCGGCTCCTTATGTCGAGTTTGATGACTTTCCTTTATCTTTTTCCGTTCATCGGTGCTGTGTTGGTCAGATTCGTGTCGGCCCAGCCGGATGAGTGTATTTGGGAAAAGGTGTGGCTAGGTTCTTTCGTCTCTATATCCTAATATTTTCCATTCTTTTTTGTAGTTGTCGATATGCTTTCCAGGAGCTTGGCCCTGTGTAAAAATCAGAATACTTTCTTGTGCCGTGAGTTTTCTTCCTCCGAATCTTTCAACAAAGTATGTCAACGCTGTAGTCCAAGTTTGAAGTCTTGACTGATGTGTATCCCACCATATTTAGCTTGACCTGTGAAGGTTTCGACCAAACTCTGAAGTCAACCTTGTTCTCCTATATTCTTTGACATTGCCTCGACATGGTGTGAGGGGGATTCTCGTTCTTTGTATCTCAACAACAAAACATCCGACGACTCGTTTCTCACTAGTGCGAGTGTTAGATATTCTCTGATTTTTCTTTCGAAAATATTCAGAATGATGGAGACAAAAAATAATGTTGGAGTTTCTTTTTGGGGATAACTTCAATCGTCCGACATTCTCGTGCTTGTAATTCATAATTCTGTATTTGTCAATCATAGAGTTCAACATCTGAATTATATCCAACTGATGAAGGGTTTCCGAGGTGGATATCTCCTTGTGCATTAGGCTCAGTATAGTCTTTATTGTTTGTTACTTGATATAATTGTTGAATGTCAACATCGTCATCGATAGGTTCTATCCAGGGCTGTCCTTGTGATGGGTGAATTGGGACAACCATTTTCTTCCCATTTCCTTTGAGTTTTATTCTATCTTTGTCAAGTGATATTGATGCTTTCATTTTTTTCCCCATGGTCGGCTAGCTAGGGAAGGAAAGGATCTGGAAACTTATTTTGGGTCGATAATTTCAAAGTCAACTTGCGTTGTTATGCCCTTGATGGATGTGCCGACATTTATCCATACCCCAATTGGTTCAATCAGTCCTTGGTCGGCTAATTTTAGATAGATGCCCGACTCCTGTAGTTGTGTCTAACCAAGATGTTCCCAAGTGTCTCTAGTCATGATATTTTCTTGTGACCCGAAGTCAAGGACGACTTCTCTAACAGAGTATCCTTCAATTTCTAAGTCGACAAGTGGGTCTGCATCATTTTTATCTCTTTGACTTAGTCGACAGATATTGTTAGTTTGTTTGTCTTCAATAGATTTACTTTTAATGTTGTGCATTAGATCTATAAACTTTGCGACAACTTCTTCATTGGTTATTAAATTGATGAGGTCGTTAATATTTCTTTGTCGAGATTCGTCATTGTCTTCTTGGGATGCTAATTCTTGAAAAAAATTTGTGGCATTATTATATAAGTGATTCTGTTCAATTGGATTAGGATGGTCATCTTTAATTTTTATTTTGCTATTTGCGGATTATCAACACCAATTTTAGTTCCTTGACAAGTTACAATCTAAAGATTCTTAGTTTTAACAATATCAGACTTATGAACACTAGACAAGATGCTAACATTCTTTTTATTAGTAATATTTTCAAGTATGGTGGGGCAATCCTCCAAGAAGTGATCACCCACCCCACACTTCGTACAAAATTTGAGATCTGTCCGATCTTTGAAGGGACAGTCTGCAAACAAGATGTTCTTCACTTAGACACGTAAAGCATTGTAGTCATTGATGTGGTTGGGGGTTTGGATTTCCAGTGTTTCGTCCATGACCTCAGAATCCTCCTCATTGATTGAAGTTTTCATTTCTTTGATCATATCGCCGGCCGTCGTTCCTGTCGTTTCTATCATTTCCTTGGTTGAAAGCATTGGTTTGATAAACTGCGTGATAATTCTATTTATTCTTTAAATTTAAGCTACATTCTTCTGTGGAATTAGATTTTATGTCACATATGGCGCACCATCGCACTTGATCATTCTTCATGTTGTAGGGACAATCTTTCGTTGCATGCGAGTCGTGTTCTTGGCAGATGTCACAAAAACTTTTTGTTTGTACAAAACGTACATCCTGTTGACGTTCATCTTGTCGACAATAATCTTTCTTATGGCCGACTGTTGAGCATTTTGTACACCATAGGTTAGCTTCTCGCAGATTGATTTCACATATGAATTTTTGCATATTTTCCAGTTTTTTTTCGATGTGACGGTCAATAGGAGCTATAGGATAGTCATCATGCATTTCTATTTGTAATGCTTTTGTCAATGCATCTTCATATGTAGTAAAATCAGTGAAACAAATGTGCACTCTAATTTTCTGTATTAGTCCAGCCATGAACCATTGGACCAATAAGGATTCTTCAATATCGTGCTCAATTTGGCTCATCAAATATTTGAATCTTTTATCATAGTCCTTGACAGTTTTTGTTGGCTTTTGAGTTGTAGTTTTCAACTTCTTAGCAGCTAGATATTTTTCATTTGGTGTCTTGAAGAAAGACAAAAATTATTGTTTTATCTGAGCCTTTGATGCAGTAGGTGTCCTTTCTTTACAAGTGATGTACCATGTAAGTGCTCGTTTTCGAAGGGCACCAGCGAATTGTTCCATTTGTCGATCTTCACTAGAAATAGCATTGGATCCCCATATTGATTCACAAACAAACCAATTCCTTCTTGGGTCTTCCTCACCTTCATAGAAAGGAAGGTGTGCCGTTATGTGTGCCATATCTGCTGCGACTTCGACTTCTAAGCTCGGAGGTGGTGATGGTGGATTATTTCCAGTGGCAGAAACGATCTTACACTTGTTTTCGACAAGTACTATTTCTTGATGTGCACTAACAGGAGTTAATGCACGTCCTTCGCTTTCAACAACAATATTATTGGTCGGTTCTTCATCAGTTGTCAGTTTTCAACTTTATTCGACAGCTTCTATCGATACCCAGGTAAAGTTCTGTTCTATCTGGGTTGTACTTCTTTTTGGGGATCTTGATTGACTCGACGAATCACTCAATGCTGGAAGTGGCTGTGGGGCGCTTTCTCACGTTTTGAATAGAGTAGATGAAAAATCCGGCTGGAAAACTTGGGTTGAAAAGTAACCCAATTCCCTTCTTGTGGTCAATGGATCAACAATCTATCAACCTTGTTACCTTCATCGTTTCGTCGACTCTAGATACAATATTGGCCAGTGTGAAGTCCTAGATCTTCTTCAAAAATTTCCTGTACTGGGGCAGTCTGAGTCAGATGTAATGGGGAATGCAGAGTTATAACCTCGGGTATAATCACATGGAGAGCGCTACCATGCTCCATCCACAGGTATTCATCCATCAGTGATAGTGATTCATCATTGCCCTCTTTCTGTCGAGCTCGACTCGACTCCAACGGATTTCCTACTACATCTGTCACTATACCCGACCTTTTTTTTTTCTTTCTTTATGTTTATGGAGTGCACTAGTCTACTGCCTTATTTATTCGCACCTCTTCCTCCTCTTTTCTTGTTCAATATTTTGTATATTCGGAGTGCTTTTGTGGATCATTATTCTATAATTGTCAAATTTTTGGGATTTCTCACTGTTGGCCATATTGTGTTTTCATCTATCCACCGTTATTCATTTACTCCATCCGAAACGTGGTTGGATACCCCCCCATTGTCGACTTGAAATCTATTTAGAGAACAAGGGTGGTGCATCTATTCATTTGCTCAGAAAGTATTCCCACTCTTTCTCTTTCACGAATATTTCCCACTTTCTTTTTTTCTTCTTACCAGTTCGTGTTCGGGAGAGGTGGTAACAACAGTGGTTGAGGTTCGACAATATGCGTTGCTTCCTTGTCGATCAAGAATTTAAACAGATGCATTGGTAGAGAACAAATAATTTGTTCGGTAAGGTCGTTATAGACACGTTATATAACCTATGCTTCACGTTATCGACAAATACTCGCTCCTCAATCGCTCACTCTTCACAAAACTCGTCAGCAATTCTTTTGCACCATTCAAATAAATTTGTGTGTCCTCCTCTCTTTAGTTTTGTTAGTAATTATCGATATTTTTCATCTGCCAGTCTTTTCATCTAGAAGCTTCTTCAATGCGAACGGAACAGACTCAACGAACTTTTCATGTGTTTCAGAAAAGAACTTATCCCTTGCTTGAGCGATAGTCAACTTGTTTCTTCTAACATAATTTTGCAGATAGTTTGCTATCTTTCTCTCCCACCATTCCTTTATCTAATGTTCTGATATCATTAGATCATTCTCATTATCATCCTATGCATGTATCATCGTAAACCGAACCAATGTTGTAGTCAAGTGGATTGCATAGTTACCGGTGATACATGTTATAGAATAAGGACACAATGGTTCGACATGTTCCACGAAGTGGTCGAACGGAGGACCTAGTCAGGTGACTGACTTATGCTCCTTCAACACTTAGATTGGATGTGCACCATGAGAAGAGTCCTCACATTCCTCAGTGATTGGCCATCCCTCCATATCCATTTCCGAGGATCCCACAACAAGATGCTTGACAAGGAGAGGTTCCCTTTTACATGGAAGAACCACGCTGTCCAAATCCAAGCGTCACATCTTCTTAGCAGAGAGGAGGCTAGGTTCAAGGATAGCCAGAGTCAGCAGCTGGTCACCAAGATCGTGGTCTAGTGTATTGCATCCTTGCACTTCTTGATCATAGGATCTCAGAGATGCACTTTGAGAGGCTCCCCCCATCAGGTTCTCCTAATATAACCCCTGTGTTGCTACTCCAACAACCTCAAAACACTTCCCAAATAGAGAATGATCCCATTCAAAACTATCATCAAGGCGATTTAGACCATCAACAGTCTAATCTATGCTCGGAAACATATCTAAAATCATTTCCTTGAAGCTTGTCCATTTGGATTGAATATCCTCCTTCAAGAGAGTAATCATGTTTTTAACCACCGAATAATGATTGATCTTCCCAGCTGAGCGGGCTGTGGCTAGTTGCTGTGCAACAATGCTAGTCCCCCAATTGTTAATAAGGCAGCAAACTGTCATCAAAATAGAGTCCACATACCCATCACTCCTAGACCAACCAAAAGATTTGCGTCCTGAATCCCCACGACCACTGCTTCCAAAACCCCTCGCCCCATGCAAAAAATTATCCCACATGCTTTCTTCCAACATGCACTTCCCTTGCCACTTAACCCTCTAGACGACCTCACTATTCTGTTTCCTTGCTATCATGGCCCCTCCTCTGTTCATTCTCTCCACCCATCATCCACTAGCAACCTCTCCATGCATCACCTTGTTTCTCCTCCTCCTCCGCTACGCCATCTGTCTCATCCACACCCATTAATGTTTCAAAACCCTAATTTACCCCCATTCAAAAGAAAATATAATAACATTATATTTCCATCCATTTGTATACATCCATTATATAATTTACCTCTTGCGCGCGTTTCATCCATTGTTATTATAATAATTATTTTATAATAATTAATAATAATAATATAATAATTAATATTATACTTTAATTATTATTATTATTATATCAATTTAATAATTTTATAAATTATTACAATTATTATTTAAAAAGAGGACATAAAAGTCAAGCCAGAAATTTAAAGAGGTCACATACAGGGTAACGTTGGACGTTCTTAACATTTGAAGTCACCCTATCCCAGTGATCCGCACGCGCCCATGAAGCACAAGGGGGACAACAGTTCGAATGAATGAGTCATCTCTGTTATGGCGGAATCATAAGAAAGAGAATAGACAAAGCAGGAATACACTACACAGATGAACACATACATACAAACAATATGCAAGAATGCAAACTGATTTCTCTATTACTGGATGTAAAGATCATCAAAACTTGTATATTACAATATTTTACATGCTTATATAGAGTGTTGAGATGCTTGGGTTCCTGCCCATTACATTCAATTACAAATAGAAGTTAGAACGGTTTCAAAAGTTCAACCGTTATAGTCGACTGGAAGATAGAGAGACAATATGTTGAAGTTCGACAGTCGCAAGTCGTAAGTCGATGCTACATGCCGATGCCGTGATATTGTTGAGGTTGTTGAACTTGTCGAAGTTGCTGAGTTTGTCGAAGTCGTGTCGATTTTGGAACTTATCGAAGTTGTGTCGAAGTCGATGACTTGTCACAGTTTATGTTAGCATCCGAAAATAATGCCAACTGCTGAATGGACTAGACCTCCTTCCTTAAGAAACAATGGTCCCCATTGTTTGCTCGTGAAGGTGAGGAAACTTGTCGGTCAGTTCAATAGTAGAGTACCATTTTCCTTGTTCTAGGATCTATCCGGATGTAGCAACCTGAAACAAGGGAATTGTGTTCATCCTTGTATGGCATACTCGTCGTCCCACAATGGTGTCGCAAGGAAGAGGCTTTTGAACATCTGGATGGATGTCTTCAGGTTCTGTTGTTTGCAATTCATTATGTTCTAATAGTGGTGAATGGTATGGTTGAAGTATATCCACGTTTAATATAGGATGTAGACCCAGGCCTGAAGGAATGTCGAGCTCGAAATCGTTTTCCCCAATCTGCTGAAGAATACTATATGGACCATATCGCAAAGGTTTCAGTTTCTTGTATGGGCTAGTGAAGCGTTCCTTCTTGATATGTAACCAGGGCTTATCCCCAATTTGAAATGAATGAGCGACATGATTCTTATCGTGTCGGGCCTTAGATTTCGTGTTTTCTTGTTGCAACATGTCTTGTGCTTGTCACTGTATGTCGCATATTTGATCTCGAAACTTCAATGCTTTGTCAACTTCCCGCTGGTTGTGGTTGGTGTCGTTCGACTGTGTCAAGGAGCTGATCAAGTCAATAGGCGCTGAGGGTTGAAATCCGTAACAGATATCAAATGGAATATTTCTCATAGAGCTATGCTGAGCACGATTGTAGATGTGTTATATGTATGGAAGGCTGTCATCCCATGTTTGTCGATGCTTGTGATTGTACATGCGAAGCAGTTGTACAACCAAGTGATTCACAACTTCCGTCTGTCCATCTATCTCAGGATGGAAAGCTGTCGACAATGAGAGTCTTGTGTCTAGATGCTGCCAAAGAGTCTTCCAAAATATGCTGACGAATCTGGCATCTGGGTCGGAAATGATGGTTGTTGGTAAACCATACTGTTTCCAGACATGCTCGAAGAAGAGTTGAGCAGTTTGTTGTGCTATCGTAGTCTTGCATGGAATGAGAATGGCCATTTTGTAAAATCTGTCGACTACTACTGAGATCATGTCATGCTGATGTTTCGTAGTAGGATATCCCATCTAGTATTCCATAGAAATAGATTCCCATGGTCGAATAGGAAATGGAAAAAGTGTGTACAATCCCCGTCGTCGATTAGGCAGTTTAGCAATAACATAAACCACGCATGATTGAATGTGCTTGTTGACATCATTTTTAAGTGTAGGCAAAAAGAAATACTTCTAGAGAATAACAAGGGTCTTTTCTAATCCAAAGTGTCCTACAGTGTTGCTGTAGTGTGCGTCCCAAATGAGTTGCCGTCGATGCTCACCTGTCGGTACACAAAGCTGTCCAAGCTTGTATAGCAAGGTATATTTCAGGAAATAGTCGGAGGTTGACGACTTGTCAGTCTAAAGTTATCAATAGACTGGTGAAAATTCGATGTCTTCCTGATACAACTGAGGCCAAGTAGTGGTGTCACATCCCTTCATACTCATCACTGTAAAAAGGAGAGTAATGGGTGGTCGACTTAGATAATCGGCGACGGCGTTGGATTTACCTTTCCGATACTTAATTACCAATTGGAATTATTGCAGGTAATTAAACCACTTGAGTTGTCGACTTGTTTGTAATTTAGACTGAATCAGAGCGAATTGTAGAGGCTTTTGGTCAGTGAGGATGACCATTTCCTTGCCAAGGATGTAATTCCTCCATTGCTTGAGAGCTTGCACAATGGCGTACAGTTCTTTTTCATACGTCAAATGTCCTCTAACAGAGTCGTTAAAATTTCGGAATGAAAAGCGACTGGGTGACCAGACTAAGTGATCACTGTGCCCAAGGAATAGTCTAACGTGTCCATCTCAATCTCAAAGGGATGATGCAAATCAGGTAACACAAGTACCAGTGCAGTGTAGATCTTGTGTTTGAGGTGTTCAAAAGCTTTCTGTTGTGTCAGTGTCCATTTGAAGACAGTTTTCCCACTTCCTTTCGTCAACTGATTCAAAGGCCAGGCTATGTGACTGAAGCTGAGTATGAATCGTTGATAAAAATTTGCCAAACCAAGAAAACTTATTAGTTCTTGAATGCTTTGAGTAATGGGCCAATATTTGAGAATTTGTACTTTGTTTGGGTCGATGTGAATTCCTGCAGAGTCAATTACAAACCCCAAATATTTGATGCTGTTCATCGCAAATGAACATTTGTCCATGTTCAAGTAGAGTCAATTTTGCTGGAGAGTGTTGAGGACTTGTTGAAGCTGTCCGACATGTTCTTCCCATGATCGAATGAAAATCAATATGTCGTTGAGATAGAAAATGACCCATTTGCCGATGAAAGGTCGAAGAATGTTATCCATATATCGCATGAAGGTTGCAGGTGCATTAGTTAAGCCAAAAGGCATGACTAGCCATTCAAACAATCCTTCCTCGGTCTTGAAAGTAGGTTTCCATACATCTGAGGGCTCGATTGGAATCTGATGATATCCCGACTTGAGGTTGAGCTTAGTAAATAATCTAGCACCTTTCAGATAGTAGATGAGCTTGTCTATCCGTGACAGAGGATACCTTTTCTTCATCGATATTTTGTTGAGTGCCTTGTAGTCAATGCACATGCGCCAAGTCTCGTCTTTATTTGGAACGAGGACAACTGGACTTCCACAAGGGGAGGAGATGGGTTGGATATGACCTTTGTCGATCAAATCTTGGATTTATCTGAGAATCTCTTCATTTTCGAGAATGGATCTTCTGTAGACAGATGCGTTAGGTAATGAAGAACCATGAGCAAGTTCAATAGAGTGTTTTACCTGGAAATGTAGAGGTACTATGTTTGGAACTTGGAATAGGTTCTGGTACTCATCAAGAATATTGCTGATCCGCTACTTCTGTCAGGATCTGCATTGGTTGATGACTTGACTTGTTGCTACAGTCTTCTTAGAATGTTGCGGCTTTATCATGATTAATGCAAAATTTTGAGCATGATTGATGAGATTCTTTTTCTTCTTAGTAGATTTCATTGCAACTGTTTGTGTAGGTCATCGTTTTGGTATGTTGTACTATTGATTCTGAATTCTGAAAATCACCTTCTGTGGTCATGACTGGTAACTTCCATGGAGATCCCATAGGTAAGGTTTCCCAAACAAGGCTTCAAATATAGAGAGTGGTGGCACGTTGCAAGGTAATTCATCTTCGAAAGGCTTTATGAAGTAGTCAAGTTTGCATTGTCGGGTGATCCTTAGCTCTTGTCCATCCTTCATCCAATCGATGTTGTAAGGTTGAGGATGCAGAGTAGTAACAAGACCTAGTTTCTTCACAAGTTCTTCAGAAACAAAGTTCTTCTAGCTTCTGTTTTCCACAATTAGATGCAATGGATTGTTTTGAACCCCTATCTGTGTATGGAACATTAAATCTTGTTCCTCTTCATCAACGATAGTCGAGGCTGCTGGAGTTGTCGATGTCAATGTCAAAAGATTCGATGCTTCTGGGTCAGATTCTAACACAGTCTTGTCGAATGCTTCAGATGTCGACACTTTTTCCAAAAAGGTCTTCTAAGCTTTTCATTCAGATATATCATGCCAAGATGAGTGGTGGTAATCACACCATTTCTCGTTAGGTTGCTTGCTACGTTCCCTTTTATGAAAATGATTTTTTCCGTGATCTAGCTTTGGCGGAGTTGGCTGAGAATATTTTGACTTGTGGAAGTCGGCTGGGGCCTTCTTGTTGGGTGGTCATCCTGATGTCGGTTTAGTCATGAAGCACGCTTTTCCCTTTTGTTTGGCTTCGAGTTTGGTGGCTGTTAGTTTTCCAGAATTTAATACATTTTGATCTAGGATCTTAACTGAAAGAACAACATGTACAGCATATCAAGTATAAGAGACAAGAGACAAGAAACACAAAAAATTTCACCGGGGAAAACCAAGAAGGTGAAAAACCCCGCAACTTCCTCAGAGATAGAATAAGCATCACAACAATGATCACCATGATCAAACCGAAGAGATAGATATCTACAACAACATGTTCCTCCTCCATTTGTGCGCATCCTCCTCTTCTCTCACTAATGCTAAGTGAGTGAAGAATAGAATGTGTAAAATGAGAGAGACACACTCTCTATTTATACACTACATCACTTGACCTTTACTCAACTAGGTCGGTGCTAACTTAACCACATAACATAATGCTGACTGGGCCGACCCCCAATAGGGTGGTCTAGTAACCCTTTGACCCACATGACTCATACAGGACCGACCCCAACAAGGTGGTCTAATAACCCATCGAGTATAAGTTACAACACTTACAATATAACTTGCGACACTTGCAAGTACACATGATGACACTTCCAATCGGAGAAATAATACATCTCCGTTGGGGATACAATAAAGTACAAATGTAATACATACAATATACAAGTGAATATCTTCTGAAGTTACAAATACATCAACACTCTCTCTTAACTAGGAAGGTGTTCTCTTGACAAAAGTCATCAATACATATAGGCACAAGTCTTCAATACTGGAGCTGGATCATCATCACTGGATCATGGAGCATCATCATCACTGCTGCTGTACTTGTCATCTCGATCACTGGTGCTATCTCATAATTCTTCTCATCATAGGAAGTTCTACAGAGCCAGCCCTTTTTCATGCTGGATGTAGGCCCACCACCTGTAGGTCTTCATCATCACTGGCCATACTGTGGAATACTTAGGACTTATTACGTGTGTCAACAAAACCTTGAAAGAGAATCCCGGGACTTTTACGAGCTCATTGCTCAACCTATCGGATCTCCCAGGGAAATATTATATGTGACCTCCACAAAACCTTGAAAGAGCATCCCAGGAATGATTACGAGCACAAAGCTCAACCTATCGGATCTCCCAGGACAATATTACATGTGGTCATGGAAAAACCTCGAAAGAGCATCCCAGGACTGATTACGAGCACACAAATCAACCTATCAGATCTCCTAGGATCTTTTACATGCAATTGCACAACTTGTCCATGGCCACAGAGTATCATCCTGATACTCATGACATACTAATCATGTCATCTTAGCGAGCAAGCCATCAAGTAGGTACACCTTAGGACTGATTACACTGCCTCTGCAAAACCTGTAAGATCTTGGAGGACTAATTACACTGCCTTTGTAAAACCTGCAAGAGCATCTCAGGACTGATTATATGCCTCTGCAAAACCTGTGTACCATACTGTCACCTCATCATCTTCATATCACCTCATCGTCCACAGAGCACAACCCAGATGCACATCACACAACACTTACACTCACTGGCATGGGAAGACACACTTCAACCATCCGTGAAAGGCTCATCACTTATATCTACGCCATGGGAAGACACACTTCAACCATGTGAGAATGGCACAACACTTATATCGCAGCCATGGGAAGACACACTTCAACCATTCTCGAATGGCATAGCACTTATATCGCAGCCATGGGAAGACACACTTCAACCATGCTCGAATGGCACAACACTTATATCGCATCCATGGGAAGACACACTTCAACCATGCTTGAATGGCACATCACTTATATCGCAGCCATGGGAAGACACACTTCAACCATGCTCGAATGGCACAACTCTTACATCAACGACCATGGGAAGACACACTTCAACCATGTCGAAATGGCCTCAGTCCTTATATCTACACCATGGGAGGACACACCTACCACCATGTGAGACTGGCTCATGTGCATCTGTGTCTCCGGACTAATTTCTTCCCCTTGGAAGGAATCTCGATATGAAGTACACCAAGCCTCTCTCTGAAGTACTCAAACTTCACTCTGGACAACGGCTTGGTCAACACATCGGCTATCTACTCGTCCGTCGCAACATACATGAGTTTCACTACTCCTCTCTGCACCATATCCCTGATATAGTGATATTTGATCTCAATGTGCTTTGACCTGTCATGGAATACTGGGTTTTTAGATAGCTTCACACAACTCTGGTTGTCACAAAAGATACCAGTAGCATCCAACGGGAGATCAAATAACTCAGACAGTAGCTTTCTCAGCCATACTGCCTCACAACTGGCCGAACAAGCTGCGACATACTCTGCTTCGGCTGTACTCAGTGCTATGCAAGACTGCTTCCTGCTAAACCAAGAGATCACACCTAATCCCATACTAAAGCAACACCACGAAGTGCTCTTCCTATCTGTAGCACTGCCTGCCCAATATGAATCAACATAAACCTGCAGTTTAAACTTTTGATTTGCATCATAATTGAGCCCATAATCAATTGTACCTTTCAGGTACCTCAGAATATGCTTTACAACAACTAGGCATTAGAGAGATTTTGAGGTCAAAAAATGGCCTCCTAAGAGATGTACTAAAAAAATATGAGATATATTAAAATATTATGAGTTAGGGGTTTTATGGGGTAGGTATATATGACAAGTCACCTCCTACACTATTTTCTATGCACAATATAAATAACCATGGTTGAATTAATTTTCAAAATTCACTATAAATAAAATTAATAAAATAACTCTACATTGATGTGACTAAGATTCATTGTGAATTCCAAAAAATTTATTGTCCTTTAACATTTATTTGTCTTGAACTTGCAAATGAAATTAAATAATAAAAAATATTTTTAAGAGCTATTTTTTAAATTTATGTTGACTTTTTATATTTAGTACGTTTATCATCAATTTAATATAATGTGATTTCATTGAAAATTTATTTACATGTAAAATGTTAATAATATTATTATAATCCACATTGAATTATTATTATTTTTTATTCATTAAATCTATATTGGTAAATTAATATCAAAATCATAAACTATTTTGGGATATTTATTTTATTGTAAAGGAATGTTATAGTTAAGTCTCTTATAGAAAATAATATAAGACTTAATTTATTCTTAATAATATAACACTTAATTTATTCTTAAAAATTGAGTAGTAAAAATATATAATTTAATTTACTATCATTCATGAATTTAAATTATATACATAACTAACATACCTTTTTCATATTAATATCATTTAGAAATTTAATTTATTTTAAAAGTACAAGGATATTTAATTATATATTCACCCCATTTTATTTAATATTATAATGTCAAACTAATATATATATATATATATATATATATATATATATATATATAATATGAAAATAATAAAAATATTATTTTATGAAAAAATGTGAAAGGAATATATATATAATAAATTAGTTTGACATTATGATATTAAATAGAATGGAGTGAATATATAATTTAAAATTAAAAACATGAAAATGACAATATATTATTTTATAAAAGAATGTGAAAGGACCTTCTTTATGAATTATGAGTACTTTACTTGAAAATGACAATAATGTTATTTCATGAGAAAGTGTGAAAGGAAAAAAAAAATGTGAAAAAACATTCATTATGAGTACTTTACTTGAAAATGACAATAATATTATTTTATGAAAAAATGTTAAAGTACTTTCATTATGAGTACTTTACTTTAGGACTTAAAAGTACTTATACCACTACCTTGGTTAACTATGAGTTTTCATCCACCATAGAAAATTTGACAAGTAAGCATTCTTAACTCATGCAATGCCACCTCAACCATGGGGGATGATGTCATCTACTATAATGTGATTGGTTGATTTTTATAGTACAATTTCTTTGTTTTGAGGCCTATTTTTACCTCAAAATTTCTCTAATGTAAACATCTCTCAGATCTGTCAGGAACTGGCTCAATGTGTTCACCGCAGAGCAAATATTTGGTCTCGTGTTTGTCAGATACATCAAGGACCCAATCATCTGACGATACACAGTGACATCAACCGGAACAGATGAAGTATCACACAGAAGCTTCAGGTTCGATGCCATAGGTGTGGCCATGGCCTTGCAGTCCATCATCCCAAACCTCTTCAGGATCTCTACTGCATACTTCCCTTGTCCAAGGAAGATTCCATCTGCACTTTGCCACACCTCCATGCTTAGAAAATAGTGCATCATCCCCAAGTCCTTCATCTCGAAATCAACAGCAAGCTTCCTCCTCGTATTGACAATCAATCTATAATCACTTGTAACAAACAGGTCATCCACATACAGAAGTAGTATCACTGGATTGCCTTCCTCAACCTTGTAGTAAAGGTTGGAATCCGCTTTACTCTTAGTAAAGCCCAAACTAGATAGAAAGCTGTCTATCCTACCATACCAAGTCCTAGGAGCTTGCTTCAAGCCATACAAGGCTTTCTTCAATCTACACACATATGACTCCCTGTCATGTGTCTCAAAACCAAGTGGCTGCTCCACATGCACTTCCTCCTCGACTACACCATTCAAGAAAGCTGTCTTGACATCTATCTGGTGTATCTTCCATTTCATCACTCGCTTTGTATTTCTCTATGCTACCATCTGCAGCATGCTTGATCTTATAGATCCACTCAGAAGTCACAACAGACTTCCCTTCAGGTCTTGGGACCGCATCCCAAACATCATTCTTCATGATCGACTGTTATTCCTCGATCATGGCATTCTTCCATTACTGCATCCTGAATCCTGGGAACTTTAGATTTCTTCAATAGATAGCTTTGTTGCTGGAACAAATGTTGTAGTCCTTCTTTTGTAGGTGATGGTATATGATTTTTCCTACAAGACAAGTTAAATTTTATGATTAGAAACATCTCATAGTTTTCAGAACAAATTCTTACACATAGAGAAATATGTCATACAATCATGCAATTCTTTTAGCTAATGCTTCAATACAACATGTATCCATATCCCATAACTTTCTAGATGCCTTCCAATCTCTACCAAAACATTGTTAAGAGTTTGCACTACTCCCAACATGTCAGAAAAGAGGTTTCATTCTAGATAAGTAGCAATGGAATGTTGTACAGTGCCATAGGCCTCTTACCCATCACATGCATATTAGTAGTATACTGTTCATTGATGCAATTATTCTAATATGCATAATACACACCCTAAGTCTAGGAACATAAGCATATACATCATTGAACAATATTATTTAAACAAACAAATATGTAAGAAATGACAATTCAAATACTTATCCTTGTTTGGTTTGTAGGGTGGACTCTCTCTCAATATTTGCTTCCTTGCAGGAACTACTGGAGTGTGCTCCCTCTTGATCTTTGCTTCCTGGATTACCTGTCTTTGAACTTATATCCATCCTTGATTACTATGCATACTTACTAGTATCATCATTGTGTTATCCTCGAGGTCTCATACATACATTCATTAGTACAATCTTAATACTATAAAAAACATTATGATTCTAAGTAATCTTAAACATGTATGGTCAATATCATTTCATACACAGATAATTTATCACAATTCTTTTACTCATGCATATTCCTATTTGACCATAGGACTTTTCTGGTTAGTCATATCATCAATCAAAGTAAGAAGCATAATATGCTTAAACCCATGATTACTCAAACCTATAACTTCATGAATAATCATTATCAATCATACCAAGTATACTTATATAAGAGATCCTATCACAAGGTAGGATTCTAACTTGATATAGGAAAAAACATACTTGGATTAATATGTTAGCTGGTTATGTCTAACATACCCACATGATGTCTTCTTGTTCTCTTAAATGACTTGTGCTAGTGACCTGCATATCTCATAGGTTAACCATTATAGAACCAAGTTATACATACCTCGTAAGTAGATCTTCTATGTGATCCATGACAATGGATGAATCTTTGTCTTCTTGTCACCATGGTCATATGTTCTTGAACTAGAACATGATTTGTCTTTCTTGATGTACCTTTCATGTTATAGGACAACATCAACCTCATACAACACCACAATGCATTAGTACAATCATAAGTGTCAAAACCCTAATCAATGAATATCTTCTATCATGCATTCATATTTTTATTAAGGTGATACGACAAGTCTAAAATTAATCAAGATTGTACTAATCTTAATGAAGACAAACATATCATAAACTTAATCATGAACAGATTTCGAAACATACCCATAAGTCATACCTGTCGAGTTTGCTTGTAATATTCTTATGTAAGGCCTTAGCCTCATCTCCCTCTGGAACTTCTTCACTTATGCAGGTGACCAATCCATTCTCTTCTATGATTAACCCAATCCACTTGATTTGCAGAAACTAGATCTAGATCTAGATTAGGGTTTGTTAGGGAAACCCTAAAAATTCAAACTTTGAATTTCAAACTTCTGAAAGGATAGAGAGATGCGCCTTGATGAGCTGATCAACTTGGTATACTCAGAATTTGAAAATTGCAAAGTTTCACCCCTCAAATTTGCATTTCAATCTTTCGAATTCACTGGGGAGGACCATGAATTAGGGTTTGAGTTTCCTGGAGCTTCACCCAACCAAATAGTTTGATCCAAAGCTCTAAACTTCAATTTTTCCAAGAAGATTCCAGCTATGGTCACAGATTTAAAAAATTCCCATTTTTGCAGAAGCCCTAATTTTTCACCTTTTTGATCAAAGTCCCGAACTAGGTTTTGATCAAGCCTGGCCTCCTTCCCAACTAAAAAATTCGATATTGGTCTCTAAATTTTAATTTTGATGAGGAGCATTCAACCGTGGTCTCCGATTAAAAAAATTCCAACTTTCTCCGAAACCCTAAATTCCCATAGCCATGAATGAAGGTGCTCAAAATCCAATTATGTTTTGACAGAAATATGCTCCTGATTGTTTCTGGTGTAACTCCGAAATTTCAGATCTACAGGGTCTAGAACTTTGGCCTATGGTAGCCTAACCTGTTATCTTTCCAACCCCACATATCTGACCTCAAATGGATTCTTTGAGAGAGATTTATGCCAAGTGTCGCAACATAACCTGTTTGTGGGATAAACTAGGAGAGCGAACTTGTACGGAGTGCCACGTGTCACTGGTTCAATTTCGGCCTATGAAAACCGGACCTGTGAAAGTACAGTCCATTCCCTACCTGCCTCATTTTATGAAATTTCATTTGGAGCTTCCTAGCCCAAGTTGTGACCTTTTTTCCTAGGTCACCTGTTTATGACTCAGATCTGGAAGAGGCAAAAACCCTATATTGTATAGATCATAAATTTGAAAGTACAACGAATTAGAGGCTCTCCTTCGGACACACGGTACATGGGGATCTTAAATTCGACCTATAATATTTCCAGATCCTGAAAATTCTCCAAAATGAATTTATAGTGAAAGTTCTACGATGACTGGTTTTTTCTATATCAAGCCCTAGCTTCGCAAGTGCAACATGTGTCATAAATGCGATACCATGCCTTCTTTAAGGCTAGCTCTAATACCATGCTATTTTTTCAGAATTTAATACATTCTGATCTAGGATATTAACTGAAAGAACAACATGTACATCATATCAAGCATAAGAGACAAGAGACAAGAGACACAAAACATTTCATCGGGGAAAACCAAGAAGGTGAAAAACCCCACAACTTCCTTAGAGATAGAATAAGCATCAATACAATGATCACCATGATCAAACCGAAGAGATAGATATCTACAGCAGCATGCTCCTCCTTCACTTGTGCGAATCCTCCTCTTCTCTCACTAATGTGAAGTGAGTGAACAATAGAATGTGTAAGATGAGAGAGCCACACTCTTTATTTATACACTACATCACTTGACCTTTACTCAACTAGGTCAGCCCTAACTTAACCACATAACATAATGCTAACTGGGATGACCCCCAATAGGGTGGTATAATAACCCATTGACCCACATGACTTATACAGCGCTGACCCCAACAAGGTGGTCTAATAACCCATCAAGTATAAGTTACGACACTTACAATATAACTTGCGACACTTGCAAGTACACATGACGACACTTCCAATCGAAGGAATAATACATCTCCGTTGGGGATACAATAAAGTACAAATTTAATACATACAATATATAAGTGAATATATTCCGAATTTATAAATACATCAACAGTGGCATAGTGGAATGCATCCGCAAGTGTATTGAGAGTCAGAAAATCCATTTCCTATTGAATGTACTGGGATAATCCGTTGATGTACTTTAGGACAAGCATTTTTCTTCTTTTTAAATTCCAAGTCTAGCCATGAGTTGATAGAACTCTTTAGTGTAACTCTGTACAGACTGGTCTTTCCATTTCCTTAGCTGCTGCCACTTCTTATACTGTTGGTCAAGGTACTTGGGAGGGTAAAAACCCTTTCGAATGTATTCAAAAAATTTATCCCACCTGTCTATGGGGTCTCTTCTTTTCTCCATATTTGTCGAGAGGTTCTCCCACCAGCAGTGCACCGATGTTGACATCTTTAAGGATGCAATGGTGATCTTGTCGGCTTCTGAGAGTTAATTCATAGAGTAATATGATTCCAATTGTTGTACCCAATTATCAATGGATTCTGCATCAATCTTTCCTTCTAGATTCGGTATGTCCAAATTCATTTTCACTTTCACGGGGCTGATTTTGTCGGAGTTAGTTCTTGTTGGAAATGCTCCTGAAGTCAAAGCAAATCATGTGATAATCTCATTGAACTGGGTGAACATTTTAGTTCGTTGTCGAGCCAGCGCTTTCTCTATGAGTTTCTGTGTCTCGTCGATTGCATGTCTATCACCTGTTTCTTTTGCCATATCTGGAGATAGTGTCTACTTAGATTGCTGAGTTTGTGAGAGTGTTTGAACCGACATAAGTAAGGTAACTTCGATGGAAGTTTCTACTAAAAAATTAAGCATGAACAAAGGTGATGCGCTCTGATACCAATGATCTTCACATGCTAAGGAAGCACGAGGGGGACAATTGTTCGATTAAATGAGTCGGCTCTGTTATGGCAGAAGGATAAGAAAGAGAATAAACAAAGCAAGAATACACTACACAGATGAACACATACACACAGATAATATGTAGGAATGCGAACTGATTTCTCTATTAATGGATGTAAAGATCATCAAAAACTTGTATATTACAATATTTTACATGCTTATATAGAGTGCTGAGATGCTTAGGTGCCTTCCCATTACGTTCAGTTACAAATAGAAGTTAGAACGGTTTCAGAAGTTCAACTGTTACAGTCGACTGGAAGACAGAGAGACAATCTGTTGAAGTTCGACAGTCGCAAGTCGTAAGTCGATGTTGCATGCCGATGTCACGATACTGTTGATGTCACTTAACTTGTCAAATTTGTTGAGTTTGTTGAAGTCATGTCGAGTTCAGAACTTGTCGAAGTTGTGTCGAATTCGAGGACTTGTCGCAGTTGATGTTAGCATCCAACAATAATTCCAACTGTTGAATGGATCACCCAGATTGGGGATTATTAGAACTTTTGTATCTACCCTTGTCGAAGAAAAGAAAATGAATTTAAAGAGAAGTCGTAATCGAAAACAATGGAAAACACATATGTAGTAATAAATTCATAGTTACAAGCATGATTGGACGAGTTAGAGCAATATAAAGCAACCAATCATCATCTACAATTTGAGATTAATAAGCATAAATTTCTTAATCTATTAATAGAGCAAGAGAATTGTAGCTTAAAAGATCAAAATCGAAGGTTGGAAAATACTAATGAAGATTTCAAGAAATTTTATTAGATAAGGATGAAAAAATATCACACTTAAAAAGTCACAATCAAAATCTTGAAGACAAAATTAGAAAGTCAAAGAATGACGAAGAATCACCTTATAGAAGCGATAACAATCTAGAAGAAGAAATAAATCATTTAAACAAGCTCATCGTGGACAAAGTTAGTGAATTGGCATAAGTCCAGAGAAAGTTAGAAAGTCAAGAATCAAAGATATATCGACATCAACAACAAATGAAAGAACTCCAACAGAAATATGATGACACTAAAAAGGCGCACAAGTTGGAAATTACAAAAATCAATAACATGCTATCAAGCAATATTGAAGAAGTATCTCAACGAAGAAATCATACCAAGAAATTAGTTACAAAAATCAAGAAATCGAAAAAGAATTGAAAGACAGAGGAAGTTAATGAAGACACTGAAGGGAAACTACTAGAAATGCAAGAATAAAACCGCCACCTTACAAATTACAATTAAGAATTGGCTGAATAAATAAAAAAATTAAAAGATGAGAAGCTAGAAAATTCTTCAGCAAGGAATGCCCAAACTATGGAAAAAGAAACAAAGACCGAAACCATTGAAATAGAAACATCATCAATACAAACTTAGATATCGGAAAAAAGAATCCAACACAGACCCTAGCAATGATCAAATTATGAAAAAGACTTATTTTGAAAAGGTATCGATCAATAAATCGCTAGAAGCATCGAAAGTTGAAGTTCCTACAAGCATTTCTCAAATGAATCAAATACCTTATTGTCACCAAAATCACAAAAGTCGTTACTGTTACACCAAAATGTCGTCACCCTTGTGCAAGTGTCGCAAGTGTTGCAAGTGTCGTCATCACGACCTTGTGTCGTCACCATGACCGTTGCAAGTATTGTCATTATGACCAATTGTCGTCATCATGACCGTTGTGATAATGTCGTCATATTGACCATTGTGTAAACTCTTTGCTCTCACCTTTAACCTCATTCTGGGCTGAAAAACATCCAACTGAGAGATTTCCCTGCCTAGTTGACCTCTTTGAGTAGGCTGTCGCACTTCTCCTTCATCTAGGGTGCGACGTCGCAGTTCTTGGTCAGCTAGGGTGAGACACTGTCGCAGTTCTTGGTCGTAATCGCAAACAAGGGAAAGGATATGTTTCATTTCGTACGATAGTTGATGAGGGAGATTCTATTAGCATTTTATCCTCAATTGCTTGGCAAGCTATAGGTTCCCCTCAGCTTGTGCCAGTAACTGACCAAATTTTGGCTTTTAATAGAAGGCCTACCGGACCTTTAGGGATTCTCCCGCAATTACCTGTCACGTTGAGAGGTAAAACTGTTTATGTTGATGTCATGGTTGTCCAAGGTCCTTTAGATTTCAATCTACTCCTTGGACGTGATTATGTCTATGCTATGAAAGCCGTCGTGTCCACACTCTTTCGAGTGATGTATTTTCCCTACGATGGGAGGATTGTGACCGTTGATCAACTTTCCTTCGTGACACCCAATCATCGCATGAATTCCAGTCATCAGACTTCCCTGAATGTTCCTCATGTTTTAGTGGTTTCTTCCCCCTGAGGATGGGGGGTACGAGCATAGTTTATGTTATGTTTCAAGCTCGTTAAAAAATGAAACCGATCATTCTAGCATAGTTTACCTTTGGTTTCAAGCTTGCATAAAAATGAAACCAATCCACTAGAGCATAGTTTTATTCTATTCTAAGCTCGTTAAAAAATGAAATAGACCCCCCTAGCATAGTTTCCCTTTGGTTTCAAGCTTGCATAAAAATGAAACCATCCACTTGAGCATAGTTTTATTCCATTTCAAGCTCATTAAAAAATAAGATGGGCCCCCTCAAACATAGTTATTGTCTATTTCAAGCTTGTGTCAAAATGAAATAGATCTCCCTCCCATCGGTTCGAGTCTTTCACTAGAGTTAGATTTTGAACCTTCATTTCATCTGACTCTCGCTTTCCCCCCTTGGTGAACATTTTCATATTAGTAGCCAGGTTGGTAGTTGGGTTAGCAAGAAACATTTTCAGATGAAATGAAGCTTGAAGGGCATGCCACATGTCGTACTGTCAATAATCATGTTGAGGGAGCACTACCATGTTAAGCCGCTAGCAATCATGTTGGGGGAATTTACCAACCTCTGGGCATCATGTTGGGAAGGAACCCATCAATGGGCCTTAACCGTGAGCAGAGTTTACCTTTGGCTTCAAGCTCATTAAAAAATGAAACCAGTAGTTTGAGCAGAGTTTACCTTTGGCTTCAAGCTCGTTAAAAAATGAAACAAGTAGTATGAGCATAGATTACTCTTTGATTCCAATCTCGTTAAAAAATGGAATAGACCCCTTAAGCATAGTTTACCTTTGGTTTCAAGCTTGCATAAAAATGAGACCAACTTCATGAGCATAGTTCCATTTTTGTGTCAAGCTCTTTAAAACATGAAACAGGTGTTTTGAGCAGAGTTCTATTCCTGTGTCAAGCTCATTAAAAAATGAAACATATCCTTTCCCTTCGAGTCGAGTCTCCTCGTAGACTTAGTACCTGAACCTTCTTTTCACCTGCCTATGCCTTATGTGAATGAAATGAATCTTGGGGGCATGTCTTCAACCTCTGGAAGTTACGTTGAATTCAACTTGATCGCCTCTCCACATCATGTTGGAGCTAAGTCACTTCTAGAAACCATGCCGAGGGCATGTACCAACCATTGGATATCATGATGGGAAAATTTCACCATTGGGAACATTTTCGAGCATACTTTCCTTTTTAGGTTTCGATCTCATTAAACCATGAAAATTATCCTGAGAATAGTTCATTTTATGTTAAAAGCTCGTTAAAAAATGAAGCAGACATCATGAGCATTCTTCCAACCTATCTTCGAGCTCGTTAAAAACAGTAAGATGGTGTTGAGCTTACTTCTCACTTTTTTCGTGCTCTGGTTGAAACATGAAAAGTGGTTTGAGCTTAGTTTTTACTTTTTCATGCTGTAGTTCAAATATGAAAAAGATTTCGAGTGCTTTTGATACCATTATCGTGCTCGTTAAAAATTTGAGTAAAAAAGGTGTGTCTAACGAGTATAGGTTTATCACTTTATCCGGCCTCTCTAAACTATTTATGGAAAAGGAACTGTGCCGAGTTTACTTTTTCCTTTGCCGTACTCGGTCATCAACCATGACAAAGTTGTTCATGGAGTCCTTTTAAGCTCTTTTCAGACTCTCTAAATAGGAAAAGATTGCCAAGTGAACTTGATGCTTTCACGCTTGTAAAAGAATTTGAATGATCGTATTTGTGGTGATAGTTTACTCCTTTTTCGGACTAGGAAGCACTATTTACGAAAAATGAATACTCCAACCAACCATGGATGGAAGAGTTCTCTCTCGCGTTGGTTTACCCTTTTCCGGGCGAAGAGACTAACTTTACGAAAAAGGACCTTTTGGAGTCTCCTTTAGTTCTTTTCAGACTCTCTAAACATGAAATGATGCCGAGTTTTCCTTCTTTGGACTCGTTAAAATTCTAACATCGAAGGGCCCATTTTGGGATGAACCCCTCCTTTCCTAGGTTCGTAAAACATTTGGGATTGGACTCATCTATGAGATGAGCTATACCGAGCATCTGGTTACCCTCATCAAGCTCGTCAAAAACACATGAGGCACTCATAAATCATGATGGGGAAAAAGGGAAGATTTTGTGTTACATCTTAATTATGGTAGTACATAGTCACTCTTGAACATGGCACTCATTTGCATTTGCATTCAGTACTTGGGTAATCCATTTTTCTCCGAGTCCCATAAATTCTGTGAGTCTTGTCACTCCTTTGGGTCGTCCAAAGAATGCTTCCTCCATCAGTCACATTGGGAGTTAGTATCATTCTCGTCATGTCAATACTGCCAAGTCATGCCATGCCCATGTTCAAGAGATGTTTCATTAATCATCATCTGTAGTTAGTATACCTTCAATCATGTTGGTCTACCTTGAGTCAGTCTTGAACATTACTCTACCATCCGATCTACACCAAACATATGTTATCAAGTTTCATGTCGATGATGGGGGATTCATCATGGCCCTCCTTCGATGGGTTCATCCTCGTCGACTTCAAATCATCATCCGAGGATTGAACTTAGAAACCAACCAAGCACCTTGGGCCTACATGCCTCAATGGCAGGTTACCTCACTCTCAACATGAGTTTACCTCATTGACTCTTGATTGAAAGATTCCATTAGGCGTTCGACTTCATTTCATTGACTCATGCTTGACGGTATGTACTGTGATACCTTGTGGATCATTGAAATTAATGGTGATTCCCCTCGCACTTGTTAACGGTATACATTAATGACCGGTAATCAAGTGGTTTCTACCATGTTCGACTCCAAAACATTGTAATCACATGGATAGATTCGTATCATTGCGGGTTCAGCTTGAAGACCCTGGGGAAGTTATTTGCTACCTGGGTTGCGATGGAGATTGTTTGAGACACACAGATCCACTTTGTATTGGTCGTGGTTGTGTCGTCAAGTCAGAGTTACACAGATCCACTTTTGTATTGGTCGTGGCTGTGTTATCATCTCGTCATGGATCTATGATTGTGTCTAGTAGCCATGATTGTGTTCAATCGGTATTTACTATCATGGATCTGCAGTGTATTGGTCGGTAGCCATGTTTTGTGTTGTATGAGACTTGTGGATCTCAGGTCATTTTTGCAGCAACTCCTTCCAACCAGCAAGTCCTTGCCATTTTTCTTACTACAAAGCATTTCACCTACCTCATTCTATCAGCTTCATGCTTTGGGGGGCATTCTGTTACACCAAAAATTCGTCGCCCTTGTGCAAGTTTTGCAAGTGTCGCAAGTGTCGTCATCATGACCTAGTGTCGTCACCATGACTGTTGCAAGTATCATCATTATGACCAAGTGTCATCATCATGAACGTTGTGATAATGTCGTCATCTTGACCATTGTGTAAACTCTTTGCTCTCACCCCTAACCTCATTCTAGGATAAAACACATCCAACTGAGAGATTTCCCTGCCTAGTTGACCTATTTGAGTAGGCTGTCGCACTTCTCCTTCATCTAGGGTGCGACATCGCAGTTCTTGGTCAACTAGGGTGAGACACTGTCGCAGGTTGTCCTCGGACAAAGTGCGACAACCCCCTCTGTCGCTCTATGTCCTCTACCAGGGTGCGACGAGGTT
Source organism: Larix kaempferi (assembly GCA_027924585.1). Classification (NCBI taxonomy): domain Eukaryota; kingdom Viridiplantae; phylum Streptophyta; class Pinopsida; order Pinales; family Pinaceae; genus Larix; species Larix kaempferi. Next base: position 6,487,925 of record BSBM01000871.1, on the reverse strand, counting down.
GGTTAAAGGATATTTTGGGGAGTCTCAAGGTCTTTCTAGAAGTTTGTTGAGGTGGAGACCTACCCCTAGGATCTAGGTGAGGCAGCATTTCGGTTCCTAACCTTATGGGAAGATCCCCCTCAACCTACCCTATCTCTTTAGCCCTATATAAACACCCACTCTCTCCATGGGAGGGGGGGAAGGTATATGGTATCTTTATGCTGATAGAATCCATATTGGTGATTGGGAAGCTTGTACCACCTTGGAGGCTTGGCTTGGATGTCTTGGATGGAGGATGCGACGTTGAGGCTTTGGTTGTAGCTTCATCCTTTTTATGTATTCCCACTTTTTAATACAGTTAATATAATCTCTTTCCATGAATGTTGTCTCATTGATGATGTTTAGAACTTTTTTCCAGAATTGTTAGTTTAGATCGGTTATTGTTTAGATATATTGTACTGCTCGTATCATTTCTATATTGTCTTGACAGGTTTTGCATCTGGAGATCTGACGACCACGAGACTTGGAGAAACAACAGGAGAAGGATTCATGATCTGAAAGGTATGATATCTAAGTACTCGATCTAGGAAATGAGTTTTGTATTCTGTTCTATTTGTTCTAGATTCACTTGAACTAGGGAGATCCGGCTCGCGTCCGCTTGAGTGGATTGTCCGATAACAGTTACGACAAGCATTCAAGTCAAGAGGGGAATAAACAATACTCTTGTTACAAATAAACCAACTATAATATTAAAAAAGCGCAAAGACAGAATTGACAACTTGTAGAAAATCCTAAAATGAGAAGTTCTATCCGAACAATTGATCAACAAAATTTTCGTGTGAAGATAGATCTTAGGTGGACCACCTCACAAACGATGCAACATTTTCACTCAATGTTTAAAAGAGCGTATCGTCTCCTTTCATCAAGCGTCACAACTACCAACACAAAAGAACACGAGAAAGCGTTAAGAGCAAGAACAAGGGATAAAAGTCTTCCATAATCATGCTCTGAAGACAAAGCATCTCTAAGAGGGAGGCAATGTAATGAACAAAATATATAAATAAACATTAAATAAATAATAATTATAATACTATAATAAAATAACATAACATTAATTATATTTAATTATGGGACACATCCCTTTGGTGAATAGTCACCATGTGAGACTATTGATACGGGCTACACCATTCATTGTAAACATCATCTTTTATATATTTATCAATTAATCATCAATTATATTTTTACTATGGAGTTATCTTCAATTGGATGACTTATCCATTTGGATAGTTACGAGTACAACCAAAAAGGTTGTAACAATGTCCTTCACGTTCCAACCCTTGGCTCTCACCTGCATTGGGGTAGTAAAGTCCTTCGAGGCAATTTGTTTGCATTCTTTAACAAGGATCTCCGACATTAATGAATTTAAGTCCATTTCCCGAGTGGGGAAATTCCCGGTAACACCTTCATGAGCCAGTCTGTCAGCAAGATAATTTGATTTCTTTTCGACATGTTGAAAAGTTATTGCGCTTTCCTAGGGAATCAGGTCCTCCAAACACCATAAGCCCAGATCGAGGTGCCAGCTAGGAGATAGTTTAGATATATGGGAGCCATTCTGTATGTGAGTATACAGGGATATAACAAGTTGTGAGCCCCCCTCCACTATAAGGGGAAGAAGGCTCCATCTTGTGGCAATCTGGAGGCCAATAATGAGGCCTCCAAGATCAACATCGTTGTTACTATTATGACCAATTGCTCCGTCAAAATTGCATTTGAAAAAGTTATTTGGGGCGGGGGTAGGGGGGGCTCCACGAGTCCGAAATTGAGGGGGGATTCTTATTAGTCAAGGAAGTGGGTAGAGGTCCATTTGGAAAAAGTCCCCAACTATCAAAGATCATGATTTCAGCTTGATTGACAGGGAGATCTTAGGTAGTCCAAGATTGAAGGTAAAGAGTCTCTAGTAAATTCCTTTTGAAGGAACACCAGATATCGATATTAGGACTATTTTTCCTAGTTAAGATGCGTTGGTCCTTTCCTTCCAAAGGGCTCATACTAGAAATACCTGAATAAGTTGCCACGTTATATTTAGGATTGTGCATTGAAAGGGGTCATCCTCCCAAGAATGTATTGTCTGAACCACATCTCCTCTTACTTTGTTGGTCTGACTGCATGCTATCTCTATTTTCTCCCAGATCTCATCTGCGATGGGTAAAGAGTCAAGAATATGGTCAATAGTTTCCGATTCTCGAAGACAAAACACACAATGGGAAGGACCCTGAAAAACCTATTTTTAGGATATTGTCCCACATTAGGATGTAGATATGGGAGAGAAGAATAAAAAGTGGAGATATTTGGCCAAACATTTGAACTCCAAATTATTTTCCAGTGTGGAAGTAGCTGGATCTTCGGTCGTTGAGTAAGAAGGAAGTATGCCTCTTTGACCAACAAGGAACTCTTTGGCCTATGTCCCCAATGAATGATGTCTAGACCTCATTGCTTGCAGATTTGTTGTTAAATTTTCAGAATTTACTTCAATCTAATCTAGGATCTTAACTGAGAGAACAACATGTACAACATATCTACAGCATAACAATCATGGAGACAATAATGCAAGCACACAAGAGACACAAATATTTACTTGAGGAAAAGCATAAAGGTGAAAAACCCCAATAAATTCCTCAGAGATAGATAGAGCAATGATACAACCCAAACATAAGAGATAGACATATCCTAGCAGCAGATCCTCCTCCTCCATAAGTGCGCCACTCCTCCTTGAGTGCATGAGTGAGAAGTGAGAGTGATCAAATAGAGTGCCTCCCGCACTCTATTTATACTTGACTTGACTTGCCTTTTACATAACTCATGTAGGCTCGAACTTAACCACATACCATAATGCTGACTGGGCTGACCCCCAATAGGGTGGTCTAATAACCCTTCGACCCACATGGCTGACCTCCAATAGGGTGGTCTAATAACCCTTTGACCCACATGACTTATACAGGGCCGACCCCAACAAGGTGGTCTAATAACCCATCAAGTATAAGTTACGACATTTACAATATAAATGACGACACTTCCGTATAGAGAAATAATACCATCTCTATAGGAGTACATACAACATACATATATGAAATACATTCCAAAGTTACATATACATCAACACTCCCTCTTAACTAGGAAGGTATTTCTCAGCATAGGTCTTCTAGCACAAGTCTTCTTCTCTGGATCATCGTCACTAGATAATCGTCATCGAGTCATCATCATCGTCACTACTGCTGCTATCTCAATCAATCTCTGAATCTACTCGTCATAGGAAGTTCTACAGAGCCAGTCCTTTTTCATATAGGATGTAGGCCCACCACTTGCAGGTCTTCATCATCACTGGCCATACTGTGGAATCCTCAGGACTTATTACGTGCATCACAAAACCTCGAAAGAGCATCTGCCAGATATCCCAGGGCAACGAATTACATGCCATAGGAAAAACCTCAAAAGATTATCTACAGATCTCCCAGGGCCATATTATATGTGACCTCACCACAAAACCTTGCAAGAGCATCCCAGGCTGTTATGAGCACACAGCTCTACCTATAGGATCTCCCAGGGCACGAATTACATGTGGTCACCACAAAACCTCGCAAGAGCATCCCAGGCTGTTACGAGCACACAGCTCTACCTATAGGATCTCCCAGGGCACGAATTACATGTGGTCATGGCAAAACCTCACAAGAGCATACCAAGACTGATTACGGGCACACAGCCCAACCTATTGGATCTCCCAGGGACATGAATTATATGCCATAGGACAAAACCTCAAAAGAGCATCTACCAGATATCCCAGGGCAACGAATTACATGCCATAGGAAAAACCTCTAAAGACTATCTGCAGATCTCGCAGGGCCAAATTATATGTCCTCCCAAAGCAAAACCTTGAAAGAGCATTTGCCAGATATCCTAGGGCAACGAATTACATGCCATAGGAAAAACCTCGAAAGACTATCTGCAAATCTCCCAGGGCCAAATTATATGCTCATCTGCACAACCTGATCCACGGCCATAGAGTATCAACCTGATACTCACCATACATCATCTTGATGTACACATGATCATCATGATCATCATCACTGCAACATCCTACTGCATGTCATCTGGAGCAACATCCTGAAGCTCGTCATCCATGATCATCCTGATCATATAATGCATCTACCTGATGCATACCAAGTATCTACCTGATACATATCATCATACATGATCCACCTGATCATACAATGTATCCACCTGATATAAATACAAATACATGATACATATCACCATACATGATCCACCTGATCATACGATGTATCCACCTGATACATATACAGATACATGGTCCAAGCATCCAACATGATGCATATACAAAAATACATACACATGATCCAACCGATCATATCCAGCATCCAACATGATGCATACATACATATAAATGATCCAACTGATCATATCCAGCATCCAACATGATGCATACATACATACATAAAAATGATCCAACTGATCATATCCAACAGAAACCAGAACATCATCCTGATGCTCATCATCCAGCGCTTACATCCACAGCCATGTGAAGGATCCTCCTTCCAACATGCTTGGAATGGCTTCAACAAATGTGTCCATCACTTCTTCCTCGAAGTGTCCTCGATCTGAAGAATGCCAAGCCTCTCTCTAAAGTACTCAAACTTCACCCTGGCTAGTGGCTTCGTCAGCACATCTGCAATCTGCTCGTCCGTTACAACATACAGGAGCTTCACAGCTCCTCTCTGCACCATATCCCTGATATAGTGATATTTGATCTCTATGTGTTTCGACCTGTCATGAAACACTGGGTTCTCGGACAGCTTCACACAACTCTGGTTATCACAGAAGATACCAGTAGCATCCAACGGGAGATCAAATAACTCAGACAGTAGCTTTCGTAGCCATACTGCCTCATAACTAGATGAACAGGCTGCAACATACTCTGCCTCAGCTGTACTCAGTGCTACACAGGATTGCTTCCTGCTAAACCAAGAGATCACACCTGATCCCATACTGAAGCTGCACCCAGATGTGCTCTTCCTATCTGCAGCACTGCCTGCCCAATCTGAATCAACATAACCCTACAGGTTAAACTTTGATTCGCTTCATACTTGAGCCCATAATCCACTAGAGCCTATAATCCACTGTACCCTTCAGGTACCTCAGAACATGCTTTACAGCAACCAGGTGAACACTCCTCGGATCCGTCAGGAACTAGCTCAATGTGTTCACCGCAAAGCAAATATTTGGTCTCGTGTTCATTAGGTACATCAAGGACCCAATCATCTGACGATACATAGTGATATCAACCGGCTCAGATGAAGCATCGCACATATGCTTCAGGTTCGATGCCATAGCCTCGCAGTCCATCATCCTGAACCTCTTCAGGGTCTCTACTGCATACTTCCCTTGTCCAAGGAAGATTCCATCTGCACTCTGCCACACTTCCATGCCAAAAACAAATAGTGCATCATCCCCAATTTCTTCATCTCGAACTCGGCAGCAAGCTTCCGCTACGTGTCGGCAATCAATCTATCTTCACCTGTAACAAACAGGTTATCCGCATACAAAAGTAGTATCACTGGATTGCCTTCCTCAACCTTGTAGTAAAGGTTGGAATCCGCTTTACTCTTGGTAAAGCCCAAACTGAATAGAAGCTGTCTATCTTACCATACCAAGTTCTGCACATATATGACTCCTTGTCCTGTGTCTCAGAACCAAGTGGCTGCACCACATACACTTCTTCTTCAACTACACCATTCAAGAAAGCTGTCTTGAAATCCATCTGGTGTATCTTCTATTTCATCACTTTTATATTTCTCTATGCTGCCGTCTGCAGCATGCTTGATCTTGATAGATCCATATGGAAGTTATAACAAACTTCCCTTCATGTCTTGGGACTACATCCCAAACATCATTCTTCATGATCGATGGATCATGGCATTCTTCCCATATCCTGGGAACTTCAATATCTTCAATAGATAATTTTGTTGCTGAACAAATGTTGTAGTTCTTCTTTTGTAGGAGATGGCATATGATCTTTCCTACACAAGAAGTTAAATTGCATGATTAGAAAACATCTCATAGTTTTCAGAACAAATTCTTACACACAAATAAATATGTCATACAGTCATGCAATTAACTTAGCCAATGCTTCAATACAACATTTATCCATATCCCATAACTTTCTAGATGCCTTCCAATCTCTACCAGAACATTGTTAAGATTGTGCACAACTCCCAACATGTCAGCAAAGAGGTTTCATTCTAGATAAGTAGCAATGGAATGTTGTACAGTGCCATAGGCTACTTACCCATGCATATTAGTAGTATACTATTCATCAATGTAACTATTCTAATATGCATAATACACAACCTAATTCTAGGAACATCAATATATACATTATTGAACAGTATTAAACAATAAAATATGCAAGTAATGACAATTCAAATACTTATCTTTGTTTGTTTGTTGGGTTGACTCCCTCTCAGTCTTTGCTTCTTTTCTACAACTCCATTCTTATGTGGATTGTGAGAAGTGGTCAACTCCCTCTGAATATCTACATCCTTGCAGAAACTACTGAAGTGTGCTCCTTTGCTTTCTTGCAGGAACAACTGGAGTGTGCTCCATCTTGATCTTTGCTTCCTGGATTACCTGCCCTTGAACTTACATCCATCCTTAATCACTATGCATGCTTATTAGTATCATCATTGTGTTATCCTTGAGGTCTCATACATAATCACACATTTATTAGTATAATCTTAATACTATCAAAACACAATAATCTTAAACATGTATATTCATGATCATTCACAGATAATAAACATTAGTATTCAAGGTTTCAGGGAAGTCTTCTTTTACTCATACATTTTGTTATTTGATCATAGGACTCTTCTGGTTAGTTGAATCATCAATCAAGATAAGAGATATAATATGCATAAAACCTGTGATTATTCAAACCTATACCTTCATGATTCTTCTGGTTAGTCATATCATCAATACAACAATATAAGATCCTAACACAAGGTAGGATTCTAGCTTGATATAGGAAAAACATACCTGGATTAGCATGCTAGCTAGTTATGTCTAACATACCTGCATAATGTCTTCTGGTTCTCTTCAGTGACTTGTGCTAGTAACCTGCATGTCTCATAAGTTGACCATTGTAGAAACAAGTTATACATACCTCGAAAGTAGATCTTCTATGTGATCCATGACAATGGATGAATCCTTGTCTTCATGTCACCATGATCATACGTTCTTGAAGTAGAACATGATTTGTCTTTCTTGGTGTACCTTTTATGTTAGAAGACAACATAAACCTCATACAACACCATAATGCATTAGTACAATCATAAGTGTCAACACCCTAACCAATGAATATCTTCTATCATGCATTCATAATTTTGTAAAGGTGATACGACAAATATAAAATCAAGATTGTACTAACCGTAATAACATGAAGACAAACATACCATAAACTTAATCATGAACAAATATCGAAACATACCTAGATGAGTCATACCTGTCGAGATCGCTTGTAATATTCTTATGTAAGGCCTTAGTCTCATCTCCCTTTGAAACAGGAACTTCTTCACTTATGCAGGTGACCAATCCATATTCTTCTAGGATTAACCCAATCCACTTGATTTGCAAGAACTGGACCTGGAGCTGGATATGGGTTTGTCAGAGAAACTCCAAAAATTTGAACTTTGAATTTCAAACTTCCGAAAGGATAGAAATATGCGCCTTGATGAGCTGATCAAGCTGGTATATTCAGAATTTGAAAACTGCAAAGTTTCACTCCTCAATTTTGCCTTTGAAACTTCAGGATTCACTGGATGTGACCCTGAACTGGGGTTTGATGAATCCCACTCTTCTAACCAATCAAAAGGTTTGATCCAAATCTCTAAGCTTCTATTTTTTTGAGGAGCTTCCAGCCGTGGTCACAGATTTCAAAAATTCCCATTTTTACAGAAGCCCTAATTTTCCACTTTTCTTATCAAAGTCCCAAACTAGGGTTTGATCAAGCCCGGCCTTCTTCCCAACCAAAAATTTTGATCTTGGTCTCTAAATTTCAATTTTGATGAGCAGCATCCAGCCGTGGTCTATGATTACAAAAATTCCAACTTTCTCCGAAGCCCTAAATTCCGGAAGCCATGAATGAAGGTACTCAAAAATAATTCTGTTTTGACAGAAATATGTACCTGATTGTTTCTGGTGTAACTCTGAAATTTTCGATCCACAGGGTCTAGAAAAGTTTCTTGAGATAGAATGACCTGTTATCTTTCCATCTCGACAGGTTTGAGCTCAATTGGATTCTCTGAGAGAGAGTTATGCCAAGTGTCGCAACGTGACCTGTTTATGGGATAATACAGGAGAGTGAACTTGTACGGCGTGACACGTGTCACTGTTTCAACTTCGGCCTCTTAAAATTTTTGCTGAGATAGCTCGGCCTGTTATCTTTCCATCGTGATAGGTCTGACCTCAATTGGACTCTCTGAGAGAGAGTTATGCCAAGTGTCGCAACGAGACCTGTTTGTGGGATAATACAGGAGAGCGAACTTGTATGGCATGCCACGTGTCACTGGTTCAACTTCCGCCTCTGAAAATTTTTTCTGAGATAGTACAGTCTGTGTACTACCTGTAAATTTTTACTAAATTTCATTTGGATCTTCCTAGCCCAATTTATGACATTTTTCCCAAGGTCACCTGATTTTGACTCAGATCTGGAAGAGGCAAAAACCCTATATTGTACAGATCATAAATCACAAATTACAACGAATTAGAGGTTTTCCTTTGGACACAAGGTACATGGGGATTTAATATTCGACCTGTAAATATTTCAGATCCGAAAACTTCGCCAAAACGGATATATAGAGAAAGTGCTACGATGAATGGTTTTTGCTATATCAAGCCCTAGCATCGTAAGTGCAACAAGTGTCATACATGCCATATCATGCCTTCTTTCAGGCTAGCTCTGATACCATGTTAAATTTTCAGAATTTACTTCAATATGATCTAGGATCTTAACTGAGAGAACAACATGTACAACATATCTACAGCATATCAATCATGGAGACAATAATGCAAGCATACAAGAGACACAAAGATTTACTTGGGAAAAACCATAAAGGTGAAAAACCCCAATAACTTCCTCAAAGATAGATAGAGCAATGATACAACCCAAACATAAGAGATAGACATATCCTAGCAGCAAATCCTCCTCCTCCATAAGTACGCCACTCCTCCTTGAGTGCATGAGTGAGAAGTGAGAGTGATCAAATAGAGTGCCTCCCGCACTCTATTTATACTTGACTTGACTTGCCTTTTACATAACTCATGTAGGCTCGAACTTAACCACATACCATAATGCTGACTGGGCCGAACCCCAATAGGGTGGTCTAATAACCCTTCGACCCACATGGTCGACCCCCAATAGGGTGGTCTAATAACCCTTTGACCCACATGACTTATACAGGGCCGACCCCAACAAGGTGGTCTAATAACCCATCAAGTATAAGTTACGACATTTACAATATAAATGACGACATTTCCGTATAGAGGAATAATACCATCTCTATAGGAGTACATACAACATACATATATGAAATACATTCTGAAGTTACATATACATCAACATTTGTATCAGTTGAATATATTCCCATAGTGCCTCAGTGGACTCGTTCCCCAGTTGTCGTACCAAATCCTCAGCTCTTTCTAGTCCCTAAAGATCGAGGGGTTGTCTTCCATCCAAAAATCACAAAACAAAACTTTTTCAGATTACTGCAAGTGAGCTTGGAATCCAGGGAGATTAAATAAACTTTCCAATCAAGGGAGTTGCTTCCAAGAGCGTGACCAGAAATTAGCTGAGGCTCCATCCCTAATTTCGCAAAAAACATGTTGCTGAACTAAGGCCCTTTGAAGATTGGCTTCCTTCCATATGAGGGATCCTAGAGGTGCTTGATCATACCCGATGAGTTTCTACGATGTCCACCCCCTTGCATACTTATTATTCCATAATTGAACCCAAGGGTTTGAATTTTTTGCAAACCAGTTCCACCATAATTTCGCACAGAGAACATCATTATTAACTTTCGCATCTATAATTCCTATGCCTCCCATTGGCTTGGGAATATATACATTTTACCACTTGAAAAGAGCTCACTTGTGTCCTATATTATCTCCCTCCCAGAGGAAGGATCACTGGAGGGTACAAATAGATTTGAGAACCCACTTGGAGGCGGTCAGGAATTAGAAGGGATAGATAGGAATGGATTGAAGCACTGCTTTAAGAAGCACCAACCAGTTTTCCAGATTAAGTGATTTGAAGGTCCAAAAGCCAACTTGTGTTCAATTTTATCAAGGATATATTTCCAAGAAGAGTGCTTAATGGCATAGTCAAAGAGAGGCGCCCCAAGATACTTGGTGGGAAGGGTTGAAATGTAGAAGCAAAGGTTTCTAGCAATGTTGAACCGAGTAATGACTGGGGTATTAAAGAAGAAGATTTGATATTTTTCTAGGTTGATGGTAGTCCCCGAGGCATCTGAGAAAGATTTAAGGTACGCTTGAGAGTTTGAGCCTCCTGAACCGAGGAGTGGCTAAAGAGAAGTTTATCATTCACAAACTATTAGTGAGTGAGAGGCGGGTTATCATGAAGGGAAAGGCCTTTAAGATTACCATAGGAAATATCATGCTTCAACATCCATATGAGACCCTGTTCCATAAGGATGAATAGGAAAGGAGACAATGGATCTCCTTGATGAATGCCTCTAGAGGGGGAGAAGGTGGAGGAGGGAGAACCATTGAATAGAATAGAGAAGAAGGAAAAATAGGTGAGGTAAATAATCCAACGAGTCTGGGAGGAGCTGAAACCAAAGGATAGAGGGACATTTTCAATGTAATCCCAACTTAGCTTGTGAAAGGCCTTAGATAGATCAAGCTTAAGGATCATGCCTTATTTTTTGGATATTTTCAAGGAGTGAGTTACCTCACGGGAAAGTATAATTCCATCCAGAATTTGATGTCCTTCAACATAACCCATTTTCTCCAGGGAGATGAGCATGGGTAAAAGAGGCTTAAGTATGTTAGCAACCACTTTAGTAATGATCTTATAAATGACATTGCATAAATATATGGGACGAAACTTACTTGGCATCGCAACTCCTTCTTATTTAGGGACCAAGGTAATATAAGTGGCATTGAGACCTGGGAGAACCCACTGCTTTCTCCTTGAATTCTCCACCAAATCGATAACTTCTTGATTTAGCAAATTCGAGTAGTGGTGGAAGAAATTAATGGTGAATCCGTCCGGTCCAAGAGATTTTCCTTCCGCCATCTGATTCACTATGAATTTAAGCTATTGTATGGTGATGGGATGCATAAGTGTAGCATTGTGTTCTTCCATGCATAGCTTAGGGATATGCCTGGTGACCTGGTTGATATCCTTTTCCCAATTGGGGGTTGGATTTGTGAGTAGGGTCTGATAAAAATGCACTATTTCTTGCTTGATCTCTTCACATTATTCTAGTGTATCTCCTTCCTTGGATTTGAGAGAAGTAATTTGGTTGTGAATTCTATGCTAGACAATGGAATGATGGAAAAAAAGTAGTGTTTCACTCCCCCTCTTTCAACCACGCGATTCTCAATTTCTGCCTCCAAAGGGTCTCCTCCTGCTTACATCGATCTTCAAGCTGAGATTTTAACTCTTCTTCTTTACGCCTATTGTCCTTCGAGTGAACATTCTCAATGATCTACTACTGAATTTTCTTTAGTTCCTTTTTGATGTTGCATTTGGCTGTGAAGATATTCACAAAGGTGGTCGTATTCCAATTTTTAAGCTTGGATCTGACCTTTTTATGCTTCTATTGCATGATGGTCATTTTGGAGTGCCCTGAGACAGTTGTATTCTACCACCAGTTCTGGATCATTTCTTGAAAGTCTGGGTGAGAGACCCAAAAATTCTAAAATCAAAATGGTCTGTGCACATGAACTCCTATCTGTTTCCAGGTTAGAGAAAAAGGCCAATGATCCAGACTAGGCGAGGGTAGGATGGAGGCCACAAGGTCACCACCTACAGTGGCTACATTCTCTGAGACCAAGAGGTGATATAATTGAGAATAAATTTGATTGCCTCCTCCCCTCCTGTTAATCCTAGTAAATGTACCCCCTCAGGTTTCCAGGTCTACAAGGTGACTTGCCTTTATGGAAGCTTTGACTCGAAGGTCCTTTGGCATAAGAACTCTCCATCCCCCTTTTTTATCATGAAAAGAAGTGATCATATTAAAATCACCCCCAATAATACACATGGCACCCGAATATTGCTGCACAAACCACTCCAAGTTTCTCAACATTCGGATCTTTTGATAGGGATCCGAGGGCCATAGAGGTTCAAAAGTGAGCCATGGATCCCCTTTCCTTGAATATGGAAAGAGACAAACAAGGAATTGGCAGTAGCTGCAAATTTATAGGGAGATATTTCCATAGGTTTCCAGTATATGGATAGACCTCTTGAAGCGCCAATTGTGTAATGTACCAATCAGATTTGATGATACACTAATTGAGTTCCCTTCAAGACTTAAGGAAAACAGTGAAACAAATGAATTGACTGGCTATAGGTAGGAAAAATCAAACAACTATGGAAGGGATGAGGATCATGCCAGCTGATAGAACCTTTGCACAATGTACTGGGACCATTAATTTTTCGAACATCAGCGAGGCTGAAGTCTACTCCAAGGATCCTGGGCACCCCAGCATGTGCAAACTATAACTTCAACTATGCACTTCATGAGAACCAATGGTGAGGTATTTTGACTTAGGAAGGCTCAATAAAATTAAAGGATAGTCAATTATTAGTCTAGGTTCGCTCCATCAAGTTTTGGAAAGTTCCTAGAATGTTTCACAAACATACAAGAAAAATTTCCTTCAAGGATTGCACAACTAGACCAAATTCAAGAATTTCCAAACAATCAAAGAGGCTCACAAATTTACGATTTTAATCTTGAAATGAGTCATTTGGAATCTTATTTAATATCATAAACAGAAAGCACTTCATTTTGGGTGATAGTCATTCATTTATAAAACAAGTACTGGAAACTAGCTTATTTTCGTAGAAAACTAGACTAGGTGCAAGGAGGTATTGGAATCATATTTTTATTTAATAAAAAATAACAATTGACATCAAATTTTCCTTATTAAAGTCATATCATCCATTGATAGCTTATTTACTCATCATATATTTCTTGGGAAAGAATTATATCAAGAACAAGTTCTTCCATTAAGAAAGACTAGGAAAATAATCATAAATCTACATGGAAAGCTATCAAATCTCTGTCATAAACTCACACTCCACTAGATCAGACTTCGGTAACTACAATAAAATCATTGAAAATGGCTTAATTCCATCATCCTCTCACAAAAATAAGGGGCACATCTCCCAGCTTGGACTAGGGGCACATTTCCCAAGTCATAGAGGCACAATTGCACCCAGTTCAATTCTCTAACTGTCAAAAGATGTGATAGTGGCGCACTCTCCTTATTTTATAGATGAAATATGAATTGATGGGAAAGTATCCTAGGCTAATGTGCCCTCATGGATGGATAAGGAAAGCATTCTTTCATTATTTTCTCCTTCTTTGCTTTGCTTTCTGCTTTTGTTTTTCCTTCTTTTATTTTTTATTGCTTTTTCTTTCTTTTCTACCTTATCATGCTTTTTTTCCTTATCCCAATTTTCTGTCTTTATCATGATTTATGATTTTATGCTGCTTTCTACTTTATGCTACTTTTCCCGAGCCTTGCTGCCTTTCTACTTTGTGCTATCATTTCTTTCTTTTTTCCTGATTTTATAGATTTGTATACTTTCACCTCTTCTCTTGTAAGTCACCTCTTGGTCAACCTTATCCTCTAAGGTGCACTTGTGGAGCATTATCCACTTTATTCCAAGATAAAAATAACTAATTATTGAAAAATAATTCTCTTCAAGTGCATATCAAACTTTAGGAAAAATAAACCAACACCTCCTAATTAATTAAATACCTAAACTTTCAAAATTAACCCCAAGTAAATGAAGTTTTCTCCTCAATCCAAGGGATTGATTGGGTTAGGAACTCAATCCAATGATCATAAATGAGGGGACATTATATTCCTCCCCTCCCGATATTGCTTGTCCTCAAGCAATTTCAAATTGGGATGCTATAAGATGTGTTCTCCTTCCCGAGTAGCATCCTCACTAGGAAGTCCTTCCCATTGCACCAAGAATTCCTTAATGATTCTGCTTCTAGATTCTTCTCTCGGACCTCCAAAATATTCTCTGGAACTAAAAAAAAATGTCCTTCATCATCAAGGGGAGGCAATTCTTTTGAAACCATATCTTTCTTCCCTATTTCCTTCTTCAAACAAGACACATGGAAAACATTGTGATTGCTACTACTTAGAGGAAATTCTAGCTCATAAACCACTTCATTGATCTTCCTTAGGATCTAGTAGGGACCATAGAACCTTTGATGTATCTTCTTAGATCATTTAGAATTCAATTAGGATTTTCCATAGTGCTGCAACCTCAAATATACCAGATCTCCTACTTGGTAGGTAAGCTCCACTCTCTGCTTGTCTGCATTCACCTTTTGTCTATTCTGTGCTACTCGCAAGTTGTCCTTGAGAGTTTTGGGTATGTATTGACTCTCTTGGAGCCAATCCTTTTCATTCCATGTCTTACAATGTCAAAAATAAGCTCATCAAAAGTGAGTGCATCATATCCATATAGGGCCTTGAATGGTGACATTCCAATTGAAAGATGAAAAGTGGTATTGTAACAAAACTCTCCCAAATGGAGCCAAGTAGTCCATGACTTTTGCTGACCAGTAACATAGTTTCTCATGTATCATTACAACCATTGGTTCACTCTCCTTATTTTTCCATCAGTCTGTGGATGGTATCTTGTACTCATGTCCAAAATTGTCCCCACTAACTTGAACAATTCCTGCCAAAAATTGTTAGTGAACTTGCTATCTCTATCACTGATGATGGACTTGGGCATGCCATGAAGTTTGAAGAATTCTTTGATGAAAAGTTCAACCAATTGGCTGGCTTCAATATTAGTTGTGACATCAAATAATTGTTAATACCTAGTCAATCTATCAACCGCAACAAAAATACTGTCTTTACCTTGGCTTTTGGGGAGCCTAGTGATGAAATCCATCTATACACTTTCCCATTTTTGTTCAGATATAGGAAGTGGTTGTAAGAGTCCATATGGATGAGTATGTTCTACTTTGTTTTGCTGACATGCCACACATGATCTAACATACTCCATCACTTCCTTATTCAGGCCCTTCTAAGGGAACCTTTCCTTCACTTTCATGTATGTCTCCACAAACCCTAGATGTCCTGCTAGGGGAACATCATGAGCAGCCTATAGGATCTTCTTATTTAATGAGGATTCTGTAACCAAAAACATCCCATCCTTATGATATACGATATCATTGAGAATATTGTAAGTATCATCATGAATTATTCCATCTATTAAATCGCAAGAAAACTGATTCTTTGCATACTCTACTCCTAGTTGTGCTTTCCAGTCATCATGAAATTTCATCAATGCAAAGGTTGGTTTTCTAGAAAGTGCATCAACTACAATTTTCATCTTACCGTTCTTGTATTCAATGTCAAATTCGAATGCTTGGACCTTGATTACCCACTTTTTCTTCCTATCATACAACTCCTTTTGGGTCAGGAAGTGTCTCAAGCTGTTATGATCAATCTTGATGATGGACTTACCACCCACAAGATACAGTCTGAAATTGACTAGCGCATGCATGATGGCTAGAATATCCTTATCCTAAATTGAATATAACCTCTTATGGAGCTGCAAATTCCTACTTTCAAAGGCGAGGGGATTCTTGTTTTGCATCAAGACTGCTCCAATCCCATTCCCTGAAGCATCACATTGAAGAAAAAAAGGATGAGAAAAATCTAGAAGTGCAAGAACAAGACAACTACTCATTACCTCCTTCATCTTCTTGAATGCTTGTTCATCCTCTTTTGACCAATTAAAGGCTCCCTGTTGGCTCGTATTCTTGTTCTTTAGCTTTTCAAGATTGACCCAGGTTCTGTGCGGTTCAAGGAACCAACAAAACCCCTTTTCACGGCCCCTTTTGGCAACAGTCCACGAGCAGAATTAGGTCTCACCCAAGGCAAAGCTATGGGGAGGTTGTGGAATCAAGTTTCCACAACCGGGTGATGCGTGGTTCGGACTGGTTGGGACGCGAAGATTCTGCTCTTTCGGTTCTCTGACTAGAAAGCAACGCACTACATGATTTGTGTTGCAAAAAAACCAAGTATGCAAGGTAGCTGCGCTACCTAGGATTGTGCGGTTGGACACTTAGGTGCTTCCATCATTTGTCAGATTTGTGCAACTATGTAACTTATGATTTTATCCATACACATTACTTAGATCACTCTGCATCTGATGCCTTCAGAAATGAAATATGCATACATTCACAAGTATCTACCGCCTCTATATCTGACTTAGACCCATATTACTTAGACTTTAATCTTTTCATTCACATTCCAGGAATATAGACAAGGACACAAATATGAAAGAGTAAATGTGCATAAGAAAATAAAACATCATAAGCAACTAACACATTCACATAAATCTAATCACACAACACAAGATTTAACATGGTTCACCCACAGGATGGAAGCTACGTCCACAGGAAATAATGTTTATTATAAATGGGAAGGATTCAACAGTTCTAGTCTGTGCACTCAGCTGCAGACTCTCTTCTCTCTTCAATGGGTCTTTGCACACACAGCTGCAGAACCTCTTTACAATAGTATCTCAATAGAGATCAACAAAGCACTTAGATATTATTGTCTCAATACCAAATCCCACATAAATCAACCCTTTCCCTTACAAAAGATGCCCCTTTTATAGATCGTGCCCTTAGGTCATGTCTTTAGAATCATGGTGGGCTAAAGCAAACCCTACGGTACCCAAAATGGTGCGGTTACCCCGCTAACCAGATCTGTTAGGATATGATAGTGACTTCATCACCATGGTCATCCTTCTGCAGAACCTCTGGCTTCTGTCATCTTCTGACTACGCATGGTCACGTCGCTTTCAGCCCCCTTTTGAGTGCATGCCGATGGGTTGCTTTCATATTGATGTTCCTTCTCTAACGGTTTCATGTGCTCGGTTCGCTTAGTGCTGCCTATGATTGTGCGACTGGTCGCTTTCCTCCTTCGCCACTCCTTACCCACCTCCCAGGGATCTCGGAGCATCTTTCCCAAAATAGATCTCTGATCGATCTTACCGAAACTTATATCATTTTCTGTCCGAAATTATGGCATTCTGGATCTTCGTGGAGCTATCACTTCATAGCGCTGGATCTTCGCAGCACTGTAACTTCTACTTTAACGATGCTACGCTGCGCTGTAACTTTGTAGCTCCAAAACTGGCTTGTCCAAAAATTACTTAACTTGGGCCGTGCCCAACTGGCCCCTAACACTTACATGTGGGTCATCCCCGAGCCACTTTTAGTAGGTTCAGTGGGATTCTCTTCTCCTTGTTATTCTATCTTCGCAACGAATTATTGATAAGTTGCGCTAAGCTTCGCAACTGTGTCCTTAGCTTCCTGGAAACTTCCTTGACAGTTTCCACGACATCTGGTGACAGGTCTTCCTTAGCCTGTTCTTGTACTGTTGTCTCCGATGCACGGAGTTCCTGGAATTTCTCTTCAATCTCTTCCGAGATGGCAAGATATTCATCCTGTAGGGGTTGTGACAGTGCCGCAGTGTCAGCCTCCCTTTCTCTTAAAACTTGGAGTTCCCTCTTTAGTTCCTTGACTTCCACAAATCTCTGGAGTCTCTCTCTCGTCGAAAGGGTCTTCATCTCCGCATTTAGAGAATCTAACTCTGCTTGTGTTTGTTGTAAGTTTTTTTGGACCTGCAACAACTTAGGGTACTCTTGTAGCGTAGTCCATACTCTGGTTTCTTCGTCCAGTAAGTTCTGGCACTTAGCTATTTCGCTGGATATATTTTCTACGGTAACCTTCACTTCTGCTGCTCTAATTTCTATTTGATCTGACAGTGTCTTAGGGAGGTTCTGTGCTTCCATGGCAAGATTTTCTTTGTATTCAGTCCCCTTTTCATCCATTTCATCCTTAAGATTGCTTACCACAGGGCCAATCTTAAGGATGGTATCTTCTAGTTCTGGTTTCTCGTCACACTCCGGTATTTCTATGCAGACCGAAGCAATGGTCTCCTATATTCTTTGGCGCTACTCATGTGCACTTTCAAGTTCCTTATCCTTTTGCACACTTTCTTCTTGCAAATGTCTATAGTTTGCTTCTAAATTTTGGTGTTGGCTCAATGTCACCATATCTCTGTCGTGGATTTCCTCCACAACCTGCAAGTGTAGATTATGTAGGATTTTTAGTGGCAACATGTTGATGTATTTGTAACTTCGGAAGATATTCACTTGTATATTACATTTATAATTTATTGTATCCCCAATGGAGATGTATTATTCCTCCAATTGGAAGTGTCGTCATTTGTATTTGCAAGTGTCGTCATTTGTATTTGCAAGTGTCGCAAGTTACATTGTAAGTGTCGTAACTTATATTTGATGGGTTATTAGACCACCTTAGAGGGGTCGACCCAGTGTGGGTTAAAGGGTTATTAGACCACCCTAGTGGGGTCATCCCAGTGACAAGTGGTAATGGGATATTAGACTCTCCTAAGGGAGGTCGGTCCAGTTAGAGTAAAAGGCAAGTCAAAGTAAAGTATAAATAGAGAGTGTGACTCTCTCATTCTATTCATTCATTCACTCACTCACTTCGCATTAGTGAGAGAGAGGAGGAGTGCACACAAGTGGAGGAGGAGAAACTACTAGGATACTATCTCTTGTTTTGGGGTTTGATCTTTGTTATCTTTGTATTGGTGGTCATTCTATCTCTGAGGAAGTTGCGAGGTTTTTCACCTTCTTGGTTTTCCCCAGTGAAATGCTTTGTGTCTCTTGTCTCTTGTGTTTGATATGCTGTACATGTTGTTCTCTCAGTTAAGATCCTAGATCATATTGAATTCAATGATGAAAAAATAACATGGTATCAGAGCTATCCTGAAGGAAGGCATTGTATGGCATTTACGACACTTGTTGCACTTGCGACAAATTGGAAGCTAGGGCTTGATATATTAAAACTAGTCATCTTGGAACTTTCGCTATAAATTAGTTTTGCCAACGGTTAAGGATATGAAACTTTTACAGGACGAATATTAAATGTTCATGTACCTTATGTCGAAAGGAAAGCCTCAAATTCGTTGTACTTTGTGAGATATGATTTGTACAAGTTAGGGTTTCTGCCTCTTCCAGAATGCAGTCCTAAACAGGTGACCTAGGAAAAAAATCATATCTCGGGCTAGGAAGCTCCAAATGGAATTCTGTAAAAAGTGACAGATAGGGCATGGAATTTCATTTCACAGGTCTGAGTTTCAAGGGCTGAGGTTGAAACAATGACATGTGGCACTCCGTACAAGTTTGCTATACTGTTTCATCCCATAAACAGGTCACATTGCGACACTTGGCATATCTCTCTCTTAGAGAATCCATTAAAACTCAGATATGTGAGGTTGGAAAGATGATAGGTCAGTATACCACAAGATGAAGTTTTAGAACCTGAGGATCCTAAATTTCAGAGATACATCAGAAACAATATGGCATATATTTATGTCCAAACAGAATTGGATTATGAGCATTTTCATTTTTGGTTTGTCACTGCTGCGGGAAATTAGGGTTTCTGCAAAAGTTGGGAATTTTTGGAATCTGAGACCACGGCTGGATGCTCCTCATCAAAATCAAAATTTAGAGACAAAGATCGAATTTTTTTGTTGGGTAGAACCCTAGGATCTATCAAACCCTAGTTCAGGATTTTGACCAGAAAACCAGAAAAACGAGAAAACCATAATTTGACAGAAGCCGCAGATCCGAAACTCACAGGTCAATTTTGAGGAGTCAATTTTTGGAGTTTTCAAAATATAAGCACACCATCTTGCTCTCCTCAATCAAATGCATCTTTGTGTCTAGACAGAAGTTTAAAATTCCAAGTTTAGATTTTTAGGGTTTCTCTGCCAAACCCCAACCAACTCTAGATCCAGTTTCAACAAATCAAAGTGGATTGGGTTAATCCTAGAAGAGAATGATTTGGACACCTACATAAGTGAAGAAGTTCCAGTTCCAGAGGGAGATGAGGCTAAGGCCCTACAAAAGAAGACTAAAAGAAATACCGATAGGTATGACTTGAGGAGATACAGGTATGTTTTGAAATCTGTTCATGATTAAGTTTATGATTAAGTTTGTCTTCATATAATTGAGGTTAGTACAATCTTGATTAATTTTAGACTTGTCTTATCACCTTAGTAAAAGTATGAATGCATAGAAGACATTCATTGATTAGGGTTATGACACTTATGATTGTACTAATGTACTGTGGTGTTGTATGAGGATGATGTTGTCTGCGAACATGAAAGGTACATCAAGAAAGACAAATCAAGTTCTAGATCGAGAACATATGACCATGGTGGCCTGAAGACAAAGACTCATCCATATCCATTGATCACATAGAAGCTCTACTTACGAGGTATGTATAATTTGGCTCTACAATGCTTAACTGATGAGATATGCAGGTTACTAGCACAAGGTCTCTAAAACATTGAAGAGAACAAAGAAGACATTGTTTGGGTATGTTAGACATAACTCGCAAACATGATAATCTAGGAATGTTTTTCTTATATCAAGTTAGAATCCTACCTTGTGTTAGGGTCTCATATAAGTATACTTTCGTATGATTGATAATGATTATTGATGAAGTTATAGGTTTGAGTAATCATGGGTTTATGCATATTATGCTTCTTAGTTTGATTAATGATATAACAAACCATAAGAGTCCTATGGTCAAATAAGAATCTGCATGAGTAAAAGAAGTACTCCCTAAAACCTTGAAATATTAACGCTTGTGATAAATTACCTATGTATGAAATGATCATGACCATACATATTTAGAATCATAATGTTTTGATAGTATTGAGATTATACTAATGCATGTATGATTATGTATGAGATCTTGAGGATGACACAATGATGACACTAGTGCACACTTAAGCATGCATAATGGTCCATGATGGATATAAGTTCAAAGACATAATCAAGGAAGCAAAGATCAAGAGGGAGCACACTCCAGTAGTTCCTGCAAGGAAGCAAAGATCAAGAGGAAGAACACTCCAGTATTTCCTGCAAGGAAGCAAAGATCAAGAGGGAGCACACTCCAGTAGTTCCTGCAAGGAAGCAAAGAATGAGAGGGATTCCACCCAACAACCAAACAAAGATAAGTATTTGAATTGTAATTTCTTGTATATGATTACTTAAATGATGTTGTTCAGTCATGTATATACTTATGTTCCTAGATTTAGGATGTATATTATGCATTTTAGAAAAGTTGCATTAATGAACAAGATACTACTATATACAAGTAATGGGTAAGTGGCCTATGGTACTGTACAACATTCCATTGCTACTTATCTAGAATGAAACTTCTTTGTTGATATGTTGGAGTAGTGCACACTCTTAACAATGTTTTGGTAGATATGGAAGGCATCTAGAAAGTTACCGTATGAATACGGGATATGGATGAATGTTGTATTGAAGCATTGGCTAAGGTAATTGCATGACTATATGACATATGTCTTTATGCGTAAGAATTTGTTCTGAAATCTATGAGATGTTTCTAATCATGCAATTGAATTTGACTTGTAGGAAAGATCGTGTACAATCACCTACAAAAGAAGGACACCGACAATTGTTCCAACAACGAAGTTCAAGAAAACTACCTATTGAAGATATTGAAGAATCTGAAGTTCCTAGGATCCTGGATGCAGTAATGGAAAGATGACATGATCAAGGAGTACTAGTCGATCATGAATAATGATGTTTGGGATGTGGTCCCAAGACCAGAAGGGAAGTCTATTGTGACTTCCAAATGGATCTACAAGATCAAGCATACTGCAGATGGTAGCATAGAGAAATACAAGGCAAGGCTTGTGGCTTGTGGCTTCTCCCAGAAAAAAGGGATAGATTATGAAGAGACTTTTGCACCCGTATCCAGATACACTTCCATCAGAATAGTACTTTCTCTGGCTATAGTGATGAAGTGGAAGATACACCAGATGGATGTCAAGACAAATTTCTTGAATGGTGTAGTTGAAGAGGAAGTGTATGTGGATCAACCACTCAGTTTTGAGACACATGACAGGGAGTCATATGTGTGCAAGTTAAAGAAATCCTTGTATGGCTTGAAGAAAAAAACCCAGGACATTGTACGGCAGGATAGGCAGCTTCCTGTCCAGTTTGGGATTTACCAAGAGTAAAGCGGATTCCAACCCTTACTACAAGGTTGAGGAAGGAAATCCAGTGATACTCCTACTGCATGTGGATGATTTGTTTGTGACAGGTGAGGATAAATTGATTGCCGACACGAAGAGGAAGCTTGCTGCCAAGTTTGAGATGAAGGACTTGGGTATGATGCATTACTTTCTAGGCATGGAGGTGTGGCAGAGAGAAGATGGAATATTCCTTGGACAAGGGAAGTACGTAGTAGAGATCTTGAAGCGGTTCGAGGTGATGGACTACAAGGCCATGGCCACACCTATGGCATTGGACCTGAAGATATTGAGTGATGCTTCATAAGAGTTGGTTGATGCCATGATGTATCGTCAGATGATTGGGTCCTTGATGTACCTAATGAACACGAGACCAGATATTTTCTTTGCGGTGAACACATTGAGCCAGTTCCTGACATATCCCAAACATGTTCACCTGATTGTTGTAAATCATATTCTGAGGTACATGAAGGGTACAATTGATTATGGGCTCAAGTATGATGTGAATCAATAGTTTAACCTGGAGGTTTATGTTGATTCAGACTGGGAAGGAAGTGCTACCGATAGGAAGAGCACTTCGCGGTGCTGCTTTAGTATGGGATCAGGTGTGATCTCTTGGTTTAGCAGGAAACAATCCTGCGTAGCATTGACTACAGCTGAAGCAGAGTATGTTGCAGCTTGTTCGGCTAGTTGTGAGGCAGTATGGCTAAGGAAGCTACTGCTAGATTTATTTGATCTCCAGTTGGATGCTACTTGTATCTTTTGTGACAACCAGAGTTGTGTGAAGTTTTCTGAGAACCTGGTGTTCCATGATAGGTCGAAGCACATCGAGATCAAGTATCACTATATCAGGGATATGGTGTAGAGAGGAGCAGTAAAGCTCCTGTATGTTGCGACGGATGAGCAAATTGCAGATGTGTTGACCAAACCACTATCCAGAGTGAAGTTTGAGTACTTCAAAAAGAGGCTTGGTGTACTTTAGATAGAAGATACTTTGAGGAGGAAGTGATGGGACACATTTGCAGGAGCCATTCCAAGCATGGTGGTAGGAGGATCCTTCCCATGGCCGTTGATGTAAGTGCTGTGTGATGAGCATTAGAATGATGCTCTAGATGATATGCATCAGGATGATGCTATGATGATGATCAGGATGATCATGTGATGATGATATGCATCAGGATGATTCTATGATGATGTGCATCATGATGATGCACTGCATGATGATCAGTATGATCATGAGCATCAGGATGATGCTTCGTGCAAGGATGATCAGGTTGATAATGAGTATCAGGAGGATACTTTGAGGCCGTGGATATGTGGCAGGTTGTCCAGTAGCATGTAATAGCTCCCTAGGAGATCTGATAGGTTGAGCAGTAAGCTCATAATCAGTCCTAGGATGCTATTTAGAGGTTTTGCGAGGGAGGAATGTAATCAGTCCTGGAGATCCGATAGGTTGTGCTAGGCACGTAAAAGTCCTGGGATTCTCTTTAGAGATCTTGTCGGTCGTGCTAGGCACATAAACATTCCTGGGATTCTCTTTAGAGATCTTTCCAGTCGTGCTAGGCACATAAACGTTCCTGGGATGCTCTTTTAAGGTTTTTCCTATTCACATATAATCAGTCCTGGAGATCTGATAGGTTGTGCTAGGCACGTAAAAGTCCTGGGATGCTCTTTAGAGATCTTACTGATTGTGCTAGGAACATAAACGTTCATGAGGTGATCTTTAAAGTTTTTGTGAAGGATGCATTTAATCAGTCCTGAGAGATCTTGCCAATCGTGCTTAGGCGTATAAAGGATCCTGGGATGCTCTTGTCAGGTTTTGCAGGGACTGCATGTAATCAGTCCTGGGAGATCTTATCGGTCATGCTTAGGCACATAAATGATCCTGGGATGCTCTTGTCAGGTTTTTCCGTAGCACATAATTAGTCCTGAGATTCCACCTCTATCAGGCCGCTCGCAGAGATGATGAAGACCTACAGGAGGCTAGGCCTACATCCAGCATGAAAAAGGGTTGGCTCTGTAGAACTTCCTATGATGAGAAGAATTGAGAGATAGCACCAGTGATCGAGATGATGAGTACAACAATAGTGATGATGATGCTCCGTGATCCATTGATGATGATCCAGCTCCAGAATTGAAGACTTGTGCCTTTATGTATTGATGACCCATGTCAAGAGAATACCTTCCTAGTTAAGAGGGAGTGTTGATGTATTTGTAACTTCAGAAGATATTCACTTGTATATTACATTTGTACTTTATTGTATCCCCAATGGAGATGTAGTATTCCTTTGGTTGGAAGTGTCGTCATTTGTATTTGCAAGTGTCGCAAGTTACATTGTAAGTGTCATAACTTATAATTGATGGGTTATTAGACCACCTTAGAGGGGTCGGCCCAGTGTGGGTTAAAGGGTTATTAGACCACCTTAGTGGGGTCGGCCCAATGACAAGTGGTAATGGGATATTAGACTCTCCTAAGGGAGGTCGGCCCAGTTAGAGTAAAAGGCAAGTCAAAGTAAAGTATAAATAGAGAGTGTGTCTCTCTCATTCTATTCATTCATTCACTCACTCACTTTGCATTAGTGAGAGAGAGGAGGAGTGCGCACAAGTGGAGGAGGAGCAGCTGCTAGGAGACTATCTCTTGTTTTGGGGTTTGATCTTTGTGATATTTTTATTGGTGCTCATTCTATCTCTGAGGAAGTTGCGGGGTTTTTCACCTTCTTGGTTTTCCCTGGTAAAATGCTTTGTGTCTCTTATCTGTTGTGTTTGATATGCTGTACATGTTGTTCTCTCAGTTAAGATCCTAGATCATATTGAATTAAATGATGAAAAAATAACACAACATCGTGATATCAATATCCACATGTGCTAGTCCCTTTGTGCCTTCAGTTAATTTAGCGCTTGGAAAAATTACGCTTAGTGGGTCCATGCAGATAATGTGTGGTCGCGGTGCCATGGTTAGAGCTAATGGTTTATTCTTTTGATGAGGTGTGTCACCTGATCTTCCTTCTGAATCAGATTCTCGAACCAAGCCTCGCCGGACTTATTCGATCTTCACCATTATGCCCTACAAGGTGGTGAGATTTTCTTGTAGACTAGCTTGAATCTGCTCGTTTTTGGCGTCTTTTAGGGAGAGTGCTGTTATAGCGTATTTTTCCACTTTTTGAGCATCAACACTTATTGGACTTTAGTACTCATTTTATAGACTCAGATCCACAGTTTATCCTCCAGGAACACATTAATTCTTATTTTTGTTCCTATACGCAGGCTGTTCCACTATAGCCAGCGTACACGCAGGTTGTTCCACTATAGCTAGCGTACATCGAGTTAAATGGTAAAAACCATAGAAAAATTACTTTTCACTCCAAAAAGTGGTCTTAGGGTGACCTTTGGCCCTCCATGTACCCCAGAAATGACTCGATTCAACCTTTCACCTACCTTTGAAAGGCTATATATTGAGATCTTATGGTGCATGGAAGGGGGAGAAAGAGAAAACACTGTAACTCTATTGGATTTTTTCCATGACTTGAGTCTACATCCATTTATCCTTGTTGTTGTGAACTCCTTATGTTCACCTACCAAACTCCTTTCATAGTTTGAGTTTTCCATTGCATGGGGGATTGAAGTGGTGGAGGCACAAGTGGAGGGATCTGTCTGTCCTCAGCAATATGCTGAAGGTGACTTGGTCCTCTTGTATGATCAAGCTAAGGAACCCCTAGGGGTAGGTAAGTTTAATCCCATGTGGCATGGTCCTTACATAGTGAGGCGTGTCCTTGAGAAAGGTTCCTACGAATTGGAAGACTATAAGGGGAACGCCTTAAAGGAGCCTAGAAATGGGCTCTACCTCAAGCGGTATTACGCTTAAGCTTCTAGATCGAGCTAATACTTTTGTACACTATTGTATAGTTAATTCGGTACATAGTTTAGATTTCTTTTGGTTTTTCGGGTCTGCTGATTTGCTTCCTTTTGGTTGAAAGACGTCAGTGGAATCTCTTGTGTTCTTGGGATTTGCGGATTGTGCCAGCCATCATACGCAGAGACTCGCTTCTGTTGCATGGGTTATTTATTCACCTCACCATCAGATTGTGTCTTTGGGAGTTGCTTGTCTCGGTCCTACATCCAACAATGTGGCTCAGTGCAGTGCCGTTGTTGAGCTACTTCGTGATGCCATTTCGCATGGTATCCAGTCTTTAGAAGTCCGCCTGGATTCGCAACTGGTTGTGTCTCAATTGAATGGCCAGTACCATGTGAGGGATCCTACACTACTACGGAGGTTCTTAAGGGTAAGACTTTGGGAGCGTCAAGTTTGTTTTAATTACATACATTCATGTTCTGAGATGTTTTAATCATGTACCTGATGCGTATGCTAATTATGTCCTAGATTGGCATTTGTCTCAACAATAAAAGAAGCATACAAATAAACATTCATTCACACAGTTGTACATACACATATAGTAGAACCGGAGAATCATAGTTTTTTATAAATAATATGTCCAAAATTGGTGTCACAGTACAAAATTGGAGCCCATAGCTCTCAAAAATATACATAGTCGATACAAAAATAATGAGACCCTGGAACCTAAGCCCTGCGGGGAGGTCTCGCCGCTTCGGCGGGATGATTCTAACCATAATAGTGCATGACGTTGGCTATACGCCGCAGTAGCCACACCCATACACCTGGTACCCTGACCACATGTCGCTGCATTGCCTCAGGGAGATGCTCTACCTCTATCAGTGGTACCCGAGCTGTCATGCGGGAGAGGTTCACTCGTACTGTCTCTAATGTGCACTCTGCCGCTGCACCTACGATCTTGCCTCCCCTTCCTCTGCAGCAGTGCCGTGGGAACCCTTGAGGTCTTCGCGGACCTTGATCTGTAAGAAAACAGTCAAATGTCAATATGTGATACCACACCAAAAATATTTTTGCATTTCACTTATAATAAAAAATCCAAAAAATTAAAATACTTAAAACACAAAAAGAGTAGCCATACCAATGTCTCCGAACACGGCCCCTAGTGGGAGCGGCATGTCCCTATATCTGTTGAAGTCTATACCCTCGTAAGGATAGCCATCAATGGCGATGAATTGTCGGGCCCAACAATGAAAGAACTCATCTGAATATGGTGATACCTGTCGGCCACCACCCTATCGCGTCAACACCTCTGCCCACCGAGTCTGCGCAGGATCTCAGAGACTGTGCGGAGGGACCTCAACCCTCAGACTCAAGCCCAGAAATCTCTCAAAGAAGAAACTGTAGAGTATGCTGCCAAAGCCGAAGTTCCTTGCCCTGCCAAAATTATACTCCGTTAGCTAGCTCTTCATAGTAACCAACAACGTTGTGCACCAGTCGTACACTGTCAGTCTCATACATTATACCACATAGAATATCATCGGCCTCGATGCCTGTTGTAGTGCAGCTAAATCTAATATCCTCCCGAGTGTGAGCACTATTATCTTCACATTTAGGCTCACAATAACACTGATAGGGATCTGGCTGCCCACCTTCTAGGTGCCAGGTAAGTAGTACCTGTCTATATAATCACTAATCATGATCCCACCTCCAACATTGAGGACCTAAGGCTTGGTACATCTCCTTGGCAGGACAACCCTATAATAAAATAAATATCCTCCACCTCCAATGGAAGTGGTTGACCATCTAGGTTGACGTGTTGTGCATCTGCATCCCAGTAGTTGATCAGCCGGTGGAGCAATTGGTTTTACCCCCAATTCTCCAAAAATTATATAGGCCACATGCTTGTAACGCCTATTGGGCGGGAAAATCTTGCTGCACTTGCTCATCAACGATGTCGTGTTCTCGATCCCTCCACTCTAGGATCATCCTAGAGGCAAAACCACACATTTTTTTTATTATCTTTTAACCATTAAAAAACCACCCTCACGGCCTTGTATGTGGTCAAAAAATATGACAGTCACGTCCGTACGCGGTCAACGCTTGCATTGACTGCGTCCAGGACGCCCTACCTACGACCCGCAGAGCTGTAGCCCGCGTATAGCACCGAGATGATGTAGGGCTTGGAAATAATAAAAATTCAACCATTAAAAATTGAAATAAAAGCATTGAAATGGAAGAGGGGGATGTGACTACCAACCTATTCCTGACGGCTCGATGATCCGACGCCCGTAGCTCCTGGAATCAACAACTGAAGATTAAGGTGAAAACTAACCAAAAACTACTATTTGGGTGAAATGTGAAAATGGAATAGTAATTGTAATTTTTTATTACCATTTATAGTTTTTAAAACCCACTTTCCTATAGTTTTTACCGTTTTGAGCTATTATTGGACTAATATGTTGTTATGGAGTACCATTTTGAATAGATTTTTCCGACGAGAGTTGTTTTCGACCGTTTTGTGCCTACGGAAAGTATATTTTATACCCATCATATAGGTTAAATGTAATTTTCGCCTGCATTGTGCATTTTGACCTTTGACCATTTTTCATCAACCCTAGGTGCGACCCCGCTTTTTAACTGACACTGAGCCTTCACATTGTTATAGAAGTGTCGATATTTGGCAGTAGAGCTTGTCCGACCATGGGTGCCCTAGTTAGAGCCTTTTTATGTCTTTTGGCGCCCATGCCGTTGTTCCCCCTTAGGTTTGGAAGTCCTTTGTAGTTACGCCATGACTTTGTGATAAAGACTCATACTCTACTTTGTCTTATGCTAGCCATCTCCCATAAGGACTCCCACATTTTATATCAAGTTGTGATTGCATTGCATCATCCTGCTTGCCACTTGAGCCTTGTGCCAACTCCCACTTACTCAATTATTAGCCATGTGCCTGAGCAATTTCCCTTTTCGATCCAAGAAAAGATTTCATTTTCCCATTGCAATTTGATGACCCTTTACCCTGAGGGAACACCCCCCCGAGTGTCCACATCTTGCACATGCTTCCTTGCATTGTTCATAGGTGTGTTCCACTGCTTGGGACTAGTTTGCTTGCCATTTGACACTCGTTCCTTCACCTATTGTACTATAAGCAATTTTATTCTTTTTCAACCTTTCACAATATGAAAAAGACCCAAAAACAAAAAAACTGAAAAATCCGGATGGGAAAATATTTACTTCTTTTTTGTTGGCAGCCATTGTGTCTCCTTTGAACAGAGCATTCACTCCACTCCATTCATTATGAGTCAGGATTATAGTAGGACATTAGGAGCTATACTCATTTCTCAGATTTTACTCCACCGACTGGTTAAGATTCTAGTCATTATGGAGCCCTTTGTTGATGTCTCCTACATCGCATAGTGTTATTATCATCTAGTACTTGAGTCTATGCTGTCTGAATCTATCCATCTGCTCATGCTGTTGTTCAAAGGAAGTCCTGAAACCAGAGTCGGCCACTCCTCATATCTCTTTATTATTGCGTGTCGGCCATCCCTATTGAGTCATTCTGTTCTGTTTGTCCGAGTTCTTCCAAATATTTCAGCGTAGCTGTTACCTCGTGCTAGTTGATGGGGGATGCATTAATGCCCTCCTTCTAGCGAGTTTCGTTCCGTTGAATTCAACCCATTTATTCCGGAATTGAGACTTAGAGACCGGTTGAGTACCTTTAGGCTTGCAATCATTAGTGGTAGGTTCTCTCGTAATCGACAGTTTTGGGAATACATCAATGTCCCTTGATTGATGGATTCATCTTAGTGTTCAACCTCAACACATCTATTCACACTTTGATGATTGTACTCTGTGCCTTGATTCCCATTTTCATTATTGGTGGGTTATCTCGCGTTTGTTAACAATATATATCATTGACCAGTAATCAGACGATGTCACATCAGGTTTGATTCAACACCTTTATTCACTTGATGGGACTTGCACCGTAGATGATTTGTGTAGAACACCCCAAACCTTAGCGGCATTCAATATGCTACTCATGATCGTGATTGTACTTATGAGATATCATTTCTCATACATCAACAGTTTGTACCTCCAGTTTGCACCAGTTGTTTCCTTTTCAGTAGGAGGTCGTATCTTACTGTAGATGGGTCATGGCTATGACTACCTATGACATGTATTCACTATGTACTGCCTATCATGGCCATTGTATCAGATTGTTGTATTGTACCGACATGTATCTAGAGATATTATTTTATTATGATGAGTGGGATACTCCTTCCATTTGTGTCTCCATCACTCCACTTCTAAGATTTATAATGTATTTTGGCCATCATAGTACCTTCTCTGACCTCAGACATTAGGGGGAATCAGTACAACGTATTTTTCCACCTTGTGAGCATAATCACTTATTGGCCTTCAGTACTCATTTTATAGACTCATATCCACATTTTATCCTCTAGGAACACATTAATTCCTATTTTTGTTCCTATACGCAGGTTGTTCCACTATAGCCAGCGTACATGCAGGCTGTTCCACTATAGCCAGCGTACATCGATTTAAATGGTAAAAACCATAGAAAAATTACTTTTCACTCCAAAAAGCAGTCTTAGGGTGACTGTACCCCATAAATGACTTGATTCAACCTTTCACCTACCTTTGGAAGGCTATATATTGAGCTCTTATGGTGCATGGAAGGGGGATAAAGAGAAAGCACCATAACTATATTGGATTTTTGCCGTGACTTGAGTCTACATCCATTGATCCTTGTTATTGTGAACTCCTTATGTTCACCTACCAAACTCCTTTCATAGTTTGAGTTTTCCATTGCATGGGGGATTGAAGTGGTGGAGGCACAAGTGGAGGGACCTAGTTCTTGGTTCAGATTGGCTGTTGGCAAGAGGTTGTATCGTGTACTTCTTGTTATTATTAATGGAAATACTCATTTTCTCGTCCAATTGATCTTGTAAATGTTTTTTAAATTACATTTTCTTATTATATCATGGACCATGCTATTGATTATGCTAATGTCTTTCATACATTATATGCACTTGCTTGTATCTGTTGTTGAGACTAATTTGCAGGGTCAAGTGTAGAGATTGAAAGATCAACGAGGATCTACTTCGAACATCAGGTTGAAGGTTGGTCTTATTCTCCATATCTTAGCATTTTCATTTATATAGCATTGCATTGGGAATTGAGTTTATTTCTCGTAGTCATCTGTTTGTTGTGGTCTTCCCCGAGCCATAGGAATTTTTTCTCCATAACAAGCGCATCCTCTAGATGTGCACTGAACCTACTTGCGATGATCTCATAATAATCATCATGCAATTGTGCTTCCGATGGGAGCTTTGTGTCTTTCTGCTTCTTTTTTTTCACTTTCTCCGGTACCAAGTTTTCTGACTCTTTCCTTTTTTCTCCTGGTATAGCCTGAGTTTCTCTGGATTCCTTGTCTTTCTCATCACCGGTTTCTTCCCTAACTTGTGTTTCCAGCGGAGTTCTTTTGTCTGAGTCCGTATTGATGACCATCGACCCTTCGACCTTCCATTCATCTATCCACTCGTCCATGATCAGGTCAATACTAGCTTCATCAAGCTGATAGTGTCTTGGGAACTACTCTGGATTCTTCTTTTGTACCTTTGGCGATATATAAATAAATTGCATATCAGATTTAAAATTCATAGTGCAGATATATTTTGTTGTTACCTCCTTTGAGATGCGCGGTGTAGGAACAATAATTTCGCACAACTGTTCGTAATATGTGAAGAGTACTTCATTTGAGGTGCATTGTTGTTCCGGTTTTAGACTTTCCCAGAGATTTCCGTATCTGGGTCCTCAATAATACTAGATGAGGGAGGCGAGACCAACGTAATGATTTGGTTCTTTCCAACCTGCAAAGGAGATGAGCACCCTGAGCCAACTGTAGTGAAAGGTAGTTCCATTGACTTTAGTTTCTCGGACATTGTCCAAGAACTCGTTGAGCAAATACTTAGACCAATTAAATTTTACTTTTTGGGCTGTCTTCGCAGTGAGGTGAACTGCTCCGACTGACATTTTTGCTAGTATGGACTTCCTTAAGACTTTTCCTCCGAGCAAATGTACTACAAACTGTGTGGCATCATCTTGTAGTCGTCTGTGATGAAACCTAATTTTCCTTTGATGATGTTGAATTCCTCCTTCATCTGTGCAGTGACCTCTTTGTCCCTGGTTTTTCCCACAAAGAACTTATGAGGGTCATCACCTCACTTACTTAGTCCCATGATCCTATGGATCAA
Source organism: Larix kaempferi (assembly GCA_027924585.1). Taxonomy (NCBI): domain Eukaryota; kingdom Viridiplantae; phylum Streptophyta; class Pinopsida; order Pinales; family Pinaceae; genus Larix; species Larix kaempferi. Next base: position 6,455,342 of record BSBM01000871.1, on the reverse strand, counting down.
ATCTATGTTGAGATAAACATTCCTGTTTAGCTAGAGGTATCCTTGGTGTGTGCGCGATATCAATGTGCTCACAACCGCATTGAGTTTGGGACTCCTGTCGAAGTGTTGAATCCGCAGTAGGTTCAGAAGTCCTGAGTCCACAACTTTGGAAAGCCAACTCTATGCTACCAGCAGTGACCTCTTTGTCCTTGGTTTTTCCCACAAAGAACTTATGAGGGTTGTCGCCTCACTTAATTAGTCCCGTGATCCTATGAATCAAATCTATGTTGAGATCAACATTCTTGTCTAGCTAGAGGTAGCCTTGGTGTGTGCGTGATATCAATGTGCACACAACCACATTGAGTTTGGGACTCCTGTCAAAGTGTTGAATCCGCAGCAGGTTCAGAAGTCCTGAGTCCACAACTTCGGAAAGCCAACTCTACACTACCAGCAGTGGATTGTTCTTTACGTCCACTTTTCGGCACATATACCTATATGGTTGAAACTGAGGGTATTTTGGCTTGTCAGGATCCTTGAGCTGTTGCAGTAAATCATAATATTCAAACTTGCAATCTGGGATCTTGCCTAACAATTTTTCTTATGGTTTAACATGAGTGGACATCGGCGGAAGCGGTATCTCATATCGGGCATTTTTGGAAAGCTTTAATGCCGATGCATCCGGTGCTCGTGGAGAGATATACACTGGTTTTAAATATATTGGCAGCTCTTTGCCTGCTGGTGGAGCTTCTATTTTCTTGGATTCCATCATCTTTGGTTTTGTTGTCTCAACTGCAGGTTCCTTACCCTTGTGTTTCATTACTGGGGGTTGGTGTGGTGAGCGACATGAACCCTGGCCTTTTTCTGGAATGGGTTTTTTGGCAGGGGTTCTCATCAACCTTGCATTCCCATCTTGTTTGAATTCGTGCAGCACTTCGTCTAGAGTGGACTCTTCAGACATTCACTTGAAGGTTGAATATGAGCTCAAGGAGGTCTCTGAATTCTTTCTATTAATCAAGCTGAAAAAATCATGGTAACTGAATCACTGTGCAAACTGCGCTAATTATAGGTACTGGAGGCCTTACTCGCATCCCTTAATGGTTATATTAGCATTAAAATCTATGACCATTTGGCCAAATCTCAGTAGAATCCGTGTACTTTCCTTCCTTAACTATGCCTTCAACGGGCGATTCTTCCTTAAATGTTGGAATGAATAGTTTCCAAAACACTGTATAATGGTCACTTTTCATCTCTAACGACTATGTTGATGTGTTGCGTCGAACTGCGGAGACGGGTTGTCATCACTCCCAGCTCGGTTAACTGCGTGGTGTTATATTTCTTCTGACTGAACTTTGCATTCGTCCTGTTACATTTGATAAGCGCAACTGCATTTTGAACTTCACAACTGTGCGCTTCTACTTTTTTCTTCTCTTTTTTTTTCATTCTCTGCTTGTTCTAATCACTGAGGCGAAGTAGGACTTTCCCTGTAGGGTTTTATTCTACTTCCATTTATCAGACCTAGTAAGTTTTCTCCGGCTAATGTGGCTAGCTGAACTGCATCGCCGTTAGTAACATGCATAACAATATATGGCCCTAGCTAATGCATTTTAAATTTGCCAAGAAATTTCATGAACTTACTATCATAAAGGAGGACAAGATCTCCTACTTGGAAGAATTTTTGCTTAATGAGTCTATCATGCCAGGATTTTTCTCTGTTCTTCTGCACTTGTTGGTGAAATACCACAATGAAGCGGTCTTCCTCCAAGCCAACCAAGTGTAGTAATATTTCTTGCAATGTATCTCTCTCTGCCATGTCTGTGAATGCAACAATTCTTAAGCTGGGTACTATATACTCCATTGGAATCACAGCTTCCTGTCCATAGGCCAACCTAAATGGTGTATGGCCTGTCAGTTTCTTACAAGTTGTCCTATATTCCCATAATACAACTGGTATGCACAAATCCCAATCATCTCTTTTTGTGTTACATACTTTGGTCATCGCATTTTCTAGCACTTTGTTAAATGCTTCGACAGTTCCATTGGCTTGTGGATGGTACAGTGTACTCTTCTGATGATAGATATGAAATTATTCAGTCAATGCTTCAATGGTTCTATTTCAGGAAATCAGTTCCTTGATCACTCATTAGGATTTTTGGGCATCCAAATCTGGTACGGATATTCTCAAATATGAACTGCGCGGCAGTAACTACGGTACAATGCTTTACTAGTTTAGCTTCTGCCCATCTAGTCAGGTAGTCTGTAGCGGTGATAATATGTCTCGCACAAGTTCACTTCCCTGGTGGGTTAATAGGTCCCACAAAATCAATAGCCCATTTGTGAAAGGCTTTTAAAGTCAGTTGCGGTCTTAATGGAATTTCATCTCCGCGCAATGGATTTCCAGTTCTTTGGCACACATCACAACTTCGAAAATGTTCGTTTGAGTCTTTGTGGAGTGTAGGCCACCATAGTCCTGCTCTTAATATTTTCTACACAATAGCTCTTCCTGTGTAGTGACCTCCAGACAGTCCTGATTGTGCCTCAGCCAATATAAATGGATTTTCATGTTCTAGCACACATCGGTGCAACACTTCATCCGACCCTAACTTTTATCGCTATCCTGCAATGATGGTGAAGTCTATTGCTTTTACTACTAACTGCTTCTTTTGTTGCATGGTAAACTCTATAGGTGCCAACCCTGTAGTCAAGAATTCTACAATGTATTTGTAATAATCATCTGCGATCTGGATGGAAAATAACTGTGCGTTAGGTAGGTTGTCTTCAAGATTTGTAAGTTCTTCGCCTCATTCAATTCTTGAAAGATGGTCCGGTCCTAGGTTCAGTCTTCCTGGCTTAACAATAATTTCAAAGTCATACTCTTGAAAGAGGAGCAACCATCTGCATATTCTCCCCCCTAACACTGGCTTATTGACCAAGTACTTCAGAGTTGAATGGTCAGTGTACATGGAGAAGTGCACACATAAAAAATAGTGTTTGAACTTTTGCAGTGCGTATACCATAGCTAGACCTTCTCTTTCTATGGTTGTGTAATTTTATTTTATTTTTATTTTTTTATTTTTTATTTTTTATTTTTTATTTTATTTTATTTTATTTTTTTATTTTTTATTTTTTATTTTTTATTTTTATTTTTATTTTATTTTTATTTTTTTATTTTTTATTTTTTATTTTTATTTTTTATTTATTTATTTATTTATTTATTTTTTATTTTTATTTTTATTTTTATTTTTATTTTTTCTGTTGAAGACAGTTTTCTGCTTGAAAATGCAATAGGGTGATCAATGCCTCCTTCACCTGGTTGAGCGACCATGATCCCCAATTCTATAGATGAAGCATCAACATGTACATGAAATGGTTTATTCCAATCTGGAAAAACGAGAATAGGCGCAGTGACCATTTTCTCTTTTAATGTATCCAATCCTTTCTGACAGTCTTCGGTCCATAAGAACTTCGCTTCTTTCTTCATAAGTTTCTCCATCGGTGCGCTTATCTACGCATAACTCTTGATGAACTTTCTATAGTATCCTGTATGTCCTAGTGTGCTGCAAAGTTGCTTTACTGAATTTGGTGCTGGTAGATTCACAATAACTGCGATTTTTGTTGGATCAACCATCAGACCTTGCTTACATACAATGTGTCCTAGTAGAATTCCATAGGGAACACAAAAACCACTTTTCTTCAAGTTCAATGATATTTGATGTTGTCTACACTTTGCTAACATCATTATGAGGTTTTCATAATGGTTTTTTATTAAACCAAATACAGTCCAATAATCAAAGTATACTTTGAGGAACTTATGGATAAAATCCTTGAATGCAGCAACAACAACTCCTGAAAATATAGCAGGTGCATTCTTCAAACCAAATGGCATAACTGTGTATTGGAATGATCCCCATTCAATAGAAAATGTAGTTTTATGTCTGTCTGCTTAGTCAATTATGATCTAATGGTATCTAGAGAATCCATCAGCGAAGCAGTAGGCCTCATTTCCTCCAACATTGTCTAGTACTTCGTCTGTGAATGGAGTAGGAAGTGGGTCATGTAGCGAAGCATCATTGAGCTTCCCGAGGTCTATGCAGATTCTAATTTCCCATTTTGTTTTCTTATCCTGGATAACCATAGGGCTTATCCATTCCGATTCTTTGATAGGCTCAATGATTCCTGCATCAAGCATCTTATCGAGCTCTGCCTTCACTCTTTCCTTGTATATAGGATTTAGTCGGTAAGATCTCTTATTAATGGGATTCACAACTAGCTTGAGAGGTATCTTCATGAATCCCAAGTCGCCCAAAATTCCCTTCATTTCGGAGAACTTTGTTGGAAACAAATCCTCATACTCACGCAGAAGGTCTGCAATCTGTGCGACTATTTCTTCATCTCAGTAATACACGATAGATGTGAACTTTGGCTCTTCACTTGTGCCAATGTTAAATTTTCTTGTTTTGACAGGGCTGCTTAGATCTGGAATTTCTAATGGAGGTCCCTCTACATCGCGTGCTCCCTTTGATTCAGGTATATTTATATTGCGCGGGTCTTCATCATCGCTTCCCTCTTCTTCTTGATCCAAAGTGAAGTTGTAACATTCAAGGGCATGTTATATCTGTCTTTCCCATTTTGGTTGTTGATAAACATGTATTTATATGTCTCTGGATATCTTCTCTTTGATAATCCACAGAGCCACATTTATGCTTGGACAGTCATCTTCGAAGATGAAAGTTCATTGGAAGTTCGCAGTCATGATAGATCAGTCTATTGTTCCTCTTCGAAGCTCTGCATCTGTATACCAGTTCTTCGGGATCTGCTCTAATGTGTGTACAAATAGATGGACCCATTTTGTTTGACTTCTGTGTTCCCATGTTTTTGAACAAATCTCTATGTGATCTCTTGGATTCATTTGTCCATTATACTTTAATAGTGTTAGCGCAACTTGCTCTGTGAATCCGAGTTCCATCATGTGTTTGCACTGTTCCCTTTTTTTAGATTGTCCTTATGTGCAGACCACCATATAGTAGGTGTAGCGCACATTTCTGAATCTAATGCTGACAACTTATATTCATCTGGAATCACAGTATATTCTTGAAAAAATGCATGAATGCTATTTAATCCATTATAGGTAGAGATTGGACTTATCTCTGCTCCAACCCAACGTAGTGATTTTGTGATCTACGTACATCACCTGGTAGATACTTCGTGCATTCTGCTTTTCCAATTCTCCAATCTCACGTTGGAGTCTGATATGCAAGAGCTGTCGCAGCACCAACTAAGCGTTTCATCAGCTGTAGGATGGATGTAGTCGGCCTGATTTGCAGTCATCTTGTAGATGCGATCAAGGTCTTGCGCTCTGCATTCTTCTTGTATTGGTTCACTGTATCTTGGTCCTTGTGAAGGGTCCAAGGGTGCGATGACCCTAATATCTTGTCCTTCAAATATCATCTGTTTCTTCTTCAAATTGATAATCACGAGGTTATCCATCGCCCAGTCTATCCCCAGTAATGTAGGATATGGGTTACTATCATCGATGATCTCAATAACCTTGAAGTCTCTGAACTTCTTACTCCAACAATGTCCACAAGTACATTCGAGATTCTTCCAAAGGGAATAAATTTCTAGTGATTAGATAGTCTTAATTGGATAGGTGACCATGATAACCTTGGAGTTCCGTCTGTTCTCATGTCTGCTTGGTCAAGACATTCACTTCTGATCCCAAGTCAAGGATGATCTGGTCCATTTCATAGTCTCCAATCTGTGCACTTAGCCTCATTTCTCGTCCTGCTCTCTTATGGATTTTTATATGGTGAACTACGCTATGGATAGTACTCGTGCAATTGCATTGTTCATAGTGGTTTAGTAAGTTTTTCAATTCCACCATGGAATCTTCGCTTTTTAGTAACTTCATACAGCTTTGTAGGAACTGTGCAACATAAGTCACTGTTTTTGCTGCGGTACATGTTTTATCATATGCTGCTAGCATATCCTTCGTATGCGCTATTTCACTTCGCAGTTTAATTCTTGGTGTCACAAGCTCTGGTTCTTTGAAGGTCTCCCTTGCTTCTGCGAAGAATTCTTTGTTTCTGTCGAGATTGAAAGCAGGTGCTTTCCCAATTTCTTTTCTTATCTAGACTCCTTCAGTAGGTGTCTTCTTAGCTTGGTGGTCTTCATAATTCAAGGCTTCTGGTTCTTTATCTCTTCCTGTTGTAGCGCCACTTTGTGTCATGACATTAATGTTTGGATCTCTAGTTATTTTCTCTGCTGCGGTCGTTTGTATGTTTGGGTTCTTCACTTATTATCTCCTCTCTTGCATCTTTGCTTGTAAAATTGGGCATGCCTCAATGACATGATCAAAATACTTACAGTAATTACAGGTAGTACTAGCATTTTTGCAGTCTCTGGATAAATGTCCTGGTTGAGCACAGTTATAACATATGATCTGACCTCTTCCTCTTCCTTGGCCAGTATTTCTTCCTCTTCCTCGGAATCCACCACGTCCTCTATATGCGCCTTGGTCATACTGCGCATCATCATTGTGCTGTGGTGTTTCTTATTGAACCCGGTAAACGACATGCTTTATTTTCATCATTAGTCATAGGCTCTACAATTGGAATCATCATGGCCAACTGATTTACAGAATGTGCAGTATAAATTCTTTGGTGTTCAGACATACTTTTGAATCAAATAACAATCTTCTGGGTGATGTCCTCTACATCGGAAAATTTCACACCATGGTACTTGATGCTGATTTAGTGGATTTGGTGCTCCACTATCGAGGTAATATTTGAATTCTAGGGAGTGTTCTTTCGGGTGGCCTTCTCCCTTGCACTACACCAAACCTCTTCTCGGATTTCCTTTCCTTTCTTCATGTCTTGCAATTGTAATGTGAGGTTTGCGAGCTGGGTTTGTATCTGGACCATGCCTGCACTTGTTTCTCCTATGGTTGAGGCTTCTAGCTTCATGGCAATTTCCAAGGCTTCTATCTGTGAAGCCACCTTCTGTTACATAAACGATAGTCTGATATGTGGAAACAACGCAACTATGAATCACTTTTGGTGCTGTTGCGGTGCTATGTCAAAGATTACTTGATATAGCAATGCTTTGAACTTCTTGTCAAATTACTATACCGATTCAGTCGTTTTCTGCTTAATTTCCTTGAGCTCTTTGATACATTGTGATTCTGATTTGGGTTTCTTGAATTCTCTCAGGAGGGCAGCCTTGATATCCAGTAGGGTCCTATTCTATCCAACAGAATATTTCATAAACCAGTTCAAGGCTCTGTCCCTGAATGTAGTGACGAGCTATGCTTGTTTAACAACATCACCCTAGACTTGCTTAACATTCCACATGGCTTCACACAAAAACCAATGTTGCTCAGGGTCTTCTAGACCCGTTCCTTTGAATATCGGCAGTTTTATGTCATCTGTCATTCTCCTTCTAGGAGGCGCATTATTCTGTGATGTGTTAGGAATACTATTGCTCAGAATGTTCTAAGTAATCACTCATGCAGTGTTACTACTACTAATGTTCTGAGGGTTAGCAGTATTGTCAACTGGAGGTTTCTGTGGAGTGATGGGTTGATAGGTAGCTCCTGGAGGTTCTGTCTGGCTATCCGGCTCAACTTGTAACTTAGTTTCTATGCGAAGTTTATGTTCACTAGACCTTTTTTCTGCACTAGACTTGTATCTTTTCCCACTTCTTAATGTATGAATGCGTTCTTCTGTATCACTGTCGTTAGCTCTGAACATTACAGACTTAAAACTTCTAGGTATCTTACTGCAATCTTAAAACACCTTTCTCTACTAACAAAATTTTAATGTATATGCTTAAATTTTTCAGGTACTTACCTCTTAATCCTTTGAAGAAATCTGCCTTTGCTGCGCCATAACACTTCAACATGTCCACAACGAACTCTGTAACGTAGCCTTCTAATATGCTATCCAACCAGAATTCTACTGCTCTTGAGATCAAGCTATCGACCGCTTTAAGCCTCTGAATGATATCTGGAGTCCACACCATAGATTCTCCTCTCTGATAGCAAGTTTTCTGTTCTACTAGTCTCAACAACCACTCGTATAGATCGTTGTTGAAGGATGCGAAGAAAATTTCATAAATATCAAAATATAGGTATCTTTGCAACCATTCTTCGTCAGAGAAACACGGATGTTTGTTCTCCTTTCTTGCAAAATCCTTCTCTGTATTGTCTACCCAGTTCTATATTTCTGTCCTCCTGGGATTCCAATATTCTTAACACATCACCAATTCAAGCGCGGTAATGGAACCATTTGTTGGCTCGTATTCTCGATCTTTATCTTTTCAAGATTGACCCAGGTTTTGTGTGGTTCAAGGAACCAACAAAACCCCTTTTCACCGTCCCTTTTGGCAACATTCTGTTAGCAAACTGAGGTTTCACTCGAGGTAGAGTTATGGGCAGCTTGCGAAATCAAGTTTCCACAACTGGGTGATGCGCGGTTCGGATGGGCTGCGATGCAGAGATTCTGCTCTTTCGGTTCTCTGACTAGCAAGCAACGCACTACAGGATTTGTGCTGTAGAAAAACCAAGTATGCAAGGTAGCTGCACTACCTAGGACTGCGCGACTGGACACTTAGATGCTTCCAACATTTGTAAGATTTGTGCAACTCTGTAACTTATGATTTTATCCATACACATTACTTAAATCACTTTGCATCTAATGCCTTCAGAAATGAAATATGCATACATTCACAAGCATCTACCGCCTGTATATCTGACTTAGAGCCAGATTACTTAGACTTTAATCTTGTCATTCACATTCCAGAAATATAGACAAGGACACAAATATGAAAGAATACATGTGCATAAGAAAATATAACATCATAAGCAACTAACAAATTCACATATATCTCATCACACAACACATGATTTAACGTGGTTCACCCCTAGGGTGGGAGCTACGTCCACAGGAACTGTTGTTTATTATAAATGGGAAGGGTTCAACATTTCTAGTTTGCGCACTCAACTGCATACTCTCTTCTCTCTTCAATGGGTCTCTGCGAGCACAGTTGCAGAACCTCTTTACAATGGTCTCTCAAAAGAGATCAACAAAGCAATTAGAGATTATTGTATCAATACCAAATCCCACATAAATCAACCCTTTTCCTTACAAAAGATGCCCCTTTTATAGATTGTGCCCTTAGGTCACGTCTTTACAATCATGGCGGGCTAAAGAAAACCCTATAGTACCCAAAATGGTGCGGTTACCCCACTAACTAGATCTGTTAGGCTATGATAGAGACTTCATCACCGTGGCCATCCTTATGCGTTGTCTCTGTCTTCTGGAATCTTTTGGCTGCATGTGGTCACGTTGATTTCAGCTCCTTTGTTGAGCGCATGCCAATGGTTCGCTTTCATCTCGCTGTTCCTTTTCTAACAGTTTTATGCGCCCGGTTCACTTAGTGCTGCCTATGCTTGTGTGACCAATCGCTTTCCTCCTTCGCCACTCCTTACCCACCTCCCGTGGATCTCAGAGCATCTTACCCAAAATATATCTCCGATCGATCTTAACGGAACTTATATCATTTTCTGTCCGAAATTATTCCATGATGGATCTTCACGGAGCTGGCACTTCGCAGCATTGGATCTTCACAGCATTGTAAATTCTACTTTTCCGACGCTGTGCTACGCTGTAACTTCATAGCTCCAAAACTTCCTTATCCAAAAATGACTTAACTTGGGCCATGCCCAACATTCCCTTCTTAGTAAGATCTGTCAATGGAGATGTCATCTTTGAAAATCCTTTGACAAAATTTCGGTAGTAAGTGCATATTCCAATGAACCCTCTCAATTTAGTGAGATTTTAGGACTTGGCCAATCCAAAATGGTTTGGATCTTCTCCATGTGAACCTTAACTCCTTCTTTCCCAATCACATGACCAAGATATTAAATATCAGTCATTCCAAACTTGGATTTGGATAGTTTTGCATAGAAGGACTAATCTACCAAGATTGTTAGTACAACATCCAAATGGTGCAAATGCTCCTCCCAAGTTCTACTATAGATTAGGATATCATCAAAGAAAACACAAACAAACTTACAAATATTCCTGCTAAACATTCTATTCATGCAAGATTGAAAAGTTGCAGGTGCATTAGTTAGGCCAAAAGGCATAACCAGGAACTCAAAGTGCCCATGATGACACCAGAAAGCTGTCTTCTGAATGTCCTCCTCCCGCATACTGATTTGATGGTAACTAGAGAGAAGGTCAATATTTGAAAAGTATTTGGATCCATGTAGTTCATCCATCATATCATCATTCCTTGGGATATGATATCTATTCTTGATAGTCTTCTTGTTGAGAGCTCTGTAGTCTATGCACATGCGCATGGTCCCGTATTTCTTCTTCACAAGGACTACAAATGATGCAAAATGACTTGATTTTGGTCTAATGAATCCCAAGTCATTCAGTTCCTTGATGGTTCACTCTATATCAACCTTGAATTTTAAGGATGGAATTTGATAGGTGATGTGCCTATATCCAACTCAATTATATGCTCCACTCCTCTATTAGCTGGCCTACCATGAGGAAGGTCCCCAAATACCCTCTTATGCTTTTGGAGCAATTTATGAATGTCTTCTAGATATTGTGCTACTTATAAGGATATGCTTAGTAGTGATTAGGAAATCTACATCCCACTCAATGTCTCCATGCCTTAATAGGGACCTCATACTATGTGCACTCACCACTTGCTTTGGGTAGGTGTTGATTCCTCTCAACACTACCTCCTTTCCACCTTCACCTTCGAATTCCATATCAGGAACTTGGTAGCCTATTGTGTGCTTCAAAATGGAATACAACCATTGTACTCCCAAAACCATGTTAATATCAGCTACATTCACAACATAAAATATATTTGTAATAGTGTGATATCCTATAGTGATTTTCAATTTAGGAATCCATCTAGAACAATCCATAGATTGATTACCTGGAATGATACTAGTAAAGCCTCCAAATTTCTCAGTAGGTAGCATTCTTCTTTCAACCAAATATGAATAAATGAAGTTATGTGTTTCAACTCCATCCACTAATACAATGATTGATTTCCCTTGAACCACTCCTTTGAATCTAAGAGTGTGGAAGCAAGGTACTCCTGACAATACTACAATTTTTATAACCTCGAGAGTGTGTTCTTCTTCCGTAGTGTCATAGGCCACTTAAGAATCTGCTAGGGCCTCTGCTTCTTCCTCCTCAGCTTCAATCTCTGAATAAACTTCAATATAGTGTGATTTTCCCTTAGCACACATATGTCCTGGAACCCATGGTTCCTGACAGGTGAAACACAAATTCCTCCTTCTCAATTCATCTTGATCTTTGGATTAATTTTCCTTCTTGAAATTCCTAGAAGGAATATTCATGGGTGGCCTTTGATTCTTGAATTGAGCAGGAACAATAGTTCTAAGAGTAAATATTGTCCTTGGAATAGAATCTCGCAAATCCCTTGTTCTAATCAATGCATCTTGCAAGGAAGATGGTCTGTAGGCATTCCCCAAACCTTTCAAAGGTTCTGCTAATCCTTCAATGAATAATAGGATCAAGTGGGATTATGAGATATCAGTGACCATCACAGCTAATTTTTGAAACTCAGAGATGTAGGCTTCATGAGTTCCAGTCTGCTTCATATGTGCTAGTTCTTTGAAATTGATTTAAGGGATCTCTTCTTTCGAACCTTTCAACCAATCTTCTTGTGAACTCTTCATAAGTGGTCACTTGATCATGTCCACGTGTCTTCATGCCATGATACCACCAATAATTGGCTTCACCATCTAAGTGTAGAGTAACAAAATTGATATCATCTCTCTTAGCCATTGGATTCAATTGAAAATAGGTATCTAGCTTTTGAATCTAAGAACTAGTAGTGTGAAAATCCTCACAGCAGATCTAAGAGATGATGTATACCTCACAAGAGAATAATTATGATTAAGTAGGAAAATAGAAGAAGAGTGGTCAATGCAGTGTAATGAGAAACATAATAATAATACCGTAGAACTCGGATAGAAGCAAAATAACTTCACACACACTAATTAATTAATCACAATATGGACAAATAAATAGTACAATGCATGAGGATTCGAATGCCTAAGGTGGAAATTCGAATTAGCCTTCATGGAGTGATCAAAAGATCACTGGAGTGTCATCGGAGCACATCTAGTAGTCTATCTCATCATCAGTGGAGTCATCAATGCACAAGTAACTGTCAACCGTCAGTCAAACTGAGTCTAACTAAGTGTGGTAGGTGTAACTAAGTGTAACTGGCACATGGAGACACTAACTGAATGAAGGAGGCTTAGTGGAGGGCGCATGAGGAGCTAACTGAAGTCAAAACAGGCATTTAAGTTTCACTGGAGGTCCATCGGAGTGATACAGTTAGTTGAGAGTCAGTCTAGCCTTAAATCAAGGAGAGAACTGAAAATAACTTAAGATAACTGAATGGGAGGTAAGGAAGGGCGCCTTTCTCATGCAGTAGGTGAAATGAGGGTGCACTAATCTCTAGGAGGGATGAAATTGAGTGGAAAGAAGCTTCGAGGGCTAGCTAACTGAGGGCTAGGTGTTGGGATTGATGACTGGGATGCATGCAAACCCTAAATAATGCATGCAAACCCTAAAAGTGCATGCATGACTGAAAATGCAAAGGATAAAAATGCTAGTAGGACTATGATGCAGTATAGGAATATCCTAACAAGTAGTGCACTTTTGTGAGCCATCAAAGTAAGGAAATGAAATATTACCAATAGCATTTTTAAACTCATAATTCTAATTTGGCATCCAAAAAATTCCTCTTGAATTGGTCTTGTACTGAATATCATAGAAATATTTGAATGGCAAGGCTCTTCTACATTCTTCCTTCAGTGTAAGGTACTCAACATACTTATCCTCCCATGAAGCAAGACCTTCATTTCGAACCTTAGGTTCCTCCCTTTGTTCTTTAGTAAATTTGGGAATAGTGGGCCTTGATTTGTACTGAGACTCCATATTGAATTCATTAGGGCGATTGTGAGGCCCAATTATTGAGAAAATAGAACCACCACTGATCTTCCTTTCACCATGTTGGGAACCATTGCTGCTCCCCTCTGCATTTTTGTTTCCTAGCTGCTGAGCTAAGAATTCTCTAGTATCTTTTCCTGATTGGAAAATTTTGTGAGATATTTCCTATAAAACTTTCATCATGATTTGCACAAAGAGTTTTAACTCATCTTTCTCTTCATTGTGATACATCTCTGATTCTCTTTGTAACTTGCCTTCAATACAATTGACTTCTTCTCCTCCTTCCTCTGTCAAAGGATCTTTCTTCTTGGGATTTGAATGTATTTTGGAACTCATAGAAAAATTACAAGAATAGGTTCATATGACCATGATCTGATACCATGGTAATGCACCAATCACATCTGATGATACACTAACTGACTTCCCTTCAAGACTTAAGGAAAACAATGAAACAAATGACTTGGCTGGATGTAGGAATGCAAACCCAAACAATTATGGAAGGGATGATGATCATTCCAACTTATTGAACCTTTACACAATGTACTCCAACCATTATGTTTTTGAACATCAGCGAGGATGAAGTCTACTCCAAGGATCCTGGGCACCCCATCATATGCAAACTAGAACTTCAACTATGCACTGCCTGAGAGACAATGTCTAGGTATTTTGACTTAGGAGGGATAAATAAAATTAAAGGACATTCAATTATTAGTCTAGGTTCACTCCAACAAGTTTTTTAAATTTCTAAGGAGGTTTAACAACTATAAAAGAAAAATTTCCTTCTAGTATTGCACAACTAGACCAAATTCAGGAATTTCCAAACAATCAAAGAGGCTCACGAATTTATGATTTTAATATTGGAATGATATAGTTGGAATATTAATTAACATTAGAAACATAAAAAACTTGATTTGTTCTGATAGTCATTCATTTATAAAACAAGTACTGGAAACTAGCTTATTTTCGTAGAAAACTAGAATAGGTGCAAGAAGGAGGTATTGGAATCAAATTTTTATTTAATAAAACTTTAGAATTGAAATAAGAGGTTCCTTCTTACAGTCATATCAGCCATCAATAGTTTATTTACTCATCATATAGTTCTTAGGAAAGAGTTACATCAAGAACAAGTTATTCCATTAAGAAAGACTAGGAAAATAATCATAAATCTGCATGGAAAGCTATCAAATATTTGTCATAAACTCGCACTCCACTGGATCAGACTTCAGGACCTGCAATAAACTCATTGAAAATTGCTGACTTCCATCATCCTCTCACAGAAAGCATGGGCACATCTCCTAGCTTGGACTAGGGGCACATCTCCCGAGTCACAGAGGCACAAATGTACTCAATTCAATTATCTAACTGTCAAAAGATGTGATAGTGGTGCAATCTCCTTATTTTATAGATGAAATATGAATTGATGATGTAATGTCCCCTTCGCCCATCATCAAATGCAGGGAAGGAAACATTAACAACATACCGGGCTTTTGTAAACTTAGCCCCACATATTTTTACTCATAAAATATATAACAATTAAAACTTCTCTATACAGGTGTAACTTCAATAAAACACAGCGGAATTCAACATAACAACACACTTAATCACAAACAGAAGATGATTCCATATGCAGGGATTCAATCCCATTCTTATGCTATGCATAGACTTCATTACAATATCAATCACGTGAATAAATAACATTCAGATTAGCACATTACAGAACACAGAATATATATATATATATATAAATTAAACCACATAGAGCACTTATCTTGCAACGCAATGTCCAACGACTGGCTACATGAGAGCAACGTTCCACCCAACCATAGATCTCTGTCCATCCTGTATTCTTTCAGCTGAGAGATCACCCCCGAGCTGGGCTGTGTATCCACTAAGGAGGAACTAGATGGCTCACTCATAGTCAGGGTTTCACTCAAACAGCCATGCTAAGCCAACACACAGTTGGGTTTTTCAAGCATGCAATAGGAGATGGAGGAGGATGCTAGTCCACTGAGCTCAATCCCAGAGCCACATAAACTTCAAGCTAGACTCAACAATCCCATCCTCTGTTCATACATTCACAACTAGATTTCTCACAACTCTGTCACAAACAATCCCAAATCCGTCACTGATTTTCTGGGCTATCCAAACTGGGTTTTCCCATGGATTTTGGGGTAGCCAATGCTCCCAAATTTGCCCCAAGGCTCATACCAACGGATCCCCCATTGGATTTCACTGTCCAATATTCAATCTGGGTGTTTTTGGCTTCCCAAAACGTGGGTTCATTCCAAGTCGCGATTTCTCGTTTTCTCACTCATGGGAGCTCGTTTTTGGGTGGAGAATGATGAAGGGTTCTTTCCCCATGGAATGGGGATGAGAATGAAGCAACCTACCAAGAGTTTGAGTGACTTCTTGTACAAGAAACAGAGCCCATACCTACCCATACGAATTTCAGGGCTGCCCATGCTCTATTGAAGCCATGGGCTGACACCTCAACCACTTTCTTACAACAAGAATAAATGTCATCTAGAAAAGTCAAATGGGTTCTCATAATGACATATGGCAACCTATGGTTCACTCCCATAGCCCCCTCACCACTCCCTAGTGGATACACGTGGCCCCTTCTCATTCGTTGCCTCCATAGCCAGTTTTGGTATTTTATATTGCATGATGTTTATTTACATTCTATTACAATTTCCATGGCTTAAGAGCACATGGTATCAAAATATCAAATACTTGCCCTTTAAATAAAATTCGGGCTTTCACTAGCGGGGCCTTGGCCTTGAGCTCCATGCTAGGAAAACTTACATCACATGTACACATAATTTACATTAAAGGCTAATATATCCTAAGGGTCGAATTGGGGGTATTACAGATGAGAAAGTCTCCTAGGCTAATGAGCCCTCAGGGATGGATAAGGAAATCTTTCTTTCATCCTTTTATCCTTTTTTGCTTTGCTTTTCGAGTGTTTTTTCTTGCTTTTATGCCTTATCCAACTTTTCTACCTTATCCTGCTTTTCTGTATTTATCATGCTTTCTGCTTTTATGCTGCTTTTTGCTTTATGCTACTTTTCCTAAGTTTTGCTTCCTTTATGCTTTGTGCTATCTTTTCTTTCCTTTTTCTTGATTTTCTAGCTTTGGATACTTTCACCTATATTTGATTGCAATTCACCTCTTGGTCAACCTTATCCTTTAAGGCGCACTTGTGGAGCATTATCCACTTTATTTAAATATAAAAATAACTATTTAATGAAAAATAATTCTCATCAAGTGCATATCAAACTTTAGGAAAAATAAACCAACACCTCGTAATTAATTAAATGCTTGAACTTTCAAAATTAACCCCAAGTAAATGAAGTTTTCTCCTCAACTCAAGGGATTGATTGGGTTAGGAACTCAATCCAATGACCATCAATGAGGGGACATGACAAGTTTCATCAACAACCACTACTTGGATACCTTTCGAAAGTTGAACCATTAAAGTTTGTAGAGCAGTGCATGTACACTTCATCTCCTGCAAAAAAAGAACAACAGGTTTGTCCTGAAGGATTTTCATTTTGATCATTCTATGCTTGGATAGGCCATTTATACCCCAAACATTCCAAGATATAAGATTAATTGGAGACTGGGGTTGAGGGTAGGGAAGAGTTACTCTGTTAACTGGGCATACTTCCCTGAATCAAACAACCTAGTTTTGAGTGAGTTGATTCTCTGCAGGTTTGTTTTGCGGCCACACTTTTTGTTGTCCTTGTGGGTTCTTTGATTTTCCTTCTGGGGCGTGTTTTGGACAGCTAGCTTGCTGGTGGACCTAGCTTTGGATAATTCCTCCTTAAATAGGTGAATCTTCTTGGGGGAAATGGAATTGTAACCTTTGCGAGTGAATGCATCGTCCAACCCAAGAAGATCCAACTCCCCAATATCCTTATCTCTCATTTACTCATCCATAAATATGTTAGGGCCATGATCAACATTTCTCTATGTATGAATTTTCTCCGGGGAATTGGTGCTTGGGGTTGAGTCTTTCGAAAAGATTGTATCATTTTAACCCCACCATGCAAGTTTGTCTCTAGTTCTGCACCTTGTTCTAGATTCATCTCTAAGTGAGGCTTCTTGGCCTTCGGTTTCTCCTCATGAACAACAAAGATAATTTCCTCTGGTTTCCCATCCAAGGCTCCAAAGCTATTAATGGTAGAGGGGACATTCTTTTTGTCTGCAACTGGAGGATTTAGGGGGTGCTGACGTTTCTTGATGGATTTCTGGAAACCCTCATCATCTGTAGCATCTGATTGCCACATAACATTATTGAGGTTATTTAGCGGACAATACTTGTATAAATGAACATGCTCATGGCACTTCCTGCAGCAGAAGGGAACATGTTCATAATCCAGTGGTTGAATCCACTCATAGTCATCATGCATATGACAAACTGAATTTGGAAGGGTTTTGGCAATGTGCATGTAGACATAGATTGTCACATATGAGGTGAACTTGTTGTGCTTTGTTTGATCTACAATTTTAACGAAACTACCCAGAGAATTCCCTATATCTTGAAGTGTTTCCTCATCCCATTATTCCTAAGGTTGTTAACAATCAAATTAAAACCCTTAACAAAGTGAAGGCAAAAGCATAGTTTTACTATGCACCCACATGAAGATAGAAGACAAGTACATAAGAGAACAATCCTCTTTGATCTAATCACTACTTCCACAACTGGAAGGATTGAGTAAAGAAAGAAGGATCCTAAAGAGACAAGGTTTAGTGATTGAACTGCTCAATTGAAGGCTCAAATATAGTCTCCATCAGTCAACAGTGAGAAGAAATGCACAAAAGTGCATTCATTGTACTTGAATATGCTAAAGTTGTGATAAAAGCGTTAAAATACTATGGAAAGTGGGTTTTTGAGAGAAAATAATAAAAAAACATGAAAATGGATAATCCCATATTGAAAAGAGAAACTTAAGATCCCATTTCCCAATGCTATAAAACAAAGGCATTTGGGGCATGGTAGAGGAAGGAAAATGAAGAGCAAAGGCATGCTAGAGAGATTTGGAGGATTGGAAAGCTCAACTTCTTCATCAAAATCAAGGGTGGAGAAAGGATAGCTCATGGCAAAGGAAGAAGGATGCATCTCAAGCTTCATGGTAGATATGTACTTTCTTCTCTAGCTTAATATGAAATTGATTCAAGTTTCCTTCCCTATGAGATGTGTTTATGATGGTTTTAAATATTGAGAAATGCTTGATAGTTGATTAAAGATCTTAGGAAATTTGTGTTAATTGTTTCATATCTGACATTGGAACTCACCATTTCATAGTAAGATAGCTTGTTTAATGTAGATCTAAGACTACCTTTAAAGCTATTATCAGATTGGCAACCATACTAGTTGAAATTTCTTGAAATAGTCTTCATATTTTTGTGTTCTAACCTTTCATATATCCTCCTAAATAGCCTTAAGATCCATTCATGAACTTATGTTTCAGGTCTAGAGGCCCTAAATCCACTCTTAAACTCCTAAAATCCTTCAAAACCGAGTTGAGATCTCAGATTTCCTTGCTTTGGAAGGTTGGCGCACTCCCTCTGTGTACGAAGAGCTCCCAAGGTCCCCTGGCTCACCTTGTACACTACTAAGCTGCGCCATTGGCTCACTTTCCTAGTGTACAACCTGCGCTTGACCCCTGATGGCGCTATGCTATGTTATGGAAACTTTGCCGCCCGGGTTTTCGAGTTTTGGAAGCATAGTTCTTCACCCTTGTCTTAATTTTTGTGATTTTTTATTTATGGATGGGCTTAGGAACCCCTTATATCAGAGTTTCAACCTCATTTGGATCCTCCTTTGCTCAAGATTTGGAAGATTTTTAAAGAATTATAAAGTTTTCTTGTTTCAAATTTGCAAAAATGGCTAGAACTAGTTTTGAGATTTTACTGTTTTAGGGCCACTTTTAGGCTTCATTTTTGTACTTGCAGACCTAAACATTGATTTAATACATGTTAAGATCAGTTTACCACTAATTTTTGAGAAATTTGGGAGGGTTTGGATTGAGATTTTCAGATTTGGGATTTCTATCCAAAAACCTTTAAAAATGGCTTAAATTGACATTTCTTTCATTTTTTTCTTACATATTGTGGTAGATCCATTTGCTTAAGGCCATCTTTTACTTTTATATCCCTGATTAGATAATATTAGGACTGATATTTAAATCATTTTGATTAATTTCATAGTTTGCAAATAGTGAAAATTGGAAAAAACATAAAAATTTGTGTAAAGAATCTTAAGGCCCTTTAAATTTTGAGTCTCATAAACTTGCACATCTGAAACATGAAACCAAATCTCAGTTCTAACATTTGAAAAGATAATCTGAACTCATTTGCATTGAAAAATAAATTTTTTTTTAACATCACACTTTGAGTTATTTTGAAAACAATTTTCTTCCAAAAACAAACACAAGCTTTTACTAGTCAAATTTTGTTTTGGTTTTACAAGTATTTTCATTATACTCTTGCACAATTAGAGGAAGTTGTAGCTTTCGATCTCAATTTTCTTGTGATAAGTTGTGTCTGAGCCACCGTATCCTCTTCACTTGGGCCTTTGTGTGATCTTGTGAATGTGAAAGTGGATCTCAAGTGTAATAGTTTAGGATTTGATTTTTCAAGCATCTTATTTCCGAGCCACTGTATTCTCTTCACTTGGGCCTTTGTGCGACCTTGTGAATGAGAAAGTGGATATCAAGTGTAACAGTATAGGATTTTATTTTTCAAGCATTGTTCTTTTGAGCCATCATATCCTCTTCACTTGGGCCTTCGTGCAATCTTGTGAATGAGAAAATGGATCTCAAGTTTAACAGTTTAGAATTTAATTCATAAGCATTCCAAAGGGCTCTGCGTATCCTCTTTGCTTGCACTTTTGGGTGGCCCTGCAAATGAGAAACAAATATCTCCCGTGTAATAGAATTAGATTCATTTTCACTTGAGATATTTGTTTGGTTTACATTGATCTTTGAAATCAATTATTATCCATATTTCAAAAGAACTGTGCATGAAAATACAAAATCTACCATAACATTTTGCATGTTTGAAAAACACACATGAACCTCTAACCTTTCATTAGTTTAGAACATTCATCAAATTGAAAGGTAGTATAGTGATCATATTGCATTGTATGGTTCATTTTTTTCAAGTAAAAACACCACTAGTTTCACTTCCACTCCTGAAACTAAGCAAACTACCCTTAAAATTGGCGCGTAATCTAAAATTGACCAACATTTGATTTTCATATCACCAACAAGATTAGGTTAGTGCCCTGGATTAGGTTTGGAGAGTTAACACTCCTGGGCAGCAAAAATTTTGAAACTAGCATTGATTACTGAGAGTTTAAATCCATTAGTAGCAAAAAACACTTGTCGGGAAAGCGCTTCTAAAACATGCGTTAAGCACGAGGTCAATCTGGATAAGTAAGGGTGGTTCCCCCCCTCTTGATTGTTTAGTAGGACATGAAATCATCAAGGATTTATATGTGAAGTGACAAGTGCTCAGGGTGACATCACTTTTCTAGAGTACCTGGTTATGAGAGTTGTCCTTGACTTACAACTGTTCTGCCCGACCGTTGATTATGAAGTGGTAACCTTAGTTGTTATTCCTAGGATATCACATAGGCTATTGTGAGTGGGGGACACTTGCAGTACCTGAGACAGACTTTGGAACTTTTATTCCTTGGGAGGGTGATTTGTTAGGAACCAACACTTGCACCCCTGGTGATTAAAGTTTATTGTAACTGTTTCTCATACCTTTGCTACTAGCAATTGCTTGAGGCTTGATATCCCTCAGCAGCTACTAGTTTCGGAAGGCCCTCCAATCCATCTTTTCGCTGAGCTTTGTCTCTTTGGAAATGTAGTGTGCTTGCTTGGATCTATAGGAATTTTTATTGTGTGGACACTTTTTATTTTTGTTGAGTCTAGACTGCCTTAGGATTGTTTGATTAAGAATATCATTTTAAACACATCCTTTTATCAAAATCTTAGAAGTGGCTACTCTCCCGATCCGCCAGTCATGGCGGCAGCGAGGTGAATCACTAGAAATTGAAGGCCCTGCTACATTGTAGAGATACATTGTAGAGATAGATACAGAAAACACATCCTAGTGACTTGGAAACAAAACTGATTTTAAACTCAATTAATATTACTCGAGAAGAACAACATCACACAAACCCTGAAAATTCATCGTCACATCACAAACTGAATAGAGACATACTTGATGATCTTACTCTAGTTGAAATTGCAACATTGAAAAATCACACAAATGCTCACGTAATTCCACCTTTGATGAGCCTCTTAGAACCACTTGTACTTACTATTCGTGAGTCACTGGGTGATATCAAACCTCTTTTTGAAAGTTTGAATGACATGCAAAATTCAATAAGTGACCCTATGGCTTCATCAGGAGCACAAGGGACTATGTCGTCGTAACATCAAATAGTTGCTGGAGGTAGCAATACTTCCAATTTGGCCTCTATATCAATCCCAACAGTTAGTATACTTGTTAGTAGCACAAGTTCAACTATCACTTCAGTGCTATTTGGTACAATTTTGGGTTCCAATCCCGGAAGTACATCTACTTCATTTGCAGGAATCCCTACTGAAGGTTGTGCCTTACCAAACATTGGTTTTCCATACGGTTCGGATAATTAAGGTCAAAACACACAAGGAGTAAACCAAAATCCTCTTGGTATGCCTAACACATGTCCGAATTCTACTTTTGGGGGAAACCCTTCACCATGGAATGGTCATATTCCTGGTGGAAGCAATGAATCATGGAACATTTATGCCAATTGGGAATATGCTCCTCGGATTAGTGGAAATGATCCAGGGGGGTATCCTCTGACTTATCCTAGCACAATTCTTAGGGGCAATCCACCTATCAACCCCATTTCTCAATGGAGTGGGGAGGTTTCAGGGAGTATCCAATCTTCTTGGAGCCCACCTTCGCAAGGAGGAAATAAACCTTGGAATGCTTATCTAAACCAAGGAAACAATCAATGGTTTGGTCAGATTTTGGAAAGTAACCAATCTTTTTGGGGCCTACCTCTGCAAGGGGGCAATCCATCCATCCATCTTGTTCCACCATGGAGTGGACAACATTCAGAAAGTAACCAATCATTTCATATTAAGCTAGAGAAGAAAGTACATATCTACCATGAAGCTTGAGATGCATCCTTCTTCCTTTTCCATGAGCTATCCTTTCTCCACCCTTGCTTTTGATGAATAAGTTGACCTTTCCAATCCTCCAAATCTCTCCATCATTCCTTTTCTCTTCATTTTTCTTCCTCTACCATGCCCCAAATGCCTTTGTTTTATAGCATTGGGAAATGGGCTCTTAAGTTTCTCTTTTCAATATGGGATTATCCCTTTTCATGTTTTTTGAATATTTTCTCTCAAAAACCCACTTTCCATTGTATTTTTAGGCTTTTATCACAACTTTAGCATATTCAAGTACAATTAATGCACTTTTGTGCATTTCTTCTCACTATTGATTGATGGAGACTAGACTTGAGCCTTCAATTGAGCAGTTCAATAACTGAACCTTGTCTCTTTAGGATCTTTCTTTCTTCACTCAATCCTTCCAGTTGTGGAAGTAGTGATTAGATCAGAGAGGGTTGTTCTCTTCTGTACTTGTCTTTGATCTTCATGTTGTGGGTGCATAGTAAAAATATACTTATGCCTTCACTTTGTTAAGGGTGTTAATTTGATTGTTAACAGAGGTAAGGAGTACATGTGTATCCATACAGGGGACCAAGGGAAGTCCTATTTGTATGGATTGAATCATTCCTTCCAGTTTCAAAGATCAATTCCGACAAAGTTGAAGAAATAGGGTCCTCTGTTTTTAACCTTGGATTTGTCTTCAAGGCGGTGGAATATAACTGTAAAATACGATAAAATTCATCTTCATCTTCATCTTCTCGTAGGAAAGCAATTTATATTTAATTTTCAATTCTATGGTTTTTCGAGGATTTTGCTAGGAATTATAATGAGATTTGGGTGAAAATATGCCATTTGGATTGTTTATACCCAAAAATAATGGTTAGAATAATAGCCAATGGATTGTTAATTTGGGAAATTTATGAGAAATTTTGGGAAATTGGCCTATAAAAGACAGTGTGTTTCACGGATGTTCAGGGACAGTCTTTACTCTACCTTTTTCAAGGTGAATTCAACTAAAAAATATGGAGCTTGAACAATGAAAGCTAAAATTTCATGTATTCAAATATATTTGGATTTTGAGTACTGGAAGTGTTGGAACCTAAGGTTGTTTAGGTTCATTGCACTCTTGGATATTCTGGAGACAGTCAATCGATATAATACAGTTGACTAGCAAATAAATTAACTGTATGCTCGACTGAGAGAGTTCAATACTCGACTCAGTGGTCGGTAAGACCAAGGTTGGAGTGAATACAACAAACAACTACACTTTGGGACGTTGCGTATTTTTTGGAAATGGTTAGAACCAATGACCACTGTTTGTGGACCAAATATTCCTCACATCTATGGAGTTCATGAGATATGGATACTCTAAAAGGATGACCCTATCGGTTGTGTTCATAAGATTGATTGTAAGATGCAAAGTATGCATTGTGATTTTTTGATCATGATGTGTTTTGCTTAAGTGTTGTAACAGTGTCTTTAGATGCCACCTTTCTTCTTGTAATATTGTTCCCTTCTGTCATCTATTTTCTATTCTATAATTCAAGGTAAAGAGGTTCCCCAACATGGTATCATAGCTATTGGTTTTGACCTAGCCATATTTTCTACAAATCACGCTAAGTCAGCTCTAGGTTTGATCAACTCTGGGATGAAGATTTGTTGATCGATACTTCTTCTTGAACTTTGATCAGATTTGTTTGATCAAAAGGATGACTTTCAAGGTAGAACCCGTTGTTCTTAATGGACATAATTATGCAATATGGTGAAAACCATGGAGATTTTTATTGAAGAGCAAAGTATTGTGGCAGTACACAAAGAATTTTATTGATGATCCGACGAATGTCGGTCCTAAATTTATCATTAATATAAAAAAGGGAAAATTTGTTTTTTTTAGCATGACCTACATTTAAAGGGAGATTTTATTTCACACAAGCGGCATGAAGTGCCCTCATGCCATCTGAACTAAGTGGAAGACTCTGTTAAAAAATGTAAATGAAGCTGTAGTTATGTAGATAGAGAAAGAGTTTATCTCTCTGGAACCTCTATCCTTTGACAGTATTGAGGACTATTTAGCTCACATCAAGGAGCTACAACTGAAATTGAGTGAATGTGGCAAGGATTTTATGAAGAAGGATGGACAACTCATTGCATTGATCTTGATGAACTTGAAGACACCATATGATGTCTTATGTTCCTCCTTTTGCGCCAATTGGATGTCACACAAGAAATATGGTAAGGATTTTACCTTTGATTCTTTCTATGATTTGTTGATTAAAGACCAACAAAAATTGCTTGAAGAAGGGAAGTTTAGAAGCAAATGCCAGGCTTTCTTAAAAACAGGGTAAAGTAAAATTCTAAAGATCATGGTTGACTGAATCATTGACCAAAATGTATAAACCACCCTACAAAAGAGTCTTCATCGATGAAAAATGATCGAAAAAAGAAGACCTATCGACATTATGGAAAAGTGGGACATGTTGAGAAGAACTATTGGAAGAAGATGAAGGATTTGGAAGAAAAGGTCAAGAACCTCGAGGATGATGCGTCGACTAGTCAGTTGATCAATCAAACTACTCAAAATTATACCTTCTATATAAGTACTTCTCAGGAATTACATGCCTGTACCACTCAAATAGAATTTATAGTCTATTCTGGATGCACTCAGTGTATGGCTAAAGATGCTTCTCTATTCTCATCCTTAAGTGGATCTCTAGAATGGAATATTTATGTAGCTGAAAACTATTCTCTCACTATTGCTGGAAGTGGAGATGATGAATGTTAGCATGGTTTAATATCGAATGTATATCAATTTCCTAGTCTAAGCGCTAATTTGTTTTTGGCCACTCTACTTATGCAGACTAAGAAGACTATGAATTTTTGGCCAGATCACTTTATCGTAAGGGATTGGAGGATGGGGGGGGAACTGTTGCTTTAAGGAATCTACATCCCAAAGACAGAATTTATAAGTTCTGTGATTCCTCCATACCGATTACACTGATGACAACAACTGCACTGACTGCACTCTTTGCACAAACTGACGACATAAGTCAAATAAGGCATGAACAAATTGGACATCTGAACTTTCGCAGTTTGAAGATGATGGTAAATCACAACATGGTTACTGGCATCCCAAAAATTGTTCCATCTGATGGAGTTTGTAGAGGATGTATGCTTGGAAAGCATCATCAGGCACCCTTTGATTCCAAGAAAGCATGTTGAGAATATAATTGACTAGAACTTGTTCACAATGATCTCTGTTGCATGAACAAACCATCAATAGTAGGTGCACAGTAGATTCTAACCTTTATTGATGATTTCTCTAGATTTACATGGGTATATTTCTTTAAGAATAAGATCAAGTGTTTGAAATATTTAAGGAATTTAGAGCATTACGTGAGAAGCAATGCAGTCCTCCCATTAAATGTTTGAGGTCAGAAAATGGTGGTTAATATGTGAGTAGATAGTTTGAAGAGTATCTCTTGTGAAATGGTATTTCTTGGCAGATATCTGTCCCTCACACCCCTCAGCAGAATGGAGTCACAGAGAGGAAGAATTGTACTTTGGTAGAAATGGCTAGGTGCCTACTACAGACCAAATATCTTCCAAAGTTCTGGGAAGAAGTTGTTTACTGATAAAAAATTATCTCCTAAACCTTGTACGGAATAAAGAAATCACTGAAATGACTCTAGTTGAGAAGTGGAATGGCAGGAAACCCTATGTCTGATTCCTAAGAAGTTTTGGATGTGTTTCTTGGGTGCATATAAGTGATAACTGTAGGAGGAAATTAGATGCGAAGAGGCATGGTTGCATCATGATGGGATACTATGATGAGTCAAAATACTATATATTATTTGATCCTATTAAATAATATATCATCTTAAGAAGAAGTGTGATCTTTGATGAAACAATTTCAGGTAATAAGCTGCTGAATTCCTCCTCTAGTCTCTTTCACAATTATCCATTTGAAATTCTTGAAGAATCGAGATCGACTGTACCCATCTATGGAGTTCAGACTAGAACGAAAAATTATGCTCTTGAGTTGACTGGTAGTTGGTATACCATGACTGGAGAAGTCGGCAACTCAAATTTATTGACTCATTCGATTGATGATAACAAACCTGAATCACCATCAGTGTGCTTAAATCGGTGGGATGTTAAGACGATTGAAGCTCTTGGATCGGATACTGGAGATGCTATCACTGGCGACAGAATTACAATCAGAAAAAATGTGGAAGCGATGCATTAATGGCATGTGTTCTTGACACCTGTGATCTTGAAACTTATGTTGATGCTCAAGGTGTGCTAGAATGAGAGAACACTATGTCTGCTAAAACTGATTCCTTGAAGAAAAATCAGACATGGAAACTTGTTCCCATACTGCAAGGTAAGAATGTCGTGAATTGTTAATGGGTTTATAAGACTATGTTTACTTTCAATGATTCTATTGAATGCCACAAGGCTCATTGTTTCTCCAAGGGATTCTCCTAGCAAGAAGGAAATCACTACACTGAAACCTTTGTTCCTATTGAAAAGATGAATTCTGTTCAACAAATCCTTTCTCTTTTTGCTTGTTTTGGATGGGAGCTTCATCAAATGGATGTTAAAAGTGATTCTCTTCATGGAGATATCACTGAAGAAATCTATATGGAGCAACCTCCTAAATTTGTGATAGATTCTGGTCTTGTTTGTCGACTTAAAATGTCGTTGTATGGTTTGAAACAAGCACCTCGTGCTTAGTATGAGAATATTCATTATTTCTTTGTCAATATTAGCTTCAAACATTGTGAATATAATCATAGTATTTATATATTACAAGTTCATGGTGATACTCTAATTGTGGCATTGTATGTTGATGATTTAGTCGTAGCTAGAAATAATGGTAAATTTGATTTTGGGTTTGAAGAAACAACTTGCAGATACATTTGAAATGACCGAACTTGGTCTATTGCATTTCTTTCTTGGAATTCAAATGTTGAAAATGGATGTGGTATCTTTCTTTCTCAACCTAAATATGCCTTGTATCTTTTGAAATGATTCAAAATGGAAGACTGTAAGTCTTGTGCTACACATTATCAATCAAGCATGAAGTTGTCAAAAGACTGTGACTCTCCACGAGTCGATGCCACTCTTTATCGACAGCTGGTTGGTATCCTGATTTAGTTAACTCACAATCAATTGAATATTTACTTTTCTATTAGTGTGGTCTCCTGGTTCATGCAGGATCCTTGAGAAATCCACTGGAAAGATGAAAAGCGAATAGTTCACTATATTAAGGGCACTTATAAGTTTGGTATTAAGTATTGTCATAGTACATAAATGTTGGTTGGGTTCATTGATTTCGACTGGAGAGGTGACATTGACAATTTCAAGTCCAATTTTGGCTATGTGTTTTGACTGAGTTCTGGACCCTTAGTTTGGTTGTGTAAGAAGCATAAGGTAGTCTCTCTTTCGACTACAAAAGCAGAGTATTGTGGCGCTGCCAATGCAAGTACATATGCAATTTCGATTTGTCAAATTCTTGACAAAATTGGGTTACATGTTCAAGCCTCAAATATTATTTACTATGATAATCAAAGTACTATTCAGGTTGCTAATAACCCTATTTCTCATAGCAAGACGAAGCATGTTGAACTTCGTGTTCATTATTTGAGACAATTGGTACAAGAAAATGTCGTCTCACTTGTTTATTGTAGGACAGATGATCAGGTGGCTGATATATTTATGAATCATTTACTAGGAGCTAAGTTTATATTGAAAATATAGGTTATGATTGGGATTCATAAAGCTGCAATTATGGGGGGATGTTCAGAGAACATAATTTCATCTCTTGAATCTCCAGAGCGTTGTGCTAATGGGGGGGTGTTGGAACCTAAGTTTTTGCAAGTTCATCATACTCTTGGATATTCTAGAGATAGTCAGTTGATAAACTATAGTCAACTTGAAAAGTAGTTAACTAGAGGCCTAACTGAGAGAGTAGAAGTATCAACTCAATGGTCGGTAAGACCATGGTCGGTGCAATCACAATAGATGACTACACTTTGGGACATTTCATATTTTTTGGAAATGGTTAGAACCAATGACCACTAGCATTTTTGAACCCAAAATCCGACGGCATATATGTACGATTTTCGACATCACGTTGTCGACCATTCGACAAGCTTCTCCTTTTTTAAAAGCCAGTTTCCATTCGACAGATATCCAACAACAATATGATCTCGTCGAATATTCGACATAGTCTTGTCGGATATCCAACCACAACTCTTTTAATATATACATGCCGAATATATGACACCCATTACTTTATAGGGTGTCAAATATCCGAGACCTATTACCTTAAGGGTGGTCGGATATCCGACAACAGGGTCGTCAGCTATCCGACACCCATTACTTTAAATGTTGGCAGATATACGACGCAGATACCTACAAAGACCGACGACGTTTGGCATCGGTGGTTTGGCGAGATCGTCAGATTATTTTGAAGGAGGCGTCAGATATCCGACCTAAATTACATTATAAGATGTCTGATATCGGACACCTCTTGTCATCGGTGGTATGGCGAGGTCGTCAGATTATTTGGAAGGGAATGCCAGATATACGACAAAGATGGGGATTAAAAAAAAAAAAGTATAGAGATATTCGATGCCCAAAACACAGATATTGTGCCTCCTTTTGGTTGTCCTATTAATTTGTGTATTGTTGTATTCAAGGGGGTTACATTGTTACCAGTGATACATATTATATATAAGCAAGAAACAAACAAATAGAGATACAATAGACAAGAGATGGAGAGGAAGAACAAGCCTTGTATTACTTAGAAAGATATGCACAATAGTACATATATGAACAGATCCAATCAATCTATGTTTCGTCTAACTATCATATATATATGTTTTACATACAGTTATATAACTGCTTGTCGGTTAAACCGAACGACCCGACATGTACTGGTCAAAGCATTTATCGACATGTTTTACAAGAAGTTGGGTGGAGGACCTAGTCGACAAGCCGACTTAGGCTCCTCCAAAATTTCCCCCACCAGAAAATCTTTCTTTGTCCGGAATAAATGACGAGATGAAATGTTAACTGCACAAAATAGGTGTGGTTGTTACTGTTGTGCATGACTGGAGCTGGAATCTGCTTGCTACTGGGAAGAGACTTCGACGATGGCCTCGACAGAGACAGAGAGTTGATGCTGAAAATACTCCCAAGTGCGCATCATATTCTAAATGTCTATGGTCAATGTGGTTAGGATCGACAAGTTTTTCATTTTGTCTCTAGTAGACTTGTTTTGCAGATTAATCAAGTCATGACAAAAAAGGTTTATTTTGTCATCAGCGGTTGAAAGCAGTCTTTGAAGATATGGTATGATATTTTCAACTTTGAAGAGGCTAATTCAGGCTTGGTTAATCCTCTGTTCTTCCTGTTTTTCCAATTTTTTGAGCTTCCTATTTTCCATAATGATCTATTCGTCGACAGTTTGGGTAAGAGCTTCGTCGGGGATTTGTCATTGTTGATGCAGATTGATGAGTAACTCACGTGTCCGCTACATTAATTTAAATACATTACCATAATGAGTATACCAATTACTCAGGACTTCGGCTACTATGGATGCTTGATTGGTATACTATCTTAGCAGGCTGTGAGCTGCGGTGAATGTTGTATATTGGTTTTCCATTAAGGTCGATGTTTCTACGGCTTGTTCTTGTCAGTTCTTGGTCAATTCATATTTCAAATCCGACACGTCACTTTTGAATATTCTATATGCCTTGTCGAGCAGACTTGTCGTGTCGAACCTCGACGGAAACGGGATGAATTGTTGCACTATGTCTTCACACTTAGCCAAAAATGATGATTGTTCCTATTGCAGTTTCTGGATGTTCTCTTGGGTTTAAATTCTTCTCTTCCTTTGTTCTCTGGTAAGTGCATCTACAAGTAGCTCAAGCTCTTCCTGCATTGCTTCTTGTGGATCATAAGTGGAAATTGGGAAAAACTGGTCCAAGTGTACAGAGAGACGGCTTTCTTGTTGAATATGCTGAAGATGCTTCTACTACCTCTGCTTCTGTTGTTCTTTCTCTTGTCGCTTCTTTTCTTTCTGTTGCTTTCTTTTTTCTTCTCTTGTTCTTTTTCTGTATCCGTTGTCTGTTTATCTGATTCTTTTTGTTCATCGACTGCTTCTATTGATTTATATACATCTTCTTGCATGTCGACGATGGCTTGTTCTGTCTTCTCTTGGCTTGCTATTTCTGGAGTTGTTCCTGCTATGTCTGCTTCTTCTGGTTCTGAAGTGTTGGCTTGTTCTGGTACTTTTGTGCCGACTGTTTCTGCTTGATCTTCAACATGATGTGCTGCTAAATTTGGAATGGTATCGTCGACAGGGGTAGAGTATGGAATACTAGGATCAACTTGAGCCAAAGGTGAAATGGCTGGCAACGAAGGTGGAAATTCGTATACATGAGGTGGTTGAGGGGGTTTAGGGATTCCTGACGGAACCAGACTAACTTGGGGTAACGAGACTTCATGGATAATCATTTTGACCTCGACGAGGTTATCATTTTCTGGTGGAATTTCTGGGGGGTCGACTAAATGTCTAGATGGGGTCGGGTCTTCCATCGTTGGGTTGACTGGAAAAGGAGTGAAGGATGAATTTTATTGTGCGAAAATATTGTTGGATGGATCAAGATTTATTTCTAGTTGCGTTTGGTGATATCCGACCACTTAGGGTTCTACGGATCTTGGTGGAGATGGTAGGTCGGTTGTAGAGACGTCGGGTGGATCTGAATCGGTTGGGAGATTTGAATCAGCGGCAACATGTTTCTTAGTCATTAACTGTCGCCAGTGGGGAAAGAGTGAGGGAAGCTAAGCTATAAACTGGTTCAGGTCATTATCAGCTTGAATTTTTTGTCTTAGTGGATGAGGAAGTGTTTGCATTATATCTAGAAGATTAAGAGAAGAGTGGAGTGCAAGTGCTATGGGAGATGGGGGGTTCAGAAGATTTTCATCTTCCATGAAAATGGTCGGAGATGGAGGAGGTGGGATTTGCATTAGGTCAACATGGGGTTCGACCATAATCTTGGATTTCTTCTGGGGTGGTACACTCCTGTGGGATATTTCTTCTCCCAGAAATTTCTTGAATTGATCCTCGACAGGGATATTTTGTTTAACAACGTCGACTAGAATCCATGTCGCGCTATCGAAGAGTTCAGATTCATCCTCTTCTATAGGCTCTCGAATAACGAGCTTCTTCTTCCCCTTTCCTTTTACTTTAGTCTCCCTGGTCCGTCGGGCTTGAGATAATTCATCGGCTATTCGATGGATGTTTTCTTTCATTAGAGCATACTCCAGAAGTGGGTTATCTGATTGTGTACTCTCATCCGACTGTTTGATTGCCTCTGGAGGGTCCTGTTGCACTGTCATTGTAATCCCAAGGGAATTCATATAAAAAATCTGGTCGGTCTGGAAGGTAAATGTGTTGAAGTGGAGTCAGAATTCATAGTTTTCTTCCTTCTCAACATCAGTCAGAGGTTTGACTATTGTGAAGTTGAATTTTTGTGCATGTGGAGGTATTGGAATTCTTGTGTTTGATTGTTGGCTGATATCAGTAAATACCTCGTCATCTAAAGGATAAAAATACAACACTTTTGCTTCTCTGACCTCTCCTTGAAAGTTCCAGACCGATGAATGGTCGAGTTCCAGCTAAATATGCGCAGTCAGTGGTAGAATTCGTCGGATATTCTGCGGAACTCTCCATCTAGCTTTCTTGTATTTAAGGGTTTGGAACCAACAGTCGAGCCAAATCTTGGCTGTTTTTGCACCAAGCTGACATCCTCTCTATGTGAAACAACAGAAATTTTCCATCAATATGCCCTTATTTGCTGTAAAATATTTGTTTCCCTCAGGTCGAATATGTGCCATCGCAATCCATATCAACATGGACGGATATCGAATGCTTGACCCCTATTCTTGACATTTGTAACAAACGTTCCTTACAATGTAGGCTAGATGTTCTTCCCAGTTGTACACTTTACCTCGCGTTGCAACATTGTCCAAAGTTTATGTGCTTCATCTCTCCATCAACCATTTGATTCTTTCCCCCAATCCAAAATTTTGTTCCAAACCCTCTTCATTATTGTTTCGAAACCTTGGCATTTCAGATGATCTGTAGTCAGGTTTCCAAAGGGGAATGGGATTTTTCTAGCTCCCTGATCTTGGTTGCTGCAGACCTGATTGTTTCCTGGAATTTCTTGGGTGCCATTGTGGTTACAGGGTTCTCAGGTTCAAGAAATGGTTTGAACAATTCAGAGGGATTTTTATTATAGAGTTCAAGCTCTTGGAAAAATAGTAACCAAGAGTATTCAAGCCCAGTATTTATAGCAAAATTGTTTGGCACGTGGGAATGCAAAGTAGATGGCCGCATTGATTGCTGGTTTGTAGAGAGACTTATTTTTTATTGACAAGTTGTTGGCTCCTCGTTTGGTGTAGTTCGATTTTTCTTCTTTACGTGTCGGACTTCACGAATTCTTTTTTCTGTCATTTCTTCATTGGTGTGGTGTCGGTGCAAGTCCTTCGACATGTCATGTCGGCTAGAAATAGGTCATCATGGTTGGGGATCTCTTTCATCCTGTACTCATCGGCCCGGTCTTTCTTGTCGATGTCTGTCATATCGATGGGAATGCATTGGGATAATTTCTTTGCAGCTTCGTTCATTACCTTTGCCAAAATTATTTTTCCAGTCTCTCGTCATTATGCAGTTTATAATACTTGATTTTGAAATATTTTGTATAATACTTCTCTCCCAAAGTAGTTATAAAGATTTTTTTTTCTTTTTTTTTCTTGCCTTGTCTCGCTTCAGTCGGGCACCGTTGACAAGTTTCTTGAATACACTTCCTTGTAGCATCTTCAGTCAGACTGAGCCATTGGTATTGATGTTTTTGACAATGTATGGACCCATCCACTCTGTGTGCAACTTTTTTGGTTTAACATTTATGCAGCTGTTATATAGCAATTCCAAGTCACCAACTGATAGATTTTAATGCTTGATATTTCTATTGTGCAATTTTTGTTGCTTCTTGGATTTCTTGGTGATGTATCGCTATCTATCGGGTCTCGTCGATATTCAAAAATTGAACAAGGCGTTATTTTCTTGCAGCTTCGACATTGATGTGTAAAACTTCAGCAATTATTGGAGCTTTGTTGACGCAGCGTCTATCGACAGGGGTTCACTTCGCACTGTCGCCAACAAACTATCAACCCAAACTCCCTTATACACTGGCCCGGAAAGGAGTAACCCTTCCCAACAACACTTGCAGAGAAAGTGCAGTCTCACCCGAGATGGATAAGGGGGCTCCTGGAACCAAGTTTTTGCAGTGATATAGAGCATATGCACACATTACCTTCACACTAACTAGAGATTACACTATTCACAACATACCATTAACTTATCATTCACATCTTAAGTCATTCGTAAAGCTCAACAAACA
This sequence comes from Larix kaempferi, assembly GCA_027924585.1. Taxonomy (NCBI): domain Eukaryota; kingdom Viridiplantae; phylum Streptophyta; class Pinopsida; order Pinales; family Pinaceae; genus Larix; species Larix kaempferi. Next base: position 6,421,679 of record BSBM01000871.1, on the reverse strand, counting down.
TTCATAACAGATTTGACATACTTCTTCAAATTAACAACACTTCTACAACATATTCGCATCAACCAATGTAAGACATTCACATAACATATTTCAAATTCATCATTTCATAAGATTAAAGACAAAGATTACACCATAACTGAACATCTCCATTCATTCACCAACCCTGTGGAATAAAACTCGCAGGAAGTGTCAATACATCGTATCGCAGATACAAAACGAACCCAAAAGATAGAATAATCCTCCCAAAATTCGATGCCCTTAGGCTTACAATCCTACTCTATTTATATGCTTCTATTCTTTTACAAAATGGTCTACATGACCGACTTAACTAATCTAACAATTCTTGCGCTTCTGTGAATACCACGAATGATCCTTCTTTCGCGGAATGACCCTTTCAAACCTGTCGGCTTCCGCACTTCCTGCAGATCTATCCCGTGCCAACATGCCCCCAACAAAAACTTGTGGCTCGTCCCAAGCCACCCCAGCTGGACACTGCTGGTTTGTACCCTTACTTCGCTGTGTTTTGTTTCTGAAATTGTTCTTTCGTCTAGAGCTCCTTATTGTGTACTTCTAAACTCTGGTCATCAATCGTGGGCTCGTTGTCATGTACTTCTCAAAATATTACGGGGATCAGCCGACTGGCTATCATGTACCTCTCAAACTCATCCTCCAGTTTCTGGGAACTTGATGTAGACGGAGGAAAAGTTGACAGACATTGGCGAGGTGTGAACCAGGCCAATTGCTCTGGCACATCTGTTTCGCACCTGGGATCACTTCTTATTAGGACCAGGGGGTCGCCGCCCCTCTCAATCTGGTGGTCACCGGGACCATGAAGCTTCGAACTACCCCTACATACTTAGACATCTCGGATGATACTTCACCTTTGTGACACCCGAGTGTCCATGTCGCTTCCTGCTTAAGGTTCTCATGCACACTTGTTGTTCGGGCTTGCAGCGCACCTGGTGTGCTACCGCACAAAAATGAAATGGATCATTTCCACAACCTCCTTGGAATTCCTAGCTTATCCAATTACCTGACCTACTCGCAACATGTATTTCTCTCATCTGTTAAATCCCTCTTGGCTCCGCTTAGCCTCTGGTGTCTGTATTTATGCATTTCATCTTTCAGGATGCCTGCTTCGAAAATCATTCGCAAATCCTTTCACTTGATTTTCCGATTCTGTCAAAATTTGTTTCCTACGTGTTGAGACCACACTTCCTATGTGCGTGATTGGTGACCATACTTCCCTTCATTGCAAAACCATGCAAACCGTTACCCGTGGTGCCACCGGCCATGCTGCCACTATGTGTTTCCATGTGTCAAATGTGTCTGACCCCGCGATAATACCTGCCAAAAGGATCGATCATCTGAAAGAGTCCCATCTACCGACATTTAGGAATGATTACTGATTTGATAGGGTCGCAACCCTGCAGCTATCGCAACCTGAACTGCAATACAACCACTCTCGCTTGCACAGTCTCTCCCGGCTGGTGCGCCATCCTGCCACCTGGTATCCTTTTTTTTTTTTTAGTTCTCATCCGCTCTGCATCGGATTGTGGTGATAGGTCTTCAACCTATTCCAATTGACTACTTTAGGTAACAGTATTCCATCCAGAATCTGTAACTGTACTGCGCCTCCATTGGTGACAAAAGTGATAACATATGGTCCCAACCAGTGCATTTTCAACTTACCGGGGTGTTTTGTGAACTTACTGTCATACAACAGAATTGTATCCCCATTCTGAAAGTGCCTCGACTTAACATGGTGGTCGTGCCACGCCTTCTAGCGGTCTTTTTCTACTTTCTGATGGAACCCTGCGATGAATTGATCTTCATCAAGCTGTATTAGTTGTGGCAACCGTTCCTCCAATGCACCATCATCGCTCATCCCTATTGCTGCTGCAATGCGCAAGTTCAGTACTATGTATTCCATCAGCATAACTGCTTCCTGGATGTAAACGAGCTTAAATGGGGTATGGCTAGTCAGCTGCTTGCATGTGGTGCGATATGCCCAAAGGACCGCTGGGATTTTTAGGTCCCAGTTGTCGCGGTTCATATTGTAGACCTTGGTGAGAGCATGCTCCAATATCTTATTGAACGCCTCAACTGTCCCATTTTCCTGAGGGTGGTAAGGTGTACTCTTCTTGTGCTGGATCTGAAACTCTTCTGTCATCGCGGCAATTGTTTGGTTAACAAAGTTTGTCCCTTGGTCGCTTAATAATACTTTGGGGAAACCAACCCTAGTGACCACATTGTCAAATAGGAATCGTATTGTAGTCGCAGCAGAACAATCTCTCACTGGTGCAGCTTCCGCTCAACGCATCAGGTAGTCTGTCGCAGTGATGATGTAACGCGACTCCGTTCTCTTCCTAGGTGGGTTGATGGGTCCCACAAAATCAACGTCCCATTTTTCGAAGGCCTGCAACATTACTTGTGGTACTAGTGGCATTTCATCTCGATGTGAGGGATTCCCAATGCGTTGGCATACGTCACAGCTCTTGGCATAGTTCGTGACATCTCCATGCAAAGTTGGCCACCATAGCCCTGCTCGAAGGATCTTCCTAGCAGTTGCTCGTCCACCATAATGTCCCCCAGCAATTCTGTCGTGAGATTCCGACAGAATATGTTCCTGTTCATGCGGGAGGATGCATCTTCATAGAATCTCATCTTGGCCCATTTTATATAATTCTCCTGAAATTAACTAGAAATCTGTAGCTTAGACAACTAGGTGCTTCTTTTGGCTGGTAGTGAACTCGGACGACGCCTCCCCTGTCACCCAAAATTGAATGATTTGTTCATAGTGGTTATCGACCATGCCAATCCTAAAAAATTGAGCGCTCAAAAATCCTTCATCAATGCTCCTTGGTTCTTCCCCTGACTCTATCCGTGAGAGATGATCAGGTCCCACGTTCAACCAACCCAGCTTTACGATAATATCAAAATCAAACTCTTGAAACAACAATAGCCAACAACAGATCTCCCCCTCCAACATAGGCTTGTTCACCAAGTATTTCAGTGCAGAATGATCTGTGAACATCTTGAAGTGGCCCCCTAAGAGGTAATGCTGGAATTTCTGCAAAGCATAGACCATCACCAACCCTTCCCGCTCGGTGGTCGTATAGTTCTTCTCCGCAGTAGACAATTTTCTACTTGCGAATGCTATCAGGTGGTCAATGTCACCAGTTCCTGGTTGGGCCAAGATAACACCAAGTGCGACTGATGACACATCAACGTGTACGTGAAACTCCTTCGTCCAATCCGGAAATGTGAGGATTGGTGCTGCAACCATCTTCTCTTTCAATATGTCTAGGCTTTTCTGACATTCCTTGGTCCATTCGAACTTAGCATCCTTCTCTAGTAACTTCTCCATGGGTGCTGTGATGACTGCATACCCTCGAAAGAATTTCCTATAGTAACCTGTGTGTCCCAATATCGCTCGTAGTTTTTTGGCCATCGTTTGTGGTGGGAGGTCGACAATAATGGGAATCTTCGTCGGATCTACCAACATTCCTTCTCTGCAGACAATGTGTCTTAACAGTATGCCGAATGGAGCACAAAAGATACACTTCTTGAGGTTTAGGGAAATTTGGTGCTGTCGACAACATTCTAGCATGAGTCTTAAGTTCATGACATTATCCTTGACTAACCCATATACCGTCCAATCATCCATGTAGACAATGAGGAACTTATGGATATAATCTTTGAATGTTGCTACCACTATTCTGGAAAACATTGTGGGGGCATTCTTTAATCCAAAGGGCATCACCATGTACTGAAAGCATCACCACTTTGTGACGAATGTAGTCTTGTGTCGATCTTCTTTCGCAACCTTGATTTGGTGGTAGCCCAAAAATCCATCCGTAAAGGAATATATCTCCTGACCTCCTACTCCTTCGAGCACTTCATCCGTGAATGGGGTCGGGAAAGGATCATGTAGGCATGCATCATTCAGTTTCCTTAGGTCAATGCATATTCGTACTTCGCTGGTTTTCTTGTCCTGGACAACCCTTGGATTGACCCATTCTGATTCATCCACTGGTTCTATAATGCCTGCCTCCAGCATTCTTTTGATTTCAGCTTGCACTCATTCCTTGTATATCGGGTTCAATCGATATGGCCTCTGCTTAACCGACTTCACATTGGGTTTCAGGGAAATCCTCATTTCCCCTAAGTCTCCAGAAATTCCCTTCATCTCTGAAAATTTCGTTGGAAACAAATCCTGAAACTCATGCATTAGGTCAGTCATTTTTGCAATTGTTGATTCGTCCCAGTAGTCACCAAAGCTTGTGAACTTTGGGTTTTCCTCCGACCCAATATTCACCTTCTTGATCTTCAATTGTTGCTGAAATTTGTTCGATGGTATATCTGGTGCCACAACACTGCGACTGCCCTCTGATTTTGGAACGTATGTAGCCTTGGGGTCATCGTCCTCTTCGGGCTCTCCGGTGACGTTGTAACACTCCATCAACATTTCTATTGTAGCATTCCATTGGAGTTCCATTAGTTGTCCGGTCGGTACTGCTTCAAATATCTTTCCGCGGATCGCCTGTAGCGCAGTGTGGATTAAGGGATTTTCATCTGAGAATGAGAACGATTGGCTGAAGCCAATGGTAAGTTGTTCCCAAGATGTCATCCCACGTCGCAGTTCTACTGCGACATACTAGCTCTGCGGTACCTCATCCAACGTGTGTACAAATGCATGAACCCACTCCTGTCATGGTCTCGATCCCCATTGATGTTGACAGGCATTCAGATGCGCCTTCGGGTCTCCTCATCCATCATATCACATATGGTCGACCTCCATAGCTTCACCGAACCAAACCTCCATGAGGCGTCGACATAGTGGCCAAGATGTGATGTTTGATTTATGCGCCGCCCACCATTGCGCAGGAGTAACCTTCAAGGCTTCCTCCAGGGCCAGTAGATGCTGTGGTTCTTCCACTTTTTCCCCAAATTCTGTGAGAAATGTGCCCAAGTTGGGAAATCCCTCATATGTAGGTAACACATACTCCTCCGTGGATACCCTTTGCAGGGACTGTGTTATCCATGCGCATCTTTGAAAGGACACTTCATGCAACCAGTTCTGCCAATTCTCAAGGGCCTCATCTGAATCGGAGGATGCTGAGCTGTCACTGTGCCATCCTAATTCTCCATTTGTGGTGGGATTAACATAATCCTCAGAGATGTTATACAAATTTTCCCACCCTTCCGCAAACTCGTCTCTGGCTGGATCCGTATAGCGCATCCCTTCTGCAGGGTCCAGTGGTGCGATGACCCTCATTTCCTGATTCTCGAATGACATTTCTAAAGTTGATAATTGCTTGATTCTCCATAGCCCAATCTATCCCCAACAATACCAGATAGGTACTAGTTTTATCCACAAACTCAATGACATCAAAATCCACATATGCTATGAGCCCTTCAATTTCAACCTGAAGTTGAGATACCCGACCAAGCAGGGTGACCTTGCTCTAGTTCTACAGTCGAATCTATACTGGTGACCACGTCATCCGCGGCTTTCCCATTATCTCCCATGTCTATTTAGTCAAGATATTCACGTCCAAACCCAAATCCATAATGATGGAGTCAACATAAAATTATCCGATCTGTGCCAACATCCGCATCTCCCTGCCTGTCTTTCTTTTATGTATGCAATTAACTCTTTGTTCCAGTTGTGCACCTCCCCGTCGTTGTAGTAGACTAGCTATCTCTTCTAGTGCATCTGGGTCCTTTTCCAAATCTAGGAAGCTCCCCAAGAAGGATTTTAGAGTGCTTTTCTTTCTTCGCGACTTCGTTGAGTCGAACGTTGGTGGCATGTCATAGATTTCTTCTTCAAGAGGTATCCGCCTCCTATTCCTCATTACATCATGTGCCTTCAAAAAGATGTCCCTTTTTGCTTCTGCATTGACGGTGACCTGCTTCCGCTGTGTTCGTGTTGGTCTGACATTGGTGTGTGGCCTATCGCCACCTGTCACTGCCCCTCCTCGTGTCATTATCCCGACTATTGCGTGGTTACCTCTGGCATCTGTTGAAATCATCTGTACAGCAGGTGGCGCATTCAGATTATTTTGGTTCTGGTTCTGGGGTGGATGCTTCGTTTTCCATTTCACAATAAGCTGAGGGCATTCTTCTATACTATGGTCTACAGCACTACAATATGTACACTGCGGCGCTATATTTGGACAATCTCTTTAGTAGTGTCTCTGCTGTTCGCAATTGTAACAGATGATTGGACCTCTTCTCCATCCAGCAGCTCCTCCACATCCCATACCGACACCTCGGCCTCCAAGGAATCCTCCCCTGAAACCTCCACATGGCGATCCATATTGTTGATACTACGGTTTCCCCTACTGCAGTTTCCCGTACTGTGGTTGCTGATACTGTTGTTTCCCATACTGCAGCTGGCCATACGGTGGTGGTGGATACTACAGGTGCCCGTATTTCCCCTGGTCATATTGTTGCAGTTGGTTAAACTGTGGCTGACTATACTATGGTTGTTGCTGCACCACTGGTGGTTCTTCCCCCTTCATAAAATACATGTCAGCTGTCCGATCTTGCAGCAGGTCATAGACCCTGCAGTCCTTCTCATCATGGCCAACCGATCGACAAAACTTGTAGTATAAGTTTGCTGGCTTTGATACCATCTTTTGCAGATATACACATTCCTCCGGTCGATGCCCTCTGGTATGGTAGATAGTACACCATGGAATGCCTCCTTGACGAAGGGGGTTTGGTGACCCCGACTGCAAATACTCATGAAATTTTGGGCAATTGTCCTTATGGTTCCCCTCACTTCTGCATCTGGTGCACCATATATCTCCATGGGTTTCCTTTCCCTTCTTGATATCCTCCAATTGAAGTGTTAAGTTGGACAACTGGGCCTGGACTCTGTCCATTCCCATCCCTGCTTCACCGATTGGTGAAGCCTCCAGCTTCATCGCAATTTCTAACGCTTTTTCCTATGTTACAACCTTTTGTTGCATTAGTGGTCCTCGGATATGCGGTACTAGGCCCGCGATAAACCATTCTTTGTGTTGCAGCTCATTTATCAGGAAACTCACTTTTTGTATCAGCGTCTTGTACCGTTGATCGAATTCCCATACTGACTCATTTGGGAATTGCTTAATCTCCTTAATCTCAGTGACATATTGTGACTCAGATTTTGGTTTTTTAAATTCGTCAATCATCACTGTTCTGAACTGTGCCAATGTTTTAGCTGTTGTTCCCACTGGAACCTTTACAAATTTCATGTACCAGTCTAATGCCCAACCCCTAAGGGTCGTCCCTAGCTGTCCCATCTTTATAGCATCGTCCTGAACCTGCTTCACGGTCCAGACTACTTCAACTATAAACCAATACTGTTTGGGATCCTTGGTCACGTTCCCCTGAAATGTGGGCATCTTTGCCTTGTCTGCCATCCTAACGTTGCTAGTATTGTTGTTTACTGAAACGTTACTCTTGCCACTACATGTAGGGAAACTTTGTTAGTAGTTTGGATTTCTTCCTATAAAATTCGGAGTAGTGTGCAGGGTCGAAGGTACGTGGTAACTTATGATCTGACCTCCTTCTTCCTCTGGGGTAGCCTGGTCGACGTCTCCTTTGTAATAAGGTCGCTTCCTCCCTTGTGGTCCTGTTTCGCAGTTCTCTGTTATGGTTCTCTCAGGAGACTCTCTCTCAGTCCTCCTCTTCTTCTCAGGACGTCGGAATATTGCTCCACTCCTCAAGGTACCACACTCTTCGTCAGCTTCCCTTATAAATCCATTGTCTCTCATGTCCATCTACCACATATTTCCATCAAACTTGCATTTATGCGATACCTTCGTCCTCCACACACTGATTCTTCTACTCGTCAGAAGACATCCTCAATATTCCTTTTTCGTAGACAAGCATTTTAATCCATAGTTTTAATGATGACAAGAATCTTCCTCTTGGCCCCTTGAAGAAGTTCCTTTCGGCATCACTATACGACTTGATGGTATCTACTGTGAACTCAGTTACGTACCCTTCGAGGATACTGTCTACCAAAAAATCAACAGCTCATGATACTTTGTTATCTACTTGCTTCAGCTGTCGCACCAACTCTGGGGTCCAACAGTTAGGTTCAGACTTCTGACAGTGATCCTTTCGGAACGTCAACTGTGCTATCCACTTATGCAACAGCACTGGGAATTCACAGAAGAATATTTCGTGGATGTCTGAGTAGATGTATCTTTCTAACCAACTGGTCACTGTATGTTTAGAATCTCACTTCTCGCTTTTTGCGAATTCCTTTTCCTTCTTGTCGAACTACTCTTGGATCTCTGGTTTTGTCGGATGCCACATCATATCCTCTTTTCTTCTTCCTTAGGGTCCCGACAATAGAACCATTTGTTGACGCAACGTCTATTGATAGGGGTTCACTTCGCAATGTCGCCAACAAACTATCAACCCAGACTCCCTTATACACCGACCCAAAAAGGAGTAACCCTTCCCAGCAACACTTGCAGAGCAAGTGCAATCTCACCTGAGATGGATAAGAAGGCTGCTGGAACCAAGTTTCCGCAGTGATGTAGAGGATATGCACACATTACCTTCACACTAACCAGAGATTACACTATTCACAATATACCATTAACTTATCATTCGCATTTTAATTCATTCACAGAGCTCAACAAACATTCGGATTAGATTTAACATACTTATTCAAATTAACAATACTTCTACAGCATATTTGCATCAACCAATGTAAGACATTCACATAACATATTTCGCATTCATCATTTCACAATATTAAAGACAGAGATTACACCATAACCAAACATCTCCATTCATTCACCAACCCCATGGAATAAACCTCGCAGAAAATGTCAATACATCGTATCGCGGATACAAAATGAACCCAAAATATAGGATAATCCTCCCAAACTTCGATTCCCTTAGGCTTACAATCCTATTCTATTTAAATGCTTCTATTCTTCTACAAAATGGTCCACATGATCGACTTAACTAATCTAACAATTATTGTGCTTCCATGAATACCACGAATGATCCTTCTTTCGCGGAATGACCCTTTCGCACCTGTCGGCTTCCGCACTTCCTGCGGATCTACCCCATGCCAACAAGCTTGTTGTCGAAAGTGCAAGGAGACAACTGCTTCTTGACCATATACAAGTGTGAAAGGAGTCTGACTTGTCATTCTTTTATATGCAGCTCTATATGCCCATAGCACAATGAGTATCTTGTCATCTCAATCGTCTTTGTCGATGTTGCAATTTTTTGTTAAACCCTTGGTAAGTGTTTTATTAAATGCTTCTATGACGCCATTTGACTGTGGGTGATATGAAGTACTTATCCTACACTCGATTTGTTGGAATATTCACACCATCATTTTTGTATTTTTCATGCTTGCATGCAAATCTGCATGCTGCATGCATCCAGTCATCATCATGGTGGTCTCCCCAGCACCTAGAGCTTACTTCTATCTCTCCAGAGCCTGTCTTCAACTCTCATTTGGCCTGCTACCTACCTAATGCACCCTCCTTAACTTATCTGCTTAGCTAGTACACCTTTCTCACCTACCACTGTCAGTTAGAGTGCACTTACTCACCTACCACCAGTTATCACTCAGTTGGGGCGCCTTATCTCACCTACCGGGAGTTATCATTCAGTTAGTGCATTGATTGAGTAGTTATTCCACTGATTGCTCATGCTGACTTGTAGCTTCTAGTTAGCTAGTTCCGGAGTTCCACTTGACTATTTGACAACCTCATGTGCCCTCCTTGGAGTCTCCATTCCTTGATTTATGCCTAAATGGTTCTATTAGACTCAGTTAGACACACTTGACTGATTCTCACCACTCATGGCTGATACTACTGACTGGATGATGTCTCCATAGTTATCCAAGCGAGACTAGAGATCATATTTGAATGCCCTACTTGGCTAATTCGAATCCTATATGATTCCATCATCATAGCTATTGTACTCATTCATTTACATTCTTATTCATTATATGATACTGAGATATTGTCTATTCTTCTTTGTTTATGAGTGATCATTGAGTGTCTCCTTCTCTTTTCTTTGCAACATACTTGATAGTTTGATTGTGAGTTGCTATAGCTTCTAGATCTCTTGCAGATTCTTACATGGTATCAGAGTAGGAAGCAGCTATTCGAATTGCAACAGTTGCAACATTTCTTTGAGCATCTATCTTTCACTTGTGCACCAAGAGCCTCTAAGTTTCCACAGCAAATCCTGGTGCTATTACTTGAATTCATTGGAGAAATCCAGTGAGGTCTATCCAGGTGTGAAGGACTTAGTCTATGTGCCAAGTGTCCTTAAGGTAGTGTTCAGTCAAAGTGTAGCATTCTCCATCAGCACAACTTTTCTTGTTTTGCAGGTTTATTCACCCGTTCAGAATCTTCTTCAATTATTTGATTTTATCTGTTCAGATGGATCTAAAGCTTACATTTTCCAACTATGTTGAGTGGAAATCCAAAATGACTCTCTTCATGAGATCAAAGAGCTTCACCTGAATACTCAATAGAACGATGGTATAACCTCTCAATGCAGTTGAAAATTCCAAGTACTTGGATCGGCTTGATGAAGCAATTGGTCTCCTCCTTCTCTCAATTTATGAAGATCTACACTTTCATGTCATCGACCTTACATCTCCTAAAGAGGTTTGGGACAAGCTTGAATCTCTTTTTGGACCGAAAGATGATATGCAAGGACACAAATTGGAGAATGAGCTCATATGTTTGAGTCCTAACAACTTTGAATCTATTAATTCCTTTCTCACCAAGTTCAAAATTTTGATATCCTAGTTGAAAAGATATGAGATAGTGAAAGAAGACAAGCATATTATACTTGCCATTCTCTCAAAGTTGGGGGCAAACTTCTCAATGTTTGTCTCTACTTTCCAGTCAACTAGGTTGTCCATTCCAAAATGGAAGTTTCCCTCATTTGATGATTTCACACAATCTCTTACTCAAGAGGAAGAGAAGTTGATTTCGATGGGAATGATCAAACCCAAATTGGATTCAACCCTTACAGTTGCAGAGAGAGCGAATGGTAAAGGAAAGCAAAATATTTCTGACAAGAGATCGAATGATACAAGGCCTGTAGATAGTCAAGATCAGTCAGATAGGGCTTCGAACTCTAGGAAGGCCAAACATTCTAAAAAAGGAAAAGTAGAGTGCACATACTACCATAGAGGGCCTCATCTTGAGAGTGCTTGCATGTGGAAGACTATAGATTTGATGGCTAAATTACTTGAAGAAAACAATCTTCCTGTACCAACATGTGCAAGGAAGAAAGATTTTGATAATGAATCTCCCAGATCCGAAGGCAAAGAAAGATGTAATGCTCTCATAGCATTTGCATCAACTAGTTCTTCTTTCATCATAGATTCAGGAGCATCTTGTCATATGGCTTCCTCCAAAGATCTTTTCTCTAGTCTCGAAAGCTCTATTGGCCCTTTCATCAGTTTGGGAAATGATTCACTAGTCCCCTCTCAAGGGATTGGAAGAATCGATCTTGATCATGGTCACTTTTCCGATGTGCTTTATGTTCCTTCTCTTGCACCCAATGTCCTTTCAGTGTATCAAATGACTCATGCTACAGAGCCTAAAAGAGTGATCTTTACTCCATATGAAGTCGAGGTACAACACATGGTTTCAGGGGAAATCATTGCAAAAGGAGTTGCAAATCATAAGTCAAAACTCTATGAGTTTTCTCACTTCATACCTCTCTCAAAGGACATAGATACACCAAAATAGATTGAGAAAAAGAGGACTCTTGAAGAAGTGTGAATGCTTGATACAGCTCCTGTTACAGAATGGACCTCCTCTTTTGATCTCAATAAAGATCCATCATCATCTAGTTCTTGTTCTTCTATTGATTACAGTTATGATGGTTCCAAGGAGGACTACTTGCAATAGTTTCATGACATCAATAGTTTTGATTATACTCCTTCTTCAAGAGATGATGGGCATGAGTTAGTTTTACTTGCTCATGAGTATTTAGATTCAGAGTTTGCACATGGTGAGCATAAGTCAGCCTTACTTTCCTCTTCACATGATATTTCAGATTAAGTATCTGAAGATAGAGATGATGAGGGAATGCTAGACCCAGATCCAAAAGAACCTAAAGGTCTAGAAACTGGAGATGATGATGATAGAATGCTAGATCCAAATCCAGAAGAACCTGAAGGTCTAGCAACTGATGATGAATATGAGCGAATGGGAGATCCAGATCCACAAGAACTTGAAGATCTCTCACCTGGTATTCCTCCTCTTCCTCGATGGGCATCTGCGACACTCCTATCTGCCGGTGATTTGGTTGGTGATCCACATGATCATAGAAGAACCAGATCAGATTTTTAGCATGGAAGGTTTCATCCTTCTCACATTACAGATCCACTGCAGATTGATCGATCCTTCTTTGGAAAGGAAGGACACTTACCTCCTTCGGGGGTGGGAGATGATATGCTACTTTAGCATCCTTCAGTCTATTTTGAGGGAGGGCTTTCTTCCCACTAGGTTTTCCCTCTTTCCTCACTTAGTTTATTTAGATTGATTGTACGGGGTGGCCTTTGGTTTTAGTCACTAGGGCCCTATTTTTCAGATTTCAGTTATTACCTCATAGTATAGCTTGCGGGGGGGTGTTGGAATATTCACACCATCATTTTTGTATTTTGCATGCTTAAATGCAAATCTGCATGCTGCATGCATCTAGTCATCATCATGGTGGTCTCCCCAGCACCTAGAGCTTGCTTCTAGCTCTCCAGAGCCTGTCTTGAGCCCTCATTTGGCCTCCTACCTACCTAATGCGCCCTCCTTAACTTATCTGCTTAGCTAGTGCGCCTTTCTCACCTACCACTGTCAATTAGAGTGCACTTACTCACCTACCACCAGTTATCACTCAGTTGGGGCACCTTATCTCACCTACCGAGAGTTATCATTTAGTTAGTGCATTGATTGAGTAGTTCTTACACTGATTGCTCATGATGATTGCTTGTAGCTTCTAGTTAGCTAGTTCTAGAGTTCCACTTGACTATTTGACAGCCTCATGTGCCCTCCTTGGAGTTTCCATTCCTTGATTTATGTCTAGATGGTTCTATTAGACTCAGTTAGACACACTTGACTGACTCTCACCACTCATGATTGATACTACCAACTGGATGATGTCTCCATAGTTATCCAAGCTAGACTAGAGATCAGATTCGAATGCCCTACTTGGCTAATTCAAATCCTATATGATGCCATCATCATAGCTATTGTACTCATTCATTTACATTCTTATTCATTGTATGATACTGAGATATTATCTATTCTTCTGTGTTTATGAGTGATCATTGAGTGTTTCCTTCTCTTCTTCTTTGCAACATACTTGATAGTTTGATTGTGAGTTGCTATAGCTGCTAGATCTCTTGCAGATTCTTACATGATTAAAGGAACCATTTTTAAGGGTAGCAATTATTTTACAGAGAAAGTGAGTTCCTTGGTCACTGATCAATGTAAGTGGGCATCTGAACCATGTGATAATATTCTCATATATAAATTTTGCTTCTACCTCGCTTGAACATGTTTCTACAGGTTCTTCCTCTGCCCATTTAGTGACATACTCATATGCAGTGATGATGTACCTCGATCCTGTTCTTCTACCAATTATTGGGAAGGGTCCAATAAAGTCGATTTCCCACATTTTGAATATTCGACTTGGATTTACTCGCATAAGGGGCATTTTTGTACTTGGCGGAGGTCGGCCGATTCGTTGACATCTATCACATTTTCTTACAAAATCTTGAGAGTCTTTGTGCACTATTAGGCACCAAAGTCCAGATTGAAGAATCTTTCTTGTTGTAATGTTAGCGTGATAGTGTCCTCCCGCCGGTCCATAATGTGCCTCCATCATTATACTTTGTTATTCATGTTCGAGCACGCATCGTCATAATATGTCATCAAGGCCAAGTTTATAAAGGAACTGTTGATGCCTCGGGTATGCAGGGTGAATGCAAGGTGCTGGAATGGTCCAAGGCACACAACAAGGGATGAAAACCCAGCCAAAGGCTTCAGTTAACCCTACGCAAGAGTTACCCTATCCTCGAGCTATTTGGTGTGGTTAACACCCACGGATACAAAGGCCTTCGTTGGCACTTTTAATCTTGATCCAAGATGGATCTGTCTTTCAAAGATAGAAAGACAAAAAGGTATCCTAACTCTAGAAATGGATCTAAACCCTAAGATAACTCTAAAAAAAAAAGAAGTCTAAGCTAAATCAGATCTGTCGTAAAGAGAGTGGAATGTTTATGTGCATGGTAACTTGGTTTGTATTTTAATAAGTTATTTCATCAGCTTAACAGAAATGTAAAACCAAATTATTAACCTATTACTTCAAAGTATGATCAAACAATGAAAATTGCTGATAACAATTTAAAGATTTGAGCGCATCCAAGAATATCCTGTTGTTCTTTTGCCAATTTAAAAATTAGCATGAACTTAATATTGAATGTAAATTATTTGCAGAAATAAATAAACGTGTTGCATAAATAAATTTATTCAACACATTTGTAAATCCAGATCGTGAATCATGATAAACCAAAACTCCAGATCCAGAATTGTTAATTGATTGCAAATTAATAAACAGTAATTGATAATTGCATCATCAAACTAATCAAATAAACTTGATAAGTAAACAAGAAAACATATGAAGAAACTTTACTGTATTTAACACAACTGCAAGAAATTACATGTCTGCAAAACAGAGCATGTCCAATTGCTCCTTGCTGATTCGAGCTCTGAAATCATCATCAACCTTGGCAGCGTCTCCTCTTCTGGAAGAGAAATCTTTCCAGCTCTGTCGAGCACTTCCAATAGAGAAAAGCGATAAAGTTTTCAGAAGCCAAAATTTACTTAGCTCCATCGATTCCCCCGTTCCATTCTATCAAGTCTCTCCTCCTTTTATAGAGGAAAAGATCCTTCTTCTGCTCGATGTTCGCTGAGATGAATTGGACTCCAACAAATCCTTTCCTTAGAATCTGGAGATAACGTTGCGTCGTAACAATTCACTGGCACATTAATTCAATGGTGATAGCAGCGAATGAATAAGCCAAAATTCAATGAGACCCATCCAAAATTTTATATATTAACCATGCAAAAAAAATCAGCAAACACGTGTAAGAATTCAAAGTCCAAAATCTTATATATTAACCATGCAAAAAAAAAATTCAGCAAATACGTGTAAGAATTCAAAGTCCTAGTGTGGAAAAATCCTTTATTTATTGGCATTATCCTTATGAAACTAAGTTGGTGATTCAATATCTAATATTAATTTCTTTTAAATGCATATACCTTCTTAGACACGTGCTTCGCAAACATATAGGCCACATTCTAAAAGGCTAGTGCACAAACAAGATTAAAAGGCATCATGTTTCTTATCACATTAAAATTGTAAAAGATGAAAAATAGTGCAAGAAAGAATCATTATATAAACAATTCCAAAGTTTTTATTAAATCCTTTATGCACTCTAAAATGTCTTTCACGTGAACTTGCCAATCTTACTAAGTTTTCCCTTGTCTAAGTTTTGTTTAAGTGAATGATACCAAATTAATAAAAGACCTTTTTACTCAAATTTCAAAATTAATATATAAAAAGAATTGAAATTGTAAAGGGTCTTTTAAAAAGTAATAAGCATATAATTCATTTCGTAAATGAAGTTTATGCATGCACTTAATAATGATAAAATGAGAGTCATATCAATTTGCAATATTTAAGAACCTTTAAAATAATAATTAAAACCTCTTTCTTAGGTAATAATATGGGTCCATAATATTGCAAAAATGGCTTGTATTTAATGGTGATAGAAGCTAGGTAATAATATGGGTCCATAATATTGCAAAAATGGCTTGTATGTAATGGTGATAGAAGTTTGAAAGTAATTTTTTTTAGAGTTTCAAATTGTATATGGATGATATTAAAGGCATGAATTTGATATAAGGAACAATTAAGATTTGTTGAAATTAACAATTTCACTTTATTGATAAGAAAAATTAATGGTCAAAGATGATATTAATACTTCATAAAATGAAGCATTCCTTTAAAGTAAATATGACAAAGGTTGTTACGAAACTTGTGAAGGCCAATCTTCATGAAGAATCATCAAGTTTTTCATTGATCATCATATTAACCAAATGTTACAAATGAAGAATTCTAATAAACTCAGACCACTTCAAATAAGGGCATGCAAGCATAATTAAGCAACCAAGAAGCAAAAAGATTCCAACGACACATGAATCAAATAACCAAAGCCTCAAGTAATGAAATCCAATAAAAACGGTAGCATAGAAATCCAAGGATCCAAAATGAGATCATGGAACAACTAACTAAATCAAGGAAGATAAAAGAAAGGAAAACCAAAAGATAAGTATTTACAAAATTTACATGGGGGGCCCTTTATTTCGCAAAATCAAAGGGGAGTTGTTGGGGTGCCAATAAATGGCGACACGCTGGGACGGGTTAGAATACCTTTCTGTCTTTCTATCTTTGAAAGACAGATCCATCTTGGATCGAGATTAAAAGTGCCAGCTGAGGCCTTTGTATCCGTGGGCAGAGTATTTTTTAAGGATTATAAAAGTATATTTAAGTATAGTATTCTAGGTGATTATTTTGGATTGAAAAAAGCATACATATAGATTGGTAGGTGAATATTAAATATGAAACGTAGGATTTACTATTGAATCTTGTAAATTTTGGTGAATATTATGCTAAAAAAACATATTTTATGTAAATATAGGCGATATTAGAGGCTAAAAATGACCAAATAACGAATTTATTTTTTGAAAAAAGGGCCAAAAAATAGCCAATTGGCTAAATTTCGCCCCTAAAAATTTCCCTGTCCGTGGGTGTTAACTACACCAAACAGCTCGAGGATAGGGTAACTCTTGCGTAGGGTTAACTGAAGCCTTTGGCTAGGTTTTCATTCCCTATTGTGTGCCTTGGACCATTCCAACACCTTGCATTCACCCTGCATAATTGAGGCATCAACAAGAACCCATTGATTAGAGTGTAAGGTGCATATTTCATTGCGAGAATCTTCTTTTTCTTTTCTGGAATTCCTTCTGGTGCTTGTACATCCTCTAGGAATTGTGCAATCTCCGAAAGTTCCGAGGGGACAACTTCAATTCTAAATAAGTATGCATCAGGTAGATCATCTTCAATTCTTGTTAGCTCTTCTCCTGTGTCGATTCGTGACAAGTGGTCAGGTCCGACATTTGCCTTTCTTGGTCGAACTATGACTTCAAATTCAAATTCCTGGAATAAAAGTAACCAACAACATAACCTTCCATGGTGCAATGGATTATTGACTAAGTAATTTAGTGCTTGATGATCTGTATAAAAGACAAAAGGATTAGCCAATAGATAGTGTCGGTATTTCTGCAATGCAAATACCATACCCAGTGCCTCTCTTTCTATCATGGAATAATTTCTTTTTGCTTTGTTCAAAGTTTTTCCGCTGAAGGCATTAGGGTAGTCCATTCCATCATCACCAGTTTGCGTTAGAATTGTGAAAACTGCTATACCCGACACGTCGATATGCACATGGAACTTGATTGATCAGTTTGGGAAACATATTATAGGAGCTTAGACAAGTTTTCTTTTCACGATGTCGAATGATGTATTACACTCGTCGGTCCACTTGTAATCTTGATTTTCTTTTAGTAATTCCCCCAAGGGATACGCCACATCAGAATAATGTTAGATGAACTTTCGATAGTATCCTTTGTGGCCCAACAGGATTCGCACTTGCTTAGAGTTGACTGGTGGCTTTAGGTCGAGAATGATCTTTATTTTAGCATAGTCGACTTTTATGCCTTCCTTGCACACGACATGACCCAATAATATTCTGATAGGTGTTGTGAAAAATGAATTTCTTCATGTTCAGCAAGAGTTGAATCTGTCAACATGTTTCTAGCATCGGTTAGAGCCATTTGCAGTGATGCTTCAACTTGGAGTAGATTCTCCAATCATCAAAGTAGACAACCATAGTTTTGTAGATGTATTCTTGAAAATATTTGACAATTCTAGAAAAGACCGCTGGTGCATTCTTCAGTCCGAATGGCATGACTTTATATGAAAATGATCCGAACTCACACATAAACGTGGTATTCTTCCGATCTTCTTTGGCAATAGGTACTTGATTGTACCTAGAAAATCCGTCCGTGAATGAATAGCACTCATGCCCTGCAACTTCATTAATGATTTCATCAGCGAAAGGAGTAGGAAAAGGGTCAGTGAGTGTTACTTTATTAAGTTCGCGAAAGTCGACACATATTCATAGTTGTGTCGGATCATGCTTCGTCGGTTGTACGACCATTGGGATTTCCCATTCAGATTGATCGATCAGATAGATGATTCCTATGGCCAACATGCTGTTGATCTCCTTTTTGACAATGTCTTTGTATTTGTGTGCAAGTTTGTATGGTAATTTCTTTACTGGATTGGCATCTGGATTGCAATCAATATTCATTTGACCCATCTTGTGTACAAGTCCTTTCAGGTATTTATAATCAAGTGTAAATACATCCTGAAATTCTGTAAGGAGGCTAGTGATCTCTGTGGTTTTCTCTTCATTCCAATAATCCCCAATTTTTGCCATTTTTCATTCTGTCATCATTGGATATGTCAATTTATTTTATTTTGAATTTCACATCCATCCACTCTGGTGCTCAAATGTCATTGATTGGGCATTCTCCTTCTTTTATCTACATGAATGCCGGTGGAAAATATTTTTTTGTTAATCTTTTAGGGTCCTCTTTCTCTGTGGCCTCCACTTTGAGAGCTATTATGACTGGCTTCGACATGGCTAGATGGTCCTGTTTCCATTGGAAAATCTTTCTGACTGTTTTCTCTATTTCTAGTCACAATCGTGTTGAATGATGGACTTCTTTCGACTAAATGTTACGATAGACAACGGTTTGTTGAAAAAGTGGCTATTTTTTTGCTGGTACTACATTTTTTGTCGGCTGCTGAAACTTTTTGATTTGGTTACTCGCCTCAGTTAGTTGCTCATCCTTTGGAGAAAATTGGAAGTCTTCGATGAAATTTTGTTTTAATTCTTTCCAAACAAAGGTCTCTCCTCTGGCTTCTTCCATCATGTACCATTTATTTGGCAATTCGTCGAGCATGTTCGGAAAGAGATGCAGCCATGCTATTTCATTTTTATGTCTGATTCTTCTCCACTCCCTTTCACACTTGTCGATGTGAGCTTCAGGGTCCTTTCCTTCTATGAAAATTTGGATTTCAGCCTTCACTGTTAGTTTCTTATCTCCAAACCTTTCAACGAAAAATGTCAATGAAGTGGTCCATGTTTGGAGTCTTGACTGATGCATGTTGCACCATCTCGTAGCTTGTCCTATAAATGTCTCGAACAAACTCTGCAATCTCCCATGTTATCTGACATGCTTTGAAACTTCCTCGACACATACTGATCGAGATTCTCGTTCTTTGTATCGTAGCACAGGAGTATGTGTCGATTCATTTTTTCACTGGTGCTAAAGTTTGATATTCATGATTTTTTCTCTCGAATAGATTTGGAATGGTCAAGATAGAGAAGCATTTCTTGATTTTCTTTTTAGGAATGGCTTCAATTGTCCAACATTCTTTCTCTTGAAGTTCATAATTTTTGATTTTCCAGTTGTACAGTTCATCGTCGGAATTGTATCCAACCGATGTAGGGTATCCAAGATAGATTTTTCATTGTGCATTTGGTTTAATATAATATTCATTATTGTTTATTTTATATATCTTTCATATGTCATTTTCATCCTCCATAGGTTCCGACCACGGTTCTCCTTGAGATGGGAAGATAGGGACTATCACCTTTTGGCCGTTACCTTTGATTTTAATGCAACCTTTATCGAGAGATATCTATGCTTTAATTTTTTGTCCCCATGGTCGACCAACCAGGTTTGGGAATGAACTAGGTCCATCTTTTGGATTTATAATTTCAAAGTCGACTTTTGTCACTATGCCTTGTATGGAAGTTTCGACATTTCTCCACACACCAATTGGTTTAATCAAAACTTGATCAATGAGTTTCAAATAAATGCCCGATTCTTGAAGATGAGGTCGACCTAATTGTTCCCAAGTATCACAAGTCATGATATTGACTTGCAAACCAAAATATAGTACAAGTTGTCTGACATGGTATCCATGTATTTTGAGTTAGACGAGAGGGTCGGCATCGTTCTTATGTTTTTGGTTCAGTCAGCATATGTTTTTAGCTTCTCTATGCTTGATAGATTTATTTTTAATATTGTGCAACAAGTCAATGAACTTCCCGATAGTTTCTTCCTTAATTATAAGATTGACAATTCATTAATACCTTTCTGTTGAACTTCCTCATTATCTTCTTGTGTTGCTAGTTCATGAAATATATCAGATGCATTTTTATACAAAGATTTTTGCTTGTTTGGGTTCGGATAATCCTCTTTATGTATTACTTTACTTATTTTTGGATTATCTTGACCAGTTCGAGTACCTTGTCTTGTTACAATTTGAAGATTCTTTGTTCTAATCACATCAGATTTGGGAACACACAATAAGACATTAACATTATTTTTATTTGTAATTTTATCAAGCATAGTAGGTCAATCCTCCAAGAAGTGATCCCCTACTCCACATTTTGTATAGAATTTAAGTTCTATTCGATCTTTATAAGGAAAATCTGCATGGCGATATCCTTCACTAAGACAAGTGAAACATTTTCCAGGTTGTCGAGGTAGGTAATCTTGACTTCCATTGCCGCGACCTCGGCTTATGTATCCTCCGCATCGGTTGTAGTTGTCATTGCGCCGATCATATCTTAGACCATCATATCTTGGATATCTATCATTTCTATCATTCCGGTCATATCTATCATTTCTGTCATTGCAGTCGTATCTATCATTTCTATCATTGCAGTCGTATCTATAATTCTTTTCGTTCCTGTCATTTCTCTGGTTGAAAAAATTGGTCTAGTATACTGCATGGTAATTCGGTTTGTTCTTTAGATTCAGTTGGCATTCTATTACAGAATGAGTACTAACTTCACATAACTGGCACCACTTACCCTGATTTTTCTTCAGGTTATAAGGGAAATATTTTGTAGCATGCAAGTCGTAATCTTGACAAATATCACAGAAACGTCTTGTCTGTACAAGTCGAACATCTTGTTGTCGGTCCTCCCGATGAAAAAATCTTTTGTGTGTCCTGCAGTGGAACATTTTGTACACCATAATTCTACTCCTCCCAGATTGATGTTTAGGATGGATTGCTGCATGCTATCCAGTCGTTCTTCCATATGTCTTTCGACAGGTGCTAGAGGGTAGTCATCATCCATTTCGATTTGTAGAGACTTTGTCAGGGCATAGTCATATGTGGTGACATTCTTCCAACGGACGTGCACTTTGATTTTTTGAAAGAGTCCAGCTACGAACCATTGGATCAAGAGTTTTTCCTCAATATCATAATCAATCTGGATCAGGAGGTCTTTAAGCCTATTATCATACTCTCTTATAGTTTCTATTGGTTTCTGTAGTATAGCCAAATGTGTGTTGAGAGTAGGTTCTTCACCTTCAATGCCAGTGTCTGGAACTTTGGTTTTTTCATTGGGTCTCAAAAGTTGGATTTCTTTGGTTTCTTATGTCGAAATCCAAGTAAAATTATGCTCAATCTAGATTTTGCTTCTCCTTGTATTTTTCGAAGAACTCAACGATTCACTCAAAGATGGTAGTGGCAGGGGGGGTGCTTCTGCATGATCTGAATAGAGTATATGTAAACTTCTATTGGAAAACTCAGGATGGAAGGTCACCCAATTTCCTTCTTCTGGTCGATGAATCAACATTCTGTTGACTTCATCACCTTCATTACTTCGTTGACTCCAAATTCCTGACTGGCCAGCATGAAGTCCTAGATCTTCTTCGACAATATCCTACACTTAGGCACTCTGAGTTAGATGCAACGGAGAAGGTGGAATTATTACCTCATGTATTTTTACTTGGAGAGAAATACCCCACTCTATCCACAAGTATTCATCCATCAGCGATAGGTCTTCATCAACGCCCCTTTCTTGTCGAGCTCGACTCAAATCTAGAGGATTTCCTTCCTCATCTATCGTGATGCCCGATCTTCATTTTTTCAGGAGCACTCTCACCTTCTCCCTTAACTCGTCTCGCCTCTTTTTCAGTTTCTCCCGCTCAATATTTTGGATATCTGGAGTGCTTTTGTGACGCATTGCTCTGTCTTAGTCGAACTTGTCGGATCTTTCACTGTTGGTCATGTCGCCTTTTCATCTGTTGACCTTTGTCATGCATATACTCCATCAGAACATGTTTGGATACCCCCCCAATGTCGGCCCGAAGTTCTCTAGGACACTAGGGAAGTACGGAACTTCATTTGTTCAACAAATACTCCCACTCTCGCTCTTGTATGAATTTCTCCCACTTCCTTTCTTTTTATTCCCAATTTGAGTTTGGAAGTGGCAGAAACAACAAGGGTTGAGTCTCGACAATATGCGCCGTGCCTTTGTCAATCAGGAACTTGAAAAAAAGTGTTGGAAAATAACACAAAAACTGGTCGGTAAGGTCAGTGTAAAACCTTCTCCTCACATCGTCAACAGACACTCACTCTTCAATCGCGCATTCTTCACAAAACTCATTGGCAATCTTATCGCACCATTCAGATAGATTCGCATGACCTCCGTTAATAAGCTTCATGATCAATTTGATCTCCTCATCTTCTTCAACACGAGCAACATAGATTCCATGAACTTCTCATGTGTCTTAGAAAATAATTTTTCTCTTACTTGAGCAATCGTTAGCTTGTTCCTTATAGCATAATTTTGCAAGTAATTAGCAATCTTTCTCTCCCACCAATCCTTAATCTCTTGCTTTGATATCATTGATCATGCTCGCTATTAAATTATGAATGCATCACCGACAACATAACCAATGTTGTAGTCGAGGGGGTTACATTGCTACCAGTGATACATATTATATATAAGCAATAAACACACAGATACAAATACAATAGACAAGAGATGGAGAGGAAGCACAAGCCTTGTATTACTCAGCAAGATATGCAGAACAATACATATATGAACATATCCAATCAATATATGATTCAGCTCACTAGCCTATATATATGTTTTACATATAGTTATATAACTGCTTATCGGTTCAACCGACCGAACCGACATGTACTGGTCGACACAACTATCGACATGTTTTACAAGAAGTTAGGTGGAGGACCTAGTCGACAGGCCGACTTAGGATCCTCCAACACATATTAAGGGATTCAATGAGCCTAAATATTGGTAAGTTACATCTGCTTTATCATTTATGAATAGGTTGGCCTAGTCATCTTGGTGGGGCTAGTACCCCAACCCTAAAAGGATGTGTATAAATACATAAACACTCCTCTTTTATAAAAGACATTTATTCATTATTTGACCAAGTGATAACAGTGCAAGGGTACCTTTGAAGTTTCAATCTACTTATGGATGATTGTTCTTTGTTCTAGAGTTGTTTTGTTCTTCTTGAACTGGAATTATGGTATGGATTCATATCGATTATGATAAGCATTAAATGCTATTACAAACTTAATGTTTTTTACTTGCTTGGATTAGGGTTTTGTTGAAGAGTTCACCATAGATCTTCTATGTTTTGGGATTTCAACAAAAAGGGCAAAAGAGACATTTAGTGCATGAGATGTAAAAGAGAAGGGGACATGAAATGCATCAAAGAGGTAATTTTTCATATATGTGCATTAGATGGTCATCATAATTCTAATTGTAAATATAATGCATGGAACAAAAAGGACAAGCATGTTAACTTTATGGGTGAGACTCTGATAATAGTTGCAAGCAACAATGCAAAAATAATAATAATAACAATGGGAACAACTAAAATAATGAATGAAATAATAATTGCACCTCTTCAAATCAACAATTACAAAGAGACAATAAATGAAGACCAATAATGCAATGTTATAGATATTGAAAGTCATGACATTTTAGTGGAGATTGCATAAAGGTGAGGCCTATATTATGCCAAAATTGTGGTTGAAGAGATCACAATGACGATGACTATCCAAAATACAAAAAAATATACACATACTATATTGAACTAGAGACACGCATGTTAGAAACAAGAGAAAAAAAGAAGACTCGGTGTCCATATTCGACAATAGAAAAACCTGAACTAAAGTAAGTGAACGATATCATAAAAGATGTACATGAAAAGAATCCTATGGAAGAACACACATGCAATTAAACAACAATGTGAGGAAGAGATCGATAAAGAAACTATGTGTTGATGTATATGTAACTTCGGAATGTATTTCATATATGTATTTTGTACTCCTATAGAGATGGAATTATTCCTCTATACGGAAGTGTTTGTATTCCTATAGAGATGTTATTATTCCTCTATACGAAAGTGTCGTCATTTATATTGTAAGTGTCGTAACTTATACTTGATGGGTTATTAGACCACCTTGTTGGGGTCGGCCCTGTATAAGTCATGTGGGTCGAAGGGTTATTAGACCACCCTATTGGGGTTCAGCCATGTGGGTCAAAGGGTTATTAGACCACCACGTGTGGGGTCGTCCTGAATTAAGTCAACCATGGGTTAAGCTAGACATGTAGGCGCAATTAGTTTATTGGGCAGGACAGGACAAGTATAAATAGAGATCGGGAGATCTCTATTTGATCGTTCATTCACACACTTCTCTCATTAGGAAAGTGGTGCACTTGTGAGGAGGAGGATTTGCTGCTAGGAGAAGACTATCTATTGTATTCTGGTTGTATCATTGCTCTATCTATCTCTGAGGAAGTTATTGGGGTTTTTCACCTTTATGGTTTTCCCCAAGTAAACTCTATGTCTCTTGTGTGCTTGCATTATTGTGTCCATGATTGATATGCTGTAGATTTGATATACATGTTGTTCTCTCAGTTAAGATCCTAGATCAGATTGAAGTAAATTCTGAAAATTTAACATGGTATCAGAGCTAGCCTGAAAGAAGGCATGATATGGAATGTATGACACTTGTTGCACTTATGATGCTAGGGATTGATATAGCAAAAACCAGTCATCGTAGAACTTTCGCTATAAATCCATTTTGGAAAATTTTTTGGATCTAAAATTGTTACAAGTCGAAGCTAAGATCCCCATGTACCTTGTGTCCAAAGGAAAACCTCTAATTCGTTGTATTGTGTGATTTATGATCTGTACAATATAGGGTTTTTGCCTCTTCCAGATCTCAGTCATAAAAAGGTGACCTTGGAAAAAAGGTCATAACTTGGGCTCAGAAGCTCCAAATGAAATTTCGTAAAAAGTTCCAAGTAGTACACAGATTGTACTATCTTAGGAAACGTTTTCAGAGGCCAAAGTTGAACTAGTGACATGTGGCATGACATAAAAGTTCTCTCTCCTATTTTATCCCATAAACAGGTCACGTTGCAACACTTGGCATAACTCTCTCTCAGAGAATCCAATTGAGGTCAGACTTGTCGGGATGGAAAGATGACAGGTCAGGATACCATAGAAAACGTTTTCAGACCCTTTGGATAAAAAAGTGAGGAATTACACCAGAAACGATCAAGTACATATTTTTGTCAAAACAAAATTATTTTTTAGCACCTTCATTCATGGCTTCCGAAATTTAGGGTTTCGGAGAAAGTTGGAATTTTGTAATCGGAGACTACGGATGAATGCTACTCATCAAAATAGAAATTTAGAGACCAAGATCAGAATTTTTGGTTGGGCAGAAGGTCGGGCTTGATCAGACCCTAGTTCGGGACTTTGATCGGAAAAGTGGAAATTTAGGGCTTCTGCAAAAATATGAATTTTTGAAATATGTGACCATGGCTAGAAGCTCCTCAAAAAAATAGAAGCTTAGAGATTTGGATCAAACCTTTTGATTGGGCAGAAGGGTGGGCTTCATCAAACCCTGGTTCTGGGTCATGTCCAGTGAATCCGAAAGTTTCAAAGGAAAATTTGAAGGATGAAACTTTGCAGTTTTCAAATTCTGAGTATACCAACTTGATCAAATCATCAAGGTGCATATTTCTATCCTTTTGGAAGTTTGAAATTCAAAGTTTGAATTTTTAGGGTTTCTTTGAAAAACCCTAATCCAGCTCCAGGTCCAGTTCTTGCAAATCAAATGGATTGGGTTAATCCTAGAAGAAGATGGATTGGTCACCTGCATAAGTGAAGAAGTTCCTATCTCAGAGGGAGATGAGGCTAAGGCCTTCCATAAGAAGATTACAAGCAATATTGACAGGTATGGCTTACATGTATGTTTCGAATTCTTTTCATGGTTAAGTTTATGATATGTTTGTCTTCATATCATTACAGTACAATCTTGATTAATTACTAGACTTGTCGTATCACCTTAATAGCAGATATTCATTGATTAAGGTTTTGACACTTATGATTGTACTAATGCATTGTGATGTTGTATGAGGTTTATGTTGTTTGCTAACATAAAAGGTACACCAAGAAAGACAAATAATGTTCTACTCCAAGAACATATGATCATGGTGACATGAAGACAAAGATTCATCCATTGTCATGGATCACATAGAAGATCTACTTACGAGGTATGTATAACTTGGTTCTACAATGGTTAACTTATGAGACATGCAGGTTACTAGCACAAGTCATTGAAGAGAACCAGAAGACATTATGCGGGTATGTTAGACATAACTGGCTAGCATGCTAATCTAGGTATGTTTTTCCTATATCAAACTAGAATCCTACCTTGTGTTAGGATCTTATACTGTTGTGTTGTTGATAATGTTTATTCATGAAGTCATAGGTTTGAATAGTCATGGTTGTATGCATATTATGTTTCTTACCATAATTGATGATATGAATAACCAGAAGAATCATGAAGTTATAGGTTTGAGTAATCACGGGTTTATGCATTGATGATTCAACTAATCAGAAGAGTCCTATGATCAAATAAGAATATGCATGAGTAAAAGAAGACTTACTTGAAACCTTGAATACTAATGTTTATTATCTGTGAATGATCATGACTATACATGTTTAAGATTATTGAGTTTTGATAGTATTAAGATTATACTAATAAATGTGTGATTATGTATGAGACCTCAAGGATAACACAATGATGATACTAATAAGCATGCATAGTGATTAAGGATGGATATAAGTTCAAGAATAGGTAATCCAGGAAGCAAAGATCAAGAGGGAGCACACTCCAATTGTTCCTGCAAGAAAGCAAAGGAGCACACTTCGGTAGTTTCTGCAAGGATACAAATATTCAGAGGGAGTTGACCACTTCTCACAATCCACATCAGAATGGAGTTGCAAAGATTCAGAGGGAGTCCACCCAACAACCAAACAAATATAAGTATTTGAATTGTCATTTTTTACATAATGTTATTCAATGATGTATATGCTTATGTTCCTAGAATTAGGTTGTGTATTATGCATATTAGAATAGTTGCATTGATGAACAATACACTACTAATATACATGGGTAAGTGGCCTATGGAACTGTACAACATTCCATTGCTACTTATCTAGAATGAAACCTCTTTGCTGACATGTTAGGAGTCGTGCACACTCTTAACAATGATCTGGTAGAGATTGGAAGGCATCTAGAAAGTTATGGAATATGGATAAATGTTGTATTGAAGCATTGTTTAAGATAATTGCATGACTGTATGACATATTTCTTTATGTGTAAGAATTTGTTCTGAAAACTATGAGATGTTTTCTAATCATGCAATTTAACTTGTTGTGTAGGAAAGATCGTAAACCATCACCTACAAAAGAAGGACTACAACCTTTGTTCAACAACAAAGTTATCTATTGAAAATATTGAAGATATTGAAGTTCCCAGGATCTGGGAAGAATGCCATGATCGAGGAGTATCAGTCGATCATGAAGATGTTTGGGATGCATTCCCAAAGGGTAGCCTGTAGTGACTTCCAAGAGGATCTACAAGATGAAGCATGCTGCAGGTGGTAGCATAGAGACTTTTGCTCCTGTAGCCAGATACACTTCCATTAGATCCCTACTTGCTCTGGATGCAGTGATGAAGTGGAAGATACACCAGATGGATTTCAAGACAGCCTTCTTGAATGGTGTAGTTGAAGAAGAAGTGTATGTGGAGAAGCCACTTGGTTCTGAGACACATGTCAGGGAGTCATATATGTGCAGAACTTGGTATGGTAGGATAGACAGCTTTCTATCCAGTTTGGGCTTTACCAAGAGTAAAGTGGATTCCAACCTTTACTACAAGGTTGAGGAAGGCAATCTAGTGATACTACTATTGTATGTGGATGACCTATTTGTAACAGGTGAGGATATATTGATTGCCGACATGCAGGGGAAGCTTGCTGCCAAGTTTGAGATGAAGAACTTGGGGATGATGCACTATTTGTTTTTGGCATGGAGGTGTGGTAGAATGCAGATGGAATCTTCCTTCGACAAAGGAAGTATGCAATAGAGATCCTGAAGAGGTTCGGGATGATGGACTGCAAGGCTATGGCCACACCTATGGCATCGAACCTGAAGCTTCTTTGTGATGCTCCATCTGATCCGGTTGATGTCACGATGTATCGTCAGATGATTGGGTCCTTGATGTACCTGACGAACACGAGACCATATATTTGCTTTGCGGGGAACACATTGAGCCAGTTCCTGACGGATCCTAGGAGTGTTCACCTGGTTGCTGTAAAGCATATTCTAAGGTACCTGAAGGGTATAGTTGATTATGGGCTCAAGTATGATGCGAATCAAAAGTTTAACCTGCAAGGTTATGTTGATTGGGTAGGCAGTGGGCAGGCAGTGCTGCAGATAGGAAGAGCACATCTCGGTGCTGCTTCAGTATGGGATCAGGTGTGATCTCTTGGTTTAGCAGGAAGTAGTCCTACGTAGCACTGAGTACAGCTGAAGTAGAGTATGTTGCGACGGATGAGAAGGTTGTAGATGTATTGACCAAGCCGTTGGCCAAAGTGCAGTTTGAGTACTTCAGAGAGAGGCTTGGTGCACATGAGCTTTTCTGACATGGTTGATGTGTTCTCCCTTGGTCGTGATGTAATTGCTGAGACATTTTTCACATGGTGGTAGATGTGTTCTCCCATGGTGAAAAAGTAAGGGCTTGATCCTTCCCCGAATGGTGGTAGATGTGTTCTCCCATGTCGGTGGTGTAAGTGCTGGATGATGTGCATCTGGGCTGTGCTTTGTGGACGATGAGATGATCTGAAGAGGATGATGCTATGATGATTAAGAGGATCATGGATGATGAGCATCAGGATGATGCTCCAGTTACTACTCTGTATATGTATATGCATCATGTTGGATGCTTGTTATGATCAGTTGGATCATTTATGTATATATGCATCATGTTGGATGCTGGATATGATCAGTTGGATCATTTATGTATGTATGCATCATGTTGGATGCTGGATATGATCAGTTGGATCATTTGTATGTATTTTGTATATGCATCATGTTGGATGCTTGGACCATGTATCTGGATATGTATCAGGTGGATACTGTGTATGATCAGGTAGATCATGTATGTTGATATATATCAGTTAGATGCATTGTGTGGATCATGTGTCTATGTATGTATCAGGTGGATACATTGTATGATCAGGTGGATCATAATCAGGTAGATACTTGGTATGCATCAGGTGGATGCATTGTATGATCAGGATGATCATGATGATGAGCTTCAGGATGTTGCTCCAGATGATATGTACCAGTATGGTACAGTGATGATGATCAGTATGATCATGAGCATCAGGATGATGCTTCGTACGATGATGATCCGTTGGATCATGAGTATGAGGTTGATACTTGGAGGTCAGAGATGATATGTGGCAGGTTGTGCAAATAGCATGTAATCAGTCCTCAGATATCCGATAGGTTGAGCTGTGTACTTGTAATCAGCCCTAGGATGAGGTATTGCTATGTAGTATGTAATCAGTCCTCAGATATCCGATAGGTTGAGATGTGTGCTCGTAATCAGTCCTGGGATGAGGTATTACTACGGAGACATGTAATCAGTCCTGGAGATCCGATAGGTTGAGCTGTGTGCTTGTAATAAGTCCTGGGATTATCTTTAGAGATCTTGTCGGTCGTACTGTGGCACATAAATGTTCCCGGGATGCTCTTTAAAGGTATTGTCTATTCACATGTAATCAGTCCTGGAGATCTGAGAGGTTGAGCTGTGTGCTCGTAATAAGTCCTGGGATGCTCTTTAGAGATCTTGCCGGTCATGCTGCGGCACATAAATGTTCCTGGGATGCTCTTTAAAGGTATTGTGAAGGAGATGCATGTAATCAGTCCTGAGGAGATCTTGCTGGTTGTGCTTAGGCACAGAAATGTTCCTTGGATACTCTTGTCAGGTATTGCATCTGCACATAAAATTAGTCCTGAGAGACCACCTCTATCAAACCGTTCGCACAGATGATGAAGACCTACAGGTGGTGGGCCTACATCCAGTATGAAAAAGGACTGGCTCTGTAGAACTTCCTATGACGAGTAGATTTAGATATTGATTGAGATAGCAGCAGCAGTGACGATGATGATGATTCGAGGATGATGATTCGCTGATGATGATCCAGAGAAGAAGACTTGTGCTAGCAGACCTGTGTCAAGAAATACCTTCTAGTTAAGAGGGAGTGTTGATGTATATGTAACTTCAGAATGTATTTGACCCATGTATTTCATATATGTATTTTGTACTCCTATAGAGATGGAATTATTCCTCTATACGGAAGTGTTTGTATTCCTATAGAGATGTTATTATTCCTCTATATGGAAGTGTCATCATTTATATTATAAGTGTCGTAACTTATACTTGATGGGTTATTAGACCACCTTGTTGGGGTCAGCCCTGTATAAGTCATGTGGGTCGAAGGGTTATTAGACCACCCTATTAGGGGTCGGCCATGTGGTTCAAAGGGTTATTAGACCACCAAGTGTGGGGTCGGCCCGGATTAAGTTAACCATGGGTTAAGCTAGACATGTAGGCCCCATTAGTTTATTGGGCGGGACAGAACAAGTATAAATAGATATCGGGAGATCTCTATTTGATCATTCATTCACACACTTCTCTCATTCGGAAAGTGGCACACTTGTGAGGAGGAGGCTCTGTTGCTAGAAGAAGACTATCTCTTGTATTTTGGTTGTATCATTGCTCTATCTATCTCTGAGGAAGTTATTGGGGTTTTTCACCTTTATGGTTTTCCCCAAGTAAACTCTGTGTCTCTTGTGTGCTTGCATTATTGTGTCCATGATTGATATGTTGTAGATTTGCTGTACATGGTGTTCTCTCAGTTAAGATCCTAGATCAGATTGAAGTAAATTCTGAAAATTTAACACTATGGTGGATAATAACACGAACTCAATTGAGATATACAACAAGTACTACAAATGGAGGCATCATTGAAGATGGAAATGCTAATGGCGTGTATACTAAATATGGTAGAGTCATTGATAGAAGAGTTCACAACTCCAGATATGTTGATCTTGGACAAGGTCAAAAGCCATATTTTTGAAAACCTTCTCATTAAGGTAGGCTTACAAGCCCCTTTGGCCCAGCAAAAAAACTAGTGTAGCAATTTGTCTATAGATTTTGAAAAGTATAACCCAATTGATGGATATCAATGCTTTTCCCACAACCTAATGTTAATATAGGTTTAAGAATATTTGGAATCTTCATTCAAGACAAAGGACTTGGTTCTTTCTTACTTTCTCAATCACAAAATCTATCACAGAGCCACACATAGTTACTTTTGTTTGGTCCCTCATGTGGGAGGTCATTTTCTTAACCACCAATTTCAACATTCAGGAATTGAACAACCTCAACATCCCATTTGTGGAAGGAGGGAAACTCTTAAGAATGTGTTTTGATATTTCAATTCTACTCAATTAGTTTGGGGATGGGTAGACATGTTTTGTAGTCAAATGCTCCTTGCCTAGATCTCTTGGAAAGAAACCCTCCTAGGTGATAGGATTCCTTTGGCCATAGAATTATGCATAGCTTCGCACCATGAAGTGAATGCTTGTTTAAGGAAGTTAATATTGATTGGAGGTTCTCTTCGTATGATGGTGCACTATTTTACTCTAGTTTGCACTTGTAGATTTTAGTTCTACTCTAGAAGGCATGGGTTGAAATGAGCACTTGTGGGATTTTGTTGAATACTAGGGCATTTATCCTTGCACCCAATGTTATCAACACCAAACCAACTCTTGAACTAGTCAACCCCTAACCAAGAACCAGACTAGAATGAAAAAAATTGGGTCTATCAAAAAATACATAAAATATTCAAATTAATATAAAAAATATATATTCATGTACATATATGTGAATCCAAACCATTAGACACAAATATGTGTATAAAAAGGGTGCATGTAACCAAAATAGCAGAATGCAACCCATATCTGAACCATAATACATAAATAAAGTGGCTCTAGTTGTCTTCTAGTGTCCAATAATAAGCATAGTATCAAGTATTAACTAATAATTAATATACTCTCCAATCTAATCATATGAATGAATCATTTGAAGACTCATCATCCTCCACATACTCAACATGAAAATGACACCATTCATATCCCTTAACAAAATCAGTTAGTGGTGAGTTTGCATTAATTTTTCTTAGATTCATGATAGCTTATAGTTGACTGGTACATTATCAGGAACCATGATCTAGTCTGGAGGTCAGCTCACCATGGCCCCTCTATAATTCCCATGATTAATTAAGCATAATTAAATTATTAATCTATTGAGAGAATCAACTAGAAATCTTATTGATCAAATGATTTCCACATTATAAATAACATAAGTTTAACTAGAATGGTAGATAATATAGGTATGGCGAGGTCGTCATATTTATTTAATTAACATCCATAAAGAAATAATTGGGAGAGGATTTCATTATGGTGTTTTTGTGGGAAATAATCTCATAGACATGTAGGTGAAATGAGTAAGACAATAGTAGTCATATGATTTTTTTCTAAAAATGCATTCGCAAGCTATGGCATCATAGAATGAAATGATTGTAGGGTCCACGCATAATGAACAATTTGGTGTGGTCCTGAATCTCTTTCAGAAAATGCAACTATTCTATGTAGTAACAAACTCCATAACCTTTGATAATGAGTTAATTGCATGTGCTAGCTTGATAACTGTACAATAGGGTATGGTGATCCATGAAGAAATAGTTAGAGGTGAATTACAATATAATGTTTTTATAGGGATTGTCGTTGTATTCATGTATACAAAATATGGTAGTGTAGAGAAGGCATGCATCATATTTGACAAATTACATCTCTTAAATACAATATCATGTACAGTTATGATTACATGATATGCACAAAATGGGCATGATTTTGGGTCTCTCAAGGTTTTTCAAAATTTGCAAGTTGTTGGTGTGAATTCATACTTAAATATGTTTTCTAGTTTCCTCCTTACTTGTGTTAGCATTGCATATTTAGAAAAAGGTCTAAGACCCATGGAGAAACAATTAGAAGTAGATTTCAGATTGATGTCATTGTGGGGTGTGCCCTTGTAGATGTGTATGAAAAATGTTGAAAGATAAACAAGGCACATGCTTTGCGATAGAATGAATTCATGAAATGAAATCTCCTGGAAATCCATGATTATAGAATATATGATGCATGTTTTTGGTAGGGAATCCCTCAAACTCTTTACATAAATGAAAGACTCTAACATAAACCCATACGATGTCACATTACTTTGGGCTCTGACTGCATGTTTTCATTTAGGTCTAGTAGATAAGGGTCCAATATGCCATTAAGTTCAAAACCAAGGATCTTGTTGGTTACCATCATAAAAGAAAAATAGCTAGGAAACTAGTCTGAAAAAAAGAAAAAGAAAAATAGTATGTGTTATAATTTAACAATTATAGATAATACCATCACTAGTATGAATTGTCCTAATATCCATATAGAATTTTTAATGAAATACTCCAAAGACAATGATTATGGAAAAATATGGACAGCTACAATATGTCATACTTATAGAGCAAGGGATGTCGGGTTCAAAAGTTGTACAACATCACGTTGATTATTAAGTTTTGTAAGTTGTATAGTGACCCAGTGACCATTATGACCATTTGTGGCCAAGCTTGACACCCCCCAAGGATGAAGCTATATATGGGACTTTCCATACACCATGTCAATATATATTATATATGTTCACATGAATATACTCATGTCCATAAGACAACGTGTTACTTTAAATACCATACCATTTTATCAAGTTGTACTGATGCTTCTTATGCTTATAGCTTAGGTAGTAGAAGTTTTCTATATCCTGCACCAAATACGAGTAGTAATGGGAAATCAAGATAATAAAAAGAATTGGAAAAGCTCAAAAACTAGCATCCCGTTTACAAGAAGTGGTGGCATCTTGAACTTAACCTTACTTTCACTTTTGTTAAACCTATATATTTATAGTTGGAATCCTATCCAAATTCTCTATTTGGATTTAAAGACCCCATGCAGGGTCCCTCACAACTACATCATATTACAAATATTATTAGTACCATGAAAAATGATGATAAGAGATAGAACAAATATTCCAAAACTATAAAGACTACATTATTTTTCTGACAAACTTGTGAATTAAAAAACATCACCAATTCATTTATTGCCTTAGCTTGTAGAAAAAATTAGATGAAATCTAACAGATGTAATAAATGTTGTTCATCCTAGTTCCATTATAAATAAGAAATGCAAATATTACATTCTAGAATTGTAATACAACATATATAGTAAGGTGTTCACTCAATGAATTTTCCATAAATGTACCATAACTAGAACTAAAACCCTCCCAAATCCTATAATTACACAATTTTACATTAGGCATAAATTGGGAAAGGACCCATGCCTCATTTGAACTTCTTAATCTCTTAAATACAAGTGATTTATACTATGAGCACCCTAAACTCTCTTGTTATTGGTTTGCATCTTCTCTCTAGCACACTTATGGAAACTCCCTCTAGTGCACCCATACATCATCTCTAGTAAACTTGTTAGGTTGTAATGTTGTGCTACCTTAACATTGTTTTTCTCCTTGTTTATTACATGAAATAGGGTTTGTTGGTTGGTTCAATTTCATCCTTGCGGTCTCTTACAAACCTCAACATGGTATACAAGAGAGTGTGGGAATTCCTTATTTATCTATTGGTTTATGCCCACAACTAGGGTTTATGTCCTAGATGCAACCATAGATTTTATTGACCTACTATTGTGTTGATTCAATGGACATTGATAAAATTATCTTATCAATATTATATTTTGTCATCCATAGCTACATACCCATGGTTTATTGTTAAACATTGAATTGATTAGTGATATTCTTGTTCAAGTATGCCTATAAATAGGATTGTGGAACTTGATTTCAATGACTTTTATCTCACAATATCGCTATGTAAGAATTGCTTGCTTATTTGTTTGTTGTTGATGCTTAATTTCATTTGATTTTACCCTTGATCAAACTATCATAAGTATTCCATATCTCGATTTCCTTACCTATTTGATTTTGAACCTCATCTTGCCTTAATCCATTTGTGATTTCATTACATCATTTGTATCTCAAAGATGCATTTGCCTTGAGTCTTTGTACATGTATTTATGCAAGAAAAGAAGGAACTAGGGTTTTGGGGGAAAAAATTAGAGGATACTTGAAGTGTTAATGTTTGAGTCCTTTTGTGAGATGGATGTAGATCCTAGGGCATGTGACAAAGAAACCCTAGAGGATACTTGGAGCTCTTTTCTTAGAGAGCTCGTGTGAGGCATGCTTAGTGAAATAACAAAATTGGACTTTATGGTGTTGGTGCTTCCTTGTTGTAGAGCCTTTGGTGTGGCTAGAGAGCATGGTGGGTAGTCATAGATGCAGACCACCAAGGAATGTTGCAGGTTGACATAAGCTCTAGAAATGTCATGAATATACAAGGACATTCTGACAATTGTGGGGCAAGAGATAAGATGTGCATATATTTGTAGGATCCACTATGTCTTGCAAATGAAAATGGACCTTGAACATAAATAGGTTTTTGGAACTTGATTTCAATGAATTCTATGTGACAATATCACTATGTAAGGATTGCTTTCTTATGTTTATATTGTTGGTGCTTACTTTCATTTGATTTTACTTTTTCTCAAAATGTCATAAGTAAGTGAGAAATGAATAATTCCTTACTTTGTCAGAGGCTTGGAAAGTGGGATAAGATGCTTTAGTTTCATAACAATCCCCAAGAAATTGTCAAAATTTAGATGACACGCGAGTGGGTTGTTGAAAGGCACCATCGTAGCCATTCATTGAGCTCCTCTTTGTTTCGAGAATAATTTAATATTCTCTACTGGATAGGGTCAACAATGTGAAGGTGGAAGCTCTTATGGCCCCTCCCCCCCCTCACATCACTCTCAATTCCCAATACCTAATGCATGTATGTAATGTCCCTTGTTAGGAATTTTATTAAAATGGCAATTTTTCACTTTTTTAACTAGTTAGACCTTTGACTAGTTTTGATCTCTAGGTCCCAATTTTGCCCCAAATGATCCCAAATCTTCTGAGAAGGTATATGAATGGTATTAGAACATAAATATGTGTTTCAGGGATGCCTTTGGACCTTTAAAATACTTCTGCAAATCCTCTTTCAATTCTGATCAATGTAGGTAACTTTACTAGTGATTTTCCTTTGACTAGTATTGGTCTCTAGGTCTCAAATTGACTCCAAATGCCTTCAAATCTTCAAGGAAGGTGTATGAATGATATTATAACTTGAATATGATGTTTATGGATGACATATGTCCACCAAAAGACCTCTGCAAACTCTCTTAAGATTCTGAACCAATTATGCAATTTTACTAGTAATTTGGGGTTCAAATCCCCCTGGGGTAAGCACTGAAAATGGCTTCCCAAATGCCTCCAAACCCACTCAAATTTATGAACAGAGGTATGTAATGTGTTAAGTATTTTATTAAAGTCTCATATGCACCATTAATGGATTATTACAACTGTTCTCACCCTCTCCCATTCAACTGCAAAAATCCCCAATTCGACCCTTGGGGAAATGGCACTATTTCACCTCCCAATACAACTAAACTGAATAAAAATGCTTCAAATGCTCAAGTACAGTACATGAAACTTGTAGAATACATCCATGGCATTATATTGATCACAAATATATCAGAGAATCATCCATTCATTCGAAATCATCATCAATACATTGGCTCACAACAAGGTAGTGGGGAAATGGCATTGTTCTTCCATTAAAAATGAGATTTATACATTTCTACTTGGAATTTCGACCTGAAACTTTTTGGAGATGAAGAACAGAGTATTTACTTCATATTACAAAATAAATGGGGCATTAAAAGCTTCCCCAAAGAGTACAATAGCTCACCAAAAACGCCCTCCCTCAAGGATCAAGAATATGCCATCAAAACTGGAAATGGTTGAAGGAGTGAGCTGCAATAGAAGAAACCATGAGCTGCCCTGTAGCTTACACCTGCAAATAAAGACTCCATTAAAGCTCCAAATGAAAGGTCTGAATGGCCTTTCCAATTACCAACTTGGATGGGAATCTTTCACCCTCGAAATTGGCTAAGGCAAGAAACTAGTCATCCACTAGCTCTCCCTCTTCACAAATGCAATTGCAAATTCTACAAATGATCAAAAGCTGGTTTCATTCTTTGTTATTGACATTTATAAACTTCTAATGTCCTCCATGGGTCGAATTCATTCCAAGAGACTCATGCCAACTCATGTTGGGAAGAGATTCCAAAGAACGCCACTTGTACAACAATTCCTAGTCTCCCACTTCCACCAAATCACATGTGGAAGCATCTTAGCTGCCCTAACACCCTTGAGCGCCCTCTTGGAGTCTATTTTTAGCCCTGACATGTCATATATGTCATATGTCAGCCTTCAGGTCTGATTTGTGTCATAGGTGTCATAGCATCTTCATCATTGTTGTCATAGAGCTAGGGAATCTAGCCCAAGTGTCTCACTAGCTCCAAATTGCCTCTTCCTCTTCCATGGGAGTTACTCTTCCTCTATATTTCGACCTTGGATGAGTCATGCAATGAATAATACCTTTTGGACTCCCCCAAGTATGTTACCATTCACCTTGAATTCGAATTGGTGAGAGAATGATGCCAAGTGTAGTGGGGAAATCTAGCCATATGTGGGTCCCACTTCCTCCATGTGTCTTCATGATGAAATGCCACTTTGATTTTCACTTGTATATATTTATTTAGCTCCTTTATTAAATATTTATGCCATTCTAATGTTCAAACATCATTTATTACCCCCATTATTCCAAATCCCAAAGCTTCCACCCCAAACCTAGGAAACTAGTAATTTTCCTCATTGGCAATTATTTGACCTTTAGCATCAATTTGACAAACTCTAATGAATAGGGCCAATGTGATTAGGCCATTGTGACCCAATACCAAATTTGGGACATGACAAATCCTCCCTTCCCAATATTGCTTGTCCTCAAGCAATTTTAAACATGGGTGTTGAAGAACCTGCTTTCTGTATAATTCTTTGAAGTTGCCATTGAATTGCCCAACCTTGAGTCTTTGAGTTTCCATGAAGATTTTAGAGAGGAACCACCATGCTTGCTGCTGCACTACTCTGATAAAAATCACTTTATTAAGTGGGGAAATCCATATCCCATACTGCTTGTTTCCCCAAAAAATTTGAAACCAATGAGATAAAAATTATTCCAGGGTCCCATTGCTTGTATTGCACCCCAATAATTAAGAGTGCTCTCCAACCCACACCATTAGTTAAGAGGATTCCTGGATCCCATTTTCTTGTATGCATCCTTCCAAACATCATGAGTACCAAATATATATCATCAAAGTACATAACAACATAATGAAAATGTACATCAAGGATATGCTTAATCAAAGAGTCATGAAGGTGCTTATACCTCCAAGCAAGTAGACCACCATTTTCCAAGTGCATACAAGCTTCAAGTGACCAATCAAATCTACTCCAATGACATAGGTGAGGATCCCATGTCCTATAATGCTGCTCCAAAAGGATGTGATATGCATCAAAATATTCAACCATGTATTCTTTCATCCAAGAAGTGAATGAAGAATCTCCACTAAAATCTGAACCAAATAATGAGCGGAAAAAACAAGGAGACTTCAAATGACTCAAAGAAGTCTCACCCATACATCCATGAATGTGAGAATCATAAAGATGTAACAAAGTATGTGGCTGCCAACAAAAATGTTCTCCCATCATAAATCTATTCACCCAAGTGTTGGATGAAGTTCCTCTAACATAAAATGAACCCAGTGTTGAGCAAGAAAAACCATGAGTCTTCAAGTGACTCAAATCCATATCATAGGTACATCCATGTAGATGTGAATCATCATAAAGTGACAAATGATGCTGCTGCAAATGTGAATAAGAATGTGCTCCAACCATGTCATCATAAAAGTTAAATCTAGGAGTTCCATGCTCCTCATGTGGCACCATCAAAAAGAACCCTTTCACCCATACTTCATTGAGACTAATGTTGCAAAACATGGAATTGTAGGAAGTAGGAGAATGAACTAACTCACCCAAATGATCAAAAAGTGCAGAAGTTTCATCATGGGAAGGATCCATATGGGTAGTATCATGCAGCTCCTTCAAAAGTGTGAACTCTTTGTCATAGTTTGGTTCCAATGTAGAGGAATCATGCTCTTCTTTAAAAATTGCATAACCTTCATCAAGAGGCAATTCAAATTCCTCTTCCACCACATCAAGTGTTTGGATCTCTTCAAGTTCATCTTCAAACACATCAAGAACATTCAAATTTTCACATTTCTCATGATCCACCATGTCATGAGAATCCTCCAAACAATCTACCATTTGACAATCTGAAACATAGGAGGAAAAACAAGTATCTTGCAACTTTTCAAGAAGTTGCTCATTTTGAATTGTGAGCTTATGAATATCCTCATTATTCTTCAAGTATGCATCATGTAACAATTCATTAAGCTCAAACAAATGGTTTCTATCAAAAAGCAAAGACATGAAATTACCTTTGATGTGGCACATTGCTCTTTGAATCTTCTCCATGTCTTCAAGGAAGGATGTTTCCTCCAATGAAGTAGCTCTCCAACAAGAATTTGACACCAATGCTTGAGTGTCATGGAGAATGCTGAGGGACTCTTGGATCTTCTTTTCATTCATCTTTAAGGACCCTTCAAGAAAATGAGGCTCTTGCAAATGAACCTCCTCATCTTCTTCATTTTTTCTTGGACCAACTTCATGAAGCTCAAGTGGTGATGGGGAAGTTGATCTTGGTTCTTCTTCAACTGCTGCAAGGTCTTCGTTATCATGCTTAATGGAACTTGGGCTTGCAGCAACATTTTCAAAAGTGATCTCTATGTTACCAACATAGAGGTGTGAGCACCCATCAATAGGTACTCCTTCATAGTTTAAGCATCCATCAGTAGATGCTCTTTGGTTCATGTCTAAGCTAGAAGGTGTCTCGAAATGATCTTCCATATTTTCAATAGAATATTCTTCACTATCTTGTGATGTCTCTTCCTTTTGCTCCTTCAAGCAAGCTGTTGCATTTTGCCCCTTGGTTTCCTTAAAATCAATAATTTTTTCCACAAGTTCGATAGAAAACAATTCGAATCCTTCCTTAATTTGCTTGGTCATATCTTCAAATATTGTTTTCATAATTTTTATATGCTCCTCACCATCATATGAGGCTCCCTTTTCATCCCTAGTCATAGTTCCCTCAAAAAATTTGCTCTTCTTCTCCTACTTTTTTTTTTCCTCTTCAACAAAAGCACTTTTGGTTTCAATATATAATGGTGGTACCTAAATTCTTTTCCTCATAGATATTATACCACATCAGGTGCCAAGATCATGCTCTGATACCACTGTAATGTCCCTTGTTAGGAATTTTATTAAAATGGCAATTTTTCACTTTTTTAACTAGTTAGACCTTTGACTAGTTTTGATCTCTAGGTCCCAATTTTGCCCCAAATGATCCCAAATCTTCTGAGAAGGTATATGAATGGTATTAGAACATAAATATGTGTTTCAGGGATGCCTTTGGACCTTTAAAATACTTCTGCAAATCCTCTTTCAATTCTGATCAATGTAGGTAACTTTACTAGTGATTTTCCTTTGACTAGTATTGGTCTCTAGGTCTCAAATTGACTCCAAATGCCTTCAAATCTTCAAGGAAGGTGTATGAATGATATTATAACTTGAATATGATGTTTATGGATGACATATGTCCACCAAAAGACCTCTGCAAACTCTCTTAAGATTCTGAACCAATTATGCAATTTTACTAGTAATTTGGGGTTCAAATCCCCCTGGGGTAAGCACTGAAAATGGCTTCCCAAATGCCTCCAAACCCACTCAAATTTATGAACAGAGGTATGTAATGTGTTAAGTATTTTATTAAAGTCTCATATGCACCATTAATGGATTATTACAACTGTTCTCACCCTCTCCCATTCAACTGCAAAAATCCCCAATTCGACCCTTGGGGAAATGGCACTATTTCACCTCCCAATACAACTAAACTGAATAAAAATGCTTCAAATGCTCAAGTACAGTACATGAAACTTGTAGAATACATCCATGGCATTATATTGATCACAAATATATCAGAGAATCATCCATTCATTCGAAATCATCATCAATACATTGGCTCACAACAAGGTAGTGGGGAAATGGCATTGTTCTTCCATTAAAAATGAGATTTATACATTTCTACTTGGAATTTCGACCTGAAACTTTTTGGAGATGAAGAACAGAGTATTTACTTCATATTACAAAATAAATGGGGCATTAAAAGCTTCCCCAAAGAGTACAATAGCTCACCAAAAACGCCCTCCCTCAAGGATCAAGAATATGCCATCAAAACTGGAAATGGTTGAAGGAGTGAGCTGCAATAGAAGAAACCATGAGCTGCCCTGTAGCTTACACCTGCAAATAAAGACTCCATTAAAGCTCCAAATGAAAGGTCTGAATGGCCTTTCCAATTACCAACTTGGATGGGAATCTTTCACCCTCGAAATTGGCTAAGGCAAGAAACTAGTCATCCACTAGCTCTCCCTCTTCACAAATGCAATTGCAAATTCTACAAATGATCAAAAGCTGGTTTCATTCTTTGTTATTGACATTTATAAACTTCTAATGTCCTCCATGGGTCGAATTCATTCCAAGAGACTCATGCCAACTCATGTTGGGAAGAGATTCCAAAGAACGCCACTTGTACAACAATTCCTAGTCTCCCACTTCCACCAAATCACATGTGGAAGCATCTTAGCTGCCCTAACACCCTTGAGCGCCCTCTTGGAGTCTATTTTTAGCCCTGACATGTCATATATGTCATATGTCAGCCTTCAGGTCTGATTTGTGTCATAGGTGTCATAGCATCTTCATCATTGTTGTCATAGAGCTAGGGAATCTAGCCCAAGTGTCTCACTAGCTCCAAATTGCCTCTTCCTCTTCCATGGGAGTTACTCTTCCTCTATATTTCGACCTTGGATGAGTCATGCAATGAATAATACCTTTTGGACTCCCCCAAGTATGTTACCATTCACCTTGAATTCGAATTGGTGAGAGAATGATGCCAAGTGTAGTGGGGAAATCTAGCCATATGTGGGTCCCACTTCCTCCATGTGTCTTCATGATGAAATGCCACTTTGATTTTCACTTGTATATATTTATTTAGCTCCTTTATTAAATATTTATGCCATTCTAATGTTCAAACATCATTTATTACCCCCATTATTCCAAATCCCAAAGCTTCCACCCCAAACCTAGGAAACTAGTAATTTTCCTCATTGGCAATTATTTGACCTTTAGCATCAATTTGACAAACTCTAATGAATAGGGCCAATGTGATTAGGCCATTGTGACCCAATACCAAATTTGGGACATGACAATGTACTTGCAAAATAATTTACGTGCAAACATGTAGATTTCATCATAAACAAACATTTACCATTCATTCAATAAAATATAACATTCATTAAACCATTCATTCAGTTAGTCAACACATTCATTCAACAAAAGCTAACATTAATTAAACCATTCATTCATTCAATAGGCAAAAAATCATGCATGACATTATATTATAAAAAATAATTACACAATATTTCTTCATTCACTTCTTTCTAATTTTTTTTCTCTTTACAAAATCAACAAGAATCTCATCTTCTGGAACTTGTTGTTCATTTCTTGGTGCTTTATCAACTTGTCGTGATGTCTGCCTAGTAGAGTACTCACCACGTGGATTTTGTGGAAAGGGGTCCGGATTTGCTGCAATAATGTGAAAATGTTACATCGATGTATTATGTTATTATAATGACAAGTATTTCATTTAAAAAAAACATTACAAAGTTGTTTTTTTACCTGTTGTGGCCACACCATGTTCTTCATATTCCTGTCTAGGCTCAACCTGTACAGTGTGACCCTCTACATTCTTTGTAGTTGAAACATGGATAAGTAGAATTAATGTTCACCATCTGCAATGCTATATATAAAATTGTAGCATATGAATAAATTCATTACCAGGATTCGAAGAATGATCTTCGATTGGTTGTGGTCCATCCTTGACATTAAGGGGATTATTTCTTTCTTGCTCAAAATAGAGTCAATATTTTATGTCAATTGTTTATAACGAATAGATTGCACAAGTAATAAATATTCATTAAACTATATAGATTTTATATACATGTGTAGTAGATTGATCACCCGAAGACTTTGTTTTCTTAGACAAGATTTTTCGGCATTCAACAACAGCTCCAAAGTCGTGCTGGAATCCAAGATTCAAGTCTTCCTCAGTGGGAACTTCTTTGAATCGGTTGGCCTGCATATTTGCATAATGTCATTAATTTACATTTTGTGGTGCAATAAAACGAAAATAATTTGCAATTTATTATTTGGATGCATTATTGGTTTTTCGATACTTACAATTCGTGCCGCCAAATTCGAATAACCACCAGGCTCAATCTTGTGCTGACCAATTTTTCCCAGTCTTGCCTTTGTGGCCTTTGATGTGTCTAACAACCTATGAAAGTGTTGAAATATGTTATATGTTCCAAATTCGATATAAAAAATAATAATAATAAGGTTTAGAATTACATTGTGGAAAGATTGCATACCTCCCTGTGCCTCGTGGTAGCTTTCCTTCTTTTCTCAGAGCCCTCTCCTTTCCATCTTCCACGAGGGCTTTCCACTCTCTTGCTGGAATCATTAGAGGGTGCTCATACCTAGATTTCCTTTCTAGGTGAACCCTATATTGGTCTCATACAATCTTCATAT
Source organism: Larix kaempferi (assembly GCA_027924585.1). Taxonomy (NCBI): domain Eukaryota; kingdom Viridiplantae; phylum Streptophyta; class Pinopsida; order Pinales; family Pinaceae; genus Larix; species Larix kaempferi. The sequence continues at coordinate 6,377,321 of BSBM01000871.1, read as the reverse complement.
GTTGTCTAGCCTTCTTTAGGGCCGTGGCTCGATCGAATGTCTCGTTGCCAAACATGCCAACCAACCGATTAATGAGCTCATATTTAAAAAAAAATTATTTTTTTATCCCACCTTGTGCGGATGGTGGGCCCGAATATCTCCAAGGGCAAATCATTTAGACGTTTATAAAAAAACATCAATTCCTGCAAAACGATCATGCCATCATTAGTTGAAAAAAATGTTTTATCGGTATATTACAATCAAATTATAAACACTAACTTGAACAATGTATATAACTTTATTGGAACGAGATATTTGTCCACCAAAAATGTCGTCTGTATTGTACCCATGCTAGTGACATGGGAATATCTAGGAAATGTTGCTTCAACAATATCAATACTAGTAGGATCTGCATCGACCCCTTCTTCTGCATGATATGGGTGCGTCGGTCACTAGCGGGTGCACTCACAGCTTGCCTCGGGGGTGTTGCAGAACATGTTGCCGACTATTCAGTTGACAACAATGGCGCATGATTCGATGTACGTGGATTCGTTTGTTCATGTGACGACTCTCCACGAGCATCACTGGGGCCAACATCGCCTTGACCAATAATGTGTGGCCACATAAAATCTTGTAAATACAAACTATATTTTATAAGTTCACTATCGTATAAAAGTAAAAATTATAAAGTTCTAAATGAATTTATATTATGATTCAAGATTCCGCAAATTACTTGCAAGGCATGAGATCTCCTTACCAAAACATCAACCTTGGCTTTAATCTCATCTGTCTGCAGCTGAATGAGTCGTAGACAATGGATATCCTCATTAATTTTTTTCAAGGTATTCTCTATCATCTTAACCGGATCTAGAGAAGAACTAATGTCATCATCACGCATCAACTAATACACATCAAAAGATATTGATTGTTGTGATGTTGTTTCATACACTGAATCATTGGTCTGCAACAAAAATATATAAAACATTACTGACGTGAAAGCAATAGACTGAGAAAAAAATTATATTAACAAAACATATATATCATGATAGATTCCTAAAATTACAACTAGGTTTACCTGATGCCTCGATGATGGTGTCGTATGATCCACAGCTGGGGACTTGCCCCGATCATCCCCCTACAAAAAAGAAGTAGAAAACATTATCATAATGAAACCAATATACATAGGAAAAAGAAATAACAAACGAAACATTATGGTACATATTATATTGGTACAATTCCAATGAATTATACCTACTACCTCAAGGATCATCTACTCATCGGATCAATGGTTATAGATGACCTTCCCCGATCTACTAATAGGGACGTGCCCCGATCAGAACCCTACATCAAAAACATAGAAAAATCATCTAAACGAAACCAAAATACTCACGGAAAAAAAACTTAATAAGAAAACATTTTGATGTATTTAAATTGTACAATTACAATCTGGTATACCCATTGCCCCAAGGATGCTGTTGTCTGATCAACAGCTGGGTGGTTTCCCATATCAACACTTTGCAACAAAAATATAGATAATATTATCTAAATGAATCGAATATACTCTTGAAAAAACACAACAATTTTATTTTCGTTCATATGAAATTTGTACAATGGCATCAATGTATACCTGCTGCCTCGAGGTAGGTCCGATATCATCTACTGCTAGGGAGGTTCCCCTTACAGATCCCTGCATAAAAAACATACAAAAATTATCTAAACGAAACCAAAATACTCATTGAAACAATATAATAACAAAACATTTTGACGTATTTAAATTGTACAATTACAATCTGGTTTACCTTCTGCCCCGAGGATGTTGTCTTCTGATCAATAGCCGAGTGGCTTCCACGATCAACACTTTGCATCAAATATATATAACATTATATAAACCAAATGAATATACTCATGAAAAAACATAGCAAAAAAAACTCTTTTTCATATTATATTTTTACTATTACAAATATGTATACCTGTTGCCTCGAGGAAGTTGTACTCCTATGACTAGCTGCTGGGGTTATGCCCCCATCACTACCCTACAAAGTAAATATAGTAAATTTAAATGAAATTATAACAATAAACTAACGAAAAATCCTTAAGATGTTAAATTCATTAATAAAAGGTTGGGCAAATTGTTAGATGTACCACTCCCATAGTAACCATGTTTGTATGTACTCGATTCAAATTGTAATTAATAAGCAACTCTTCCCTTGTAGCTATTTATCTAATGAAACATACAAAAATAAGGTTTCCTTCACGCCCCTCAAATTCATAGTTGGGTTGATTAATTGTAGACCCTGGTTGTGTACTATTTATAAACCCTGCAATATTCCCTGTGGATTTTGGCCTTCCATCAATGTACAACGTTGCTCCTTTATTTTGATCTTTGTCTTTCACTTGTAAATAATTTGCTGACAATCCATATCTGCGAATACTTCGTGTATATTTGACCAGGCGAATCCAATATTTGTAGTTGTAACAAGGTCCAACATACTCCATCAATTATGTACATCTGTTGTAATTGACCTTTATGCCATCCATGCAAAACAACCCCAAACCATGTAACGATGACGGTGCAATTCGATATATCCTCTCGTTCACACAAAAATCTGTGTTCAATTGAGGAAGATCCTTGGGTACCCATTGTTTCACTAGATGTTTGTATCTCAATGGCACCTCGATGTCTCCTATTGTCTCATCATCATAGGAACATGACCCCCCTTCAGTGAGAAAAACAATTCCATGCATTTATGGAATTTTCTTCTGATCTTTTGACATCTAGTTGATATAACTATTGTAGACCTATTGGATGTCTCACTTTCCTCTAGCCTTCCTAAACTCCCCTGTAATACCCCATTTTTCCCTTGCTGATATTTGGCTTCAATGTAAATACTGTATATATATGCAGTATGTGTATTTTCCCTAGAGGGGAGCTCAAGGCCAAGGCCCCACTAGTGGATGTTTAAGTTTATTGCTTAGGCAAGTAATTGGATAGTTTGATTATTCATGGGTTGTTAAGCCATGAAGAAATGAAAATGGTGTAATTATTATTAATGAATAAAATAACTAAGAAGCTATCTAAGGAGGCAACTAATGAGAAGGGGCCATGTGTATCCACTAGGGAGAGGTGAGGGGGTTATGGGATTGGTTTCCCATGTTTCCACATGTCCGACTGTGAACCCGTTTGAACTCCCTGCTGACATCTAATTCGGTTGTAGAGGGTGGTTGAGAACCCTGTTGCTGAATCCGATGGAGTATGGAGCATGCCTACGATTTTGTATGGAAGGGCATGGCTTTGATTGCTTGTTCTGGAAGACACTCAACCACCGGGAAACTCGCAGAACTGGTTTTGAATACCCATGGTGGAGAAGAACCGGGGGGGGGGGGGGGGGATTCAGACATTCATTCATCATCCATTCACGCAATTTCCATTCACGATCCATCGCCCCACGGAGAGAGAAATTTCTCATACGTTCCTACATACGCAGAGTCGACAAAGTGGTATAACCTGAAGATAATCGTGTTTTCCTATGTAATAGAAAATACCGAAGAGTTGATAGCCATAAAAACTGGGTATGCGCGAACCAGTCTACTGGTGATAGAGTGCTCCATGTTAGAGTGGTAAGAACCCGTGAGGAAACTGCAAGCCTGGATAGTGAAGAGAAACCGTGAGAGCTTGAGCCTGGATCACAAAGGATAGATTATGGAACAAAGCCTGTCCGCAAGCCTGGAAGGAGTTAGTTGTTGAACTGTGGAAGAAGGTTGGGTTGCTTGATAAACCCAATGAAGGCTGAAATCTCATAGAACTAGCGAATGGACCTTTCTATGCCCATCCTGGAATAGCATTGGAAGGGAAGAGGCCTTGAGATACTGTTCAACAAAGAAGAGGGTCTTCCTTGTGTTGGATGTGGTAGGTAATGTGGGTTCCAGGTTGGCTAAGTGTTGATATGCCTACAGCTCTGTGGTTGAGCTTACTAGCTTAGCAACACCTCCCTTGCTATCCCTGTTCACTAGATAAACCGCTACCGGTTGTCTTAGCATGATCAGCTTGTATGATATGTTTGATAAACCCAACAGTGTGCTGGCTTGGCATGATTGTATTGCTTGGTATGCCTGATAAACCCACTACATGTTGGCTTAGCATGATCATCTAGTCTGGTATGCTTGATAAACCCAACTGTATGATGGCTTGACATGACCCTGTTGTTGGTATGCTTGATAAACCCAACTGGAAGTTGGCTTAACATGAACAATATGTCCCCGAATTCTTGATAAACCCACTGTAGGTTGGCTTAGCATGGGTAGGTTCCCTGGAATGCTTGATAAACCCACTTTAGGTTGGATTAGCATGGGTAGGTTCCCTGGAATGCTTATAATCCCAACTACATATTTTCTTAGCATTGGGATGGAACCTTGACTATGAGAGAACCTGATATCCCTCCTTAGTGGATACACAACCGAGCTTGGGGGTGATCTCTTAGCTGAAAGAGTACAGGCTGGATAGAGATCTAAGGTTGGGTAGAACGTTGCTCTCACTTAGCCAGTTGCTTCGGAAATTGAAAGATAAGTATTTCTGGTTATGTTAAATGATGGTGTTTCGTTGTTATGAAATGGTTTTGATTAACAAGGAGCCATGTGTAGGCCTGAGTAAAGGGCTAATATCATTGTTATATGTATATCATGGTATTGCATGATTTTAATGCATTATAAGACTTGCATATGATATATGTAATTGTTAGATCTAATTTAATGCATTTTACATGTTATGATATGTATGGTTAACCCTATGAATGAGTTGTATGCTTACATCTGATCCTTGGAGAGGAGGGGTCTGCCCTGGAAATGTTTTAGAACCCCTCTATGGGTCAGGTGGAAGGGAAGATCATGGCAGGAAGAAGGTGAAATATTTAAGTGGAGTTATGGACAGATCTTCAGTGGAAAATTTGACATGGTAAGAGTGCTCAGATGGGGAAGGGATTTCACCATTGGATAGGGCTCTCCAAGATCTTTCCAACGGTACCAATCTTGTCTCATTTAAACAAATAATGGAGAAGTTATTCCCCTCAGAATATTGTGTGGAAAGTTACCATGACAGAGGGTATGGTTCTGCATGTCCACATCCACAATGCGGATTGCAGATTGCGGAAGCATGTAAGTCAAAATTGAGTTTGGACTTCTACATTTCCGCATCCGCAATTGCAAATTGTATATTGCGGAAGTGACCTTTTCGGAGGTTGGAGTTAGACATTCCCCACTCTCGCACCTGCATTTGTTGTTGCGGATTGCAGATTGCAGATCCACTGTTGTGGATTGTGGATTGCAAGAAGGTTAAATTTATGATTATGAAGTTTTTCACTTCCGCATCCACAATTGCGGATTGGGGATTGCGGAAAGGTAAACTTTCCAGTTATGAAGTTTTGCACTTCCGCATCCGCAATTGCGGATTGCGGATTGTGGATTCGCAGTTGCGGGTTGCAGATTGTGGATCCGAGCCATTTAAACGGTGTGTGTGTGTTCAGTCGGATTTGGAGAAAAAAAAAGTATCATGGTCTTCCATGGCCATGGTGGTCATTGGGGATGTGACAGATTGGTATCAGAGCTTCAATTGCGACACTAGGAGCTGTTTGGGCCGGATCATGCATGAATTGTGTCCGAGAGATGTGCCATGGCATGGTTTTGATGAACTTATTTGAGTAATTGATTGTTCAAATGAATAGTTCCAGGTTTGAATGGGTATGATAGAGTTTATTTGCATGCTTGTGATGTCTAATATAATGTCCCTGATATGCACAGAGATAGTAGTATCCGTAAGAGGAATCGTATCATAGGGAAGCGCAAAGAAAGGTGTAAGAATGGTCACTCTAAATTATGTGAAGGACCTGTTTGAACTAGAAGATGATGTGCTGGGTGAGAACTTGCAGGGAGCACATACAAAGGCCGAGTCTGATGGAAGAAGGGAGAAAGTGATGCCCCCAAACTTGGCAGAGACTATGGTAAGCTTTAATGAGCGGATAATGAAAGCGCAAGAAGAGAAAGATCAACTCAATGTGACCATTTTGTAGAGTCTTACAGACTTACAACAAAGGATTATGGATGGTTCTAACCCAAGCCACGAAGGCCGAGATGAGAGAAATGTAGAAAGTCAGTCTAGGGGCCATTCTATGAGAAGAACTCCAAGCCCTAGAAGGGGTTCTGTGAGCAAAAGACACAAGACACATCTCCTAAGTTTTCTTCTAGCAGTTCAGATGATTCTAAGGGTTCTCAGGGGATCCTAAGATGCACTTCCAACAAGAGTAAGGGCAGAAAGAAGCACAAAGGTATTCCGTAGGGCGAATTTAGGAAAGAAAGGCCTCCCACTTTTGATGGTGAAAGCAAAGAAGGTCAAGAAGCAGAGACATGGATTATTGGAATCAAGAAGTACTTCAAAATGCATGAGTATTCATAGAATGAAAAGGCTAAGGTTGCTATTTACAACCTTAGTGGAAGAGATTCTATTTGGCGGGATGACCTCATGCAAGTGAAAGGAATCAGTGAAAGAAGAGTCAGTTGGGAAAAGTTTCAAAGATACTTCCAGGATAAGTACCTATCAGCTAGGTATTATGATAGCAAAAGAAAAGAGTTCAATGAACTCAGACTAGGATAGAACACCATGGATGAACATGTCCACAAGTTTCTGGAGTTGCTGAGGTACGTAGACGACATCAAGGTTGAAAGAGTAAAGATCCAATGCTTCCTTGGTAGTCTATCACAAAGCTACAGAGATAGAATAGAGTTTGTAAATCCACCAAGCTTGGATGAAGCCATTAGGATGGTAGAGCATTGCTATGAGCATGGTAAAAGTAAAGCAGAGGCGCATCCAGCATGGAAAGGTAAACCCAAGGGAAGGTTTGATCAAAAGAAAGGTGAATTCAAACCACCGTTCAGAAATCAGCCTATAAGATTTCCACAAGGCCAACAAGCAAGAAGAGAATTCAAGCTAGCTATAACAGCGAATAGAACATCAATGGGGCCACTTTAGTGTTGGGGTTGTGGGGACACTGGTACAAAATGAGAGATAAGTGACCAAAAAAATGACCAAAATCCACATATAAATGACCACTTTTGAGTTGGTGACCACTGGTAGCAAATTAGTTGCCATATATCACGCGACCAAAAATGTGGTCATATTTAGCTTGGTCATTTATAGCTTATCTTGTGGTCATATATTTGCTCGTATAATTGGTCATTGATTTGGTAATATATTTGGTCATTAATGGTCACGTCATAAATGACCGCTAATTTGTTACCAGCGATCGCCAACTCAAAAGTGGTCATTTATATGCATATTTTGGTCACTTATCTCTCATGTTGTAATGGTGGTCGTTTATATGCAAATTTTGGTCATTTTTTGAGTCATTTATCTCTTTCTAGTGGTTTCAGAATATAAATAGGGCACGGTGGAATCGAACCACCAATCTCCTGCCTATAAGGCAGGTGCTTTACCATTGAGCTAGAACTCTTAAATAGAATTCCTTATGGATTGATATGAGAATAAAATGTAAGGAGTAGGATATTAACATTGGACACACCAAGCTAGAGTCTACATGTAAATACAAAGTTATGAATAACTGAAATTTTTACAATTCATATTTTTTGAGTGAAGGAACAGTATAGGCATTTCAGAATGTAGTCTTGTGACAAGTGGAAGATTAGCAATATGTCAAAACAATGCAGTCCAATGTTTGAAAAACACTATTAAACAAGATATACCTTAGCTTCACTGAATAAGCAACGATCAAAAAGTGTGTCGGATTCATGCTATAAACATTGATAAGACATTTTTAAGCACTTGTCAAGCTTCATTGTATTATAGACAAGAATATCGCCAAAAAAAAAGTACTTCCCTCCAATGAAAGACAAAAGAATATCACCTTCCATGCCCCAATAATGATGAGTACGAGATATTCTTGATGGTGCAGGTGCAGAAGAAGCAGAGGGCCCTAACAATGCAATAAACAGATTATCCTTAGTGAATTTTGTAGATGGTACCCAGTGTAACCCTATCAGCGCTAATTACAACACTTGAATTGTTAGGACATTAAGCAAGGCATTAAATAGAGCCATCCAACCCAAGGGATTGACTCCAAGACTCCCTGCATGAAGCTCAAAGGTACTCAAACTAGCAGACAGAGATAGTAAATAGTTGAAGATTTGAATGACTGGCCACTAAATTTATAAGTTGTTATCTGTTATTCTCTTTTTTTTAAATTTCCATGACTATTTTGGATTTCAGGAAACTACATCAAGGAAGAGACAACATGTTGTTTTTATTATGGTAGTAAACATTTGTTTCTAAAGAGCATATATATATATATATATATATGTATATATATATATATATATATATACATATGTATATCTATATATATATATATATATATATACATATGTATATATATATACATATATACATATGTATATATACACATATGTGTATATATACATATATGTAGATATATATATATATATATATCTACATATATGTATATATACACATATGTGTATATATACATATGTATATATGTATATATAGATGTATACATATATACATATATGTATATATATACATATGTGTATATATACATATGTATATATGTATATATAGATGTATATATATATATAGTGTTGATATATATATATATATATATATATATATATACATCTATATATATACATATATACATGTATATATATAGATGTATATATATATACATATACATATATATATACATATATATATATACATTTATACATGTATACATATACATATATATATATATATACATCTATACATGTATACATATACATATATATATACATATATATATATACATATGTACATGTATACATATACATATACATATATATATATATATACATATGTATATATATATACATGTATATATGTATATATATACATATGTATATATGTATATATATGTACATACATGTATATATATATATGTATATATGTCTATATATGTACATATGTATATATATACATATATATATATACATATGTACATATGTATATATGTATATATATGTACATATGTATATATATATATATATATATATATATACATATGTACATATATAGAAGCGAGGTGTAGTGTTGATGTCAGCATATATATATATATATATATATACATATGTATATATATACATATATCTATATATCTACATATATCTATATATCTACATATGTATATATATAGATATATGTATATATATACATATGTATATATATATATATATATATGTATATATATATATATATATGCTGACATCAACACTACACCTCGCTTCTATCAGTGCAAGCATGAAAAATAAAAGGAAATGCATTCTACAGAAATGATTGCTCAAAAGAAGCATATGCATTGGGAAGACATGCCAACAAACATGCTAATTGACAACATTTTCCATACCTCATTTGTAGGGGAGTGAAACCCATAATTTATTCCTATGCCAAAAGGCATCAGGTCTCTCTGCACATATAGAGTCTTCAAATTTTTTATTTAATTTTTTTATTTTTATTTTTATTTTTTTATTTTTTTATTTTCTTTTTTCTTCTGGATTTCATCTTTCTCTTTCTGCCATTCTGGACTGAGAAGTTGAGCTTCAATCCTTTTGTATTGCAAATCTTGCTGGATTAACTTCAAGTCTTGTTCTTTTTGTTCTATTGCTCGATATCATTCAAAAGCTTTATGGACCTGAGTAGACACCTTAGGAATAGACTCGATTTCATAAAAAACTTTATTTTTCCCTATAGCAAACCATATGCCTTTCTTACCAGTTTTTTCGTTTCGTTCGCTGGTGTGAGGTTCAATTGTGGCAAGGAAAGGAGCTCCCATGATAGTTTCAACATCCGAGTTGATAATATAAGCCTTGATATGGAGCTTATGGTTTTTCATGATTATCACAGCATTGGGAATGAAATGCGTGATTTTTCTATCTACCTCCAATCCTTCGATTGAGCTCTTGACATGCATCTTTTTCCAAAACCTGCCACTCAGGAATCTAGAGCTGAAGAAGTTACAATCACTGCCCGAGTCATTGAGAGTAAGGAAGGATTTTTTTATTCCATTGATGTAAAAGGTCATCTCAACTATGGCCTCTGAGTTTAGATTGTGTATAAATGCATTCCAGAGGATCCATGGACTTCTTCTAGTACAGGAAAAATCCTGTTTTTGCTTCTTCATTTGAGGAAGATTCTTCATTACTACTACTGAATAGGCCAATGCCTTTTCCCTTCATATCTTCCTTGGCTTCTTTTACGGGCCTCTATTACTGCTACTCTTTCTTTGAGTAGTCTGAGTTCTTCCTTGATATCTTTCTACTCCTTGTGCAGATCGACCAAAGTTATTTCTTCAAAGCTTGGGAGATTTCTTTCTTTCAGGACTGGAATAGTATTTGACTCAAAAGTTGGAAAATCTGTGAAGATCTTCTTCTTTCCTTTTTTCTTCTTTTTAAATTCTTTAGAGCTTGAACTTTCAGAATTGATGGATATTTCTGAGACTAACTTTGGCTCTTTCTCCTTTTTCTTCATGTCCTTCTCACTCTTTTTTTTTTTGTTTCCTATCATATCTTTGAACACGACTTCTGCTAGAGAGTCCTTAAGGCTAATAGCCTGCATGCTAGTAAAAAGATGTGCGAATTTAACTAGGTCATTTCCTCCTTCTGAGGCCATTAGACAGTATTTTGATTGGAGAAAATATTTAAAAGCTTCTTCTCTTTCATCTGCATATGATCCTTCATCTTCATCTGTACCAGGATCAAATGTGGGGTCTTCAGCTTGTTGGGAAACCTGTACCTGCTCGTTTTTTGGGAAGGCCTTATCATATTCTCTATTTACTCTCTGGCCTTCTAGACACTGGGTCATCTTATTGTTGAATATTGTAACTTCTAAGAATATTATATTTGTACATTATTATTCCGGATATGTTTCATCCCTCCGAGATGATTCTATTATGTATCCGGAGATGTTTATTCCTCCGATGGTTTGTGGTAACTAGGGTTATTAGACCCACCATGTGGGGGTCGGCCCTGAGTTTATATTTTAGGGGTTATTAGACTTCTCCAGGAGAGGTCGGCCCCATTACGGATTTTGGTCAATCAGGAACTAGTATAAATAGAGGAGGAGAGCTCCTCATTTGACACACTTTCACAACTCAGAAAGTAGCGCATTTGTGTTTGGGAGGTCTGCATAGGAGGTAGAGAAGGAGGTCAAGTCTTGGAGCACATCTTGTATTTTGGTTGATCATCTTATTGAGGAAAGCTTTGCTGGGTTTTCTACCCCATGAGGGTTTCCCAGAGTAAATTCTGTGTCTATCTTGTGATTATGTTTCTTTCAGTGATCTTGCTAGTCTATTTGGTTTAAACTTAACATGGTATCAGAGCTAGCCTGAATAGAACATCTTTCACAAGGTGAAATTATATTTCTCTCTCTCTCTCCCAAAATTAGGGTTTCTGCAAAAGTTAGTATTTTTGGATTCTGGTTGCATGGATGATTAGCCCTTCTAAAGATCTATCTTTTGAGCCATCGAGGTTTTGGTTGGGTAGAACTCCGGGAAAGTCAAACCCTAGTTTCACCAAAAGTGCGATAAACCATAAATTCTGTTGCAGTTCCGGAAAAGTGAAAAGTCAAAATTTCCGGGTAAGTACTACTCTATCTCTTATCTATTGGACTCCCCCAAGAGAAGATGGCTCCAAGCACTAAGCTTGAAGACAAGCTAGAAGGTATAGAGAATTTTCGGGCATGGAAATACAGAATTAGTCTCATTCTTGAAGAGAATGATCTTGCTCATTATATCAAGGATGAAGTTGCAGAACCTGAAGGAGATGAAGCCAAAGAGAATCATAGGAAGGATTTGATTAGGGAAAAGAGAATAATAGCTGATTCTATTAAAGACTACTTGATTGCCCAAGTGGATTCCAAGAAGACTCCAAAGGAAATGTATGATGCCCTAGGAAGAATGTATGAAGGAAAGAACGTCAATAAGAAGATGAACCTAAGGACTCAGTTGAAGAGTACCAAGATGCACAAAGGAGAATCCATTCAAGACTACTTCTCAAGGGTCTCCCAAATCAAGAGCAACTAGATGCCATTGGTGATACTCATGATGAAGATGAACTTGTGATGACTGTTCTAAATGGTCTCACTAGACCTTGGGAATCATTCATACAAACGATGTGTGCTAGAAAAGAAAGTATGAAGTTTGATGTAGTATGGGAGGATTGTGTTTAAGAAGGGGATAGGGTATCCAACAGAGAAGCCCTTCTCAAAGAGGATGACCAAGCCTTGGCCACCCACACCAAACGAGGAAGAAGGGGTCACGTCAAGAAAGTGAACCACAAAAGTCTCAACCCTCTCATAGATTCAAAAGGAAAGGAGGAACAACCTCAGAAAGAGACCTCTCCATAGTCCAATGTTATAATTGTCTTAAACTAGGACACTATGCTAGAGACTGTACTTTACCAAAAAAGAAGAAGAAGAAGTTTGTTCACAAAATACATCATGCACATATGGCAGAAGATAATAGTGAAGAAGAAGTAGAAGAAGAAGAAGAAGAAGAAGAAGAGGAAAGGCCTCGAAGGAAAAGATCTAAAGTAAAGAAAGAAGATCCAGAAGAATATGTCCTATTTTCTGCACTCTCTGAATCTGTGTCTCCTGGAGAAGATACATGGCTCATTGATAGTGGTGCTTCAAAGCACATGACAGGTCAAAAGAAAACTCTCTCAAGACTTGAAGAAAAGTCTTCACCACAAAATGTATCTCTAGGAGATTATTATCAATATCCCATCAAGGGAATTGGTGAAGCGAGCTACAAGCTTGATTATGGAACACCCTTGAAAATGAAACAAATTTTATATGTACCAAGTTTGAAGAAGAACCTACTCTCTACCTCAGCACTAGATAAGAAAGGTTTTAGAGTGGCTTTCATAGATGGACAAGTACTCATGTGGCCCAAAGGAAAATCAATTGAAGATGCGGTTGTCATTGGTGAAGAAGAAGGAGGTCTCTATAAGCTCAAGGGTCATCCAGAAGCTGCCCTTGCTCATGAAACCTCTAGCCCCAGTGAGCTATGGTATAGAAGATTAGCTCACATTAACTACAAAGCCTTACCCTATGTAAGCAAGGTGGTCATAGGATTACCAGATTTGAAGGTTGATCATAATGGCTCATGTAAAGGATGTGAGAAAGGGAAGAATGTCAAGAACCCTTTTCCAAAGAGTGAAACAAAGACTAAGAACATTTTGGAGCTAATACACTTAGATGTATGTGGACCAATGCCCACCTCTTCCCTAAGTGGGTTTAAATACTATCTCTCATTCATTGATGACTATTCAAGGAAGACTTGGATATACTTTCTAAAAGGTAAGAATGAAGTCTTTGGAAAATTCAAAGAGTTCAAGGCCCTAATAGAAAATCTCTCAGAAAAGAAAATCAAGATTCTCAGAATAGATAATGGCGGAGAATATACTTCAAAGGACTTTGAAGACTTTTGTAAAGAAGATGGAATCAAGAGGGAACTAACCACTTCCTACAATCCCCAACAAAATGGGGTTGCTGAAAGGAAGAATAGAACCATCATGGAAGCTGTAAAGACTATGATACATGACCAAGATCTACCCATGTATCTATGGGCTGAAGCAGCTAGGACAACAGTCTATGTGCAAAATAGACTATCCCATAGTGCTCTTGAATTCAAAAATCCAGAAGAAGTGTTCACAGGAAAGAAGCCCGAGGTAAGTCATCTCAAAATATTTGGGTATCCTATGTACATTCACATTCCAAAAGAAAAGAGAACCAAGTTGGATCCTTTTGGTAAGAAGGGAATATTTGTTGGATATTATGAATCATCCAAATCCTTCAGAATTTACATACCAGGTTTTCATCATATGGAAATAAGTAGAGATGTAACATTTGATGAAGAAGTAGCTGTCAAGAAATCTAGGAAGTGCCAACTTGAAGAAATCTATGAAGAAGATACACCTCCTAGAATCACAGAGGCTGTGCCCATCCCTGAAGATGATTCACCAGAGGATCATGACATGTTGGAACCACAAGAACCCCCTATTACAGACTTGTCTAGGAAAAGAAGGCCAACATGGGCTGGAGACATTATTCAAGGAGATGAAAGATATGGAGCTCCTGAAGGCTCCACTAGAGAAAGAAAGAAACCAAAGCTAGTGTCCAACTATATGGCCTTGATGTGTGATCTTGTGGATCAACAACCTACTAGCTATGAAGAGGCAGCTCAGAAGAAAGAATGGGTAGAAGCAATGACATAAGAATATCAGTCAATAATGAAAAATGATGTTTGGGATATAATTCCCAAACCAAAAGATAAAAGTGTGGTTTCCTCCTAATGGATTTTCAAGATAAAACATGTTGCAGATGGTAGCATTGAAAAATACAAGGCAAGATTTGTAGCTAGAGGATTCTCTCAGAAAGAGGGAATTGACTATGAAGAAACATTTGCACCAGTTGCTAGGTATACTTCAATTAGAACTATCATGGCACTTGCATCTATGATGAAGTGGAAATTACACCTAATGGATGTTAAGATAGCTTTTCTGAATGGTGTAATTGAAGAAGGAGTGTACATAGAGAAACCACAAGGGTTTGAGGTTAAAGACGGGAGAACTCATGTATGCAAACTGAAAAAGGCATTATATGGATTGAAGCAAGCTCCCAGAGCTTGGTACGGAAGGATTGACAATTTCTTAACAAGCATGGGCTTTACGAAGAGCAAAGCTGACCCCAGTATTTATCTCAAAGTGATGGATGATGAACCAGTTATAGTATTGTTATATGTAGATGATCTATTTCTAACCGGAAATGAGAAAAAAATTATTGAATGCAAGAAGAAGCTTTCTTCAGAATTCGAGATGAAAGATCTTGGATTAATGCACTACTTCTTAGGTCTAGAAGTATGGCAAGAACCAAAAGGAATCTTTCTAAATCAAGGTAAGTATGATGTGGAGATTATAAAAAGATTTGATATGTTGGAGTGTAAAGCCATGGCCACTCCCAACTTGAAGTTATTAGTTAATGACTCATCGGAATTAGTGGACTTAACTCTATATAGACAAATCATTGGGTCATTGATGTATTTAACAAATACTAGGACATATATATGCTTTGCTGTAAATACCCTAAGTCAGTATCTAGTAGAACCTATAAAGGTTCACTTAATACCTGCAAAGCATGTAATGAGGTACCTAAAGCGTACATTAGATTTTTGTCTATATTATCTTGGAGATCATGAACTCAGATTACATGGTTACTGAGATTCTAATTGGGCAGGAAGTGTCTCAGACAGAAAGAGTACATCAGGTGGATGTTATGGTCTTGGATCTGCCATGATCTCATGGTTCAGCAAGAAACAATATAGTGTGGCTCTCAGTACTGCTGAAGTAGAATATATAGCTGCCTACTCTACCAACTGTGAAGCAGTGTGGCTTCGAAAGCTATTATCTAGAGTGTTTGACTTAGAAATGGATCCCACTGTGAGCATGTGTGATAATCAAAGCTGTATTAAGATGACAGAAAATCTTGTATTCCACGATAAGTCAAAACACATAGAGATCCGATACTTTTATATACGAGATATGGTGTAGAGAGGATCTATCAAGCTCGAGTATGTGAGAACTGAGGATCAAATTGCTGATATCTTGACCAAACCTCTGTCTCGAGTGAAATTTGAATACTTCCAAGACAAGCTTGGTGTAGTTCAAAAGGACCCTCCTCGAAAGGGGGAGTAGTATAGTCACTGGTGATGAGATTGTCTCATTGATAGCAAGGTCGATGATGTGGATACCTATTTACTACACTTGGATACTTAGATTATTTAGATTTAGGACTCTTATACTTAGAATACTTATTTTTACTTGTTTTTATTTTTGATGATATATGTATTGGTGAGAATACATGCTTTTAATGATATATGTATATGTGAGAATACATTCTTTTGATGATATATGTATTAGTGAGGATACATGTTTTGATGATATATGTATTGGTGAGAATACATGCTTTTGATGATATATGTATTGGTGAGGATACATGTTTTGATGATATATGTATTGGTGAGAATACATGCTTTTGATGATATATGTATTGGTGAGGATACATGTTTTGATGATATATGTATTGGTGAGAATACATGCTTTTGATGATATATGTATTGGTGAGGATACATACTTTTGATGATACATGTATTGATGAGAATACTCGTACTGTTACATATTGATGTATTGACGAGAGTACTTGTATTGATGTATTGATGAGAATACATGTATTGATTAATGTACTTGTATGGATGAGGATACTTGTACCTGTATTGATGAGGATACATGTGAGGATTGGATCATCCCTGGACTTCAGTCCTAAAGTGAGCCATAGACAGATGTCTCCAAGAAAGAAGAGGGATTGCATCATCCTTGAACACATGTTCTAAAGAGAGCCGTAGATGTATGTCTTCGAGAATGAAGTACTTGGTGGACATGTGAGGATTGGATCATCCTTGGATTTCAGTCCTAAAGTGAGCCATAGATAGATGTCTCCGAGAAAGAAGAGGGATTGCATCATCCTTGAACACATGTTCTAAAGAGAGCCGTAGACGTATGTCTTCAAGAATGAAGTCCTTGGTGGACATGTGAGGATTGGATCATCCCTGGACTTCAGTCCTAAAGAGAGCCGTAGACATGAAGTCTCCGAGAATGAAGTCCTAAATGAACAGGTAGGGGATTGCATCTTCCCTGGACTTCGGTCCCAGAATTGATCTGTAGACATGATGTCTCTGAGAATGAAGTCCTGAATGAACAGGTAGGGGATTGCATATTCCCCGGACCTCGGTCCCAGAATTGAGTTGTAGACTGATGTCTCCGAGAATTGAAGATAGGACTGCATCGTCCCTGGACCTCGGTTCAAAATGTACGTGAGGACTGCATCGTCCATGAACTGGGTTCAAAATGTATGTGAGGACTGCATCGTCCATGAACTAGGTTCAAAATGTACGTGATGGGATTGCATCGTCCCTAGACATGAGACTTATCTTAAAGGTACGTGTGAGGACTGCATTGTCCATGAACTGGGTTCAAAATGTACGTGATGGGATTGCATCGTCCCTAGGCATGAGACTTGTCTTAAAGGTACGTGTGAGGACTGCATCGTCCATGAACTGGGTTCAAAATGTACGTGATGGGATTGCATCATCCCTAGACATGAGACTTGTCTTAAAGTGATAAGGACTGATCATCCTGGAACTTGATCTGGATTGTATCATCCATGGACCTAAGTCCTAAAGAGAGCAGGATTGATCATCCTGTAATATGATCGTGTGTATTGCAGAGTATACTGTAGATCGAGATGATCCAGATGATCTAGATACTGCAAATCGAATGTTGATGATCGTATGATGACGATATGGATGATCGTGTGACGACGATGATGATCGTGTGATGACGATACTGATGATCGTGTGATGACGATGATGATAGTGTGACGACGATGATGATCATGTGATGACGATGATTGTGTGATGACGATGCTGATGATTGTGTGATGACGATGTTGATGATCGTGTGATGACAATGCTGATGATCGTGTGATGACGATGCCGATGATTGTGTGATGACAATTCTGATGATCATGTGATGACGATACTGATGATCGTGCAATGACAATGATGTTGATGTTCTAGTAACTGGTTGAGTTACTGATGATGATGTATTGAAGAAAGCTTTCGATGATTTATAGATGTATCATGTATGATGTAGTCGATGACTCCTTGCTCCTGCAGATGTTGTTATAATATCGTTCTCGTTAAGGGGGAGTGTTGAATTTTGTAACTTCTAAGAATATTATATTTGTAAATTATTATTCCGGAGATGTTTCATCCCTTCGAGGTGATTCTATTATGTATCCGGAGATGTTTATTCCTCCGATGGTTTGTGGTAACTAGGGTTATTAGACCCACCATGTGGGGGTCGGCCCTGAGTTTATATTTTAGGGGTTATTAGACTTCTCCAGGAGAGGTTGGCCCCATTAGGGATTTTGGTCAGTTGGGAACTAGTATAAATAGAGGAGGAGAGCTCCTCATTTGACACACTTCCACAATGCAGAAAGTAGCGCACTTGTGTCTGGGAGGTCTGCATAGGAGGTAGAGAAGGAGGTCAAGTCTTGGAGCACATCTTGTATTTTGGTTGATCATCTTATTGAGGAAAACTTTGCTGGGTTTTCTACCCCATGAGGGTTTCCCAGGGTAAATTTTGTGTCTATCTTGTGATTATGTTTCTTTCAGTGATCTTACTAGTCTATTTGGTTTAAACTTAACATTTATGGTAGCTGGAACCACATATTCTGCATTTTTGGCCCCAGTCTATCTGAGCCTTCTCATTTGGCTACCATATTTGTAAACCATATGCATCACTAATTGTACTTTCTAGTCCCAATGACTCATCTTTCGGTCATTTTTTGGACATTAATAATATTATTTTACCTTATCTCTCCCTGTCATACCATCTTGCGCAAGTTTTGGACCAAATTGTTTTAGTAACATTGAAAAAGGTGTTATTAGGAATTCTAATGATTAAATAAAATATTGTTAGAAGTCCCTATGTTAAGAGGGTCATAATTAATGTTAATGACACATATTACCTACAGGTTAATTAGAGAAGTAGTTAGATAACTTACTACATGGTGCATATCAGACAACCTTGATAATTTATTAGATGAATTCCTCGTTAAAAAAACACATTCTCCTTATATCTATCTCTCTTGAGTCTCATGTGATGATCATAGAACTAAAGTACCAACACAAAAAATACCTGATCCATAGTATTCATAATTTCATACCGAAATCATATAATGTCTTGAAAGTAACACAATAATTCTCAATAGCAACAAAACCTTGATTCTTACATCTTTCCCACAAAAGGATCATGGAAGAGTTCGCATGGATCATTTGGATCAAAGCTTAACAAGGTTCCAAGTTCAAGAACGGATAAAGCAAATATCTGCAAAAAATAATAACCCCTGAAAATCAATTACTTAAAAATCCAAAAATAATGGAAACACGCTTCAAATTGATAATATTTTACTGTATAAAAGAAATGTCACTGAGAGATTTAATAGAGACAAAAAGACTAAATCAGTATTGTCAGCTATCTTAAGCTCTAGCAAATTCTGCTATAAAATACCATATCCCATTAATTTTTAAATACCAAATGCCATTTCCTATCTATGATGTACATAAATCCTTTAGGCCTTTAATTTCACATAAAAAATAAATCATGGCTCTAAAAATAAAATGGAGAAAAGGGAAAGATGGAACATTCAAGCATAAGAAAGAATTGTTGCATATGCTATGGACATGGTGAAGATACCTGCTTCTTACTCCAATCATACTGACAAGTACCAACAACAGTAGAAAACTCAAGGAACACGCAAGCTTCCTTTGAAAGCCTGATTCCTCCTGACTTCAGTGACAAAAAATATAGTAGGAAATTTATGATTGATATTATTAGAATATTGAAAATTTGCATTGACAAAATTACAATTCACAAAATATGTGAAATGTAAGAAAACTACAAGCACATATATAAAACAGGACTGTTATGTTAATGTTTACATGTAACAAATCCAGAATAACCACCAAACATAAATCAAAAATATAATTTCAGCCAACAAAATACTTCAGTAAAATTACAAGAGAAATTGAATTAGAAAATACATACGTCCAATGTACTATACTCAGGTGCTTTGGGTTGCATCCCCAATGCTGCTTTACCTTTGTAGAATGTATACTTCACAAATATTTTCCTGGGCTGACCTGAGAAATGAATGTCAAATCATGTAAAGAGTCTGCACATACAAAGTCTTCAAATTTTTTCTGGATTTCATCTTTCTCTTTCTGCCATTCTGGACTGAGAAGTTGAGCTTCAATCCTTTTGTACTGCAGATCTTGTTGGATTAACTTCAAGTCTTGTTCTTTATGTTCTATTGCTCGATAGCATTCAAAAGCTTAATGGACCTGAGTAGACACCTTAGGAATAGACTTGAATTCATAAAAACTTTATTTTTCCCTATAGTAAACCATATGCCTTTCTTAATACAAATATGAAAACAATAATCACTAAGGTATTCACTCCAATATAGAAGAGATAACTAAATTTAAGAAGTGAAGTGGATAATAGATTCACATGTTGATCCCAAAAGATTCTCTTTAAATCTATACAATGATTATCTTCTTCCGCTTAACTCGATCCAAATTTTTTACTTGTCACATAATTATCTAATTTTTTAGTTGAATTCTTTAAATTATGTGGTATATCCTCCAAAATAGTTGTAAAGTCCAGGCCACTCTATAGTATACAACTTGGTTGAGAAGGCAACCTTGACAACTTCTAGAATGACCCTGGGGACTGCTTGTTGCTTTCCTCGAATTTATTTTACAACCTATTGCTGATCTAAGATGAGAAAAAATTTCCTATCTTAACAAGGATGGTTTTGAGTCTAGGAAATGAACGGCCCTAGTTCACCTTTCATTGATGTTCTTGGACCCTCTTCTACCCTTCTTTCGGTGGATCTCTATGGGTAGTATTTATTGGTGGAGGGGACATATTCCTCACTAGATATTGAGATGGTAAATTGGAGTAGTCTTAGATTATACTTTCACCCTCTATGGTTGCTTGAATCATTTTTATCCTTTGTAATTCCTCTATATAGTATTGTTTCATGTGTTCCCCCATTCCCTACTAGAAGCCCCATAAAACTCCATTCTATTCTCATTATATCTTTTTCCTTCATTGTCTTTCACTCTAGGTGTTATTTTCATTATCTTTCCATTCTTCCCTTTTTTTCCTTTCTTGGTTCTTGTCTAGTGTTTTGTCCACAAAATAAAACTCCTATGTTTCCTTTTTAGGTGCTACCAGGCAATCTGGAGTTACCTCTTTATGGCCAAAGGCCATTTGCACATGCTTATCCTGTCTACATATAGCTGCCATCTACCCACTGCTAAAAATAGCAATGATTGCGTAAAATGTAGGAATTGAAATTTGGAGTGTGCCTCCACAACCAAATGTCAACTACTGCTAGCCAACTTATGTGTTTAAAACAACGCCTACTAAAAATAACACCTGCTAAAAGTATAATTTACTAAAAATAGTAGGTTTGCCAATCAACTCAAAATCCTAGACTACTACCCCTGAGAACACTTAATATAAATAACATGATTAAAAATTGACGATGCTAGAATAACACCATCTCACATGTCACAAAAATAGTCTTATCTAACTCATATGCCTATAAGGAACAAGAACATATTGTCTATTTTCCAATGCAGGACCTCTAACTCCAATTGCAAAAAAAAATAGTATCTCGTATTGTTACACATGTTGCTAAAAATGTACTTACTAGACTCATGTGATGGTAAAGATCAAATATATTCCATTTGATCCAATCCAATCCAACATGCAAGCTCTGTAGCACCACTTGCTAAAAAAAATCAGTATCACAAAATTGCATGCATGTCACATGCAATCTAATAGCACACTATGCATGCACCTGTAAAACACATTTCTTTATTCACAACATGAACTTCGAGTGGCATAGTTCTGGAATAGAGGAGATAGATTTATGAACTGAAAGAAGACATTACTGCCAACTTCCTGCCAAAGGGAATGAAATCTATGGAGGAAAGGAAGGATCCATAATTTTTCCCAACTGTATAGTCTTCAAAATATATAACACAAGTTTCTGTTGTGCAACTATTGCCAGAAACATGATTGATTAAATATCATTCTTGGAAATGCTTTCAATTTCAACTGTTGCCAGAAACAGGATTGATTAAATATCATTCTTGGAAATTCTTTCACTTGCTGTCAACTCATACCAATTAACCGGTCCATCCCCAGGCATCCATGTCTTGATCGTTGGAATCAATGCTAATTACATGCAAAAACACACATTTCAAGCACGACAACCACAACAGCCAGTGAGGGAAAATAAATTATCATCGTTGTCCATGAGGTGTTCTTGAGATGGGGAATAATCCAGCATTCTATATTTGTATCTCCAACATATTTTAAAAAGGATGTTACCTGCTAGCTTAGAGACAAACACCATATACACATCTCATACTTGTGTAGAGAAGTATATGCAATTGGCTTGAAATCAAATTACTTGTACTTTAATATACCAATTGTTGAGCATGCAACCATATATTTCATAGTTCCCAACCTTTAACCATGTGATACATATACTTCTCTACACAATTGTAGTTATGTAATAATCCTATCTAAGAGCCTAACCGCAATTTTACAAAATTTGACAATATATTCTTCAATACGAGTAACAACATATCCATTGGATTTATTGATGAGCCCAACAAGATTCTAAATACTCTCCTTTCTGTAGCTACAAAACTAAGCAAGGAAAATAATTCAAATCACCTCGTACAATGGCTTGGTAACGTTTTTGTACTTAGTAGAACAAGGATCTAGATATTTTTGTAAATACAACAAGTCTTGCACTCCCGTATAGAATTGAAAGCAACCCTTCCATATCTTTCAGTAGGACCCATATTGGACAATACCATAATGTGTGGCAACTATAGATGCAAAATGGTCGTCAAAGACAGTAGCAGAGCCTTCATATATTTTCTAGAATCACTACAAATGTGGAAATTAACTAAATCCACTAGTAAAACTATAATCCATTAATTTTCTGGTCATTTCAATAATGATATTCTTGGCATTTGAATGAAGACTTTCACTTCATTAAGGTTCTCCAACGAATGTGTTGGATGCATAATTAAATTCTTGATATGGGGATCTCCATAGGATTGTGTGCAAAATTGGTTGCAAGAAAAACCTCCCACAAATTGGATCTCATAGATATTTGGGCAAGGGTTGATTACTTTCTCACATTTCTCATCAAGATGAGATTTCATATTTTTAAAGTGGGGTGCTTCTCAACAAATGGATGAGATGATTCACAAAATTCTTTGATTGACAATTTTTACTGCTGTAGGGAATGAAGAACGGGCCCAATTTCGCCACAGGTAGCCCATAATATTCAGGAATTAGGCTTGCTGGCAACAAAAACATGCCCAGAAGTGAAGATTTAGGGTTGTAGTATGCCTAGACATGCCCAGATATGAGATTCAGTGATGTTGGGAGGCTGAGACATGCCCAGAATGCAGATTTAGCCTACATAGCTTCAACCAAAACCCTTGCTCAGCAAAACATGCCATAAATATCTTAGTCTTGATGCTCTAAATATGCCATCGATCTGCTGCAACTTCATGAGTATGCAATGAAACTTCAAAATTTTAGTAATGGTGCACTAATTTATATTAATTTTCCCTCCATATCACCTGATTAATCATAGGTCGGCCCTAGAATTTCCCTTATACAAGTTGGCACTAGCTTCTTCTTTGTGATAGGCCGACCTCAATAGTCACTTTTGCAGGTTGGCCCTTGGTCATTGATTGAAATTATTCCTACCATCAATATATGAACTAAAGGTTATGGAGTGTATGGAATAAATAGACAACTTCAGTGACCAAGCCCTCTATGATAAGATGGATCAGTACCATGGTCAAAAGAAACTTTCAAAGTTTCAAAATTGCACCAATAAGCAATGAGGTAACAACATAGAATATCAAGATCTATCCCTTTAATTGGCTGTGGAACGCTTAACAACATGAAGAGGAAAATCTTCTTCTTAATCACAATCTCAAATATTTCAACAACCACTGATTCCAATTTTCCTTGCCACATGGTCTTTTATCTTTAACGCAGATTGTGTCAAAGTATGAATTCAATGGCTGGATATATAAGACTCCATCATAGCTTGATATCAAACTGTCACCTGTAAATGAAAATATGGACTATAGGAATGCCATTGACCAACATTAGTTTCATCAATCATGTTATTACAACTTCTATGTCAAGTTAGCATAACAACACTCATTGCATTCTACTATGCTTCTCAGATCAACTAACAAGCAACCGCATGCCAATAAAAATAATCTGTGATTAAAATGATGTTGATTGCAGAGACGTGGAAAAGAAAAATTCTAGCGGCCAGATGTGCATTGAGCTGTGATCTAATGGTAAGTGTGGGAGTCTACTAACCATATGATCCAAGTTCAAATCCTGATGGGCATACCCCAACCAATAAACGGATACATTAAAGCAAAGAGGGGACCATGTTTATGCAGTTTTCGTGTACAACGTTCTGGAGTTTCATGGTGCCTCTGTCTGAACAAATGTGTTTCACTAACGAAAAGAAAAAAGAAAATACAATAGTTAGGTTATAGAATGACGATCCTCTTCACTGGCTGCTAAAATCGTATCCACTGCTTCATGCTAATAATGACAGTTAATGAACAGGTCATAACTGCACCGATGTGTGCAACATTCGGGGACCATGGACCATTAAAAGGGATTGTGTTAAATGAAAGAACTTACCCTTGGCCATAGTCCAGCCCTACACAGACTAATTGCAAACAACAATCAAGCCCTAACTGCAGACTAACCAAATGAAGCTATCTCTGATAAGCATGATTGAAATAATTGGGATTGATTGTAAGTCAAGTCCAATAACCAGCCAGATTCACCTATGCCCAAGAAATGGAGTTTCATCAAATTGAAAGTGTCGATACTTATAAAACAAAATTCACAGTACATAATGAGTTTTTACTTAACCTAGACAAAATTTTTTTTAGAGAACGGATGATTGGTGTCTCTGCATTGAATAAAATGAAATTTTAATCACATGAACAACTTACCTGTCATTGTGGATGAATAACATGAACCAACTTGTCTGTTTTGTATAGGAGGATACATTGTATATTTGGAATGTAGCCTCTCCAAATGTATTGCTCTACCCCTACTCTGCCCGGAGATTGGATTAGAGAGTAACCAACTTCTCCATTTTATAGAGCCAGATGTATCGTAGATTTAGAATGCAACCTTTCCAACTGTCCTACTCTGCCCCGAGATCGGATTAAAGAGTACGCAACTTGTCCCTTTTACAGATCCATATGTATTGTAGATTCAGAATGCAGACTCTCCAAATGTCCTACTCTGCTATGAGATCGCATTGAAGAGTATAATAGAGTATAGATATTGAGGAACCAGACCACTTTTCTTTGAATTTATTTTTCCCACTCGTCAGGTTGAGATGTTGAGATTCCATATATTTGATTAGATTTGAACTTGTTTTTTTTCAAGTTTTATTTGATATGCGCGGAAATTTTCAACCTAGCTACCTTCAATGTGGGTGGAAGGGAAGTCCTCTAGCTCTGATATTTGAACTTGTGACTTCATAAAAGATTTTATAAACAAATTACACTTGTTAGAGTTTATATCGCTCCTCTTTAAGTATCTTTGTTCTAGGTTTTGTATTATTATAATATTTTGGGTAATAAAGATTAAGAACATTAAAGTATATTTTGGCATCATAGAAATAAGAGAGCCAACATATTAGTAAGTATTATCTATTATTACTTTGATGGTAGCAGGATATATGGTATTCATGTGTTAAGGACATATGGGAAAGCAAAATCAATAGAGGTATGCAAAGAGGATTGCTATCTTGTTGGAGGTTGTTTGATGAGACGGGGTGAGAAGTTCAACATTAGATTGCACTAGCATCATGGGAATCAATACCAAAATACAAAATTTTGATGTATAATGTACAAATGGGCTTTCAATGGATAAAGAAGGCATGTCATGGATGTTATCATTTCTCATCTAAAACAACATCATCCGAGAGTTATACCTAGAGATGCAAGAAAATACTTTAGGAAAAGGGGAAAATGCGGTTAACAAATTATCCAAAAGAGGATCAAATGTATTTGTCAAACCTATTGAAGGAGATGGTGCAAACTATAAGACACCTAATGTAGGATAATCCATTTAGTTTTGTATAGGCAATGTCGAGGAGGTAAGCCGTAAAGTGTTAGTTAATGATCATCTTATCACCTCATCCAATTGTCTTGTGGGGTATATCTGTCAAACTTGATCTGGATAGGGTTCACCAAGGGTGAATCCACAATGTGCAAAGATTATGGTGAAGAACACTAATATGATTGCACTAAGGGTTTCAAGGTTTATAGGGGTGCAACCTAGACTTAGATGTGTTGAGTGAAAATAAACAAAGGATAAAAAATAATTTGGGAATTCCAAGTAAAAGTCAAGTGAAAAATATAAGGGGTATGTGAAGTGGAAGAAAAAATTGGTGAGAATGGTAGTTGGGGAATAATATCTAATGTTGGAGTAGTTCATGAATAAACTGTAACTAGGGGACCCAAGGAATAGATACTTCAATTATCACAAAGAATGGGAGAACCAATATGTTTCTAAAAAAATTCAACATATATGGGTCATTAATCTTAGAAACGTCAGCAAGATTTTAATTGTTATTTTTTACAAGTTAAAAGATATAATGCTGCTGGAGAGAATCACATCCTGGTATGATAGATGTTTCAAAACCTTATGATATTATGGGAATTAACTTAAGCAGAAATACACACCCTGCTATGGAAGTTCCCCGTTAGTCATATGCCAGTACCTACCTAAATCCTCCAATCTTCTGGTTAGTTCTGGAGGCAATTATGCAATTTCGTACATGATTTCAGATACAGGTATCATAGTATATATCTCCAATAAAAGTGGGCGTCCTTTACTATTACTAAGAGTGTTGCTAACTCTGTAGTCCAGTCACCCAATTAATTACTAAGGAAACAAGTGCAGATTCAATATTGAATGGAAATAGACTTTTTATATATAATACATTTAATTAAATATTTACAAATATATCATAAATGTACATAGATATCTATATAATTAAATTAAACATATATAATAATAAGGAAGTATGAAACTGAATGATATTTTTGTTTTATAGTGTTTAAATAATTAAAGTTGGGTTTTTTTAATTGTTCACTAGTAAAAATGGTATTACACGTACATCAAATCTTTGATAAATTTTGAATCCAATACAGCTGAATTATGCTACTATTGGATAGAGTACCCTTCAATAGCTTATTTTAGCTAGCTAATGGACAAACCAAGTCTGAACACTTGTTGATTCTCCTCCTCAACTTCCATGAAAAATTATTTACTGTCTTCCAATACAATCTCTCTCAACTTGAGCAGGCTCAACATAGATGGGTGGATTACCACTTGTCTAGTTCACTCTGAAACCAGAGAAACAATGATATAGTTAAAAATTAAGCAAGCCCTTTTCCATAGATGCCAAATTTATTCCTAATCTATGACTTCCCTTCATGGAACTAGATCTTGCTTGATGCTATGCTGCCTATTCAAATTAATTTTAAGCCAAGTTAAGTCTGATAATACATCTTTTACTCATTCGAAATAATTGGGTCTATCTCCAGTGCCCAACATTGTGGGCACAATGTAAATTCAGATTTGGTAAATCTCAACTTGATAGGCAAGCCTTAATAACTCACCAGCCACACAAACCCTCTCGACAAATAGGAAACCTGGTAATACCAAGCACAGCTCAACCTACTCAGGGGAAATAAATGTTATTAGCCAAGTTTCATACAACTTATGATTTTTGTACTTTAAAGGTTAATACTACCAAATCTTGCTACTATGACCAAAACTTGACATAATATTTGGGATTTAGGGTTACTGGTCAATATATCCAATTATATACCAGAACTTGACATGGAAATTCTGACCAATGATCCAATTACAGACCATAACTTGGCATGAAGTTCAAGTAAACATATCCAGTTTTGACCAATTATCCAATTATAGACCAGAACTTGCCATGAAGTCCAAGGAAACATATCCAATTACAACCCAGGGCTTGGCATTTTTTGGTCATTTTATCTCCGAGCTCAGATAATCATAGTTTTATCACCTGACTAACTCATGGAGTAATACTTCCTTGTGGTTGTACAAGCTGTGTACTATCAAATCCAAAATACAACTAACCTGTAGTCCATAGCCCCCAGATTGAATTTACCTAGATGACGCGAATAATAATAAAAGAAATTTGAAAGGCCCTCAACCAACAGTACAATGCAAACCCAGAGAACCAAAACAAATCCGAAAGACACTTAACCAACAATATAAAGCAAACCAAGAAAATGAAAAAAAATATCATATCCACTCAACCAACAATGATGCAAACCCAGAAACATTGATGCCTAGATGAGGCAATTGAGGCAATTAAGATGATGGCAATAATAATAATTATACCTCTGCTTGATACTCGTGTTTTTCAACCGAATCATATGTTATTTCCTGCTGTGCTACTATGGTTCAAGGTTTCACAAATTATTTCTTTGGTATAAGTCCTTAGGGATATGTTTATTTTTGAAGCATTACACAATGGACAACCCTTTGAATGCCACTAAATGCAACAATTAACGCTGGACTTGAGAACGTGCCTTATTTCGAAAGTAGATATGTTGGAGACAACATCCATTTTAACTAAATAATATATAAATATTTACATCAAATTTGAATTAAAATAAATTCCCACGAAACTAAACATCTCATCCAACAGACCTACTCATTGAACTTGATAAGTTCAATGAAAGCATGATTAAGATCTGAGTTTATTTAATAAAAAGCTTCAAGTCATTAGAAACATATAGCATTTGCCTCTTCTTATTAATTTATTAAGAAATACAAACACAAAGGCAATGAAAGGCACAAACATTTTAAGTAATGATCATCTCATAATGTATGCCCTTTTGACCTCCATCAAAGATAGTATGCTTCCCTGAACAAAAATAAATGGCAAACAATTTCCACTGAATTCTACAACTCCAAACAAATTCGTGTATGAAGTTGGAAAGAGAACCGCAAAATATAGAAATATTTCAAACAAATATGCTGCATTCAAAATGTGTGTGCATATATTCCATGCAAAGGGTGAGGGGGGCAGCTCAAATATCTTAAACAATTGCCCCTCTTCCTTCAACCAACTAGAAAAAAGAAAATTAAGGACCTTGTCCTAAGCTGACAATAATGGTTGAT
The DNA here is from genome assembly GCA_027924585.1 of Larix kaempferi. NCBI lineage: Eukaryota > Viridiplantae > Streptophyta > Pinopsida > Pinales > Pinaceae > Larix > Larix kaempferi. The sequence goes on along the minus strand of BSBM01000871.1, from coordinate 6,348,260 downwards.
GTATTTTTATCTTGCCGCAACTACAAACCCAAAACTGTTTATGCACACTCTAAACGTAAGAGGGAGAGGAGGGAAATAAACTTGAACACCATGGGGCAGTAATATTTCCATTTAAAGTCAACAGATTGATGAGGAGGAGTGGATGCAGAGCCTTCTGGAGGAAATCACATCCATATTCTTACTTTGGGACCAAAATCAGCAGGGACAATTTCTCACTTGGGTTATGGAGTTATCCTTCCCATAGTATACCTACAAGCAAAATAAAAAAACATTCAGAAAATCATTCACTTCGTTCAACAGAAGGCATTTTAACTGCAATGTAAAAAATACCCTAGTAGAGAGTAGCATAATATTTCTAAGAGAATAAGATAAATACACGAGGATAATAGAAAAAGTAATATATAACACAAATGATGATACAAATCCAAGCTAAAGTAAAGGAAGCTCAAGCAAAGATCAATCAGAAAAAATCATAGTTATCGGATTCGGCCCTATAGGCCTAAACGCACCTGAATCGGATTCTTGGATTCTTCATCGGATTCTTTCACCTCGTTTTGACTAATCTAAAGTTGTTTACGTAGGATAAATGTAGGATAATTAGGGTTAATTAGTGTTAGGGTTCTAAATCCTCGATTCCTAATATTGGGATGAGTATTGCACCCGTAGCCGATTCCGATCGCACCCACGGTTCGTGTAACCTTGGAAAAAATGGATCTGAACTAGAAAGTGTGATGAAAATTCAATATTTGACAAAGGCACAGAAAGTATAGAAGCAGATTTAAGAAATTTGAACTAACTTTGTAAAATAAACAAGGTAGAGAAAAAAATTTAATGTTAGTAGAAAAAGGCATATTGGGCATTAGTAGAAAAAGGCATATTAGGCATTAGTAGAAAAAGCCATATTAGCCTTTAGGCATCAATGCTTAGTAGGAGAACCTAATTTCTAAGGGAATAAGTTGATAAATACACGATGATAATAGAAAAAGTAAGATGTAACACAACTGATGATAAAAATCCAAGCTAAAGTAAAGGAAGCTCAAGCAAGATCAATCAGAAAAAATGTATCTGAACTAGATAGTGTGATGAAAATACAATATTTGATAGTATAGAAGCAGATTTAAGAAATTTGAAATAATTTTGTAAAATAAACAAGGTAGAGAAATTTTTGTAACATTAGTAGAAAAAGTCATATTCGGCATCAATGCTAGGTAGGAGAACCTGATTTGAAAAGAACTTGATTCCTTAGCAAAATACACAGACTTAGAAAATAAATACGAGTAAGCTAAGAAAAGAACCTGATTCCTAATTGCAAGTTGACCAGTAAGTCATAATTTCTTTGTACTTTGAAAATAATTTCTCCCAGTCTCTTTCCCTCCTTTGGATGTTGTTTCTCTCTTCTTCTATGTGCCTTTAACGACACATTTTCCTTAACAAACTCATTAATCAAGACTCCTTGAACATATTCTCTTTCAACCACAGAGTGCATAACATCATCAAATTCGCTAGATGCACTACCCTCACCATTTTCATTAGACTCTCGAATACCCGTGCTATCAACAGATTCAGCACTTGAACTTTTCTCCACATCAAACGAAAAGCTTCTTTGTGATGTGAGATCACAAGTCTTTGAAGATTTGGTTTCTAAACTTCGAATGCAAGATGAAGTCAATCCAGTCTCAAAATCATATAGAACTGGGCTTCTCTCCTTCCAAGAAGCCCCACCATCATCCGTTAGTTCATTCTGTTGATCCCAACCTAAAGATGAAGATTGATATGACTAATTCAACCCATTTTGATTGGCACAGGGAGGATAAAAAATCCCTTTGCCATCTTTCAGCCCCTTACTCCAGGTCCCAACATATTAACTCCCATCTGCCCATTTGTAGACACCATGATCATTCTCCAACCCATCAAGCCAATGCCCATCATATTTATCCCCGCTACTCCACTTCAAACTGCATTTTCCACACATAAGCCCTCCTCTCCAATGCCCCACATATTCATTATCATTTTCGCAGAGGTAATGACCCTCACCATCTTGAACACCGTGCTTCCAGTATCCATCATAAAAATCACCATTCTTATAGCATTTATGACCATATCCATATTTTTGGTTCACCAACCATTGCCCTTTGTAAGTGGTGCTATATACTCCTGTATATGTCCCAAAACCATGTAAGTAACCACCCAGAAAATCGCCCTCATAGGTTGCACCGGATGGCCAGGAAATCCTACCATTGCCTGTGTTTTTACCTTTGCACCAGTGGCCTTCATACATGCAACCATTCACCCATAAGTACTTGCCTCTCCCCTCTGGTAAATTACCATGCCAAGATCTAGCATATATGTCCCCATTCGGCAGGAACTTTTCCCCGACAAAAAAATCCCCGATAGGGTTCGACCCATTCACAGACTCTAGAACAGAAAGCATGGATTTTTGCTTCTCATCTTCTTCTTCATCCACATGGGCCACAAGACCAGACATGTAGAAGACACCACCGGGTGCCGTCTTTTTTGCTGTTATTGTTGCTATCTTGTTCCTGAGAAGACAATGCATTAAAATCAAAAGGGTCGCTCCTCCTTCAAGATTTTCTCGTGGATCTGTGATATACTTATTGTATTTGGTCGCTTTATTATGTAGGAAGCAAACACAGAAACATTGATGCCTAGACAAAGCAATTGAGGCAATTAAGATGATGTAAATAATAATAATTATACCTCTGCTTGATACTTGTGTTTTTCATTCGAATCATCTGTTGTTTACTGCTGTGCTACTATGGTTTCATACCTAGCAATGCTAGGTATTGTCTACTTTATCTTCATATTTGAAGCAGAAGAAAAACCAGTTGCCGGACAAAAAATAAACCTATATTAATTACAAATTACATAGGTCGGCCCTCTTGGCTTTTTGAGAGATAGGTCGGCCCTAGCCTTTTGTTTGGAATAGGTCGGTCCGTTCTTGAAATTAATATGCCTTCATAAAAGAATTCTAATTCAAAATTTGGAAAGAGTGTGTAACCCCTACAATATTGTGCTTTCTTCGCTTCCATGACTTCGCATTGAAGCCACATAACTTTGTCGTTTCTCAATCGTTTTTTGGCCATACCTCTCATAACGCTCTGATCTCCATATTTTCTCAACAAGTAAAGTAACAAGGCTCAATGAGAATGAACGCCCTCTTTTTGGTAAATTTATGAAGTAGATATTGTAGTCTTTGCCGATACTTCTATAGCTTGAGTGATAAAGGGAAAAAAAGGAAAGTGATTAAAAATGCAGGTTACGGAACCGTATTCCACTTTAAAGTTAATACTATAAAATTAAATAGCATGTACATACAGGTTTTAAGCTAGGTGGGCTTTAAAGCCTCTTCAAGGGATGGGTTCTTTTCCTCCTTGTGTTTTCCAACTCCAAGTTTGGTAGATGTGTGGGCTTATAAATCCTAATGGGATAGGCTTGAGTGAATGGCTTCAAATCTCTCATAATTATAAAGAAACCTTACTCTTTAAATTAGACTATTAATTATAACCTCAAGGGATTTCTTTATAAATGGCAAGTGGAACCTCTTTTATAACTAGCTTCTATGTGAACTTTCCCAAATTCATTAATGAGGTAATTGGGTAATAGAAGCTTTTGGCGAGGGAGGTCCATGTAGAGGCTACAATCTATGTCCAAAAATATACCTAATTAAAATATATGAGCATCTCCGGTCTGGATAATGAAAGAACGTGTAGAGGGAGACGCACAAGGCTCAGTAAAGGAAATAAAGGCTCCCTTTGCTCTCACAATTCCCACGATTTAATAACCCTGATTTCGCAATGCCGTCTACCCCCGAGGAAGTAAACGGTCGTGGAGGAAAGTTGTATTTATTGGTCCCTCCCTCAATGGTGGCGAGAGCCAAGGGAGAGAATGGAGACATCGATGATGCGAGGGATTGAACCAGTGCCGGGGATCGAACTGTTGCTGAGACTGAACGCCTCGAATCTTGATACATTTTAGTTTCTCAGCCAAAGAAAAGAAAATTACCCTTTTACCTCTGCAGAATGAATGGAACCTGGAACCTCTGTCGCCTCTTCGGACTATGCAGAAAGAATGAGAATGGAATCTTAGGTATGTTTTCAAGATGCCCATTTCATGCTTCTAACTAGACAAAGATAACGATCCAGTGCCTTTGAAGACACATTTCTCTGTATGCATAAAATCTGTCTTAATTCTCTGAAAACCACAATACTTGACAGCCCTGTAGATTGGAGGTTTTCTAAACATTTCTCCGTGTGGGTAGTTGGATATGTATGGTGTATGGTTTATTGTTGAGCGTTTTTTGTTGAATGAACAAATTTTAACCCAAAAAGGAGATCTTTCGATTCATGCTACTCGTACTTCAATCTGTCTCCACAAATAGGCAAGGCAAGCCCACTACTAGTGTGCTTCAAAATTCAATATTGCAATGGTGGGTTTTCATATTATACTTAAAAATGTGTCATCCAAATTATTTGGCGTCCTTCAAAATTCAATATTGCAATGGCGGGTTGTCATCCAAATTATTTGAGTAGACTTCATTAGTTATGCCATTCATTTTCAATTTCCCCCCTAATATTATTTTAAAATAACTTTTTCCACTAATATTTTTTTTTTAAACAAATTTATGTGGAATATTATTAAAATATTAATTTGGAACTAAAATTAATAGTGATTCTAAAAATTATGCAAGTGTCATTCCCTACCCAAATATTGAGTCATATACTAGTAATGCCATGATTTATCTCGCCAAACAAATGTGGATCATTTTTTGCCTAGGTTTTTGGTGAGATGGAGGGTATTTTAGCTAAAGAGATAACAACATTATGTTTTTACTGGGATAAATATTAGTAAATTTACCTTAGCCATTCACTTTTTAATAAAAAAATTATTTTGGAATAAAGATGGAAAGAAAAGTCCATGCCATTAGGAGTATGGGTTCCTATGTCCATGGTATGTTAACGGAAATAAAAATCATACAAAAGCTTGGTTAAATTTTTTCTATGCTTGGGAAATAGATCTAGTAATTTGGTTTTTATAATGTGAGAAGGTAAAGAGCAAGTGAAGTGGAATAAAGATGGAAAGAAAATTCCATGACAGTAAGAGTATGGATTCCTATGTCCATTGTATGTTAATGGAAATAAAAATTATACAAAAGCTTGGTTAATTTTTTTCTATGCTTGGGAAATAGATCTAGTAATTTGGTTTTTATAATGTGATAATGTAAAGAGCAAGTGAAGAATAAAGTTTTTCTATGCTTGGGAAATAGAGCTAGTGATGTGGTTCTTATAATGTGAGGAGGTAAATAGCAAGTGAAGAAACAATCTAGGGCCATTGATGAGCATGCATCTGGGGTTATATATTGGTGATGTTAGCACGGGATAGATTTGCAGGAAGTGTGGAAGCTGACAGGCACGAAAGCCAAATCCCATGAAAGAAGGAATCATTGCGAAGTCCAAGGAAGTGCAAGAATAGTTTAGAATACTTAATTACTAAGTCGGTCAAATGGACCATTTTGTAATAGGATAGAAGCATATAAATAGAAGTGAATTGTAAGCCTAAGGGAATCAAAGTTTTAGAGATAAGTATGATCTTTTGGGTTCGGTTATAGTTATGATATCATGACTTGACTATTCTCTGTGAAGTTATCCACAGATGTTAATGAATGGAGATGTTCAGTTATGAATTATGTTGTTATTCCATAATGCGATAATGGGCTATTTAAATACTTTCTGTTGATTTATGTGGATGCATGTTGGTGGTTGATGCAAATGTGTTGTTGAATATGCTTTGAAACATATATAATATGAATAAGATGCAAATGGTTGGTTAATAGACTGTTGTGAGTATTGTCATCTCTGGTTCGTATGATAGTGTGACTTCTAGGTATAATAACATATCCTCCTCGCCATTGTGGAAGCTTGGTTCCTGCAACACCCTTATCCACCTCAAGTGAGACCTCACCTAATTCGTAGGTGTTGCTAGGAAGGATAAGTCCTTTCCAGGCCGGTGAATAAGGGGTTGTTGGTGTTGTTGACAACAGTGTGAACCCCTGTCGAAAGAATCTGTGTCAAAAAATGGTTCCATTGCCGGGACCCTGAGAAGAGAGAAGAGGATATGTTGTGACATCTAACAAAGCCAGAGATCCAAGAGTGGTTCAGTCAGAAGGCATAAGAGTTTGCGAAGGAAGAAAGAAGGAACCCAGTACAGACAATAGAAAGTTGGTTACAAAAGCACATATATTCGGATATCCATGAGATATTCTTCGTCGAGTTTCCAATAATACTACAGGATTGGCTCGCGTAGTTGACATTCAGAGGACATACCCACCAGAGTATTAGATCAGAGTAGTGGACTCCAGAATTAATTTGACAGTTGAAGCAAGTCAACAATACAATATCAAGGGCTATTGATTTCTGGGTTGATAGTATCCTAGAGGGGTACATCACTGAGTTCGCAGAAGATACCAATAGTTCTTATAGCGATGCAGAAAAACAATTTTCAGGGGACCAAGGGGAAGGTTTGTCCTGTTGCTAAACCTATGGATTAATATGCTGGTGTGCGAAAAGGGCATGTTTAAAATGACCTCCGATGAGTAGAAAAATTGGTGTGCAGGGGTTGTAGGTATCGCATGGTTACAGATCCTCTAGGAAAGATGCAGGGTAGATGGACATGAGCGACGACAAATTTTTAAGGGAAGCTGAGGAAAACTGTGGCACCTTGAGAAGTGGAACGACATTCCAGCATCCTGATAAGAGGAGGAGGACTGAGGAAGAGGCCCTTGAGAGGACCGGAGGGGAAGACTACGCAACAGGGACACAAAGGACAAAGCTCCTTTATTACGAGGAGGAAGGCGGTGACAGGATACCCCAGAAGAAGAACATATCGTAAGCTACCACATACCTTCGACCCTGCACACCACTTATCAATTTAAAGGAAAAGCCACAAATAACTCACAGAGATGTCCCATGTGTAGTGGAAAAAGTAGCGCATCAGTAAGTAAAAACAATAGGAACAACACGATGGCAAATGATAAGAAGATATCGAGCTTTGTAGGAGATGGGACAGACGATCCCGAATAGTTTTGAGTTTTATGTGAAGCAGTGTCGACCGTAAAGCAGTGTGGATCGTGAAGCAGGTCCAAGATGAAGGCATGAAAAAGGGGAAGTTGGCAACAAACTTTCGAGGCCGGGCGTTGGACTGGTTCATAAAGTTTACCAAGGTTCCGGGAAAAACATTGGCATAAATTAAAACAGCGATGATTCAGGAATTTAAAAAACCCAAGTCAGAAGCACAATACATTACTGAGCTCAAAGAGATTAGGAAGTACCCGAATGAGCCAGTATGGGATTTTGATCAGAGATACAAGACACTGATAGCAAAAGTAAGTTTTCCAATAAATGACCTGCAGTATAAAGAGTGTTTTATTGTCGGGATGGTACCACATATTCGAGGACCTTTGATGCAGTAGAAGGTTGCAGATCAAGTCGAAGAATTGGAAATCGCAATGAAGCTAGAGGCTTCGCCGATCGAAGATACTGGGGCTGGAATGGAAAAGATTCAAGCACAACTAGCTATGTTGATGCTCCAACTATAGGACATGAAGCAAGGAAAAGATACCCGCACATATGTATGGTGCACCAGATGCAGGACGGAAGGCCACCATAAGGATAATTGTTTAGTGTTTCAAGAGTATTTGAATTCGGGGCCGCTGAACCCCCTTCACCAGGAAGGCCTGCCATGGTGTCCCATTTTCCAGGCTAGGGGACATCGAATGGAAGACTACATATACTTACAGAAGATAGTGTCAAAACTGGCAAGTCTATATTGTAAATTCTATCGATCATTAGGGAACGACGAAAAGGATTGCCGATCCCACGATTTGTTGCAAGAACGAAACATGGATGTATACCTAGTAAAGGGAGAAGAGCAACAACTCGTGGGCTCGGCATGCCCAACCACAACCGCAATTTATTCAGACACTGTAATTTGACCAAGGATAGTACGGGAAACTAAAGTATGGCGCACTGCAGTATTCGCAACCATAGTACCAGCAGCTGCTGTATCAACAATACCCACAACCGCAGTATCAGTAGCCACAATATCAGTAGGCGCAATATGGACCGCCACGTGGAGGATTCCGTGGAGGACGTGGTGGTGGCGCAGGAATAGGAGGAGTTGCCGGACGGGGTCGAGGACCTCCTACATGTTATAATTGTGGGAAATAAGGACATTTTGTAAGGGACTGCCCCAATCCGACCCCGCAATGCATGTACTGCAGTGGAGTGGACCATAACATTGAATATTTCCCACAGCTCATAGCCAGATGGCAGGTGAAGAACCTACCATCAACGCTGAACCAAAACTAGAATCAAAACCAAAACCAACCGGCAATACAGAAGATATCGGAAGAAGCTAGGAAGCACTCTACGACGGTGGGAATAGTGACACAAGGAAAGGTGGCAATAGGAGCCAACCAACCGCACTATAGCATTCGACCAACGAAAATGAAACATGTTGTCTTCGATGCGGAGGCCGTGAAGGACGTCTTCTCAAAAGAACAATAGGGAATCTTAAGGCGGAGGAGGAATGCATCTCCTCAAGCATATATTTATGAGATGCCGTCGATGTTCGATCGAACAAAATCGCAGCGAAAGGCCACTACTATAAGAGAATTCATCGGGTGTTGTTTAGAATTAGCAAGAGATGAAGAGGCATTGGAGGAGATATCCAAGATATTGCATCAATAGGAGGGTGGACGTCAGGAGCTCAGGGTCAATCGCATACATAAGAAAAGGAAGATAGGTAGGGAGATGAGGATGTCGGCACAAATCGGAGCGTTCGATGTCGACTCCATTATTTTGGATTTAGGGTCAGATGTGAACATTCTGACAAAATAAACGTGGGAAACGATGGGAAAACCACAAATGACCTGGTCACCGGTACAACTACGATTGGAAAACCAGAGCAAGGTCACCCCCCTTGGCCGAGTGTGTCATCTTCCCGTCGAAATCGAGGGACTTCGGACATATGCTGATTTTGATGTTATAGAAATAATAGACAACACATGTCTGTATCTAGCACTATTGGGCATCGAATGGGCCATGGAAAATCAAGCGATCATCAATTTCAAGAAGCGAATCATCTCATTTGAAGATCGGGAAATAAGGGTTGTCACACCACCAGATCATGCGAAAGGACAACGATACGTGGAGCCCACCAAAGATGAAGATACAGAAGGATGGGATAGCCTGTATAACATTTCTAAAGATTATATCAGTCCAACTGATGAAGGGGAGTTAGAATGGCGCAGCTCTAGTTCAGCATCTTCGGACTCAGATGAGGCGTTGGAAAATTGGCAAAACTGACTTCACGAGGTGTCATTTCTCAGATGTGCAAGGATTACATAGTCAGTACGTTGGGTGGCTACTAAGGAGTGCGCGCTACCAACATACGAAGGATTACCAAATTTGAGCACCTTCTTAACATAATTCGAAGAAAAGGTATCGGAACCGTAGAGACTCTTGGCCTTGGAGGAATCCTTGAAGGTTACTCCTGCACGCCAGTGGGCAGTGCATAAGTCAAGGATATCAAATTGGACACTATGTCGACGCCTCCTGGAGGTACGTTTCAGCGACACCACAACATGGAACGGACAAAAGTGCGATGGCAGGGGTAACCTGAACGAACATGTGAAGGCTTATCAGCACCAATGGGCAGTGCGACCGGAGCAGGAGTGGCTGCATGCCTTTGTGCATACCTTGGATGAAGTACCGTAGAGTTGGTATGTCCCAATGGAGCTGCGACTCAGTACACTCTCTTGGGATCAGTTAACAATTGGCTTTAGCCAAATGTTCTACTTCTTAGACGAAAATCTCTTCATCCATAATGCACTTACGGCAATCAAGAAGAAGATTTTTGAGGCGGAACTGATAGTGCAGCCATCAGAACTCTGATGGACCATGACACCCGAAATGATGATGGACTGCTACAATGTCTCAGGAGAGCCGAATGATGACGGCGACCTAAGAGCCACATATGTGTCGGAATCTGAAGGAAGTCGCAACATGAAGGCACCTGAGCTACCATCTGATAAGTACAACCAGCCATTGAAGATTACGAAGGTAAACATCGGGCCGAAAGAAAACCCAAAACTCGCGAGCATTGGAGATTATTGGGATGAATCGACTATCGCGAACATGACAGACATGCTACTTGAATTTCAATACTTGTTCCCAACAAAATTCTCAGAAATGAAGGGAATCTCCGGGGACCTTGGCGAAATGAATATTCCCCTGAAACCTGGTGCGAATCCAGTTAAACAAAGACCATATCATTTAAACCCGCGACACAAGGAATGAGTATAGTCTGAGCTTGAGAGGATGCTTTAAGCCGACATCATTGAACCCGTAGAAGATTTGGAATGGATTATTCCGATGGTATTCCAAGATAAGAAAACCGTTGAAGTCATAATTTGAGTCGATTTAAGGAAGTTGAACAATGCCTACTTACATGACCTGTTCCTGACACCCTTCATAGATGAAGTACTCGAAGGGGTTGGCGATCAGGAAATTTATTCGTTTACGGATGGGTTCTCAGGCTACCACCAAATTAGGATTGCGAAGGAGGATAGACATAATACCACGTTTATCACGGAATGGGGGTGTTATCAATATACAGTAATGCCATTCGGTCTGAAGAATGCCCCCACAATAATCTCACGACTGGTAGTTGCGGCATTCAAAGACTATATCCATAAGTTTCTCGCGGTATACATGGATGATTGGACAGTATACGGGTTGGTCAAGAACCACATCACAAACCTCATACTAATGTTAGAACGAGGTCATCACCACCAAATATCTCTTAACTTCAAGAAATGCATCATTTGCACCCCATTTGGGATACTGTTGGGACACATTGTTTGCAAGGAAGGCCTATTGGTTGATCCAACAAATATTTCCATCATTGTTAACCTTCCACCCCTGACAACAGCTAAGCATTAACTCAGGGCAACATTGGGCCACATAGGCTATTACCGCAAGTTCATCAGAGGATACGCCGAAATCATAGCACCCATGAAGAAACTACTAAAGAAGGATGCAAAGTTCAAATGGAATGAAGAATTCCAGAAGAGCTTAGATGCTTTGAAGACAAAGATGGTGGAATCACCCATCCTTGCCTTCCCAGATTGGAATAAATAGTTTCATGTCCATGTTGATGCGTCGTCCATTGCCCTCGGTGTTATCATGGCCCAACCAGGTGAAGGTGACATCGACCATCTGATAGCTTTCGCAAGTAGGAAGCTATCGACAGCGGAAAAGAACAATACAACCACTGAACGAGAAGGACTAGCGATGGTCTATGCCTTACAGAAGTTTCGACATTATATTTTAGGGGGCCACTTCAAAATGTTCACCGACCATTCAACGCTGAAATATTTGGTGAACAAGCCCATGATGGGGGGGGAATTCGACAATGGCTACTACTCTTTTAGGAATTCGATTTTGAGATCATTGTGAAGACAGGACGGTTGAATGCAAGACCAGACCACCTATCAAGGATCGAGTCGGGGGAGGAACCACGAAGCATCGACGAAGGATTACCAAATGCTCAACTATTCAGAATTGAAATGGTCGATGACTACTATGAACCAATTATTCAGTTCCTAGCAACAGGAAAGGTACCGGAGGAGTTCACCACCAGTCAAAATAAACAGTTAGTTATCAAGGCAGTGGACTTCCAACTAATTGTAGGACAGTTGGATAAGATGGGCCCAGATGAGATATTGCGCCGCTATGTTCTCTCACATGAGCAGGTTAGGATTTTAGCTGAGGCACATGATGGCATTGTTGGAGGACATTATGGATGCCAGACCACTGCGGAAAAGATCCTGACGGCTGGGTTGTGGTGGCCAACTATGCATAGCGATGCCACTGACTATGCCAAGACCTGTGACGTCTACCAACAAAGCAGGAAAACCATCAAGATGGGATGAGATTCCATTACTACCCCAGGTTACATTGCAAGCATTCGACAAATGGGCGGTAGATTTTGTAGGGCCCATTAACCCTCCAGGAAAACGCACCGGATTGCACTACATCATAACTGCGACAGAGTATTTGACATGTTGGGCAGAAGCTGTGCCAGTAAAGGATTGCACCACATCAACGGCCTCCAGATTCCTCTTCGACAACGTGGTCACCAGATTCAGATGTCCAAAAGTTTTGCTAAGCGACCAAGGGATGCACTTTGTGAACAAAACAATCGCAGCACTAACGGAAGAGTTTCAGGTTCAGCATAAGAAAAGTACTCCCTACCACCCTCAAGCAAATGGGAGAGTAGAATCATTCAACAAAATCCTGGAACATGCACTCACGAAGGTATGTAACACGAATCGAGACGATTGGTACCTTAAAATCCCAGCGATCCTCTGGGCTTATCGAACCACATGCAAGCGATTAACTGGCCAAACTCCATTTAAACTTGTCTATGGTAAAGAAGCAGTTATGTCGATGGAATACATCGTTCCAATCTTGCGGATCGCAGTGGCCACAGACATGAGCGACGGTGGTGGGTTGGAAGAACGACTAGAATAATTAGTACAATTAGAGGAAGATCGTTTCATCGTCGGATTCCACCAGAAGGTTGAAAAGGATCGCCAGAAAGCATGGCATGACCGTCATATTAAGCAAAAATACTTTCAGAAAGGAGACATGGTGTTGCTATATGATAGCAAGTTCGTGAAACACCCGGGTAAACTACAAATGCATTGGTTAGGACCCTATATCATCAATTTTGTCACTAATGGTGGTGCAATGCAGCTACAAACCTTAGATGGGGCATTGTTACCCCACATGGTGAACAACAATAGGCTAAAGCTATATCGCTGTGATCTGACACAACAGTAAAAAAAAAAAAAAAAAACGATAAATAACAGATGGCATGAGGATGGGTTGTACCATAGCTAGGGATGTGGATTGCGACAGCAGCATGGGGCTTTCAGATGATAAGTTTTGATCAGTTGGATGGGAGGGGCGCCGACACTAGGCACGTTTGGCATGCATCAGCATGTGATAGAAGCATGGTCAGGGGCACCAAGGATGATAGATCGCACAGGGATAATAGGAAGAATAGTGGGGAGCAGTATAGTCACCCATCATGCACATAGGAAGCCTCGTCACCACACATAGGGGAAATGATGATAGAATCGGAACGTTAGAGGAATAGACTCGCGAGGGTTGTTCAAAGCAGATGTCCTGAACGACGGAAGAGCATAAGTATGGACACTAGAGGTTAAGCAAAGCACCGAGATAGTTACCAGAAGCAAGAAATACATGTTGAGAACAGGTCAGGTCATTGCATAAGTTAGGAATTCCAAGGAGGCTATGGAAATGATCCATTTTATTTCCTGTGGTAGCACACCAGGGGCACTGAGGGCCCGAATGAAGAGCGTGCATGAGCGCATTGAGAATAAAGGAGCCGGGGCACTCGGGGGTCACAACGACGAGGTTTCACCCAAGATGTCTAAGTATATGGTAGCAGTTCGAAGCTTCATGGTCCCAATGAACACCAGAAGAAGTGGCTCGAGGGCAGGCCACAAGTTTGTGTTGGGGGCCTATTGGCACAGGATAGATCCGCAGGAAGTGCGGAAGCTGACAAGCACGAAAGCCAAATCCCACAAAAGAAGGAATCATCGCGAAGTCCAAGGAAGTGCAAGAATAGTTTAGAATACTTAATTACTAAGTCGGTCAAATGGACCATTTTGTAATAGGATAGAAGCATATAAATAGAAGTGAATTGTAATCCTAAGGGCATTGAATTTTTAGAGATAAGTATGATCTTTTGGGTTCGGTTATAGCTGTGATATGATGACTTGACTATTCTCTGTGAAGTTATTCCGCATATGTTAATGAATGGAGATGTTCGGTTATGAATTCTGTTGTTATGCCATAATGCGATAATGGGTTATTTAAATACTTTTTGTTGATTTATGTGGATGCATGTTGGTGGTTGATGCAAATGTGTTGTTGAATATGCTTTGAAACATATATAATATGAATAAGATGTGAATGGTTGGTTAATAGACTGCTATGAGTATTGTCATCTCTAGTTCGTATGATAGTGTGACTTCTAGGTATAAGAACTGTCACGTCCCCATTTTGACCCCCTTCGCATTAAATCGTAAATGATGTAAATATTGTTATTTAATCATGGTGAGGAGCTCAAGGCCAAGGACCCACCATTTATTTAGCGTTTTATGTATCGACAATTAAAAATAGATGCCTATGGTTCTTGTGCTGGACATGCACAATGTAAATTAAGACATCATGTAAATACGAATTTTAATGAAATACCCACAACTAGCTATACAATGCAACAAAGAGATGGGGGCATGATTATACAAGGAATAGGGAGGGAAATTATTAAAACCCTTGAGCCAATGGTGAAAATCCAAATGTCAATGAATAAACCCTCAACTACCCATTCTGACTTATGCACCCAATCATTTAATTCTTCCAGAAATTGGTTGAGGCAGTTATGCCTTGGGAATGAAGAGGCATGGCAGCCAATTTCATGCATGGGCAAGCCATCAACCTGGGAAAACGTACTTTTTCTTCTGGGGCAAGAAAACACCCACGAAATGGTGCCCAAAGCGATTCTGAACCCATAGTCTTTCCTCTCTCACGCAGTCTGAGCTAGCTGGGATTTCCCCATCACGTTTTTTACCAATTTCCTGCATTTTTCCATAGATGGGAGCTTGTTTTTGTGTTTCACAGTGGCTGGGAGAAAGGGGGTCGCGTTTTGGGGGTTTATAGAGGTCGTTTCAGCTGTTGGAATGTATATAAATGTTTTCTGAAAACGAATGGCTCTCCCAGGGTTTATCTCCCATTTACCAGTTTTTTTTGGTTGCCCACGTTTTTCAGCACTTGTATTTTTGTTGTTGGGTTCATCCCTGTATTGGTTTGAACTGTGAGCAAGAAATTAGGAGTGGAAGTGGACCTGAATTGGCTTGATAAACCTAGTGAGGGAGATAACCTCTCAAGAAGATCAAGAGGGATGGCTACTCTTCTATGCACACCTTGAACAATACTAGATTGGAAGGTATGTCCTGAGGGACTGTGTAGTAGTGAAGGGAGTACTTCCATGTGCCAGGTGTGTAGGTATTGTGGGAGCCAAGCTAGATAGATCTTGCAGAGGGTACCCATATCTCCATGGATGATCCCACTAGTTTAGCAAAGTCTTCCTTCCATTGCCTAACGGCCTGATAAACCCAACTGTAGATTGGCTTGGCTGATTTTGTGTATCTTTGGGCTATGTGTAAGTCTATTGTTCCTTGATTCCTTGTAGAGATCATGCCCAGCTCGGGGGTGGCAATGTGTTGAGATATTGATGATCACAATTGGCCTATGGTTGGGTGGAACGTTGCAGTTGCATAGCCAATTGCTCGGGACTACTTTGTTATAAGATAAGTACTCTCTTGTGTTAACTTTGCAATCATTTATTTGATGAATATCATGAATATCCTGAATGTATGATGGATGTGTAATTGAAATTACTTCCGCTGTGTTTTCTTATAATTATACATTTCCATATGTCTCTTTATATTATGCGAATGCTTATTTAATAAGTTCATGGGGATAGAATTTCGGTTTTAGCATCACAATCCTCTCCATTGCACTGGTATGATGGGAGGGGACGTGACAAGAACATATCCTCCTCGCCACTGCAGAAGCTTGGTTCCTGCAACACCATTATCTGCCTCGGGTGAGACCTCACCTGCTTCGCAGGTGTTGCTGGGAAGGATAACGCCTTTCCGGGCCGATGAATAAGGGGTTGTTGGTGTTGTTGACGACAGTGTGAACCCCTGTCGAAAGGCCCTGTGTCAACAAGCGAGCTCTAGGACTCAATGCCTCCCCATCTACATGAATATCTAGCCTTTTTTTATATAAGTAATTTCAAAACATTTTACAAGGTTCTATTCAGATTCATTCGTAATCTCTCTCTCATTTCTCTTGTTGAATTGCAACATACCTTATTAATTAATAACATTATTGAATAGTAAGGATTTTGTTGAACTGCAACATACCTTATTAATTAATTGACCAAGAAGCTACAACATATTCATATATTTTGCATTAACTGATATCCTCATTCAAAAGCCCATTTATTTGAAAGCTAGTTGACTAGGTAAATTGACGGCATGTGACGGTGTGTAAGTTGCGCCTAGGCACTGGCCGGTGTGACCCTGTTAATATACATGACCATAATTACAAATATTAAATTATGCCTATATTTAAGATGTATATTAATGATGGGTAACATAATAATGACGTCTTTAGTAAACATATCATGCAGATGATCAATTTGGTGTTAATTAAATCGATGCTATACATTGTTATATGATCATGTAAATTGTGTCACAGCTCGAATTACAATTTTGTACCTACATTGTCTGAGTCGAGTGACACAATTTACATGATGATCACTCGTGTCTCTAAATCCATGATCTACAATGTTTCAATTTACTAAATTTTAACACTGTAGACGGATTCAGAGATCCCCTAAAATTTAGTAAATTGTACAAATTCATTGTCAAAATTGTAATTTTCCATTGTCAGAGTGAGACAACTAAAAATGACCAAAGAAATGACCAATTGTTATCTGGTCATTTTTAGCTTAGTTCTTATCCTGTGACCGAATTGGTCATTTATCTTGGACATTTTTAGTTTAGTCATTATCCAGTGACCAGATTGGTTATTTATCTTGGTCATTTTTAGTTAGCTCACTTAAAATTTCTCAATTTTGGTCATTTATCCCTTGAAAAAATTGTGGTGACCAATTTTTTTGGTTGCTTGGTCACTAATCTCTCATTTTGTACTAGTGGGAAAACCACATGCTCAGAGATTGCCCAAATGCAAGGAAGAACCCCAGGAGCTTGCACAATGTTAAAGGAGAAACTATAGTAGGGGACATGGCAAGAGAAACACCTAGGATTTATGTAGTACTGGATGGTCATCAAGCAGAACATCAATAAATAGTGGTGGAGGTTGAAGGTACGATTGATGAGAAGCCTATTTTTGTTTTGATCGATCTGGGGTCTACTCATAGTTATGTATCTCCTAAGATAGTTGAAAGTTGTTCTCTTGGTAAAGTAAAGCATGAAAAGGCTTAGCTAGTTCAATTAGCCACCAGTACCAAGAGAAAGGTAAGTGAAGTAGTGAAGGAGTGTCATATAGAATTGAATGGTCCTCATGCATGCAGATTTAAATGTCTTACCATTAGGACCTTATGATGCCTTAATTGGAATGGATTGGTTGGAAAGGCATAGGGACAAATTAGACTATTATGGGAAAGCACTAGAATGCCTTGATGATGAAGGCAAGCCAAGGTTGGTTAAAGGAATTCCAAGGCATGTTTCAGTAAGGCATATTTAAGCTCTGCAATTGAGGAAGTTTTATAAAAAGGGTTGTCAGTTATATGCTGTGCATGTATTAGATTCAGCAGAAGATAAAGGACCCATGATAGAAGACTTCCAGATATTGCAAGAGTTTCAGCATGTATTCCCAGATGAGGTTCCAGGATTTCCTCCCAAGAGAGATATTAATTTTCCATTAATCTTGTTCCAGGAGCAGCATCCATCTCCAAATCTCCTTATAGAATGAGCACACGAGAATTGATAGAATTGAAGATGCAACTACAGGAATTAATGGACAAGGAATATATCCAACCGAGTGTATCCCCATGGGGTGCACCAGTGTTGTTTGTTAAGAATAAGGATGTAACATTAAGGCTATGTATTGATTACAGGAAGCTCAATAAAGTGACAATTAAGAACAGGTATCACTTGCCAAGGATTGATGACTTGTTTGATCAAATGAAGAATGCTAGAGTGTTTTCAAAGATTGACGACTTGATATTTGGATAGCATCAGGTGAGGATAAAGGAAGAAGACATTCATAAGACAGCCTTCAGGACTAGGTATGCTCATTATGAATTTACAGTGGTTCCATTTGGTTTTACCAATGCGCCTGCTACATTCATGTGTCTCATGAACAATGTCTTCATTAAGTACTTGGATAAGTTTGTGATTGTGTTCTTGGATGATATCTTTGTGTATTCAAAGAATGAAGAAGAACACAATGATCATTTGAGAATGGTATTGAAATTCCTTAGGGAGCACCAGTTGTATGCTAAGATCAATAATTGTAACTTCTATCAAGAGAAGGTGTAGTATTTGGGTCATCTTATATCAGCAGAGGGCATTGCAGTGGATCCGGAGAATATTGAGGCAATCATGGATTGGCCTACTCCAAGGAATGCAGCATATGTTAGATATTTTATGGGCCTTGGTGGTTACTACAGGAGGTTCATTGGAGGCTTATCCAAGATAGCCCATCCAATCACTTCATTACAGGGGAAGGACATCAAATTCACATGGTCTGAAAAATGTGAAAGAAGTTTCCAGCAGTTAAAGGAGTTGCTTACCAGTGCACCTGTTTTGAATATTACGGATCTGAGTAAGGATTTTTTGGTATGCACTAATTCTTGCATTGAGGGACTCGGTGGATTGCTAATGCAAGAAGGGTTTGTAATTTGTTATGAGTCAAGGAAGATAAAGGAGCATTAAAGGAACTATGCCACCCATGGCTTGGAGCTAGTAGTCATAGTTCACGCTGTCAAGAGATGGAGGCATTATCTCTTGGGAAGAATATTTGAGCTCAGAACTGATCATATGAGTTTGAAATACTTGTTTGACCATCCAAATCTGAACGCAAGACAAACTAGATGGATGGAGTTTCTTTGTGAGTTTGATTTGGAAATTAAGCATGTCAAGGGTAAGGAGAATAAGGTTTCTGATGCACTCAGCAGGAGACTCCATATTGCAGCAGTAAGTAGGTGTGAATCATACTTGAAGGAAATAATTTTAGAGGCTTAAGATAGTGATGAGGTCTACCTTCAGATTAAAGAGGAATTCCAGCAGAGTGTTATAGAGGATAAGTATGCAAGATATCAACTAGGTGAGGTTGATGTTCTCATTTATCAGAACACTAGACTGTACATTCCAAACAGTGACGATTTGAAGAAGTTGGTGATGGATGAGATACACCAAAGACCATACTCAGGACATCTAGAATATCAGAAGACTATAACAACAACAAGGAAGCAGTACTTTTGGCCTGGTATGAAGAAAGACATAGTTGAGTACATTGCTAGATGTCAGAAGTGTCAATAGGTCAAGTCAGAGCATCAACATCCAACAGGATTGTTGCAGCCATTTCCCATTCCAGAATGGAAGTGGGAAGTGATTTCTATGGATTTTATAACAGGCTTTCCCATGACTATAAAGAAGCATGATTCAATCATGGTAGTGGTGGACAAGCTATCAAAGGTAGCTCATTTAATTCCAGTCAAGTCCACCCACAAGGATAATGACATTGCAGATAGATTCATGAGAGAGATATTTAAATTGCATGGATTGCCTAAGACAATAGTTTAAGACCGTGACACGAAGTTCACATCCAATTTTTGGAAAGGATTGTTCTAGGAATTGGGAACTCAGTTGAATTTCAGTACAACCTATCATCCTCAGACAGATGGTCAGACTAAGAGAGTAAATCGGATTCTTGAAGATATGTTAAGGATGTGTGTGATGGACAAGCTATCCAAGTGGGAAGACTATTTACACTTGGTATAATTTTCCTACAACAATGGACATCAAGCATCATTAAAGATGAGTCCTTTTGAAGTGTTGTATGGAAAAGGATGCAAAACTCCAGTGAGATGGGACAACCCAGTGAACAGAGTAGTGCTTGGACCTAAGCTGATTGAGGAAATGGAGCAAGAGATTGTGAAGATCGAGCAAAATTTGAAGGCAGCATAGGACAAGCTGAAGAGTTATGCATATCTGAAAAGAATGCATAAGGATTTTCAGAATAGAGATCATGTCTACTTGAGAGTGAGACCAATGAAATTCCATGAAGTTGGGAAGTTGTGCCAAGTTGGCACCTAGATATTGTGGGACATTTGGAGTCCTTGATAGGATAGGTCTAGTTGCATATAGGATTGCATTTCCTGCTAACATGAAAGCTCATAATGTTTTCCATGTATATTTGCTTAAGAAATATGTATATGATCCTAATCATATAATTGATTGGCATGTGATATAGGTGGAACTAGAGGGAGATTTCCAGGTGGAACCTATATACATACTCGACAGGAAAGTTACCTTGCTCCGGAACCGGGCAATAGGGAAGTTAAAGGTGCAATGGAAGCACCTTAGCCCAAAAGAGGCCACATGGGAGCTGGAGGATGCCATGAAAGAAGCATTCCAACTTTTGTTTAGTTTTGAGAACACCGAGGACGGTGTTATTTTAAGGGAGGGGGAGTTGTAATACCCCATTTTTCCCTTGATGATATTTGGATTCAATGTAAAGACTGTATATATATATGTAGTATGTGTATTTTCCCTAGTGTGGATTTCAAGGCCAAGGCCCCACTAGTGGATGTTTAAGTTTATTGCTTATGCAAGTAATTGGACAATTTGATTATTCATGGGTTGTTAAGCCATGAAGAAATGTAAATGGTCTAATTATTATTAATGAATAAAATAACCAAGAAGCTAGATAAGGAGGAAACTAATGAGAAGGGGCCACACGTATCCACTAGGGAGAGGTGAGGGGGTTATGGGATTGGTTGCCCATGTTGCCACATGTCAGACTGTGAACCCATTTGAACTCCCTGCTGGAATTTAATTCGATTGCAGAGGGTGGTTGAGAAACCTGTTGCTGAAGGCGATGGTGTATGGAGCATGCATGCGATTTCGTATGGCAGGGCATGGCTCTAATTTCTTGTCCTGGAAGACACTCAACCATCGGGAAACTCGCAGAACTAGTTTTGACTACCCATGGTGGAGAAGAATGGTGGGGGGATTCAGACATTCATTCATCATCCATTCATGCAATTTCCATTCACGATCCATCGTCCCACAGAGAGAGAGCTTTCTCATACGTTCCTTCATACGCAGAGTCAATATAGTGGTATAACCTGAAGATAATCATGTTTTTCTGGGTAATAGAAAATACTAGAGGGTTGATAGCAATAGAAATTGGGTATGAGTGAACCAGTCTACCGGTGACAAAGTGCTCCATGACAGAGTGGTAAGAACCCGTGAGGAAACTGAAAGCCTGGATAGTGCAGAGAAACCATGAGAGCCCGAGCCTAGATCGCAGAGGATAGACTGCGGAACAGAGCCCTATCCGCGATCCTAGAAGGAGTCAGTTGTTGAAATTTGAAAGAAGGTTGGGTTGCTTGATAAACCCAGTGATGGCTGAAATCTCATAGAAATAGCGATTGGACCTTTCTATGCCCATCCTAGAATAGCACTGGAAGGGAAGAGGCCTTGAGGGACTGTGCAGTAGAGAAGAGGGTCTTACTTGTGTTGGATGTGGTAGGTAATGTGGGTGCCAGGTCGTCTGAGTGTTGAGATGCCTGCAGCCCTGTGATTGAGCTCACTGGATTAGCAACACCTCCCTTGTTGTCCCTCTTTGCCTGATAAACCCACTACCGGTTGGATTGGCATGATGAGATTGTATGATATTTTTGATAAAACCAACGGTATGCTGGCTTGGAATGATTTTATTGCTTGGTATGCCTGATAAACCCACTACAGGTTGGATTAGCATGACCATCTAGTCTGGTATGCTTGATAAACCCAACTTTATGCTGGATTGGCATGACCCTGCTGTTGGTATGCTTGATAAACCCAACTTGAAGTTGGAATAGCATGACCAGTATGTCCCTGAATGCTTGATAAACCCACTATAGGTTGGATTAGCATGGTTAGGTTCCCTAGAATGCTTGATAAACCCAACTATAGATTGGCTTAGCATTGGGATGAAACCTTGACTGTGAGAGAACCTGATAGCCCTCCTTAGTGGATACATAGCCCAGCTCGGGGGTGATCTCTCAGCTGAAAGAGTATAGGATGGAAAAATATCTAAGTTTGGGTGGAACGTTGCTCTCACTTAGCCATTTGCTTCAGAAATTGAAAGATAAGTATTTCTGGTTATGTTAAATGATAGTGTTTCATTGTTATGAAATGGTTGCTTATGTTCAATTGTGGAGTTGTGGAATGCATGTTTATATGAATTTGATTAACGAGGAGCCATGTGCAGGCCTAAGTAAAAGGCTAAGCTCATTGTTGTATGTATATCATTGTATTGCATGAGTTTAATGCATTATAAGTCTTGCATATGATAGATGTAATTGTTAGATCTAATTTAATGCATTTTACATGTTATGATATGTATGATTAACCTTGTGAATGTGTTGTATGCTTACATCTGATCCTTGGAGAGGAGGGGACTACCCTTGAAATGTTTCAGAACCCCTATGTGGGTCAGGTGGAAGGGAAGATCATGGCAGGAAGAAGGTGAAATATTTAAGTGGAATTATGGACAGATATTCAGTGGGAAATTTGACATGGTAAGAGTGCTCAGATGGGGCAGGGATTTCACCATTGGATAGATCTCTCCAAGATATTTCCAATAGTATCGACGTTGTCTCATTTGGACCAAGGATGGAGAATTTATGCCCCTCAGAAGATTGTGTGGAAATTTACCATGAAAAAGGGTATGGTTCTGCATTCCCGCATCTGCAATGCGGATTGAGGATTGCAGAAGCATGGAAGTCGAAGTTGTGTTTGGACTTCCACACTTCTGCATCTGCAATTGTGGATTGCAGAAGTGACCTTTTCGGAGGTTGGAGTTCGACGTTCCGCTCTCTTGCACCCGAATTTGATGTTGCGTATTGTGGATCCTCTGTTGCGGATTATGTAGTGTGGAAAGGTAAACTTTCCGGTTATGAAGTTTTGCACTTCCACATCTGCAATTGTGGATTGTGGATTGTGGATTGCGGAAAGGTAAACTTTTCGGTTATGAATTTTTGCACTTTCGCATTTGCAATTGCAGATTGTGGATTGCGGATTCGCAGTTGTGGGTTGCGGGTTGTGGATTTCAACTGTGTGTGTGTGTGTGTCCAGTCATATTTGGAGAAAAAAAAAGTATCAAGGTCTCCTATGGCCATGGTGGTCAGTGGGGACGTGACATCCCCTCTCTCTCGAGGAAGATAGATCTGACGAATACCCGTTTGGTTCTACCTGTGCCATTGGAAAAAAGTTCAAATAGGACCTTGTTGGGTATGCATAGTTCATATTAGAAAATTACAAGGCATTAAGGCATGCATTTTCCACTATCATCATACATAGTTAGCATGCCACCACCAAATGTAAACTCCTTTCTTTTATTACATGTAATAAACAAGTACTACAGAAAATAAATAGAACAATAGTAACAAAACATAATTTTCATTTCTTTCGACTTTTCCACATTAACACTACTAGTTGGCTCATTGTGTTAAAGTAATCTTAATTAACATGTGATTACTAACAATAATTAATCAACATTAACATGAGTAAAGAAGATTGGTTTAGGGTACTTACACCATAATGTGGAACCTTCTTTGTGGATACTCAAAATTATTACTTTCATTGAAAACTATGCCTCTCAGAGGTTAGCCAACAGTAGGAACCCACTAACCCTACTAAAGGGTAAGTGCAAACCAGAGAGAGAGAGAAAGGTTGTATGCAATAGTAGTTAGACAAAGATAGTTACATTCATAACAAAAGTTTAAAAAAAAAACACAAAGAAAGATTACAACAAAAGTCATAGTGCAAGTAAAAGCTTAACAAAAAAACACATATTTGATCACCAACAATTTTGTCTAACAGCACAAGTCTTAACTACTTAATACAAAAACTAAAATTAAAAATAAAATTAAAAATTAAAAATTAAAAATTAAAAGTAAAATAATAAAATAACAAATAAAATAAAAAGGAGTCATAAATAAGTAGGGTACTAGGGTCATTTAGGGGACAAACAACATAGTACCCAAAGGACCAAAAAAAATTAAAGGGTGGTACAAACAACTCAAGATGAGAGAAATGACCCTACTAACCACACACCAAGGACAAAGTACCACAAGATCAATAAACAATAGGGTGTAAGCACCAAAAGTAAATCAACCATTGTGGGGAAAGTACAACCAGTCATCTCTCTCTCAAATGTACAATTGTTCTATATAAACTGAAAGTTCATCATCATTGTATGAAGAAGGGTTCACACAGATCATGTGGTCATGATGAGGTATATGTGTGATGAGGTATATTGTCCATTGGAATGAGTATGACGCTAAACAAACAAATATCATACATTAATGCCCATAATTGGTAAAGGAATGCCCATAATTGTTGGCACCCAATTTGGAAAAGAATTAAGGTTTGAGTCTGTCAACCACACCTACTATCTAGAGTATGAGCAATATAACATCTAAACTAGCATATTGGATGCCAATTTTATATAAAGTCATGGCAATTTGGGGTAACCATGCATCCATGCATCCATACAATAACTCCTTGTGACTACCTCTAATTTGACCTGCCAAAGAGATGGAAGGTCAAATAAGGTCAAATATATGCAATAGCTCCTCATAACTACCTCTTATATGCAATAGCTCCCTATAACTATATCTTATTTGACACGCCAAAGAGATAGAAGGTCAAATAAGGTAAAATATATGCAATAGATCCTTGTAACTACCTATTATATGTGAAAATGCTCACAGTAGATCCAAAGAGATGATGTAAACCTCACAATGAAAGAATTTAGGAATGACAGAAGAAGAATAGAGTAGAAGAACATAGATTCAAAGGAGCTCAGATAGAGGCAGAATAATTACACATGTTACATTAATCTGAATAATAAAAAGGTAAATATACAATGCTCAGGATTCGAATACACTAGGTGTGATTCGAATTAGCCTACATGGACAGATCCATAATCAATGGAGTGTCATCAAGTCATACCTAGGAGTCCAACTCATCATTAGTGAAGTCATCAATGCACAAGTAATAGTCAACTAGAAGTCAAACTAAGTCTAACTGAATGTGGTATGTGTAACTGGCACATAGAAGCACTAATGTAGTGAAGGAGGCTCAGTGGAGGGCGCTCATGGAGCTAACTAGAGTCATAACAGGCTATCTAGTCACACCGGAGGTCCATTGGAGTGATAAGGTCAGTTAAGAGTGAGTCAAGACTAAAATCAGGGAGAGAACTCTTATTAACTGAAAAAAACTGGACTGTTAGGTGAAGAAGTGCACCTCTCTCATGTAGTAGGTGAAAGGAGGGCGCACTAGGCACTAGGAGGGATGAAACTGATCAGGAAGAAGCTTCAAGGGCTAGCTAATTGAGGGCTAGGTGCTGGGATTGATGACTGGGATGCATGAAAATGCATGCAAACCCTAAATAATGCATGCATGACTGAAAATGAAAATGACTAGAAAGCTAGTAGGAACAGGATGGAGTATAGGAAAATCCTAACACCCCCCCTTAATCCATCCTGGGCCCTAGTAACTAGGACCAAAGGTCACCCATACAATCAAATAAGATAGAAAAATAAAGAACTGTCCATAAACCGAGGAAATGGGGAAAACCTCCTGGGAAAAATACCCCCCCTCAAAAGAACAGTAAATAACTCAAAGAACCATCATACTAAGCATAAAAGAAGGAAGCTTTCATCAGTGAAAACTTCTGCAAAAAACTTGACAATTTGATCCCTTGTAGGATGCCAAAACATGTGCTAGATGTGGATCTAGTCTTCTGATGTGCCTTCCAATGTGTAGAGGATGTATTGGATGAAGCAAGTCTCTCAGGAATTCTTTCTGCAACTGGAGCGAATGGAACATGGGAAGTCTTCCCAAGTGATGGAAGAGAAAACCCCATCATCATGCTACATCTCTCATGGAGAGGTAGATGACATAATGCAAGGTTGGAATGATGTTGAAGTCTGGTAGTTCTATGAATAGATGAATCCTCAAATGTGTTCTCAGTAGTAACAAGGATTGTGTGAGCCCATATTGACCTCAAATATGGACTAAGAATATGTTGGTTCTGGATATGAATCTTCTTGAACTATGATCTCAACATCAAAATATTGATCTTCTTCTTCATCAGAATAGGATTCACTTTGATCTTGATCAGAATCTGAAAGAACAGTTAGAGAGAATGGCATGAAGTGTGAGAACTCATATGCCTTAGAGGCATGATTAGCAACCCCATTCGCTATCATCTTTCGAGTGGAGATCTCTGTAATCTCTACTGTGTTTGGACCAAAAGTTACTTGCTTTGGTGATCCTGTATGAGTCATCTGATATACTGAAAACAGACTAGCTATTAGAGAAGGAACAAATAAAACATTTTTGAACTTACCATGCTCCATATGTACTGTACCCAATCCTTTGGCAGAGATCTGAGAGTTGTCTCCCATGTGAATAGTAGGCCCATCTTTGAGATCTAAAGAGGAAAAAGATTCTTTAGAGGCAACCATGTGGTTGGAGGCTCCAAAATCTATGAGGAGGGCTTTTGATTTTGAAAAACCAGCCATCAATGCATGGCAATCATCAGATCCACTTCCGGGATCATACATCTTTTCTTCTTTTGGAACAACAATTTTGTTTTGTTCAAGAAGCTTGGTTAGTAGGTCTATTTTCTTGTGCATGCAAGCTTTCTCAGGATGGTTTCCTCTCTTGCAGTAGGAGCAATTAGGTCTCTTGTGTTTGTCACTTTTGGATTTAGATGGCTTCTTGTCTTTGTCTTTTTGCCTCCCCTTTGCATTTGCTCCACTTGCTTCTCCAGCTAGAAGAGCTAGATCTTTGGAGGCCTTAATGGCACCCATTTGAATTAGTTTGTCCTCTTCTTGAATGAGAGCTTCAGCAAAGTCTTTTAAGGTGGGAAACTTGCATCCAGGGATTGACATTCGAACAGAATGGAAAGTAGATACAAAGACAGAAAATTGAGATCCAAGTTTGCTCAATACGGAGAGTACCAATTGCTCATCACTTTTAGTGATGCCACGATGCTTGCATTGTAAAACCAATTTATGAAATTTGGAGAAGAATTATTGAATGCTTTCGAAATTGTTAGGTTGTAGGGAAACCAATTCATTTTTGAGAATGTGGCCTCTTAGCCCATCTTGTTTGCCAAAAAGACTCTCCAATGTTGTCCATAACTCATTTGGAGACTTCAATCCTTCAACATGAAACAATAGATCTTTAGACATCTGAAGGCATATGAATCCAAAGGTTTCATCCATTTTATTTAGATGCTTGGTTCTCTCTACAACTGTATGTGGTATGGCATCTTTTTCCTCAACCATTCTAGAAAACCGTCTCGACTTCAAGAGTACTTTCATCCTACTCTTCCATTCGAAGTAATTGAAGGGAGTGAGAATTATAGGAGGAGGAGGAGTATTCAAATTGCTCATCTTGACTACTGGAACGAGTGCAAAAATGAAACTGCTGAATCTACTGCTGCAACTGTTGGAACTTCGAAATACTTGCAAAAAACTCTCAAGAATGGAGGTAGAATATACTCTCAAATGGCTCTGATACCATGTGAAAATGCTCACAGTAGATCCAAAGAGATGATGTAAACCTCACAATGAAAGAATTTAGGAATGAAAAAAGAAGAATAGAGCAAAAGAACATAGATCCAAAGGAGCTCAGATAGAGGCAGAATAATTACACATGTTACATTAATCTGAATAGTAAAAAGGTAAATATACAATGTTCAGGATTTGAATACACTAGGTGTGGTTCGAATTAGCCTGCATGGACAGATCCATAATCAATGGAGTGTCATCAAGTCATAACTAGGAGTCCAACTCATCATCAGTGAAGTCATCAATGCACAAGTAATAGTCAACCAGAAGTCAAACTGAGTCTAACTGAATGTGGTAGGTGTAGCTGGCACATGGAAGCACTAATGCAGTGAAGGAGGCTCAGTGGAGGGAGCTCATGGAGATAACTAGAGTCAGAACAGGCTATCTAGTCACACTGGAGGTCCATCGGAGTGATAAGGTCAGTTAAGAGTGAGTCAAGCCTAAAATTAGGGAGAGAACTCTTGTTAACTGAACAAAACTGGACTGGTAGGTGAAGAAGTGCGCCTCTCTCATGTAGTAGGGGAAAGGAGGGCGCACTAGGCACTAGGAGGGCTGAAACTGATCAGGAAGAAGCTCCGGGGGATATCTAACGGAGGGATAGGTGCTGGAATTGATGACTGGGATGCATGCAAACCCTAAATAATTCATGCAAACCCTAAAAGTGCATGACTGAAAATGAAAATGACTGGAAAGCTAGTAGGACTAGGATGGAGTATAGGAAAATCCTAACATTATATGCAATAGCTCCTTGTAACGACCTCTTATTTGACATGACAAAGAGATAGAAGGTCAGATAAGGTCAAATATATGCAATAGCTCCTTGTAACTACCTCTTATGTTGTGGGAGACTAAAGACATCAGCTCTTCTTCACTCCATGAGTGGTTTGTGTGCTCAGTGATGGATGTTTGCATAATAAAAATAATTATTATCTAGACACATTAAGATTACCATTTATTCCAGATACCTATAAAATGTAAGAATGCAATTCAATTGAGGGTCAATTAGGATATCATGAAGAGTCAAGAAAGAAGTAGTTAGAATATTTCCTAATTAAAATCCAAAATACAATTATTATCAACACAAATTCAGACTGCCATTCATTCCAGAGAAAAGATCGGTTTGTAGTTTTTTGGCATGTTGTGTTATATATATATATATATATATAATAAACATTAAACATAAACCATAATAAACATAATAATATAACGCATTAAACATAAAACATTAAACATAAACCATATATATAATAATATAATGCTATAGTTGTGATGACATATGACATATCTCAAGAAATCATCCACTCTTAAGAAGGCCAAGTTGTGGCTATTGCAAAAGCATTAACCATGTCATGGATGATATATCCCTAACCTATATGAAAAATGGTATCCCTAGCCATGTGAGCCATCCCTATTATTACATATCTTAAAATGGGAAAAATTTACAAGCAAAATATTATGTATGCAAGGATTGTATGATGTCCTTTGGCTATGTACCTAGTCCATGAGCCTTGAAGTCCAAGGTAATGACCAAACATTATATATTTCTACTATGGACCATGGAATGGTTTGTGCGAATGATACTAAGAGTTCTAAACCTAGACAAAGACACAAATTCCCACTCATAAATATTCCATTTACATGGCTTGTGTGGTATCCTGAGAAAAATGTTATGGCTTAAGATCGTGGTACCATAGGGTCCCATGCATGGCCCATGAGATCTAGAGAAAATGTTATAGCCTAAGGCCCTAACATTAGACCATGTCCGAATCCCTAAGAACTAACCCCACTGCACAAAACCTTTAAATGACCCCCATTTACCACTTGTAGGCCATAGATAACCCACTAACCCTAACCCAACCCACTATTACATTAACACATTTCCCCCTTCATTATGGGTTAATGGAATAGTGGAAAAAAATTATGGGTTAGTAAAGGAACTACTCCCATATACGCTGCTATTGGTTTAACAAAGTACAATCAAAACCGATGCAAAAGGTTATTATTAATGGCAAGCTGGGTAAATCTTCCCACACATAGATTAGATTGACAGGATCACCTCATATAGTCATGGAATATTTCTTCACAATGGTAAGTGCTTACGCTCTCACTCATGACAATGACCAAATTTAATTTCCATTAACGATGTTGATTGTAGGACTTTCCTATCAAAATATTCATCAATATTCTCGTAAGGTTTAGTCCTCAGTAGATACCAGCAATATTAATTACTTATCAACCAATATTTGTATCCATTCTTGTACCCGTTTCAAAGCAACTTCGGCAGAAATTGATAAAATCGTGTATATAGTTATAGTTTAAGGGTATTACTATAATTTATGTACCAAGTTCAATTATTTCAAACATGTTATCAGTAAAAAATGGCTCAAAGTAAAAGTAAATTCCAAAAGTGCTCTTTAAAATAGGTTTTGCCCTACTTTATTGCCTGGTAAAATCTCAATTCTTAGTCCAACACTTTGACTTGACCTTAGAATTTCTTCACAGATTGTAGTCTAAGACCAAAAATTTTGAATTTATACATGGGTCCTAAATTAATTTAGCTTGAATCCTTTACCAATGCAAAATGGACCTTATATTCACCAAATTGCTTTAAGAAATCTTGTCCAATGCAGTAAGTATATCAGAAATCAAAAGTGTCACTTTTTAAAATTTACTCATTTCATATCCTGTGGAAGAAATTATGACTTGATTTTATCAGTTAATATGAAGATATGCAGTTGCCCTTATCAAAAGAAATAGATTAGGATGAGTACATGGATGAAATTGTAAACAACTAGACCATTAAGATCAAAAATTCATAAGTGGTCACTGTGGAACTTCAAGCCATGGTGAGATGCCTACCAAGAATCAAGTGACAAGAGCTTCACCAACTCAAAAATGTAAATAAATAAACAACTCACAGATGGTTGATTAATTATTGGTTGATTATACATAAATCATAAAAGAAAATCTTAAAAAGTGCACATTTTGGTATATAAGGAGACTGTAACCAAAGTGCTTGTATCAATGGTAACCTTAACAACATTTAAAGCTGACCTTATCAAATGCACACATGAATTCCAGTAACCAAATAAACGCTTTATCATGTTAATTACAGGGAAAAAGACAACAACTTATAAGAGCTTATTGAGCATTTTGTAAACCAAAGACAAAGATATTTCCAATCATACCCCTCGACATTGTGTAAAGTCTCTTCCTCAATGTCCTTATTTTTGATAAGCATTAAAGATAAGGTAATCAGTGATGGAGACTATTTAGTGAGCCTAAGTTAGAATGGATGGACTTATACAATATTGTTAAGTGTCTGGTCTCCACAACAAATAGTCAAACTTTGTAGCTTAAGGAAAGCCTAGATTGGAATTATAATAGATCTAATATATATTATATATACATATTTATATATATATAAAACAAAACTTAGAGAAAAAAATTGCAAAGACAAATACCAAAGAGATACACTCAATGCATCTTTAAGGCCTATCACATATCTTTAAGACCTCCCACTAGTAAGATGGTGAAGCCAAACTTGTAAATGAGTTGACAATCCAAATGCAAAGATTGCAAGCATGCAGAGATTGATCACTAAAGTAATCATTTTAAGCTGATTTATTTGTTACTGTTGTAATTTATCTGCCAAGTTTAAATCTTGTTTCTTTCAAACATATCGTCAATGAAAAATGATGCAAGGTAAAAGTAAATTCCAAAAATGCTCTTAAAATAGCTTGTGGCCTACTTTATGGTTTAAATTTCAGTTCATCTTAGTTCAAAATTGTGACCTGACTTTAACATAGTTTCTTCACAGATCACAATTGTGAGGCCAAAAATTTATACATGGGTCACTTACTTAATTTATCCACATCAATATACCAGTGAAAAATAGACCTTATCTTTACCAAATTTCTTGAAAGAATACTGTGCAAAGCTATGGATAAATCAGAGGTTAAAGAATACTATGAAAAGTGGTACGTAAATTAGATGTCGAAAGTGCCCCTTATTAATCCTTCTATCATGTACTATAGCAAAATATGATCTAAATTTTGACTTTATTTTATCAATTCAGATGAAACTGCCCTTGTGGAGAGGCAAAAATAAGTATGAGTATGAGGCTCAAATTGTAAACATACGGACCATTGAGATAAAAAACTTATAAGTAGGCAGTGTAGACCTCTAAATAACATGGATGCCTACTAAGCATGGAATGACCTAAGCTTCACGCACTCAAAAATTATCCCTTATAAAGCACGCCACCCTCGATTCCATCTAGGGTGTTTACTCCTCCTCCACCTGAAAGTACCGAGGCCACTCCGTTATCCATTCACCTAGAAACCTCATTATGTAGGTCAAGTAGATTGCCAAGAACCCAAGTATAAACATTATTCTCAAATTTGGCCGACTTCACTAATAAGCAAGGGATTTCAACAATAGAATAAACATTGAAATCATTCAGCTTTCAAGTAAGTGTAGGAGGAAGGATACTAGTTGTCAATTCCATTCCAAGACCACAAGACTTAAAATCCGGTGCCAAGTTGGTTCATTTCTGCACCTGACGGAGAACACCGACGAACAAGTGATTTAACAAGTGATTAGGGCTAACCAATTTGACGACTGGTTCCATTCCTAGTTTGCACCATACCCGAGGGACATAAATGTTCATGCTTA
Source organism: Larix kaempferi (assembly GCA_027924585.1). NCBI lineage: Eukaryota > Viridiplantae > Streptophyta > Pinopsida > Pinales > Pinaceae > Larix > Larix kaempferi. The sequence continues at coordinate 6,316,010 of BSBM01000871.1, read as the reverse complement.
CCACAGATAAGCCCTTACTGGTAGAAAACAGAAGAGAAGAAACCTTTCAATCCTTACCCAAATCAGAGGTCATACCCCTAACAAAAAACACACAATATACCGAATGGGGCACACATGTAAACAAAGGATAAATTTATAACCAGGTCATAGGGATTTGATTTTCTCTCCGATTTAGGGGCCATTCTCTCCTCTGCTTGGCGAATGTGGCCTCCTCTATGACCTCTAGATCAGAAAACAAGTTCCGACTACAACCTATCCTCCTCCGCGACCTCCAGTTCAGACAACAATTTCCTCTACAACCTTGGAGTCAGTAGGAATGCAGTCGGTTCACTTGGTTCATGGGTAAAGCTAGAGTAGGAATTCCAACGTTAGCTTGGTTCCTGTTTCTCTTCGCGCAAGATCAAACTAGAGCAAAGATTGGGTTGTAGTCTTTTGGCATGTTCTGTTATGTTTATTATATATATATATATAGTAAACATAATAAACATAATAAAAAGCTAGGTGATTGATTTTTGGTTGCAATGGCTATGTTTATTATATTTATAACAAATGTGAATGTGTCAAGCATTTATGGGTAGGTTGGTTAGAGATATTTGACATGAAGCTTCGGGTCACTAAGTAATTGGAGACATTCTTTATGAAACCTCCTCTATAACCACATTTGGCGGATCTTGAGGAAAAATTTGGATAGAGACCACTTAGTGAGATGATTGGCTAAAATCTCATGTAAAGAACAAATATATACTCTCTACTAGACAAGAATCAAATCATGTTTTGACTAGATTCATACCCACCATGTTAAAGTCTAGGAGGATGTTAATAATAAAAAAGTGGCTAGTTTTAATTTTGGTTTACTTGCTCCCAAAATTAGTTAGTGATTTTATAGACGTGGTAGTTAATAACAACCAACTTTGGATAAGGAAAAGGAGATGGATGACAAGTCATGTCCAAATGCAATTTTTGATAACCAAATATGCTTAATGTATTCACTAAGCACGCATTATTTGATGCATGCAACCTCATTAACACAACATAGTTCCACTTGTGCCCCTTGATTAGGTGGTCAATCATATTTTTTTGAGAATCATGCATGCTTGTGAGAATCTAATCACTCTGAAATGTGTATTATCCCTTTTTCATTTCAAAATATATGCGCAAGAGAGTCCTCCTCTTTATTCTCTAGAGTTTATAGTTTCACCTTGGCTATTGTAGTGTCCTTGGTGGAATGGACATAGGATAATGGGATTATTTTGCTTAGATGTAGGTAGAACTTGAAGCAATGGTGATGAACTAATTAGTTCTTTGGCACCTCCACCATTTAATGCCATATGTGGTACACAAGCTTAAGATCTTGGCCCGCACAATATACGTGAATGTTGCAGTGCAAGTACCCAATGGGTTATGACCTTGGAAGCACTTGGAGTATAACACCTCCTTGTTTTAAGTATGTTATGTATTCAAGTATGTTGGTGTCAAAAAATTATTCTAAATACTTAGTATCATTAGACCAATTAAGATCATTGATTTTCAAATTTTCACTATTAATACAATTTTTACATTGTGGGATATTTTAATTTTGGAAAAAAATGCTTCATCTCTATGACAACGATGATGGTCATGATGATGAGGATGATGAAGATGATGATGATGATGATGATGAAGATGATGATGATGATGATGAAGATTTTAATGAGGAAGAGGGTGATGACAATGATGATGATGATGAAGATGATGATGATGCAGATAATGACGATGATGGTGATGACGACAACAACGATGATGATGATGATGAAGATGAAGATGGTGATGATAATGATGATGATGATAGCACCCAAAATACGACGACCAAAAGGTCAGATTTTCTACATCCTGTGGTCGACTATCCGACAACCTCGATGTTTTTGAAATGTCGGTCCAAATTCGGCTGCACTCCAACGGGTTGGACGTCGTCAGATATTCGATGCCCACAAACCATCGCATATCCGACTACTAGGAAGTTGGATATCCGACTTGTGTCATTTCACATGAAGTTGGATATTCGACGCCCCTTTCAAATGGAACTGACTACAATTCGACGTCAGATGTTGTCGAAGCTATGAAAAAGACGTCGAATTTCTTTGATTTGGTGGTCGGATATCTGACGCCTCTTACAAATGGAACTGACTGAATCCGACATCAGATGTCGTCAGAGCTATGGAAAAGACATCGAATTTCTTTGATGTGGTGTTCGGATATCCGACACCTCTTACAAATGGAACTGGTTGAATCCGACGTCAGATGTCGTCGGAGCTATGGCAAAGATGTTGGTTTTCTTCAATGTGGTGGTCAGATATCCGACGCCTCTTACAAATGGAACTGGCTGAATCCGACGTCAGATGTCGTAGGAGCTATGGTAAAGACGTCGTTTGTCTTGAGTGTGGTCGTCGGTTATCCGATGCCTCTTACAAATGGAACTAGTTGAATCTGATGTCAGATGCCGTCGGAGCTATGGCAAAGATGCCGGTTGTCTTTAGTGTGGTCGTCGGTTATCCGACTACGTTATGAAATTAAAAAAAAAAAAACATTATTATTTGGAAGGTGATGCCCTTGAGGAAGTTCATATGATAGGGGGAATAGTTGAATCAAATGAAATAAAATCAACTTGATGTTTGTAGGATTTTCTTTTTTGAATTTACTAGATATAATTGACAAGTATGAGTTCAAGAAGTATGGCACAATGAAGAATGTTGAAGGAGATAGTGGACAAAGTTAGGATTGCTAGAAGTTATCGATGTAAGGAAGACATGGTCAAATTGAATATTACACATCTCTACGTGCTCATCATGCTATAATAGAATTAAAGAAGGTCAAATCAGTTTTCGGTAAGGATAGAGTGGACAAGCTCGGGTTTGATACTCTTTGCAAAAGGATATTGTTGAAGATAAGCAATGTACTGGATATTGTTGGAGATAATATCCTTTTAGCTTGATTTGACAAGAAGTATGACTGAGAAATGATATGATTGATATAAGGGGGAGTATGGAATTATGATGCACGCTTACCTTTTATGAATTTACTAGAAATAATATTGTTGAAGTTTGAAAAAACCATCAGCAAAATGTTGATGAAGATGGCAAGATACAAGGATAATTTACAAGACAAAATATCAAGATCAGTCAATAGGCGGAGTAGTTGAAGCAAATGAAATTTTACTTCATGTGCTCCAACTACTCCCCCTATCATATGAACTTCTCTCTCCGTATCCAAGTCTTACCTTGATTTCAAGAGGCAGCTGTGAAGTCGAACTGTCATAATGCATCGTTTCATATATCTCTAGTTTTCTCAAAACTCTAGAATGAATTGAGGAGATTCGAACCTGCGACCTATGTCTAGTCCCAAGGCTACCACCTTCAAGCTTGACCTTATCAAAAATTCCCATCACCATTTCCTCTCATACGAATTCCCACAACCATTTCTCTCAACACCCAGTATTCTTCATTCATTCTGCATGCATTTCACTATGCAACAGTCTTAGATTCTCACTGCATTTTCCCTCAATTAGTTTCTCAATTCAATATGACCCACGCCCGTCGTCCAAGGAGTGTTTCCAACGGTCTTGAGTTTCAGCCTAGAAACGGTGACGATTCATGGTATTATGTTTCCCTTCAGCTGCAATATGGAAAACTCATAGTTCACTGCGAAGGTTTGTCTAACAAATGTGACAGTTTGGGTCATGCTGAATCAAGAAACCGAAACCATCACATTTGTCAAACAAACCTTCTTATGAGAGCTTTGATTTTTCCATATTCCAACCAAAGGGAAACATAATACCATGAATCGTCACCGTTTCCAGTATGAAACTCTAGACTACTGACAACACTCCTCGGATGACAGGCGTGGGTCATGATGAATCGAGAAACTAATTGAGGGAAAGCGCAATGGGAATTTGAGACTGTTGCATAGTGAATCAAGCTTGAAGGTGGTAGCCGGTTGTCTCCCACTATGAAATGCATGCAGAATGAATCAAGCTGCATGAAGGTGGTCTCCCATTGTCAGCAGCACTTCAAGCTTGAAGGTGGTAGCCTTGGGACTAGACATAGGTCACACGTTCTAATCTGCTTAGTTCAGTTCGTACCCTGTTATTTTCCGAGGCAAATTATATGTTTTCTTTAATTTCCTATTTTCTTTAATTCCCTAGCGTAAGAGGATCCATTATGGGCAATTTGCAGTCCTAAAAAATGATGAATATTGACAGCAAGTAGCATGTTTTTAATTGTTTTTGGTGTATGCTAGATTAGTTGCAAATATCATGCTTCAGAAGCCAGGCTTCAATGGTAAATAGACCATTTTGGAAGGGTTTAATGTGAGGTTAAGGATATTGATTCCAAGGAAATTAAAGAGAAGGTTAAGGATATTGATTCCAGTGCAATATTTAATCAGCCTTTGAAGTTATGGAAACTCGAAATTGGTTATGATGAACAACCAAACATCACAAAAGCTCCAAGAAATTGTCAAAATTTAGATGACATGCGATTGGGTTGTAGAAAGCCAGCATCGTAGCCATTCATTGAGCTCCTCTTTGTTTCGAGAATAATTTAATATTCTCTACTGAACAGGGCCAACCACGTGAAGGTGGAAGCTCTTATCGCCCCTCCCCCCCCTCACATCAATCTCAATTCCCCATACCCAATGCATGTACTTGAAAAAAACAAATATGTGCAAATTCATCCATATTTCATCATGAACTTTCATCTACCATTCATTCAATAAAGGCTAACATTCATTAAACCATTGTTTCATTCAGTCAACAACATTCATACAATAAAAGATAACATTCAAATAAACCATTCATTCATCCAGTCAACACATTCATTCAATAAAAACTGACATTCAATAAAGGTAACAATTTACTACACTGAATCATTAAACTATTAAAACCATTCATTCATTCATTAGGCCAAAAATCATGGACGATATATTGTTATAAAAAATAATTAGATGACATTTTTCCAGTCGCTTCTATTTATTTTTTCTTCTCTTTAGTGGCAAATAATCTCTAAGAGGGAGCATCTACATCTGGACTTTCTCTTCCAGTTCTTGGTTCTTTCATCAGGCACTTGTGGTGATGTCTGCATCCTAGAGTGCTGATCTAGACGTGGATTTTGCAGCAAGGGGTTCGTATTTGTTGCAACAATGTGAAAATGTTACATTGTTGTATTTTGCTATTGTAATGACAAGTATTTAATTTAAGAAAAACATTACAAAGATGTTTTTTTACCTGGTGTAGCGACATCATGTAGTTCATGTTCTTGTCCAGGCTCAACTTGTACAGTTTCACCCTCTACATGTTCTGCAGTTGAAATATGGTGAACTACAATTAATGTCCACCATTTGCAATGCTATACATAAAATTGTAGCATATGAATAAATTCATTACCAGGATTCGAAGCATGATCTTCAATTTGTTGTTGTCCCTCCTCGGCATTAGGGGGATCATTGCTTTCCTGCTCAAAACAGAGTCAATATTTTTTGTCAAGTATTTATAACGAATAGATTGCACAAGCGGTTAATCTTCAAAAAGTAATATAGATTCTATTTACCTATGCACCAGATTGATTGAGTACCAGAAGACTATGTTTGGCCAGACAAGCTTTTTCGGTGTTCAACAACAGCTCCAAAGCCTTGCTTGAAGCCAAGCTTCATGTCTTCCTCAGTGGCCTGTTCATTGAATCGTTTCGACCTGCATATTTGCATTAATGTCATTAATTAACATTTTCCGGTGCAATAAAATGAAAAATAATTTGCAATTTTTTATTTGTATGCATTATTGGTTTTTCAAAACTTACAAATCGTTGCCGCGAGAATTGGAATAACCACCAAGCCCAAGCTTGTGTTGAACTATTTTTTACAGTCTTTCCTTTTTGGCCTTTGATGTGTCTATCAGCCTATGTAAGTGTTGAAATACGTTAGATGTTCCAAGTTTGATATAGAAATCAATAATAATAAGGTTTTGAATTACATTGCAGAAAGTATTGCATACCTCCCTGTGCCTAGTGTTATCTTTCCTTCTCTTCTCTGAGCCCTCTCACCTTCCATCCTCCACTAGAGCTCTCCACTCCATTGGTGGAATCATTGGAGGGCAGGTTTTTTTCTAGGTGGGTCCTATATTGGTCTCGGACAACCTTGATATGTTGTCCATCCTTTTTCATGACCTCAACTTTATTGCAGGTCTTGTCACTGAACAGGCCAACCAACTGATTAGTGAGTTCATCTTTTAAACATTTTGGTTATTTATCCCACCTTTCTCAGATGGTGGGCCCGAATATCTCCAAGCACGCGTCATTCATTTGTTTATAGAAAACATCATTTCCTACAAAATGATCATGCTATGATCATAATTAGTTGAAAGAAAACATTTTATCGGTATATTACAATGAAGTTATAAACACTAACTTGATCAATGTATATTAATTACCTGGGACCTTATCGATCTTTATTGGGACGAGATCTACGTCGATCAAAAATGTTGCCTCCATTGTACCCGTGCTAGTGACATGGGAAGATCCTAGAAATGTAGCTAGGTTGATATCAATATTACCAGGATTCTCGATGTCGACCCCTTCTTCTGGAGGATCCAGTGTGCATTGGTCACTAGCGGCCGGTGCGCTCACAGTTGGGGTCTGTGGTGTGTCAAAACGTGTTTTCGATTGTTCAGTCGACAACAATGGCGAAGGATTTGATGCACGTGGAGTCATTTGCTCATGATGCCACGTATCTCCATGAGCCTCGCTGGGGCCAACATCGCCTCCACCACTATTGTGTGTTCTCCGATAATTCTATAAATACAAACCACATCTTACACGTTCAGTACTATCATATAAAAGAGAAAATTATAAAGTTATAAATGAATTATTTTATGAATCAAGATTCCTCAACTTACTTCCAAGGATTCAGATTTTTGTTCCAACAATTCAATCCTTTCCAGGTTTTGGCTTGTCTACGGAAACTTGATTAGCAGAGAAACGATTTCTGCACTATATTTTTCCAACAATTTGTCTATCATCTTAAATGGGTTTGTGGCTTCACCAATTACGTGGGAATCTTTAAGGATCTCAGCCACTTCAGGATCTACTGAACATTCTTCTGATGTTGTTTCATACAACGATTCACTGGGCTGCAACAAAAATATATAAAACACTATTGAGTTATATCATGATAGATTCCTAAAATTATATTAACAAAACATATCTATGATCATGATAGATTCCTAAAATTACAACTAGGTTTACTTGGTGCCTAGACAATGGTGTCGTCTAATCCACAGCTGTGGACTTGCCCCAATCATCGGGCCCCTGCAAAAAAGAATTAGAAAACATTATCACAATGAAACCAGTATACACACGAAAAATACATAACAAAATAAACATTATGCTACGTATTATATTGGTAAAATTCCAGTGGATTATACCTGCAACATATAGGATCGTGATCCACTCCTAGGATTGATGCTCATAGGTGACTTGCCCCAATTTGCTAATATCTGGGAGCTACCCCTTACAGATACCTAAATAAAAAACATAGTGAAAGTGATCACCTAAACGAATCCAAAACTAATCATGATAAAACACATCAATTAAAAACTATTATTAAGTATTATATTTTTACTATTACAAAGAATATGTATACCTGTTGCGTCGAGGGTACTGTGACCCTTGCAGAATCGGACTAAATAAAAAACATAGGGAAAATTATGTAAACGAAATAATTAGATAACATTATAGGAACGAAACCAATATACTAATATTGAAAAAACAAAGGAAAAAAAAACTACTTTTTCTTATTATATTTGCACTATTACAAAGATGTATACCTGACCCCTCGAGGAAGATGTACTCCTCCGACCATATGTTGGTGGGGTTTTATCCCGATCGCTAGCCTACGAAATAAATATGGAAAATTTAAGCGAAATAATCCTTAATATGTTAAATTCATTAATAAAAGGTTAGGTAAATTTTTATATGTACCACTCCCATAGTAACCTTTTTTGTATCTACTCGGTTCAAATTATAATTAATAAGCAACTCTTCCCCTACAGATATTGATTTAATGGCAACTACAAAAACACGATTTCCTTCACGCCCCTCAAATTCGCAGTTTCGTTGCTTAATTGTAGACCTTGGTTGTGTACTGTTTATAAACCCCACAATATTCCCTGTGGCCTTTGGCCTTCCATCCATGTACAACGTTGCTCCTTTATTTTGATTTTTGTCTTGCAACTGTAAATAGTTTGTTGGCAATCCATAGCTATGCATACCTTTTATAAATTGGACTAGGCGCATCCAATCTGTGTAGCTGTAGAAAGGTCCAACATGCTCCATCAATTTTGTACATGTGTTGTAAGGGACCGTTATGCCATCCATGTTGAACAACCCGAAACCATGTATTGACGATGGTGTTATTCGATATATCCTCTCATTCACACAAAAATATGTGTTCGGTTGAGGAAGATCCTTGAGTACCCATTGTTTCACTAAATGTCGATACCTCAAGGGCACCTCGAGGTCGTCTTTTGTCTCATCACCATAGGAACATGACACCCCTCGACCGTGAAAAAATTCATTGCATTTATTGAATTTTCTTCTGGTATTTTGACATCTAGTTGATACAACTCTTCTAGACCTACTGGATGTCTCACTTTCCTCTAGCCTTCCTAAACTCCCCTCGCTCGAGGAAGAAAAATCTGACAAATACCTGTTTGGTTCTACCTGCACCATGGGAAAAATGTTTAGATACGACCACAAGGCATAGTGCCTCTTAAAAGGTGACATGTAGCACCTTTTATAATGTTACTTGATCCTCATTACCTTTCTCAACATGTAGGCATTCAAGCGATGAGGAAGACGATCACTTTATCTTTCTTATGAGTACAAATTCATGCAATTATGAGCTCTCTTTTATTGCTCCTTTGGGTCTTGACTCCCATATCAAACCATCCAACTATCAGCTTTGTCGTCATGGCCCTAAATTCTCTCTCATCCCATCAGTTTGGGTTCATCAACTCGGTAATTGAAGTCCAAACACGTTTAGTAAGATATTTATATTCAACAATAATAATATAAATAAAAATCACTAACCATTATGAAAAAGTCTAAAAGTTTTTATGACTTTCAAAAGTAAGATCTTTTAGGTGGTTAATAAGTGTTCAAAAATATTCAAAAACAATATTTTATATAATGTTGTGGAACTTGTATAATCTTATTCAAGCATGGTCTTCTTAGATGACTGAAAGTAATTGAATCAAGCAAAAACGGAACCGTAAACATGTAAGTTGTTTTGAAAAATGGTAGCTTTTAGTCATACTCCCAACTAATGTTTCCTTTGGACAATTACTTCTAATATTGAATTAGGGTATTTAATTCATAACATAGATTTTCAATCATATTGACATAGAGAAAAGTAGGGATTTCTTTATATTATCATGCCATAGGTACAAATACTTTCTTTTCAATCTTTATGACAATTTGAATGGACAGGTCCCACTCATAGCCAAATAATTTTGAGATATTTAAAACTCATCGGAGTATGGGGGACCATATAATTTTCAAAAGACATTGGATTCAGTATCCCATTCCTTTGAATAAACCGACCTCGGGACCACACGTCTATTCTGATGCATGTGGACATCTATGTGGGTTTTGACAAGCCGTTGTTGTTGGTTTTTAATGTAGTACCCAAGGATTTGAGCGTCAGTAAGCTTTGTCTGGAAAATATCTTTGAACTGTTCGAGAGATTATCCAACTTCCCGTTTTAGATTATAAATAACAGCTAGTTCTAATGTTGTCAAGTTGATGCTGAATGACCGCCACCAGTCTCTATTCCAATCAGGGACGTAGAATGCAGGATCCTCGCAGATTTGTGGAATTTGAAATCCAAACTTTAGCATGGTATAATATGTTATATCTGTATTTTCTTTTCTCAATAATTTCCACCATAATTTTTTATATTTTTCATGTGTATAGTACTTGGAAACCGAAGACTAGCATCTTGATGTGGCCATGCTTCCCAAGAACGTATCTGGTTAATACAATAGTATTGTCGGTCTAGTTGTAGCTTGTGGTGAGGTGTAGAGCCCTCCGTCGAGATTAAGTTAAGATATTGGTAGAGGTGTGTTAACCAATTGCTTGCATCAACTGCTTTTCTCAGGGAGTTGTTGTAAATCATCTCTGGTACAATATTGGATCCCATAGGAATTCTTCTGAGTTCTGGCACTAGTCTAATAAAAGCATCATATCCCTGTAAGTTAGCATCTAACACTTCAGCATGTCTCAACTCCCACCTAGGTTTCCAGTCTTGCATATAATCCAACCAACTCATATTATCATTGATAGTATAGATATGATTTTTTCCTCCGGTCCAAGCAGATATTTTCATGTTTACTTGTGGGTTATGGGCCCACTGGATTCCGTTTTGACCTTCTACACTTGCTTGCCTCGTGCTCACTTGCACCAGGATCACTTGTTTCAGGCTTTCTTTCTTCAAGCTCGCTTCTTAAAAATTAATAGCACACTTCTATGTCAAATATTCTCTTGTTAAAAAGGCAGGAATGTTTTTTTCTTTCCCAGAAATGTGCTCATGAACAGTACAGTTATAACATCAAAACAATGCTTTCCATCTTGCAAACTTTCCTTTTGTTGTTGCAAATTTTATTGTGTTGTTTAGCACAAATGGAAGACGGGAGCAATCTATTCTTATGATAAAGCCATGGTTCAACAAATAAAGTCATAATTCTACTCAGTTTTCTGTCAGGAAACTTATTCTCCAAGATAATTTTCCTCACAAGTTCAATCGAGGAGTTCCACCACTCTTAAAATTCTTTACCAACAAATATAATTTGATTACCAACAATTTTGTCTGACAAGACAAGTCTTAACTACTTAATTCAAATTATTTACCAATATTTGATTACCTGGGTGTAGACGTTTCCCGTAATATACTCAGAAGAGTTACTTTCAGAAATGACTGTGCCTCTTAGAGGCCAATCAACTCTAGGAACCAAGTGACCCTATTATAGGGTTAGTACAAACCAGAGAGAGAGAGATGACTGGGCTATGGTATGGTCAATCAAAGAAAGTCAATGACAGTCAAAAGGATCAGTACAATCACAATAAAGATGAGCTAATAGCCAGCAGACTGAGGCCAAAGAGACTCACGGCCTCCAGTAAGGTACAAGGACCAACCAAAGGGTAAAAAAACCAACCAGTAAGGTACAAGTAAAAAAGAAAAGAGTGGGTATAAATTAGACTCATAACCCTTAGGACTAAGGGGGTGCACTACCTCAAATGTGGACAAACTACGTCCATAGTTATACCCACAAGACCAAAAACATAAAGGTCAGTACAAATCAAAAGATAACTCAATATCAGTAAAAGACCCAAAAGGTGAGAGGCAAGGTACCACAAAAAAATGAAAGGACCAAAATTAAAGGACAATCTACCACAAGACCAATAAACAACAGGGTGTAAGGACCAAAAGTAAATCAACCATTGTGGGGAATGTACAAATAAGGTCAAATTTATATTGCAATAGCTCCTTGTAACTACCTGTTATTTGACATGCCAAAGAGATGGAAGGTCAAATAATGTCAAATATATATAACAACTCCTTGTAACTACCTCTTATATGCAATAGCTCCTTCTAACTACCTCTTGTAACTCAAATAGGACCACCAAAAGGTATGATAGCAAGCAACCTTCCTAACTAAGGTCTGGAGGGTGGTACGAAGTGGGTATAAAGACTCATAACAACTTGAAAAAAGGGGGTGTACCTCACATGTGGACAAACTACTGTAGTACCCACAAGACCAAAAACATAAAAGGTGGTACAAATAAAAAGATATACCAAGATGAGTAAAAGACCCAAAAGGTAAAAGGAAAGGTACCACACAAATATTATCGACAAAATGGAAGGACCATAAGACAATCAACCAAGGTGGGGTACAACCAATCATCTCTCTCTCAAATGTACCATTGTTCCATATAACCTAAAATACCATCATCATAGTAAATGGAAAAGTCCACACAGATGATGTGATCACGTGGTCCTCTAGACTACTCCTAAGGTCAAGCGTTAGTGGCTCCATCAAGGGGTGTTGAATCCCTTGAGAATACCATCTAACTCAACCATATCGAAGACCTAGGAGAAGAGGACATCACACATCATCAAATAATTGGTAACTGGCCGTGTAAGAACTCAAAAACCCTAAAGCAACCGAGCGCGCAGAAGGGGAGCTAGGAAAATACAAGGCTCGCAGGACAAAAAAGAAGGCTAAAAAAACTATACTGGGACTGGTGTCACAGTAAGCGATCTGAAACAAAAATGGCCAGAATGCCAATAAGCAACACTAAAAAGAAAAAGACCCTCGAAAAAGGTGAAATAGCAAGAAAAACCTCCTAACTAAGAGCTAGAGACCTCAATAAGTTGTATCCTTCGCAAGGTGATGAAATCCAAGTCGAACAATACAAAATGAGAGACCAATAATGGAAGGATATCCCTCTACTGAAAGGGATCCGGGGTAAAGAGCCCTAGAAGAAAAGTTACTAAGCTACCTCATTCATGGCACGTCGGAGAACGATACTAGCACTTCTGCCTTATCACCCTTGTATCACCATTATGGTGGCCGAAAAATACAAGGAAGACAATGGATCGATATGCCTTAGGAGCTAAGGGGAGTGTCGTATTCCACAAAGTCCATCCGGAACCAATCCTCGCGGCTTACCCCCGAAACGACGGGAGGCCCTCTCCACAAACTGGTCAATGACCGTGTCAATAAATACTAGAGGATTTTAGTACCCTAGAGGACATCAACCATGTCTCAGATAAAAATGACAAGGGAAGATTATTTGGATGCCTATCCCCGGTGTCCTACCTAACTACCAAATTCTTTTTATCCTCAAGCGAGGTTAAAGTGTGTTGAGTTAACGAGTTAAATTTTAATGGTTGTATTACTTAGTCGGGTGATGGAAGTGCAACTCGTGGTGTGATGACTGACTCAAACCATGCAAATGCATATGAATAAAATAAGCCTTTCCTTTCAATGAATGCTAGCTAAGGTAAGGAGAGAGTTCTTTCAAACTATAAATACTCTTTCAAATTAAATGAATGCAACAAGTGTTCAAGTTCATTCATGGGACCTCAAGGAGAGCTTCAGATATACTCAAGTCATGCAAATGAATTCATCACATAAAACAAAGTGATAATAAATATAAGGAATTGTATATATCCATGTTCATAATTCTTTGGGCACACTTATAACATTCTTCAATCATTCATTACAAAAACATAGTGATAGTAGAAACAATAAATTGCATATAAATGTTCATGAGCTTAATAAAAAGATAGTAACCACAACTGAGGAATATCATGATGCTAATAGTGTTATATGATCTATCTCACATGGTTCTACTTCATAATGGGATGGGGCCAATTAATCTTACTTTCAAAACTCATATGGTGGCACCATGAAAGAAAAACATTATGGGGGCTCCAACCTACAAGGTTATTTGTCTTTACATTAAGGATGGATTTGTAGTCCTTTTGATCCCAACCACTGATATTCTCAATTACGAGCTAGTACCTTAGGAGTGAATCCATACCTTACTCATGGAATTTCAACCCACCAAGTGCTCAAAGCAACCAAAAGATGCCCACATTAGCCTCCTCCAAAGGCTTCCGTCAAGATTACTTGTTCAACAAGAAAGGTCCTCAAAGGGGGCTTACAACCATAAAGATTGTCCACTTTGGAAAATGAAGCAACCATCCATGTTCACATAATAACCAATAAAATTATTCACATGTGGAAACAAATTTTGAAATTTTTCCCAAACTAGAGGGATGTTAAGTATGAAATAGTACCCCACACTTAAGAGCTAAGTAAGACCTGGAGCCCTACAACTCCTCTTCCTCCAGGCAACCATAAAATACATCTAATTACATCATTCATTATGCAGGACATAATTGTGAACTTAAAGAACAGTCATTTACTAGTACTAATTACAATGTGACTCGATCCGAGGAGTGTTTCCAGCGGTCTTGAGTTTCAGCATGGCAACGGTGACGACTGGCATGGGTCACCATTGCCAAGCTGAAACTCAAGACCGCTGGAAACACAACTATAGGTCAACTTTATTTGATATCCAAATTAACTATTAGATGGTTTTAGATAATTTTGCACTAATTTCAAATGGAAATCAAAATTCATAGGGTTTTGGTGAGTTTTGGGCACCTTGCAGCTGCATAGGAAACCCTAAAACAACGTTGGGCATATTTTAGGGGGTCATCTTTTCAAATGTTGGGCATATTTCAGCCATTGAATAAGTATTGGTAGTCATAATTATGAATTTTAGGCCACAAACCTCGGTTATCCCTTGCAACAAGTTATTGGAAGTGGATCTATGGAACTATGGAACAATCAACACCTGATAAATAAGTGAATCCTTTTTCCCTTCTGCTAGGTTTTTGATAGCTAAAAATAGGGTTAGGTTTAGAGCATTGAAATCCTCTTAGAACATGTATTATTCTTATAGAAGTAGAAGGTCATATTCTAATTATGGTGAGTTGGCATGACGAGACACTATTTCCTTTTATAGTTCTCTACAATATGCTTTTGTCTCTCTTCTATATTAGTATCACCTCCACACTTCTACTCATACTATGGATGACCAACACCTAATGGAAAAGTGAATTGTTTTCCCTTATTTTGCTAGGTTTTTTATAGCTAGAGTTAGGGTTAGATTTAGAGTTTTGAAATTCTCTTGGAAACTCTATGATACTTTTATAAGTAGAAGTCCATATCATAATTATGGTGAGCTGACATGATAGCCACTTGTACCTACCAAATATTTTGACCGTTACCTTGTTGGGGCCATAAATTTTGTATATGAACTTTGTTTTGTGAAAATTGTCCACTATTGGAAAGCTATTGACTCATAGAATGCAAAAATAGGCATACAACCTAGGTCCTCGATACTAGGTCCACCGAAATTCTACGTCTTTGTCCCATAAACAAAGGAATTACCATTTTATTCTGTCAATGTAGATGACCCAAATTGGTCAGACTGGAAGGGCTTCATGGCAGTTGGAGAATGTACACTCACATCATATTATCTCATTGTATTTTGGGTTATTCATGCTTTCTAACCACATGTGGGAATCCTTAGATAAACTATAAGCAAATTGTGAACCATAAAGATAAAAAAAAAATGCCAAAATGCAATAAATGCTTATTGTAATTTGAAATATTAGACCTGTAAGATGCATAGGAAGTTTATAAAATTCATGAACAAAGAAGAACACCATATTTTGATCATTTTACATTTTGCATTTGGAGAGAAGAGCTAGTAGAGAGCTAGTCCACTTGCCTTAGCACCAATTTCGAGGGTGAAAGATTCCCATATTAATTGGAAATTCGAGAGGCCATTTAGAACTTTTATTTGGAGCTACAATGGATTCATTAGTTACAGGTTGAATCTACAAGGATGCTCGTGGCTCATTCATCTACAACTTGTTCTTACATCTCTTTCACATTTTCTTGCATATTTGGGCCCCTGGAGGAATTGCTCCTTTGGTGAGATGTTGATCTCTTTGTGAGAGTCAAATAATATCCATTTATTTGTATTATGATATATATGATTTGTATTTACTTCTCATAATAATCTCAGGTCGAAAGGCCAAGTGAAACTATGTAAAAATACCAAACAATGCATAAATAATGCCATTTTTCCTATATCTTGTTGTTGGATCTTGAAGAGACATTATTTCGAATTGTATCAGTCATTATCTATGATTTTGTTGATTTATGGAGTATCATTAATGTTTTGAAGAAGTTTCATTAGCATGGCACAATTATTTGGCACCTAAAATTCGAATTTCATAACATATGGTGAAATTTACTATCTTTCCCTCCTATGTGAAGAGTTGCATATAAATATATGATTTAATGGAGTTGCAGAAGTCCATAGGAACTAATTGAGGATACATAGGCAATCTCATTAAATCCATTATCAATAGCATACGTATTTTCTAAAATTTGGAAGGTTTTAATAGTATTTGGAGATCCATCTTTGACCACTACCCTTGGGGGTTTTGAAGCTCGATTTGACTAGTACATTTCCCTACTTTGTCCGGATTGTAAATGAATGTTGCAGAAGTGTTTTAAGGGATTATAAGCATACATAAACCTAATTTATATCTTTTAATACCTTCCAAACTAATTCATACCCCATTCTAAATCATTTGGAAGCGTTTGAGTCATTACTAGTATAAGGGTCGAAGTGGCCAAAAATTGTAATTTTGCCTAGCTTTTGAAAATTCTTAAAAAAGGGACACTACAGAGTTGTGTGACTACACCTGATATTTGGGAAGGGAGGGAGATACCTTGATATTTTTCATAACCCCTCTATGGATCAGGTGAAGAGGGAAGTTCATGGGAGAAGACAGATAGAGTTTTATGAAGTTCTAAGGCATGGAAAAGTGAAGTCGTGATGGAATATTTAGCTGAGATAATGACAAGGTTATAATCCTTATATGCATGGGAAAGTTATACCAGCGGAAATATCTCTCCAAGAGCTTTCCAATGGTACTGTTCCTTCCTTATTTGGCTCAAGGACGAGGGAGAAACGAGTTTAGGAAGTTTGTAGATGTAGAGGAGGAGGTTCCACATTTCTGCATCCGCAATGCGGATTGTGGATTGCGAAAATGAAATTTTTTCGGAAAGTCAAGTTTGGACTTCTGCGATGAGGATTGCGGATTGTGGAAAGAGTAGTCTTCTGGTAAAATGAAGTTGGACTTCCGCAATTTCGACTTCTGCAATTTCAGAAAGGTAGTTGACGGAATAATTAGACTTTCGCTATCCCGAGTTCCGCAATGCGGATTGCAGATTTTGGAAGGGTGTTTGAGAGACAAGTTCGTTGATCCTGCTTCCTAATACCACAATGCGAATTGTGGATTGTGGAAGGATGGATTGCAGATTGCGGATCTGAGGAAACTTGCGGATTGTGGATTACGGATCCGAGGCAACTTACAAATTGCAGATTGTGGATCTGAGGCAACATGCGGATTGTGGATTGCATATTCGAGGCAACTTGCGGATTGAAGATCCAAGAGAGTCGTGGATTGTGGATTGTGGATCCGGTGATGCAAATTGCGGAAAGGCATGAATGGAAGCATTTCGAAGAAAAAAAAAGTATCATAGTCTTCCATCACCCCTAAAGGACCCGTAGAGGTTTGGAGTACATGACAGATTAGTACCTGACCCTAGGGATGGGATCAGGGTACACTACAGAGTGGTATCAAAGCTTCGGTTACAGAACTGGAGCTATTGGGCCGAGCCATGGAAATATTTAAATGAAAAGAATGTGTCCATGACGCAGGTTTTGGATGAATGTGTATTAATTTATTGATTATCCAATGAATTCCATATTTGAATGGATGTATAAGATTTATTGTATGCTTGTAATGTCTAATAGATGTTTCTGTTATGCACAATGACAGCAGCAACAATGGTAAGTTGAGTTGTCCTGAAAGGACGCATGTAGATAAGTAAAGATGGCGACTTTTGATGACTCCCAGTACCCTTACGAACATCCTTATGGGAAGGAGGAAGATGTTCTAGGAGAAAATGTGTAGGAAGCACATACAGACGCAGAGTCTGATGGAAGGAGGGCACGAGTAATGCCGCCAAACTTGGCCAAGACCATGGTAAGCTTCAATGAATGGTTGATGAAGGAGAAAGAAGAGAAAAATCAACTCAATGCAACTATCTTGTAGAGTTTCACAGACCTGGAGCAGAAAGTAAATAGTGGGTCTAATTTGAGCAACGAGGGCCGAGAAGAAATGAACGCAGAAAGTCATTTTAGGGGTCATTCTAGGAGAAGGACTCTAAGCACTAGAAGTAATTCTGTGGGAAGAAAACAAAGAACACCCTCTTCCAGATCTCATTCCAGTAGGTCAATTGATTCCTAGGCTTCTCAAGGAAACCCAAGGCATACTCCTAGAAGGAGTAGGATCAGAAAGAAGTACATAGGTATTCTGCAAGGCGAGTTCCGGAAGGAAATACCTCCCACTTTTGATGGTGAAGGTAAAGAAGGTCAAGAACTAGAGGTGTGGCTCTTGGAATGAAGAAGTACTTCAGAATACATGAATATTCAGAGAATGAAAAGGCTAAGGTTTCTATTTATAACCTTGGTGGAAGAGCTTCTATTTGGTGGGAGCACCTTATGTAAGTGAAATGGAACAGTGAAAGAAGAATTAGTTGGGACAGATTCCAGAGGTACTTTCAAGAGAAGTACATGTCCTCTAGGTACTATGATAATAAGAGGAAAGAGTTCAATGAACTCAAAGTTGGGAAGAACACTATGGATTTGCATGTCCATAAGTTTTTGGAGCTGCTGAGGCATGTGGACTACATCAAGGATGAAAGAGTCAAGATCCAATGTTTCCTTGGTAGTCTACCACAGAGTTAAAGAGATAGGATTG